>JAKFHU010001244.1:2003571-2671428 GCA_023783475.1 Daubentonia madagascariensis
AGGAGCTGAGGATGCCTAGGCTGTAGGACGGGGGAACCCAGGCACTGGCCAGAGACTGGAGGCCTGGGACACATTGAGAATCATTTCTGAAGGTCTTGAAGCCACACCAGGAAAGAAAAACACTGTCTTTTTTTTTCTATAAAAGAAGTGATGGGATCCAAAATTTCAGAACATAACCAACATGGTATGAAGGACAGACAGGGCATATCCTCTTTGCTTTAAGCAGCCTAGGATGATAATTCTTTCAAAACCACAGAAGGAAAAAGGATCTTCCTCCATCCGAATTATGTTTTGTTCAAGCAGAAAAGCATTCACTTGTTGCTGGGTGGCTCATGAGGGTATGAGAAAGATAAATACGATGTTCCAAGCAATTTCCAGAGGCATTTGAAAAAACATTGTGATAAATATGGCAGATCCCCCACTTAACAACCCAAAGCCCTGAGAAGGGCTATGGCCTACCACACTTCTGCCATACTGATGCACAGTGACCTGTTCTCACCATACTCTGCTTTTCTACGCATGGAGACCTCATCCCCTACGCCTCTGCCATAGCCTGATGTGAGGACACAGTCTGCTGCACCTCTGCCGAATCTGCACATGGGGCCATGGCCCATCAAGCTTCTGCCACATCCATGTTTTAGGGTGGTATCAGCCCATTTTGTGTGGCTATAAAGGAATACCTGAGACTAGGTGATTTATAAAGAAAAAAAATGTTTATTTGGCTCATCATTCTGATTTCTGAAAAAGTTCAAGATTAAGCCTCTGATGACAGCCTCATGGCAGAAGGTGAAGGGGTACCAGCTTGTGCAGAGATCACATGGTGAGAGAGAAAGCAAGAGAGAGAGAGGGAGGAGCCAGGCTGTTTTTAATAACCAGCTCTCAGGGAACTCTAGTGGGAACTGACAGAGCGAGAACTCACTCAGCCCCTCCCCTCCAGGGAGGGCATTAATGTATTCATGGGAGATGCACCCCCATGACCCAAACACCTTTGGTTGTTAGGCCCCACCTCTAGCATTGGGGATCAAATTTCAGCATGAGGTTTGGAGGGGTCAACTATCCAAACAATAGCAAGTGGTCTACCTTACTTATGCCTCCTCTAAGTACTGAGCCCGGAGGAGTAGTTGTTCTCAGATCTACAACTGACTGGGTTACAGAAATAGTCACAAAAAAGTGGTGGTGGTGGTGGTTGTAACAGGGGGTGAAGGGAGGTGTCTAACTCAAATTTTAGTTGAGATCATGGGGAAAGATATTGATGAAGGAATGAGAGAGAGAAAGCTTTAAAAATGGATTAACTAATAAATGGACGAATATATGAATAAATGTATAATAAATCATGAGTTAGGTGAGAGAAGTAAATAAAAGATTCAAAACAAGAGAGAGAGAAATACAAGACAGAGAATATTTTTAAAAAATAAGGAAGAAAAATAAAGCAAAAAGGAAAACAAATCAGAGAAAGAGATAACATGAAGAGGTAAGCAATGAATGATCCATATATATATATTTTTTCACTCCCTCAAGAAGCTATTTATCTTCCCCACATGCTTTTGAATATTCTTGAGGAGCAGAGTTGGGTAGAGGAAGAAGTCAGAACCCAAGCCCCTAAAGAGACTAGGTTCTCCTTTTCAGTCTACTCAAACCATTTGCTTATGTCTTTAGGGTTTTATCTTGGGAAAATCTAATCCCTGTGATAAAGCACTAATGATTTAGTTTAAAGACACATCTGTCTATATCACATGGCTTCATCCTGGGAGTGGGGGTGGGGGTGAAGGTGGAAAAATCACATTTTCTAAATCTTAAGGAAAGACAGAGTAGAAAATTTGTCGTAAGTAAAAGTCTCCAAAATTATCTTGGCCGTGAACTTTACCAGACACTCCATGAAGGTAGCTCATATCACTAGTCTAAGCTCATGCTGGTTACACAGTTTCAGGAGACAGATCTCCCATGGACACTGCGGGGCTTCAGGCAGACCTAGAGAGCCAGATGTATTTGGAATGGGTTTTGTACATCTCATCCAGAAATGAAGGAGACCAGCAGATACTTTCCTTCCTCTCTAGCCTGCACAGGCCAGCAGGGAGGCCTGAGATTAGTATGGGGGCAACCTATTCATCAGCACCACACAGGGGCAATCGAGTTAAACAGCAGTTACTTCTCAAGACACAATGTGAACAACCCTCCTGCTCAGCCCTAGGAACACATACATGTGCAAAGGAACAAAGGGAGAGCCCACAGCCAAACACCACTGGGAAGAAAATGAGGCCATAATGCTCCAGTCCCCTCAGTGTGGGCACACAGGGGCGGGTCTCTAATAACACATCAAGCCGGCAGGCCAGGCCACCCAACCACATCCAACAAGAGGTACCATGGACTCCGAGAGCTGCTAACATACCAACCCCCTTATTTGCAGCCCAGGGCATACTTATGACAACTTTTCGCAAATCAGAAGGCCAACATGAAGTAATATTATTCCAGTAGGGAAGCTGATTTCTGCTCCCATGTCCCAGTACAAAGAAACATAAGAAAGAACTGCTAATTCTAAAGATTTAGAAAATTATCAGGTACATGAGAACTTTGAGTATGGCTCAGAACAGGATGAAGAGAAAGACGGGAGGTTTCAAATGGGCCTCTTACCTTTTTGTCGCTCAGGCCAGAAACCTGGTCCACATATTCCTCTTGGATCATGAAGGCAGCTAAGTTGGCAGTGTAGCTGGCCAGGAAGATGACAGCAAAGAAGGCCCACACCGATACCATGATCTTGGAGGTGGTACCCTTTGGGTTCTGTACAGGTACGGAGTTGTTAAACACCAGACCCCAGAGCAACCAAATAGCTTTGCCGATGGTGAAAGACGGGCCACCTGGCTCTGGCAGGACAAAAAGACAAGGACAAAAGTTAAGTCAGAGTCATTGGCTCTACTGAAGCCAACAAACACACAGAGCAGGAAACCCTTCAACTAAAACTGAGCCCTTTTACAGACAGCTTTATAATTTAAGAGCTTGTATCTCTCTTCTCCTGGGACTCTATGGCAGTCAGAAGAGGGTTCCTTAGAAGAAAGCAGGTATGTGTGTAGGATCTTTCTCCAGCTAATAGCCATGACTCAGTCCAGGCCCTGGGGGAGCCACCTTCCTGCCCCCATATACAAGACCCTCAAGATCATGTCAAAACTGAATAACAAAGGCCAGTTATCACACTATGGTCACACTGAGGTCATTACTACCATTTTTCCTAAATTTTATATTTGTATCTACCAAGAAAGCATTTTAACTTCCAAAAACATCAGCAAGAATTATGTAAGGTCTTTTTCTAGCATTGTCATAAACTTCCTCCAAGTCTATTCACAATGATGCTGGTTGGCTTTGAATATACTTTCTCCTGATTTTTCTTTAACTTCTAGCACTTAGCACTCAGCACTCAATGTTTCATAGACAACCCTGACTCTACTCCCATGCCAACACTTCCCAACTTGTTTCCTACAGTAGTAGCTTCTGTGTAAAAGAGTATAAGGAAGCCCGGAGGGGAGGTCATAGACTGCAGGCCCAGCCACATGTATCTGAGCGTGGAAAGCTATCTATCTTTGACCCCAACCTCCTTCCACCCAACATTTACACAGACAGTGCAAGTGCAAGGGCTTCTGACCCTAAATATATTGTGACCTCACTGCTCTCTCTGCTTGGTGGTGGTGAAATCTTGCCTGTTGTCTGGTTCTCCATGTAGCCCCTCCACTGCAGAAATGAACATCTGCCTGCACAGTTTTACAACATATTAGCACAGGTCTTACGATGTTATCTGTGAGCCTCATAGCATCTGCTCAGCCAACTAAATCATCTGGGACTACACATGTTGAACCTGATACCTGTGCGCACACATCTGTGCGTGTAAACCTTATTTCATGCAACAGATGTGTAACTGAAAAGTTATTTATAAATCAAAGTTTTGTAAATTGTAAAATGCTCTAAGGGGACTTGATATTTAAAGTGGCTCCATGTTGAATTCCTTTGTGAAGACAAACATCCTTTGGTAAAGTGAGTAATTGTAAGGCCTTGCTCTGAGCTTTGTAAATCTTGATTTTCACCTCCTGGTTTGCTCAAGTGCTGGGGAGCAGGGGGGCATACACACTCACTTGACATTGTCAACCATGTATGTCCTCGGTGGTTCCCAGCTGTTCCACTTCTTCCTGGTGCCCCTCAGGCTGGGCTATAGGTCATGGCTTCTGGATGACCCTTTAGCACAGACTATACCACACTGTGGAGACATCCCGAATTCCACCCCAGAATACACTAACCAAATAGAAAGGTAGATCTACACTCGGAAATACTTCAGTGAAATAGTGGTTCGCAGTCTGGACTGTGAATCCAACAGAAGCATGAGGGGAGCTTTTACCAAACGGTGCTCCCAGCAGCCCACCCCCAGAGATTCTTATTGAATTTGTGTGGCGTGGGGCTGGTTATTTTAACATGCAACCAAGGCAGAGAATCACCAATTTGAAACATACCGTGGTCCAAGATTTGGACTTAGTGAATCAGAAAATGGGGTCCAAGCACCTTTGTCTTATTGGTGCCCCACAGATAATTCTTACATGAAGCCAGGGTTAAGAAACCTTCCTCTGGGAGGTAAGATTCCAGGATAGAGCTCAGATCCTTGAAAGGAGAAGACTCAGAAAAGGTGGAATATTTCTTAATCCTGGAATTCTCAGGAAATTTTGGAGGAGCTATTTACGAGGATCTCGTGGCCCCGTTCAGAAATCTAGTGAACTTTTAAAAAGTGTCATAAACACCTCAAACACATGGGCAGCCCTCACATCTCTGGGTCTACCCTCCCAGGAAACTGGATGACCCCCAATAGCAGTTATGGGTGAGAATTGGTCTCCCCTGTCCATTTTATTTCAAACACCAAAACTTTTATACTCTCTAGCAAGGGGGCTGGACGGGGGGCATATGCTTTGGAGGTCTTGTACCTCAGTTGTGATCCTTTGGCTCTGGGAATTCTACCAGCTACAACCACCTGCATATACCCTGGGGCAACCTATTTTCCTTATTCTTACCATGTGTGTACAATCTGCCTTGTCAGTCACATCTGTTCCAACAGACTGCCCATAGCCTATGGTTATCAAAATCGCTTCCTGTGACATGTTTATGCTACCCATGTCTACTGCCAGTCCTTCCCCTCCTTCACTTAGGGGCGGAACTGGGCTTGGGGCTAGGTGTGAGCCCGAGAGGGGACATGTAGATTTAAACTCACATCTTAATTGGAATATTTGTAAAGAGTCATATCAAGCTGGTGACCTAGAAAGCTGAGGGTTCCTTTTAAGAAAGGGATAAATTAGAAAGGATACAAATAACAAATCAGGGGTATGGAGATTTGGAATTAAGAACTAGAAAAAATACAGAAATGCAGCAGTTCCCGCTGGCCTTACCTCTGCCATCAGCGAGGCACCTGTTATAACCCACAGGGCTGAAGTACTCGAAGACGAAGACAGCCACGGCTGAGACAATGAGCAGCATCACAAACATCATCACCCACACGTCAGCGCTGAATGGCTCTGGGGAAGGAGAGAACACGGTGCGGGCAGGGTTAAGACAGAGAACAAACAAATTCTAATTAATCCACATATTCATGTGCTCATGCAGACACATATTTTTCAGGGTGGGAACAAATCACAAGTGTGTTGCATGCCTTCGAGGAGCCAGGGCCTGGGTTAGGGAGAAGGAAGACACTGCCTAAGCAGCTGCATTGCCCTAATGAGCAAGTGCAGGTGTTTTTCTCCTTTCAAATATATGAGGAGGAAAGCCTCATGCCCATGAACTCTTTAGGTTGTACAGACAGTTTCTGCCATTATTAGACCAATATCTGGGTCTTTCAGTAAATGGTGCAATTGGAAGAAGCACCAGATATGGAGCCAGTGAGTCATATTGGACTGACTGACATTCCCATCTGTATGGCCACACCTCATAGTGAGGGCCTGGAAAAGCCTTCTACAGTACTTCTGAGCCTTGCAGACACGTTCATTCTCAACAGACTTACCTATTATTTCAGAGTTGAATTGGTTCAGTAACAATCATACACAATGAATAACCAACCCCATTGCCTCTTCGCATCACTTCTTTTAAACTTCTTCACCTAGATTGACTTTTTTCAACCCAGTTTGATGTGGTAGATTTTATTAGACATCATTAGGGTATGAGAATCTAAGTCAATATTTAAAAATCCATCCATGTTGAATATCAGTATCTGCAACAGCAGGAATTTAACAGGTGCCAAGGGCACATGTATAAGCTGTAATTCACAAAACTAAAATCTAGCCCCTATTGTCAGGTGATAGGGTTGATGGGACAAGACCAGGCAAGAGAGTGAGAATATTCTACACACGCTTTCTTTAATATCTTTAATCATTTTTGCTGAATCCCTTCCAGTTGAGCTAAATACCTCTCTGGCTCGGAAGTGTCCAGAAATTGGACACTATATTCCAGAAGCCATGATACAATGCTCCCCCAACTGTGTCTCAAAATAGTTCTGGCCTTTTTAGCTGTCACAGCACATTGTAAACTCAAAACTAAATGAATTAACATGCTGTTTTTGCCATCTTCCAAATCATTAATAAAGATGAGGTTAAAAAAGGGGGAAAATTGGCTGAAAATTAGAAAATATATTTCTTACTCTGAAACCTACTTTATTATTGAACTCCCAAAGGAATTATATAAGCCTGGTCACTTAATCAATTTAAAAAAGATCTTGAAAAAGCACCAGAGCTGAACACACCAACTGTGAAATGCAAAATCTTTCAACGGCAGCCAGAGAGGCGAGGGTAGAAGGTACAATTCAAAACCTCTATACAGTGGCGTGGAGAGGTTCCTCTCCACACCCTTGACTCTAATTGCTTGAAATTCTACCCTGATTTCACTGTTGTCTAAGATTGGGGACTGAGTAAAAGCATCATTTCTATAGTCTCTTTCCCCCCATGAAACCCAGGGAAACTTTCTGTACACAAAATACAACAGACATCTGTACTGGTTTTTATAATTTAGAAAGTACTTTCACCACATACGATATATATCCTTTTAACAGCCCTTTCCTTATGGGATTACCATAACTATTTTGTAGAGGTGTAGACTAGGACTGAGAGGTCAAGGTCTTTTCCAAATTCATACTCAGAAAATGGCAGGGTCAGGTTATGAACTGAGATCCTTTGAGGCAAAAAAGTCTGTGCTTTTCCCATTATATTATTTGCATCTCTGCCTACCACATGGCTCCTGGGTTAGGGGTTGAACCCTGAAATGGCCTCATGAGTACTAGAACACAGTCTCTGAAGGCTACCATAGCTGAAGTTTAATCCTAGAGCTTCCGGTTACCATGGAAAATGGCTTAACATGTCTAAAATTCACTTTCTTAAGCTATGAAATGTGTATAATAATAGTATCAATGAGTTAATACAACCAAAAGATATATTAAAAACGCTGATGTCCCTTAGACAGATCATGACTTGTCTAAGGACTCACAGCTTGTTTGTGACCAAACCAGGCTTCTCATCTCCTAGCCCAGTGTTCCATTTTCAAGGTGACATTTTATTTTCCAACCCCTTGCTCTGTGGCCCCTGCAAAAAAATATGGGGTATGAGCTCACAAAAGACCTCATCTAATTGAAATCTTGGCCTCATCTACCTGGTCTTATATCACAGCCGAGGCTTTTGACATTTAAAGTCATGCTGGGGAGTGGGGAAGGGGAGGATGGTACAGGGAGGGGCGGGGTGGGGTGGGAGAAAGAATCAGATCGGTGCCATCTGGCAAAGCCTCTGAAAATTCATGTGAAAACAGGAAACCTTTTTTCTCAATTCTTGAAGATAATTAAAAATAAATAGATATTTCAATGATATCCAGAATTAGAAATTATTGCAGCAGGAAGCAGCCTCAGAGATCAGCTAGTTGAAATGCCTTCTCCTGTGGATAAGGAAACTGAGTCCCAAGATGGAGCAAATTGGCTCAAGGTCAAATAATGACAACTGGGAATACAGTAGGCTCTCTGATTACCAACCCAGCACTGTTTCCTTCCTATTTTTCTGGGCGTTTTTCAGTTTTCACATTTGAGAGTAATCAGTTTTGAAGTACCCCCCAAGTGACGTCCCTGGCAAACCACCTTCTGGCTGAAAGAGCCTGGCCACGTGCTCCTACAACTGTTCCTCGTTCCCTCTCCCCATCCTGATGGCCGTTTCTCTCCACCAGCAAACACAGCACTTACCTAAGAAGGCAGAAGGTGAGACAGTACCATTGCTGCGTGACACCATGACACTGATGCCAGTCTCTATGAAGGGCACAGAGAAGTCGACCACCTCCGATCGCTCCTCGTTGATGGTGAGCGACCCCACTGCCATGTAGGCCCTCTTCATGACCACCTGGGGAGAAGGGTGCAGGGCTGCAGTCAGGACGTTCAGGAAGGCAAGGGGCCACCACGAGGGAAACACTCCGGGCCCAGCAGTGGTTTCCTTTGTGTAGTGTGGACAATCTATCCTATTTGATATTTGATATTTTCTGAAATTCGTATAATGAGCATGTCTTTAAAAATATTTACATGAAACAAAGTTAATGAAGAGTGGGGATGGCCCTTAATTCCTGCCACTCACCTCTCCAATCATCCCATTCCAGGTCCCATTGATTTTCTTCCCATGCTTGCCATTAGTGACCAGGTAAAGGTCGTAGGTGAACTTCACAGATTTAGAAATTTTCTTGAGGATGTCGATACAGAACCCCTTGCAGCATTTTTTGATGTAACCCGGCTCCTCATCTGTTTTATTCCTAGCCAGTTAAAGAAACAAAAGACAAGAAAAAACGCTTTGTACAAGAGGTAAAATATAACCCTTTGTCATTAAAACTCTAACCCCAAAGCTGGTTCCCTCCACAGCTCTGCACAATTTATACCATAACTAAGTGGAGAAATAAATCAGACTATAGAACTGCAATATTCTCTTTATCTCATCAGATTGAGCCATGTTTTCTCACAGTTTTTAATGCTCCTTTGAAGAATAATATACTCCAGGAAAGAGTATGTATCCTACAGGTTCAGTTGGATGAATTTTCACACACTGAACTCACCCTTTTAACCAGCACCCAAATCCAGAGACAGAAAAGTTACCAGCATCTGAGAGGCCTCTTATAGCCCATTTTCGGCACTTCCCACCAAGGAGAACCATTATCCTGACCTTTAACAGCATAGATTAGTTTTATCTATTTCCAAAAATGGTTCTAAATCTAAAAATTTCAGGACACGCTGGCCCGAGAAAACATATTTCAATAACAAAAATTAACTTAAATTTCCACAAACTTGAGGTCCTGGTCATTGAGGCCAGGCAAGGCCAAAGGAACTTTAGCATAGGAAGTTAGCACTCATTTTCCCAGGTCATGATCTGGACAGAACCAGACATCAGACCACACACAGGGCTGCCAGTAATTCCATAGCTCAATAGCAACTGGTAATCGGATATGGTGCCCAATTCATTCTATGCCTCAGATCCCAGGCCAGCCAGGTGCATCAAATCTGACTCTCCCATACCACCCAGAGCCACTGGGAAGGATGCCATACTCAGTGACTATGCGTTTTTGGCAGGGGACTGTGTTCCTCATGCAGGTTCCACTCAGAGGGTCCACACTTTCCACAATGACGAATGGCGCCTCCTCCAGTGTCACAATGCTCAGGTGGTCATCCTCCTGCTCTTCAGTCTCAGGACACATTCGGGGCCACACATAGTATTTCATCTGTAGGGACTTGTCTTTCCACTTTCCCACCTGCACAAGGATGAACACATGACTCAGAAACCACCCGCTGCAACACAACAGCCTGTCCCAGCATCGTCTAAAGCTGACCAGAAAGCTGTTAAACAAAGGCCAACAGTGTAGGCATTGTACGTAATCGACAGAGGAATACTTTTTAAACCACATGGCCAAAATGAGACTTTTGTGTCCAAATCGAAGAAACGCAACACATTCATTTGCTCACCCACTTACCAAACATTACATGAGGACCACTATGTGTGTGCTGCCTGCTAAACCCATGCCTCAAAGAAGCATCATTCTGACCTTCATCAAGCTCGCACCAAGTGAAGGAGTCAGAAATGTCAACTAACGTTTGCAGTGCTATGTGGTAAGTGCTAAACTGAAGCTGTACCAAGTGCTGTGAGGATGCCCAAGTTTCCCGTGTTATGTGAGGCTGTCGGTTTTTTCTATTTAACTGTAACAAGGAGCATGATGGTGAGAGCAGCAAATAGCTTTGGAAAGGTCAACAGAATGATGGGAGCAAATGAGCCAGAAGGATGTGTTTTGGATGTAACAGAGGTCCAGCACAGAGCTGTGGGGAGAGCTAGGTGGATCTGAATCGGAATAAAATAGCAAGTTGGGCTTAAACAATATTGACACGGTTTGTCTGGGAAGGGAGTGTGGGTGGGCTGGAGATGAACCCACCGGTCAATGCAGATGTGCACCTGCTAGGCTGGGTGGAAGCCTGGCAATGAATCAGCTCTCTGTGAGCTGCCACATATGGCCACACAGGCTGAGCACCCCAACACCAGGGAACACCATCCACACAGACTCCAACATGAAAGGTGGGTGCCCCTAGCCACGCACATAGTGGCTTGCTGCCAACCACCAGAATAAATAAGTGGGTTCCATTAGCTTTCAGAAGAGACACCATTCATTCCTATTTTTATAACAGAATTGACATGACTTTGTTGGTGGGTTCTTGTTCTCTCTCTGCCACTGAGTTTAATGGAGGGAGAGAGGACACTTTTTAATTTTCTGTAACTGAGCATCTTCAATTATCCCAAGGCATTATGCATTGCAAGCTCCTGCATTTTCTCAACCTATGGTTTCCTCCATGCAGCAACACAAATTAGTAGAACAAGTGAAGCACCAGGACTACAAAACTACTTAATTTATTAACTACAGAAATCAATAAGCAACAAGTCACAGCACTTCATAAATTTTCAAGCAAATAAGCTTGGATTTCCACATTAATGCAAAACCCCAACTCCCTCCTTTCTTTGGTTCTTTGTCCAGTGACTTGTTCAGACACTGCCCTTGTGTTAATGAATCACTCATCACTATAACATGGGCAGGGGTCTGCCGTCCTGGGCTATCTTGTTTGGCGCCTGTGCAATCCTTCCTTGGCTAATGCTGGTTGCTTTTCTTCCAAGTGGATAAATGATATTTTGCTTCTTTGTTCAGAATTATGCACTGAACCAAACATTTGCTTTCATTTATAGGTATAGTTTTCTCTGTGTAGATTTTGGTACAAGTCTGTTATTCCTCTTATTGCTAAGACTACTTATTTCTAAAGCATAAATTTCCAAATGGCTTCCCAGCCATGTGTAGATATGAATGTCCTCTGCCAGTGGTTGGGGGCAGGTGGGGCTTTGGAGAGGGGAGGCCCAGCCTTGGGGGCCCGTGCTGCTGGCTCACCTCCATCCCCAAGCAGGTGGATTTACCCCAATGGCCAAACTGGTAATGTTTTCTGCATGTTCAATAATGTGAAAAAGGTTGGGAAGTCCTAAAATACCTATTTTTATTTATTTGTTTCACTCCTATCATCTTCCCTCAAAAGTCTCTTCTGATTTTTTTTCTTTTAAATCCAAACTTATTCTCTTCTGTCTTTATTGCTACTAGCTTAGCCTAATGTAGTCCAGTAGCTCATTCTGAGATTACTGCAGGAAACTTCAAACCTCACATGAGATTTTCCCCAGAGTCCATTATGGACACTGCTGCCAGATGCCTTTCTTAAAACACAACTTTGCCATATAATCCTAATTCAAAATTTCAACAATCTCTTACTGCCCTCAGGATTGTACCCAAACTTCTCCCCTAGCTGCTCAAGGTCTGTATATTAAGCCTAGCCTACCTTGATACAGTTAACTTCACTATTTTGAATCATGAATCCTTTGTTCAACTCGGAAAAGGAAGTTGTTGGTATTAGGAACCAACATAGGTTAATCAGGAACAGACTGCAACAAGCTAGCTGCCTTTTCTTTTCTATTACATCTGTACAAAAAAATGCTGCAGACATAGCATTTTGGCAGAGTTTCTCTTGACACTCTTACAAATGAGATGAAATATAATATGGATTATTGCATACTTTGATAGATTTGAAAGGAGTTTAAAATCTGTATCTAAGAAGAAAAATAAAAGATTGTTTAATGAATCAATGCCAACATGGAAAGAGGTCTCTCTAAAGTGACATGTCAGAGGACTCTGTTTTTAGAACACAGTAGCCTATGTAATGTTTTAGAAAACAAAATGGAAGTCATGCTCACAAAATTGCAGATAACACAAAATGAGACAGGATAGAAGATATATTGCATTTGAGAATCAAGTTTGGAAGAGATATGAATTAGTTGGAATGATGGACCAAACCAAATGGAATGAAATTTAATAGTATTTATAGTTAAAGTCTAGCATTTAGATGTTTAAAAAGCAACTGCACAGTATATATAAGGAGATATATCAATCAACAGCAGTCCACAAAAGCTACTGAAATAACAAATGGTATATTTATAGACTTATAGCGTCTAGCACATGGGGTGAAGGGAGGTCACCGATGATCCTACTCTGCACTGTGTTCATTATACAACAGCTGGAAAACTGGGTTCTGATCCTATAACTCTATAATCTACTGATTTTTATTATTGTGGTATTCTTCATTTCCCCGACAATAGTTTTTTCATGCAGTTCCCCTCTGGCACACCCTTTCCCAACTTCCTACAAAGCTAGCTGGATCATATCTTTGCTTCATGTCAATTCAATTCAACCAACACTTGCACACTAATTATGTGCTGGGCACTGGGCTATGTGCTAGAGATAAGAGTACCATGTACATTTTTTGAGGACTTAGATGTGCTAGGCACCACACATTTCTAGGAATTTCATTAATCTTCATAGCAAGGCTGTGAGAGAGAGACTCACATTGAATGTCTCATTTTACAGATACCTACAGAGGGGTTTGATGACTTTTCCAAGATCCCGGGTAAGTGAGTGCAGTGTCAGGACTGAAGCTGAGCAGTGTGACTCCAGAGTGTGGGCTCCTAGCCACTACCCTGCACTGCTGCTCTGACAACGCAGGGGTAAGACATAGTCCCTGTCCTCCAAGGATAGTCTAGAGGGGAAAGACACCATCTTTTGACAATAATATCAAGTTAGGCAATGGTAATTACACTCATAAAAGGTATAAATTAAGTACTCTGGCATTCAGAGTAGAAGTGATTATTCCCAAAAGAGTCAGGGAAAAGCCTCACAGAGACCCTTATCTTTGAGCTGGGTCTTGAAATGTAAGTGATAGCTCATTAGGCAAAGAGTTCTTTATCCACCAGGCAAGAGCAAGAGCAAAGGAGCAGAGCAAAGGCACAGCTGCCGTGTGGAAAACCATGGCCAGTCCTGCACAGCTGCAAGGTCCGAGGCGTGGGGAGAAATGGCCTAGCTCCATTCTCCTCCTCCTTCCAGGCCTGCTCACTCCACCTGGATGATCTCTGTTGCTCTCGAGAGCCAACTGCATTGTGCTCATCTCTTCCCAACTTCTGGTTCAAGGGCATCAGGTTGGTATGGGCACCATAAAATTGGCAAACACTACAAATTGGGGCTTCCTCTGCCCACCCCCACCCCCAGTTGTTAACATTGATCAGCTCACCACTGACCAGACTAACCAAATCATTCATTATTTCATGCTTTGCCACCTTCTTCAATGATTTTTTTTTTTAACTTTCCAAGTGACTTATGTTCTAAACTAAATTCTAAACACGTCTCAGAGACAGAAATACTCAGGTGTTTCTGAGACCACGGACAAATTTCTAAAAATCTCTTGAGTCTCAGTTTCCATATCTGTAAAAATAAATGAATGGATTCCTAAGGTGCCTTCCCCACAATTTCATGACTCCATAATCTCTTCAGGACAGGGGCTTCTACTACATTTCCTGCAGAGTAGAGACCAAATGAAGAGGGATCCTTAGTGGTTCTTTCCTGTAGGGAGGGTAGTATCTGATTTGTTTCTACAAAAGATTAGCTTGTTTTTAAGGCGTGATGCTTTTCTTTTTTTTCTTGTTTCTTCAAGGATGATTGCAGTGAGAAGGAAAGTTAACAAATTCCTTGAGGACAGAAGGGAGGAACTTTTTTGAAAAGAAAATCTACTATGAATATCAGATTCCCAATGCCAATAAGCAGGGTTCATGTTAAAAAAAAAGTTTAGATAGTTAGTTACCTCAAATTCTTTATGGAGCAAGGCAGGTTAGAAATGAGTAAAAAAAAAAAAAAGAACTAAAATTAAATAAATAAGGAAATATTTATGTAGAAGAACAAGATATATTTCAGGTAATCCTTTCATGTGGGAGGAAGTATGGTGAAAATATTATAAATGGAAAAGTTTGAAAGAGCAATGAAAAATAGTAAAATAGAGAAAGAGAAACTGGAGACATCGACAGGAAAAATCTCCAGTGCTTGTCTAGAATGTCTGAAATGGTGTGAGTCTATAATCCTGGCAATGCAGAGAGTAGTAGGAAATGAGGTTAATAGGAGATATTACAGAGAAAATCCAGTGAGAAAAACTGAATGAAGAATTTATAGTCAAGATTAAAATATGATCAGGAAAAGATCTTAAGAAATAATGGAGAAAATGACTGCAAAGCATTCTGAATTCCTTCGAGAGAAACACTAAACAAACACCATTACCACAAGCACATTTAATAATAACAACATCTGTCTATTAAAAATTCAGTTATCTGCCACACTAACATTTAAAAAGATCTCTTGAGGATAGAAATCATCTTTCTCAAGAGAAAAAAAAGAATCTTTGCCTAGTTTTCTCAGAAAAACATGGAGTCATGTTTTAGGATGTCTGGTTTGGTTCTCTTGGTACAAACTGAACACAGTAGAGCTGGGAATTTCTTCTCAGGAGGAATTATACTTCTCAAACCTACATCAGGTCACAGTGGAATTGGCCCAATAGGCTTCCCTCATGAAAATTCTAGGGAACCAATCTGTGGTGACTTTTGACTTCAAAGTCTTTCTGCTAACCGATTTTCTCCATTACCGCCAGTGAAATTGGCACCAATTAGCACCTTGACAAGGCCACGCATAAAAAAGGACCACAGAGACCGGGTTCCTCTCTGAAAGGCCCGAGTTTGCCCCTTTGCCATAAACAGTTGATGTACACAGCAGGGTGAATGTGTCATTGTGAAGAAGGGAGAGGGGACCCGGGCAGGGTATTACTGCTGCTGCAGTCCTTGCACAGATAAGCAAAGGACATCAGTCTCCTCGGGCTGCCTCTCTCATCTGCACAGAAAGTCATTTTTTAAGATCCTGGAACAAAAGCACTTATTAGAGCCTCTTTAGGCGTCAAAGGTTATTTTTCAAAAATCAAAGCGTTTTTGTTTCTTGCTGGAGATGACATCTGGATCTAACACGAAATACTTGCTGCTTATTTTAAGCCTTCATCTGACTGTTTAAATGCGAAATTTAAAGCTACATGTATTTCCCTGAGCAAACTGGAGGAACAGGCAGGGTCTCTGCAAGGCAGCCCAAATTCTGCGTCCTATTTAGTCCCAAAGGGGAGTCAAATCCTGTGGCTCTCCCCAGCCACGTGTTGGTGCTGCCCCTGGGCAGGCCTAAGACTCCTAACAGAGCAGAAATCTGAGAATAGGAGGACACCCTCATTTGCCCATCCCCCAAAGCTATACATCTTAACTCTAAGGGTGTTTAAAAAGTTTGAATGGATGATAATACTTTATATGCTCAATCTTTATTTCTTGTATTCACCTGTCAGTCCATTTTGTGCTGCTATAATAGAATACTACAGACTGGGTAATTTATTTTAAAAAAAGAAGTTGATTTCTCACAGTTCTGGAGGCTGGAAAGTCCACTATAAAGGTGCCAATATCTGATGAGGGCCTTCTTGCTGCATCATCCATGGCAGAAGGCAGAAGGGCAAGAGAGCACACTCCATAGAGAGCAGGGGAGGGCCAAGTTTGCTTTGACTATAACAAATCTACTCTGGCGATAACCAACCCACTACCGTGACAATGGACACTCATCCATTGATGACCTAATCACTTCTTAAAGGTGCCACCTCTTATCACTGTTGCATTGGGGATTAAGTTTCTAACACATGAACTTTGCACACATTCGAACCATGGCACCGCCCCTCCCACCATCCCTTGTAACCAAGTGAACATTGTAGTGCATGGCCATCTTTTCTCTGTATCCATTCAAAATACATATACATATATATGAAGAAAGGGAGAGTACAAGTGTGTATGTGTGTGTGTGTTTCCTGAATTGGATCATAATATACACATTTCTCTGCCACTTGCTTTTCCTACTTCAATGTGGGTTTTCTTCCAACTCAACAGAGTAGATCTAACTCCTTTTAAATAGCTGCATAGTAGCCCATGATAATCAACGTGCCTCAATTTATTCAACCATACCCCTATTGATAAATATTTAGGCTATTGTTTTAAAAATTAACCAAAATATATGACACGCATCTTTGTATTTCTAAAACATCAATTTCCAGTAATGAAAAAGCAGAATAAAAGGATATGTAAGTGTTTAAATGTTCTCAACGGTGCCAGAATTCAACAGTTTGCAGCAATTGAAATTCCTATCCGCAAAGCATGAGTGCACTTTGCTCACACTCTCACCAGCACTAAGTTTCTAACACTATTAAATGTTTGCCAATCTGGTGAGTGAAAAATGGTATCTTACTGCTCTAATTGTCATCTCCTTGACTCGCAGTGAGCACAAGCACCTTTCCACATCTGGCAGCCACTTAGATTTCCCTCTTACCCATTTTCTATTGAGCTGTTTGTCTTTCTTATCTATTCATAGGGAAGAGCTCCTGGTGTAGTATGATAGTAACCCTTTATCTGTCAGATGTGCTTGAAATATTGTTCCCACTCTGTGATTTGTCTTCTGTTTTTGAACTTTTTTCTATGCACAAAATAGTTTACTTTCTTTTTTCCTTTGGAAGTAAAATATGTCTTTTTAAACAGAACATTTGGTTTCCTATCTTACTTTAAAAAAAAAATCTACCCCACTCTCAAAGTGTTCTTCTTTGGTCTTTCTTACTACACTTTTGCTTGTAGCTTTTTCTATACTGTGTGTGACAGAGATGCAGCTTTGCTTTCTGTTGTTGTAAGTGGTCTTCCCCTGCCCGGAGGGCTGCACCTCCTTCCGTGTTTCAGGGATGCTCTGCATTCTTCCCAGGCCTCTCCACTTCCATGATGCTGTCTTTGACCACCCCAGCCCAGAAAAAAGCTTTGTTATTTGATCTTCTATAATAATTTTGTGGGTCAACCTCTCCCTTTGGCTATCATATTAAAATGTTAGCTACATTTCAAAACTCATGTCTCTAAATAGGTATTTAAGCACTTTGAGGGCAGGGACTATATTACTTTACTTCTTTTTGTTCCTTGTACTGGCTTGAACAAGTGTGTTCTCAGTAAATTATTAACTGATGTCATTGTGAAAAAAATACATCATACCCTCCACAAAAGCGCCACTAGATAACACTGCAGTGTTCTTCTATGAATAGAATGTACCAGGTAACTGCTGCCCTCCATACATCTCTTCATTCTCTCTCTCTTCAGCCTCCCTGATTATGAAGTTACCTTGGCCAGACTCAGTCCCATGTGAATTGCTCTAAGTACAATGACACAATCTGCTGCAGTGAGCAGCTAACAAGGCCACTGGCACAGCCTGATGCTCCTTCTAATTATTTGCATATTCAGTGACGTCTAGGTTTAGAAATCCAGCGTTTGAAAAATGCGTCTGAAAATAATTTCCATATTTAAATTTGATCCACGACTGCCTTTGGCCTATTACTGCTCCATCACTTACTGACCCGGGGACTGGCAGTTCTGGGCACATGGGCCAAAGGGAAGCCCATCCAGTCAATCTTGCCTGGTAACTGTGTGGCTCTCCCAGTGACACCAAGACTTCAGTTGTCCTCTCCTGACTGAATCCTGCCTCTCCACGGGAGCCCGGGACCCCTGGGAGCTGCGCATACCCATTGCTGCATCGACCTCAGAGTGGTCCCTGTCCTCCACTCATCCCTCCCTCCATGCCTTCTGCTCTGGAGAGAGAAGAAAGGGGAAGGTGGCGGTGGTGGGGTAGAATCAGGTGCCAGGAATAGGAGTCATTGATTCCCTTGGTACCTGAGAGCAGTTATGGTCATTTCAGTTTACACCATGGACAGAGCTGTGATAGTATCAGAGCAAGTGCAGCCATTATGCACCAGGCCCAGTGACAGGCACTTCTCATAGAGTCATTTCAATGCCATTTCCAAAAAGGTAGATATTGTTAGTTGCCCATAATATAGACTAAAAACCCTGAGACTCATTAAGGGACCAGAATTTTATCCCTGATCTGTTTGAGTATAAAAACTCATATTTCTTTTACCGTGCAATGTTGCAAAGAGAATATTCCCGACCTCTTCCTTCCTCACAACCTTACTGTGATCTGAGAAGGAAGAGCCTGTTTCAGTTTACTCCACCCCCGCAAAATCCCTGAGGGTTATTTCTAAAGGGTTCATGGCAAGTAGCAACTGAAGTTCATAGTGAGGGCCAGATAGGCAGAATGGTAGCAGGTGGCAGCAGGCAGCAAGGTACTGACAAGCTGTGTGACCTTGGGTGAGTTGTTTAACCTCTCTGTGCCTGGCTCATATTAGTTTTACGCAAGTATTCACTATTTTTCTCCTCCTCCTCCTCCTCCTGATTATGACTACTACTACTACAATTGAAAACATCAGTGCAACTCCTTCATGTGCCTAACTTCTTCCCAGAAACATAATTTTTATGTAAGCGGCTTACAAGTGGCAAGGGGGACGTACTAAACAAACTCCAACTTCTCAAACGTTAAACTTAATTTGTTTCAAAATGTCAGGGTAAACACCATGCCATTTTTTTGGTTTCATTCAATATTTTCAAACAAGTGCAAATAAAAACAAATCGCAGGAATAAAAATGCTACTACCCTTCCGGATTTACCAAAGGCCTTGTATCCAAATAGTCCCTTTGACCCATGTGCTGCCTCTCCATAAACTCCTTCCTGGGACAAGACAGATATTTTAGAAAGGGCATTCGTTCTTTTAGGTCGAGCATTTTGTAAATAGTTTGCTTAAACAGGCTCAAATAGGCTGAGAGAGTCAACGAATTTTCTGCAAGTATCTGATGCCTTCCTGGCTCAAGGGCACAAAACCTCCAAGTCCCAATTCTGCATTCTTGGAAAGCCAGTCCTCAGAGCCCTATTCTGGGACCTGAAAGAGCTCAACTACTGAGAGCCAAGCTCCCCCTTCTCCTCTGATGTGCCTTCTTCCAAACAAGGCCCCTCCTCTGGAACACCAAAACTGGGTCCCGAACCATCCTTTGGGACAGGCAGGACCCAGCGAGGGACCTCCCAAACTGAGACAGCACCAGGGCCAGTCCCACTTCCTCTGAATCAACCTCCTCCTGTAGCATTTGGCTTTGGAGGTGTGTGTACCATGCCCAAGGCCTTGGTTTGTTCCAGAACACAGCTCAGCAGGGATGCTGGCTGTCTGACTGTTGAATGATGGGTGGGCTCTAGGGGAGCTGTCATATCTGCCTTGGGAGACTGGGCCAGAGGCTGCAGCCACAGACACTGCTTGTTGTCAGGTTCCCTTGTCATTACTCTCTACCTTTATCCTCACATGACAGTTGTGAGGGTAGAGCAAAAGTGTGTAGCATCTGAACTGACTCCCTAGATTCCAGCACTGGCTTGGCAAGGTCTTTTGTTAGTATTATGGAGATATGTATGTATGTGTGCATGTATGTATGTATATATGTATTCATTCATTCATTCCACTTACTTTAATTTGTCATGAGTTGAGAGCATAGGCTTTGAAGTCAGAAAGGTCTAATTTGAATATTAGTTTTGCCATTGTTGGTTGTGTGCGACTCCAGACAAGTTACTTAACCTTTTAAATCCTGGGTTGTGGATGCCTACAGTTTTGTCTACCAACCAGCCATCCCTGCCTCTCCCCTGTAACTCCCTCTCTCCCTTCACCCCTCCCCTTAGCTCATTATCTCCTTCTTTGTGAAGTGCCCCCACCTCAACTCCAACCACATGGTCCTGTGGAAGTGACCCTGTTATTCCATCCCCTGGTCCCCTGCTGACCCAGCCACAGTTGAGTGGTTGAGGGGTGGGGCACCTGACTGGCTGGGTCAAATCCTTGAGATTTTTGACCTTAGGACCAAGAATAGTGTTAAGTCAGTGTTGCTCAGTAGCATAAGCTGCAATATATACAACTCATAAGCTCTGGGCAGCCATGTTTTGTAGCCTCTGGAGCAAGAGAAGAATGAGGCCAGTGGTCATTGAAAGGTAAATACAAGTAAGAGTGTGAGCAAGATATATGATCGCATTAGAGTCCTGGTTTATTGCTACTTTGGAGGTTCAACCACATTCCCATTGTGGATTCTGTTGAGAGAATCCAGTGTGTTTATAATAAATTTGTCTTTTGCTTAAGCCAGTTCAAGTTGTGTGTCTATTCTTTATAATCAAAACAGTCCTCATAATGCACTGTGTATCTCATTTATAAATGGCAATAGATAATAAATATAACTATCTTCATGGAGTTTTGATGAAAGTTAAATGAAATAATGTACATAAAGTGCTTTGCAAAATGCTTGGAACGTGGTGAGCACTGAGTAAACAACAGTAGTTGTGGTGGCAGTGGTGATATTTATCACCACCCACTTACTGTGAATGTCTCAGGAGCCAAGAAGTAGGTGGCTGACCAGTGATAGGCATAGCTTACAGCCATTCTTAAACAAGTGCCTCCCTGCCTGGGGCCACAGGAAGGAGAAGCAGGAGACTTCCAATCAAGCTCTCTGAGTCTTGGGTTTAGAGTTTCTGCTGTCCCAATAGTGACTTGTAGCTGCCTCCCCTTCCCAGCCCCCAGGCCTCATGGGGGTTGCTTGGACAGCCACAGGGCCTGCAGTCACAGCCAACCTCCCTCAGCAGCTCATTTGGCATCTCTAACTGCCTGGCCCATGTGCCAGACCCTGCTGACAGGTGCAGTCATTTGCGTGCCTTCCCTCTCACCTTCTAATCCCCATGCACCCCTTCCATAAATGCTTTCCCAGGATTAAGAGCTCATAACCAGAGCATTCCTCTAAGACCCCTTCCTAGGGGTTTGCCAAGCCAAGCAAGTGGCAGAAACAGGATCTGAACCCAGGTAGCCTGACACCAAAGCCTTTGCTTTTTGCCACTTTTCTTTGCTGCCTCAAATATTAGATAAGGCACATAAAATGCAGTGAACAGTATTAGGCATGTAGTAATCATGCCCCCAAAATGGTACTGGTCCAGAATAGCCCGCCTGTCCTGTTCTCCTTGGCAGCTCTGTGTGCCTTGGAGCTGTCCTGCCACAGCACTAGAGGGTTCAGGGGTCCAGAGCAGCAGAGGATGGTGCCAAGTGGAAGCAGTGTCACCACCCAGAAGGCACCAAGTTATCATGGAAGGCCTCTGGGAGCTAGAGGTGAGTACAGTGCTCTTCGGACCATGCTTCCTGGCCTGGTCCCAGCTTGCCCTGCCCCTTGTCTCCTCATCAGTGTCGTCACACCCTTCTTCATGATCCTCCTCTGAATTTCAAATGTTTCCAAGGTGCTTGAAGAAAAGGTTACTTGGAAACATACAGGAATCCATCCACAGACCCTAGACATAATGGACTAGCACCTCTCTCAAGCGTATCTCAGGACACTAATGAAAAGTGATGCAAATTATTGCACATTTAGTAAACCAACAAATAAGAAAAATTGGATTCTCATGCAAATTTTTAGGAGCTAGAAAAAGTAGTTGGACTAGAGCAGGACCTTGTCAGATGAGACTGCAGAGAACTGCTTTTATCACTGCAGGGTGCTCATGCACAAGTGTCAAGAAGAAAATAATGAGAAGCATTCTGGAAAAGGGACATATTGCATAAGTATAATGACAAAGTTTTCCAGACCACAAATCTGAACGTAAACACTGATAATTATGAATGTGCTTTCTGGGACAACGAAGCAGCATAGTTGAAAGTGTGATCATCCAGGAAATCCAAGACATAAGGTTGTGAATATATATGAAAAGAAACAAGGCAGAAACACTGAAGAGACACATAAAAATCGCTGAGGCGATAAGGGAGCACAAACGCAAGAGGTCAAAGTCGTTTAAAATACATTATAATTTTAGAAGCCTAGACCACAAAGACAAGAAAAAAATCTTGAAAGATCTGTGTCTAAGAACATAATCACTGTTCTCTTTACAGTACCTTGTCAAATTCATAGAACGGTTTCCTCACCCCTCACTAAGGCCATCCAAAACAGGACTAAATCCCTAACAATGACACCCATTCTAAGAATGTCCAGGGTTCACCACTTGTGCTTAATCAGTAAAGGTCAGTTTTGTGGATAAACATGTCTGTTAAGTATGTATTAATAGAAAATAGTTTTTTCCAGATACTCCAGACAATGGTATCCCAAACTAGGATGCCCAAGGCCATTCCGTCTCTCACTGAAATGCCTCCTCTCAGCTGTGGAGGGCAGACAACGCAGGGAAAGACCCCACCCTGACTCCCGCTCTCAGACACTCTCCCTGTTGCCTGGGTTTCTTCTTCACTCCTGTTTCCCCACCTCCACGGCATCCCCCACTCGGTCCCAGAGTGTTCTCTCTCAAACGCAGATCTGACCTCACCCTTCCCTTCCCAAAGCTAGTCAGCGCCTCCTCACTCACCTACAGAACAATATCTGACCTTGGAAAAGTGCACATTCATTCCCCACCTCCCCCCTTCCTCTTTCCCTCCTTCCCTCCGCTTGTCTTCCTCTTCCTTACTCCTCTCTCTCTCTCACCTTCCCTCCTTTGTTTCTTTTTGGCTTATGTCTTCAGGATTCCTAGCCTTTTAATTTTATTTGATAACAACATGCTATGCTTTTTCTTACCTGAATGTCTTTACTCATGCCAAAATTCTCTATTTTAACCCCTGGCCTTCTGGATGACACCCACTGCACCCTTAGGGTTCAGCTCAGGTAGTCCCTGTGCCAAGAAGCCTTTCCTCACCACACCCCTTGGCTGGGCTAAGGGATTAGGGATATTCCCTCAGGACTTCCAAAGCACCTCATGCGTGTGCCCATCACTGCACCTGCCATAGTCTATTATGTTTAACTGCTACATGTCTGGTCTTCTCCAGTAGAATGTGAGTTCCTCGATGGCAGGGATTGAATATTATTTTCTTGTTTCCCCAATGCCTAACATAGGGAATATTACCACAGTAAGCACTAAATAAATGTTAGTTGAACAAACGAGTGAACAGGATTTCAAAAGGGGAACCTGCTCCTGGCAGCTAATAATAGATAATAATGAGTCTATTAATAATATTAGCTAGTATTTATTGAGCATTTACTATGTGCCAGGGACTATGCTGAGCAAAACACACGCATTATAAAATCAAATCCTCAGAATAGTCTTATAAGGTAGAGAGATACTACTTTTGTATCCATGTATGGTAGATTATTATAGTGGTGGTACCCAGTGAATCATATGTCCCAGTACCCATGCCCTTGTGTGATCCCTTCTCATATGGACTTTGGGTTTGGCTTTGTGACTTGCTTTGGCCAACAGAATATCAAACAATGTGACACATGTAGAGACTTGATGAGTGACAGTGCAATGGACTTATCCTCTTGAAATGCTGCTGACAACACTGAAAAAACTTGGGCCGGCCTCCTCAATGAGGAACAAACATGCAGAAGGAGGCCCATCCGACAGCCAGCGCCAACAGCCAGACACATACATGAGCGGGGCAATTTTGGATTATCCAGTCTCAGTCGAGCCACCAGACGACTGTAGCTAGACGAGTGTCCCCGGTAAGACCACCCCAAGAACCACCCAGCTTAGCCCAGCTCGAACTGCTGACCCAAAGAAGGCTGAGAAATACAAGGGGGTTGTTTCAAGCCACTAAGTCTTGGGGTAGTTGTTACACAACAGAGGTTAATTAAAACATATCCACCTTGGGAAAAGGCTGCACATATCAAGCAAAACCAACAAAGAAGATAAGAAGCAGGAAGAAAGACAAATAGAGATAGAATTAAAAGACAAAATAGCATAGAGTTCTTTAGACTGCTTTAATATAAACAACCACAGTGCTGACGTAAGTTTTTCTTAATTGTAGTACTGCTGAAATAGTGCTAAACATAGTGTTGGAAGTCCTGGATTTCAGGCCCAGCCCTACCACTGACAAGCCCTGTGAATGTGACAAGTCATTTAACCTCTTAGACTCTGAATTTCTTTATCAGCAAAGTGTATGTATGTTCTACTTTTACTAATCTCACAGGGCTGGTAGGAGAATCGAACATATAACAAACCATCCAAATGTAAGTATTAACATTATTGAAATTAGTTAATAACTTTGGGTCACAACAATTACTAACAACTTACCCACAACCTAACAAAACCTGGTGGGACCATGAGGGAGGATGCTACAGAGTGGGAAATCCAGCAGTCAGACTGTCAGCATGTCCCATGCATCAGACAATGTTTCTCTACTAGTCATTTCAGCACCTTGAGTATCAGTGGTGTCTCATTTTCTTTTATAAGGTGCTCTCTTGATATCTTGTGCAAGCCTTTTCCTCCCTAGTGTTTATAATCTGGTTTCACATCATCCACCAAAAGTCAGGGGGGATACCTGGTCTCAGAGCAAGAGTTCTAGGCCTGGAGTATGAACACTTGGCCAGGCCCTGTCTCTGACTGGCGATGGGACCTTGTCCCTTAACCTTGCAGAGACTGATTCTCTATCTGTAAAATATGAGGGTAACAACATTTGCTGAAACACCCCTGTGGGGGTTCAAGAGAGACGAATGTTAGAATGTATGTGGAAGTAGCTTGAAACTAGCCACTCCCTACACAAAGGCAAGGTGGTATGGGTGCTCCCATTCAGCAAAGAATACCCAATATTTAGAGGGTACCAATGACGTGCCAGACACTGGACTAAATGGTAGGTTTCACAGGGGAAAAATGGGGAAACCAATGTGTTGAGATATGAGGTAAGTTGGCCATGATCACATAATTAATAAATGGCTCAACTGGATTTAAATCCTTATCTGCTTCATTCCAAAGCCTGGGCTTCTCGCATAGTGCTGGGAAGCTTCCAAAAGGAACCTCCTCAGCCTGTAGGAGAACAGAATTATTGGCCAGGTACTTTACCATTAAATGGGGTCACCAGCTTGTGGCTGAAGAAACAGATGATGAAAAAAGTGCTGAGGGAGGAAACACCTGTTTACAAACACAGCTTAATTAATTAGTCAACTCAGATAAGGCAGAAGAGGCGGGTTTCCAGATGTCTGACATGGAGAATTAATTAGCAGAAAGGCACCAGTCCTCAGGCCTCAGGTTCACATCCAGACCACATCGTGGAATTAAATTCCTACATTACCTCAGTGCCCCTCGACTTGACTAAAGCCATTTGATTGGGGGGAAAAAAAAAGCTCATTGAAAATGACAACTGAACTGAAAAACTCCACCAACTAAAGCTTCATGTGAAGTTCAGAAAGAAGGTAGAGAAGGTTCCAGTGCTTTTAGTTCAAGTTACAAAGAGAATAAAATTAAAATGAAGTTGGGTTATACCTCACTAACACTTGGAAAGTCCAGATCTGTACAAAGATAAATAAACAAATGGAAAACTAAAGTAACACTTAAATTCCTACCAGGCAAAAGCCACCACCTTTGCTTCAACTCTCTTTAGGGTTGCAATGAAAGTGTGCTTGGGGATGACAAAGCGTCCAGATCAAGGCATCAATTTTTCTACTTCATTTTCTTACTTGAAGTGTTGTTTAGGAAAGAGACAGAAATCCTCTCACTTGACTCACCTATACATAGAAAGTACATATGAATCTGTAGGAATCACAATAGCCTAGAAGAATAATGTGGAGCCAATATTAAATGAAAGGTGTGCTCCTCTGGCTCTTGTGTGACTTGATGAGCAAAAGTCACTTTCCAGGAATGGGTCCCTCCTCTGCTTGCACAGTTAACTTTCCATGGGGGTTCTAGAAGTGCTCCTAGTTTGTTGTTTATATTTTTATCAGTGAATTTCCATGTATTCTACAGTTACTTGGGACTTGTCCTCTGGCTAATTAAGCAGAGGAAGTTAATGAGGTATGAAGTGACTTTGTGCCCAACGCATAGGTAAACAGACTACGACAAGCACAGGTCAAGCCAGGCTGGAGGGCTGGGCAGAGGGCAGAGGTGGGACTCCGTGGGGAGGGAAGGTGTGAATGTAGACTGGTAGACCTGGAAGTGACTTAGAGAACGTCAGTAGTTTTCAACCAGACTGTATATTAGAACCACCTGTAACGCTATTAAAATGCACATTCCTGGGTTCTATCCCACACCCATTATATTGAAATCTCTGAGCAGGATATTGTCTAAACAATGGTATTATTTGAAATCACCCCTGGTGATTCTAATGGGCGCCAGAATTGAGAACCACTCACCTACGGCAACCTCTTCATTTTACTAGCGAGGAAATGAGGGAACACGTGTGGAGAAGCAAAAGGGAAAGACAGTGTGGGTCCCTAGTATTAGGGAACATCTCACGGAGCTGCCCTGAGCCGCTTAGCTCCTCATTCACACCTTTAATCTGGCTTTATGGGAAAGGGAGCTCCCATGCCTTTGAAGGCATGGTGGAGGTATGGGCTTGTGCATGTTTGTAGATCCCTTCATTAACGCAGAGTGAGGCTGCAAGGCCCAGAGCAGTGGTGCTTGGTGTGGCCCCCAGACTGGCAGCATCATTATCACTTGGGAACTTGTTAGAAAAGCAAATTTTCAGGCTTCGCTCCAGTTTGACTGAATCACCAACTGCGTGGGGGGAGAAGGGGTGACCCAGAAATCTGGGTTTTAACAAGCCTCATGCATGCTCATGTTTGAGAACCATTGGTTTACACAATCCTTTTTTTAAAAAATGGGTATTTAAAGGCAGGGAGAAAGGTGGGAGGTAATGGTGGTGGGGGTTGCCTGAGGACACTGGCCCCGGCAACTGAGGAGGAAAGCAGATAGAGTTTATCTCGGAGTAATCAAGGACTGCAGGGTAAAAGTCATCCCCTCTACAATGAGGATTCTAATATTTACCATGCATCACTTGCCTGACCTGCAGTGAGCCGGTAGAAATAAAATGCCTTTTGTTCCCTCAAAGAGATCTGACGTCACACTAATAAATTCCTGCCTTGAAAAAGTTTCATTTGCTCCTAGGATGGGGTTTATTCAGTACCCTACCTAGTCTTACTTTAAATATTCCTATTGTCAACTCTTGATTATGTACCATACCAGATAATGAGAAAGATACATATAATAAAGAAAAGATAACCAACATTTTATTTGACTCTCAGATGTACTCACAACTCATACCCCGTCAGTAACACAAGTAGCCACCCCCAAAACCCACCCCTACCCGTTTCTGATTCTCTCTGGGCCCAGGGCCCTTCTCAGCGCCCACGACACAGCTGTTGACAGTAGGAATGTGCCGAAATGATGGAAGAGCTGGGTCACAGCAGATAATCCATTTACAGAGAATAAAAAATGTGTGTCACACTTCACTGACCATGTCAGTTCTGAGCTGCTATACATACATAAAAGATTCTTCACACCTGAGATGGATTTCAAAGCAAAACGAAAAACTCGTATGATTTGGCTATGTTCCTACTCATGTTTTAACTCATCCTAAAAGAAAAGGTAGAAATAAACTCTCTGATCAACAAATGTTTACTGATCGCAAGTCCTGTGCCAGTGTCTGTGTGAGGCCCTACAGTGGACACAGAAGGGGACACATAGATTCTGCTCTCAAGGAGCTTCTAACCAAATAGAGAAGAAAAAAATAAACATACTGAACAAGTCATAACATCTGGTGTGTTAGCTATGGTAGGGGAACTGCTGTAACAAATAGTCTGTGAAATGTATTATAATTTTAACACAATAGAATTCATTTCTAGTTCATTTAACCATATTGAGGTTAGCAGGGCAGCCTCCTCTATGCAGTGATTTGGGGACCCAAGCCAATGGAGACACTACCATCTTCAACAGGAGGCTTCCAAGGTCCCTGGGAGGTGTTCACACTCCAACTAGCAAGAGACAAGAGGAACACAGTTGGTTTGAGTGGGAGGATTTTATGGACCAGGCCTTGAAGTGATACCCGTCACTTCTGCCCACACTGCATTGGCTAGGGGTCAGTCAGGTGGCCACACCTAACTGTATAAGAAAGGCTGGGAAATAGAGTCTGTTTGTGCACCCAGGAAGAAGAACAAACAACTTCTGGTAAATAGCTTCTCATGGTCAGGGAAGGTGTGTGAGGCCGGGGGTGGGGTAGGAGGTGGCAGTTTTTTTAATATATTCTGTCTTGTTTCATTATTTCTCACTATCATGTATTGCTTTTGTAGCTTCTGAAGATCCGATGATCTGAACTCACTGCTACTTCCTTGATTTTTCCTAGAGTTCCACGGAACCCCGAGCAGTACAGTCCACTCCATGGGGTGAGTGTTCTCGGGAGGCTATAAAAAAATTCAACAAGAGAGGGGCAACAAACTTCAAATGATGCTACTTTGATCTCTTTCTTCCTTCTTTTAGCCAACAACTCATTGCTTAATGCCAGTGTGTGGAATCCACTTTAGTGTTGGCAACTGCTCAGGAACAATGGGTTCCATTCAGGTGTCTGGGCCAAGAGAGGG
This sequence comes from Daubentonia madagascariensis, assembly GCA_023783475.1. Classification (NCBI taxonomy): domain Eukaryota; kingdom Metazoa; phylum Chordata; class Mammalia; order Primates; family Daubentoniidae; genus Daubentonia; species Daubentonia madagascariensis. The sequence goes on from JAKFHU010001244.1 coordinate 2,032,283, forward strand.
ACCGGTAAGGCAGGACATCAGCTGTTTTACTCAGCATGAATGTTTGTTCTGGGGTCTGATGGAATGTTCTTGCTGAGAGGAGGTTTAAAAATACAGAATGTGGAGGAATATGGAGGACAAAAACCTGTTCACACTGAGAAGACAGGATGACGAAACAAAGTCAGTTGGAAACGGAGAGAGGCAGGGAATTTGACAGACCTTCTTTACGAGCGCCTCTGAGTGAAGAATGGATACTCAACCCATTTCTCCCCTCACTACCCTGCCACCATCACTTTCCCGGGCACCATTTCACTGGGGCAGGGTGCCGGGAGGAGCAGAGAAAGATGGAAACGCAGCACACATCTGGACTCACCACCCCCTGCTGCTTTGCTGCAAAGATAATTTTCTAGCCGGAATCAACAGACACCCAGTATCTGCAGTGTCTGTTGGAAACAGCAGACATAAGTAGTAATCAAAAGGTAGAATATGAGCACAGAAGGGTATGTGAACCCGGGCTCTCTAAGTCGGTGCCCTGAATCCAGCCATTTTCTTACTTTAAGCAAGACATTCTGCTTCATTTATGCAGTTAGCAGCAGTGAGGAAACGACTGTGTTGGAGTCCCTTCACGTTATGCTGGGAAAGGTATTTTATACCCTCAGGCATCTTATGAGGGAGACATAAGCTCAGACAGAACTTGCACATGCTGATACCCGTAACCAGAATACACGCTCTTGTTCTTTTATTCATTCAACAAATATTATTACACAACAATTAGAAGACAGGGACTTTTCTAGGTGCTGGGGATCGTGATGACAAACTTCCTCCTGCCCTCTAGAAGTTTACATTCTAGTGAGAAAGAAAGACAGTAAGGAAATATACAGTAAAATGGCAGCTAGAGAGAGCTGCTATTAAGATCATTAAAGGTGTGAAAGAGGATGTTGTGTGATGGGAGTTAGACAGGGTGGTCAGCAAAGTCCTCTCTGAAGAGGTGACATAAAGTGAAAGTTGTGTGAGCATCTGAAGGAAGAGGATTCCAGGCAGAAGACTCTGCGAGGGCAGAGATCTTGAGATAGGACCTTGCTTGGAGTGTCTAAGGAATAGCGAGTCAATTAGCATGGCTGGAGCTGGGGAACCCAGGGGCGCAGTGGCGGGAAATGAGTCTGGCGAGGCAGGGAGGAGACAGAGCATGCTGGCCCGGGGGCCATAGGAAGGCCTTGGCTACTCTGTGTGTGGTGAAGCTGTTGCAGGATTTTGAGCAAATAACAGAAATGGGCTGCTATGTTTTGAAAGGACCACTTTGGCTGCTACATAGAGAACTGACCATGGAGAGCAAGAGTGGATGCAGGAGACAGGGAGGAGATGGTGGGGAATGGGCGGTGACAATGGCAGTACAGGGAGTGAGAACTGGCCAGTTTCGGGATGTGTTTGGAAGGTAGAGATGACAGGGTTTGCTGATGAACTTGACATTGGGTGGACAGAAAGTGAGGAATCAAAGACAAAGCTGAGGGTTTGGGCCTGAGCAACTAGGTGAATGGCGGTGCTGTTTGCTGAGGCAGATGGTGGACAGAACAGCGATTAGGTCGAGGCCAATGCAGGCATTGATGCCAGACGGCCTCGGAGCAAAGCCCAGATCTGCTACTGATGAACTGTGTAACCACTATATCTCTCTATATATCTCAGTTTCATCCTCTGTGAAATGGGGAAATGAATAACAATCTTGTTCTAAAGATTAAAGATAAAAGAATACCTGTAAAGCATTTAGTATAGTACATGGAGGGCATAAAACAGACCTGGAGAGAAAATCAAGAGTTTGTTTTGGGACAAGGTAAGCTTGAGATTCCTGCCATACATCCCAGTAGAAATATCAATGAGCAAGTATGCATCAAATTATGGGATTCAGGTGAGAGTTCCAGACTGGAGATATACATTTAGGACACATTGATAGGCAGATTTTGAACTTTGAAGGATTGGATAGCATAATATTGTACCCATTGACCAAATTCAGGCGATAGATAAGAGAGTAAATGGGTTATGAAAGCTAAAAAGAAAATAGGCAAGGTCACAGGGTAGTGTGCAAGAAGAGGAATTAATTTCGATTTGCATAACTGACTTTTAAGTTGAAACCTGCAGGATGAACCTCCATTCATAATTACGCTCACTGCCCCCCTTTGTATAGTTTTAGTCATCACACTCACGGCTCATATTGAGCAGGTTAAAAAATATAAGTATAGAAAAGGACAATGAGAAAATTAAGTATGCACCTGTGTACACTTTCTTAAGAAAAATATCAGTTGGTCTTCTTAAGTGAGATGTTCTGTCACCAGTAAAGTTTTGGCAACTACCAGTGAATGGAAATGTCACAATTTCCATACAGTTTGCATTTATAGCAAAATGATAACAATGATAACACAGGGCCTTACCTAAACTAACAAATAATTATCCTTCATAATCTAGGAGTAAATAGGGCCCTGATGAAAAGATTTACTAGTTTTCTTCCCTGTTTAGGACATTACACCCTTAGTACATGCAGAGAAGCTGTATATATTAAGAAGCCTATTCAAATAGTCCACCAGCATTTGAACACTCTCCTTCCTTTGCCTCCTACTTTAGTAAATAAGGAAGGCCCAGGCTTTCCTTGTTTACTGATCATCAGTAAATTATTTCACTACCTCAAACAAAGCTTGTTTAAGAGTCCAGGCCAAAATGATGTTACTGACCTGTAAATAAGTGTGTGTCTCTGAGCGGCGAAGGGGATTTAAAAGAAACAAGATTAAGTTTCTCACTGAAGTGGAAAGAAAGGTTTTTACTCTTCAGAAAGACCTGCTGTCATCTTTCTGCTGTCCCAGATGGTGAGAGTTATGCACTCCCTGACCTGAGCCAAAGACGATATAAGAGAAAACAAAGAGACAAACAAGGTCTGCTCAAAGAAACTGGGCAAAAGCTTATTTCCAATGGCTCCGAGTACACAAGAGACAACTTCTCAGACAAGGACACCTCCCTGACCCTGTTTTCCACACTATGGTTCACAAGGTAACTAGACAAAAAATCTGGTAAGAGACTAGTCCAAGGCAACCCACAATACCTGCAAATGTCAATAATACATGTAAAGTATTTTGAGTTCAGTGATTTTCTTTTTTTTTTGCAAGAAATAAACCAAGGCCAAGATATGTCCACACGAATGCATAAGTACCTTCTGAACGAATGTGAATAGACAGGTACACGCACACAGAAGGTTGTTGGCACAGGCAACCACTGAGCACGGACTACCGACTATAGACAGTATCACTGAGGAAAAGCCATGCCTTCGAAAGAGAGGCAGAGTTGGGCTGCATAGTTTTCAATCTGGCCCTCAGTCAAAAACACAAGAAAGGGTCTTTTTAACTTGCGTGGTAAATTCATCTCCAGAGTTCCCTTTGAACTTGCATTTCAAAACGGTTCTACCTTATAAGAAAATGCAAGTATCAGAGCACAGATGTCACTTTTTAACACTGAAGAACCACTTGGCAAATGAGGTTGGAGGAAGATTCTGGTAAGTCATATCACTCAGAGAACTGTGTGTTCCTGGTGACCTCAGTATGGCAAGTCCTGTCCTACCCATATCTATGGAAATGGAATGGGTCTGAATTTTCTGAATGCCACCCCACTTCTTACCCTGATAATCCTACTCCTGGCTGCCCTATATATGACAACCCATGAGGCCCCCTCTGCATTTTTGTTGTACTTCATAGGAAGGAAAAAGAAAATGAAAAATAACATTTATGGAATGCCTCCCATCTCTCTAGCCCAGAAGAAAGCTTACATACTCACTGAGGTAAGTTATATTTTCTCCATTTTACTGAGCAGGGAAATGATGTTCAGAAAAGTTGAGTAACTTGCCCAAGGTCATCGAGCTAATAAGTTGCAGTGTCAAAAATCAAACCCAGTTGCCTCCCCCGAAGCCACGTTCTTTCCAGGGAAGGTAGTCTGGTTCGAATCTGGCCCACCCTACTAAAGATCTCAGCTGAATTTCAGGAAGAGCACTCCTTGATTCATAGACTGTGGCAACCCGTCAGCAGCAGACCCTGGCGTCAGGTAGCACCTCAGACAGATCGTAAAAATAGGACTGCAGTGGTAGAGGCAGTAAAAGCAGTCACAGTGTTCAAAGACATGGAGGAGGTTGGCTCTGATACCAGATAAATCCTGCAGTTTCCAGCAGTCACTGTGTTAATAGCTTTTTCATACCTGAAAACCATTAATAGGTCACTTCTCAATGTTCGATGCTCTGTTCCCTTTTAAGTCTGCATACGTGTTCCATTTACTGCCCTTTTAATAATTCTCTGGATTTCCAATAGACATTCACAAGGTCCTTTTTAACTCCTGTGAATTCTGCAGTTCTCAACAGGGCCTAGTACCTGAGAAAGATTGGAAACGCACAGCAGGCCGTGCAGGAGCCGCGGGGTCTGTGGCCTCTGCCTCCTCCGTCTCTAACCCGTCTCTCCCGGGCACTGCTCCTATTTCCTCTTTCCTTTTCTCCTTCCTCTACTCGTTTTCTTTGTTCATCCCTTTCTTTGTCCATCCCCTTCACCGATTAAATTTCCCATGTTCTGCTCCTTCCCTTTGGCCAACTCTTACTCTTCACCTTCTCTTCCTCTTTCATACTTTTAGAGGCAAATTAGTTTAGTGGATAAAACAGATGTTGAAGTCACACAGACCTGCTTCCAACGCTACTTCTTCCACTTACTGCGCCCTTAGACAAGTAACCTTGTGCCCCTTGCCTCAGTTTTCTCACCTGTAAAATGTAGATACCACCCATATTTATAAGTAGATCTTCAGATCAAATGAGATAACCTGTGTAAATTCCATTCAGGATTTTGTACGGAAAGGAAGATATTAATAAGCAATAGGCAATTGCTATTTCTGTCCTGTCTCTTGTCCCGCTATCATTAATCCTATCTTCTCTCAAACATTACTCATATCTTCTCCCTGTTCCTCCCCAGAGATGTTGTCACCGGTCCTGGCTTGGCACCCAACTCATCTCCCCGCGTGATGTTATAGTTTCTCTTTGGCTGGATTCTTCTCAGGCCTATGCGCCTCTAACTCTGAGTCTACCTTTAAGCAGAAATAACTGGACATGACATAATATTGCATGTAGAAAAACATTCAAGCATCACAGTGATGTGCAGATTTTAAAGGATGGTGACAACAACCATATTAAATACTTCTGGACTATTCTGAACTACCTAATAAGAATGAGGAGGTTGGGGCCAAAGAATGGCGAGGTTTGCCTGTACCTCTGGGAACCAAACGTGTGATTGAGAAGGAGCCCACCTAGCAGGTAGGTTGAGTAGGTAATGACCACACTCATTACCTACCCAGGGAGCCAGAGGACACTAAAGATTTTTTAATTGGAAGCTTTTTAAAAAATTTGCAATTTTTTAATTGGTTAGATTAGCAATCCTAACCATTAGCAATGGTTAGCATTTAGCATTCCTAACCATTAGCTCTTACAACGGGTTACATTTTGGTGGGCACAACTCTGCTGTAAGAACCATTTAGGGGGTAAACCTTCCACAACAACTTTAGAACCATAGTTCTCCTTTCTAGAAAACAGGCCCTCAAATATATACATCAACTTGCTTTGTGCCAAATGCCAACCCCTGCTACCTAAAGGCATCATGTTAATTTGAGGTTCACTGTAACCCACATATCTTTTGGTAGCTGTCAGCCTGACCTGCCATTTCTATGTCTTAGACTTTTCTGTCTTTATTTTCTCTGAGTTCTTGACTTTTTTTTTTTTTTGCCCTTGTCTTTACTGAACTTTCTGATTACTTGTCCAATTTGTTGAGGTCATTTTCAATTCTAATTGCATCCCCCAAGGCTTTAGCCTCCACTTTAAATTCAGTCTCATCTATGAACTTAATAAGTATGCTGTCACAGCATCAAAGTCATGGTTGGCCATCTTAACTAGAAGTGAATCCAGGACTGAGCCCTGTCAAAAGAAACATGTGCAGGTGCTTTAAGGAAGTTCAGTTTAGAAAATATAAGCCCCCCTCTTCAGCATCTGGGATTATTCTGGTAGAATTTGTGACAATTTTTTGCAATTCAAGGCTGTATCTCCATATAAGTGAAATTAAATAATCAAAGCAATTAATCAAAACAGAACTTTCTTTTAAAAAAAACCATTATTTTGAATAGGAAAGTCACTACTGTTTTTACCACTCTTCCCTGGGAATCACTCCTGTGCTCACTCCGCTCACTGAAGGAGCGCCAGGTGGGGGCAAGGTCCACTTGCCATTCTAGCTTCTAGCTCCACTTCTGCCATTCGGCACATGACCTCAGGGGAGTCACCAGACCTTTCTCAGCCTAGACCTTGTCCTCACCAGTAAAAGAGGGGCTCATATCAGATGACTACAAATATGCCTTCCAGATCCAAGAAGCTGTGATTCTCTCTTGATTAAGGGCCTAATTATTCTCAGTGGCAAATTACTACACACATTCTTCAATTATAAGCTTTCCCGTGACACTTATATATAATACGATAACTTGGAACACAGTTAAGAAGTAAAGGTTAGACTAGGTTTGCATATTATCTAGAATTTATTTGCCAAAAATGCATGTGTATTTACTCATGCATTCCTTCTCCATGTGTTCTCAAATATTTTAATGCTGGTTATGTGTGAGGTACTCTGATGATTGTCATTTTCTTGTGATATCACCATCTACCAATATTCTATTTCAGAATTCTCACTTGAAAAGTGAGGAAACTGAAGCCCAGACAAGTTTAGTGACTGTCCAGGGTCACAGAACTGGCTTGTAGTAAAGTTGGGGCCTGAACTTGGGTTTAGGGACACAGGAGTTCTGGACCTTTTTCACTATGGCATGACCCCTTGGCTACCTAACTTATTGTTCAAAGTCAGTATATGTTACAGAAGAATATACTATCAATTATAGCAGTAATAGATTAAAATTGAGGACTGTCTCTTTTTCAATGATAAATGACCATCAACTCAGGCCCTGAAGAGAAAAATTATTCTAAATTTTCTTATACTGAAGATATGTAAATAATTTTCTTTAGGAAATATATAAAGGCTGTTTTCTAAAAGACACTTGGCTCTAAGTCTGAAAAGTAATCATAATTTTTTAAAAGTCGAGTTCTTAATACCAGGTATACCTCAGAGATAGTATGGGTTTGATTCCAGACCACTATAATAAAGCAAATATCACAATAAAGCAAGACAAACAAACTTCTCAGTTTCCAACTATATATATAAATTATGTTTATACTATTAAGTGTATAATGGCATTATGCCTAAACAAAAGTCTACACCTTTATTTAAAAATACTTCATTGCTAAAAAATGCTAAGGATCATCTGAGCCTCCAGTGAGTCATAATCTTTTTGCTGGTGCAAGGTCTTGCCTTGATGCTAATGGCTGTTTACTGATCAGGGTGGTGGTTGCTGAAGGTTGAGGTGATTGTGGCAATTTCTTCAAATAAGACAACAACAAAGGTTGCTGCATCAATTGACTCCTCCTTTCATGAAAGATTCCTCTGTAGCACATGATACAGTTTGATAACATTTTACCCGCAGTAAAACTTCTTTCAAAATTGGAGTCAAGCCTCTCAAACCCTGCTGCTGCTGTATCAACTAAATTTATGTAATATTCTAAATCCTTTATTGTCATTTCAAAAATGCTCACAGCATCTTCACCAGGAGTAGATTCCATCTCAAGAAACCACAAGAAACTCGTTGAAGTTTTATCAGGAGATTGCAGCAATTCAGTCACATCTTCAGGCTCCACTTCTAATTCTATTTCTCTTGCTGTTGCCACTACATCTGCAGTTACTTCCTCCACCGAAGTCTTGAACCCTTAAAGTCATCCATGAGGGCTGAAATCAACTTCTTCCAAACTCCTGTTAATGTTGATATTTTGACCTCCTATGAATCATGAATGTTATTAGTGGCATCTACAATGGTGAAAACTTTCCAGAAGGTTTTCAATTTACTCTGCCCAGATCCATCAGAGGAATTGCTATCTATGGCAACAACAGCCTTATGAAATATATTTCTTAAATAATAAGACTTGAAAGTTGAAATTACTCTTTGATCCATGGGCTACAGAATGGATGTTGTATTCACTAGCATTAAAAAACATTAATCACCTTGTACATCTCCATCAGAGCTCTAGGGTGACCAGGTGCATTTTCAATAAGCACTGATATTTTGGAAGGAATTTTTTTCTCTGAACAGTAGGTCTCAACAGTGGGCTTAAAATATTCAGTAAGCCATGCTGTAAACAGATGTGCTGTCATCCACGCTTTGTTGTTCCATTTCTAGAGCACAAGCAGAATAAATTAAGCATAATTCTGAAAGGCCCTGGGATTTTCTCAATAGTCAATGAACACTGGCTTCAACTTACAGTCACCAGCTGCATTAGCCCCTGATGAGAGAGTCAGCCTGTCCTTTGAAGCTTTGAAGCGAGGCATTGACTTCTCCTCTCTAGCTACAAAAGTCCTAGATGGCATCTTGTTCCAATATAAGCCTGTTTCGTCTACATTGAAAATATGTTGTTAGTGTAGCCACCTTCATCAATTATCTTATCTGGATCATCTGGATAACTTGCTGTGGCATCTACATCAACACTTGTTGCTTCACCTTGCATTTTTATGTTACAGAGATGGCTTCTTTCCTTAAACCTCATGAACCAACCTCATGAATCAACCTCTGTTCCAACTTTAATTCTGTAGCTTATCTCTCTCAGCCTTCATAGAATTGAAGAGAATTAGGGTCTTGCTTTAGATTAGGCTTTGGCTTAAGGGACTGTTGTGGTTGGTTTGATCTTCTATGTAGACCACTCAAACTTACTTTATATCACCAATAAGGCTGTTTCCCTTTCTTATCATTTGTACATTCACTGGACTAGAACTTTTATCCTTCAAGAACTTTTCCTTTTAATTCACAATTTGGCTAACTGTTTGGCACAAGAGGCCTAGCTTTTAGGCTATCTATGGTTTTGACATGCCTTCATCACTAAGTTTAATCATTTCTAGCTTTTGATTTAGAACTGTTGATGTGCAAATCTTCCTTGTACTTGAACACTCAGAAGCCATTGTAGGGTTATTAATTGGCCTAATTTCAATATTGTTGTGTCTCAGGGAATAGGGAGGCCCAAGGAGAGGGAGAAAGACAGGCAATGGCTGGTTGGTGGAGCAGTCGGAGTACAGACAACATTTATCAATTAAGTATGATGTCTTCTATGGTGCAGTTTGTGGGATCCCAAAACAATTATAATAGTAATGTAAAAGATCACTGATCACAGATCACCATAAGAGATATAATAATAATAAAAAAGTTAGAAATATTATAAGAATTACCAAAATGTGACACAGAGACATGAGATGAGCCCATGCTACTGGAAAAATGGCACCAACAGATTTGCTTGACCCAGGGTTGCCACAAATATTCCATTTGTAAAAATCACAAAATCTGCTGAGTGCAATAAAGCAAAGCACAATAAAATGAGGTATGCCTGTACTGATTTCTTCGGCAAAATGAACAATTTCTTCCTCTTCCTCCTTCTTTTCCTTTTTACCTCTCAAACCCTAATTTTTCATTTTCTTCCCATTTGACACTGAATTAGGCCTCCAGGTAGGAGGAATGATGTCAACAGCTCCCTTCTCTGATCTCCCTTAACATTTCTCCCATCCAAGTCCTGATTTCTCTGATTCATTTGAATTTTCCTGCAAGGCAAGTTCTACATAAATAAATGTTTAAACAGCAGAAAGAAAAGGGGAAGAATTTAAAGACATAGTTGTGGAATCTGGGAAAGAGTAAAGGGAAAGTTGAAAGGAATGAATAGAAGAAACTCAAAGGCATCATTTTACCTCAGAAGTGTATATTCTTCTAGTCAGTCACCTTAGGACACTGAAAGTTTTTCTTTTTAACTCCTCAGACAGTGCTCACTGATTAAAAAGAAGTGTGTGTGTAGGGGGACAGTATTCTGCAATAGCTGCTACATGGAACAAAAAAAAGAACCTGATACAGCAGCAGATCATGAGAGGTTATTGATGGGAAATTCCTCTCCCTGAAATCACAAAAAGTAATTCAAAGAAATATATGTAATGTTTCTCATGACAGACAGAAGTAGCTTCCCTTTCCTTGATGGGTGCTTCCTTTGTTACCCATTTCCCTTCCTTGAGTTCTATCTACCGTTTTGACTCTTCTTTAAGGTTCTCAGAACATCTGCTTCAGGGTGTCTCCCATACAGAAAGAAAGGAACTGGGCTTCCTTTCATATGTTTTACATACATTAGCTCTCTGACTCCTCACTATAACCAATAGTGGCAGATAATGTTGTAGTGAATATCCCCAAGGTGATTCCTCTGAGTTACTGCCGGGTGTAATCCCCTCCTTGTGACTAGCTTCTAAACAATAGAATATGGTGAAAGTGATGTGATGCCCCTCCCGTGACTGTTATGTTATATAAGACATCTTCTTAACAGACTCAAAGGAGAGATTCTTCTGCTAGTCTTGACAAAGCAAACAGCCGTGTTGGCAACTGCCTATGGGGAGGGTCACCTGGGCTGAGAGCTGTGTGCGGTCTCTAAAAGTTGAGAATTACCTCCAGCCAACACCCAGTAAGAACCTCAGTCAAGTAGGCACAAGAAAATGAACTCTGCTAATAAGCAGCATAAGCTTGGAAGTAGTTTCTTCCTCACTCAAGCACCCAGATGAGAACACAGCATGACTGACACTTTGACTACAGCCCTGTATGACCCTGAGTAGAAGTCCCAGCTAAAGACACTTCTGGAGTCCTGACCTCCAGAAACTACGAGATAATAAGTGTGTGCTGCTTCAGCCACTAGGTTTGTGGGAATTTGTTACACAGCAATAGAAAACTAATACAATTTTTATCTCTGTTTAATGGAAGAGGAAAGCAAGCTTTGGAGAACTTAAGTGAATGAGCTTTGGAAAACTTAAGTAACTCTGTTCGAGGTCGCACAAGCAGTAAGCAACAGAACTCATATTTAAACTTGGGTTTCCCTAAACCCCAAGGGTCAAATCCTCTCCAATATACCATGCTGCCTTTCCACACTTCCTGTCTCATTAGTTGCCATTATTGGCTGAATATGACCATGTATGGATTATGATATGACTTTTAGCAGTTATGAACACATAATGCATGCAGTCTTGAAGTTAAAAATTAAAGAACTGAAGTAGTCTCTCCCCATGCCCTCCCCCTGGCCGTCAGGGGTCAAGGAATGCTGCACACCTCTGAAGGAGGGGAGGCAAGGAGCAGAGCAGAATTCAGGGCTGCCTGACTAGCATTGAAGAGAGGCTCACACCCACTCTAAAGGCGAATTAAGTGAATGTCCTCCAGAAGAGAACTGTTCCACCTAGGACACAGCTCTGAGGACCACAATAATGAGCCTCTCACCAGGAATACTCCAGAGGCAAAAGCCTGGTGCTCATGAATAAGGTTCCATGCTCTGGGTTAATGAATCCCGCAGCTTCACTTCAATACTATTGGTTTGGGTTGGATGAAAGGACACCGGCAGTGGTCTGACTTTGAGCTTGACAAGTCAGGGAGCATTGGTTCAGACCTCTTAGGGACTGTTTGTTTGATGTGGATTATAAAAGCTGAAATTTCACTGGTGAGGCTTGCCTGGGTCTGTCTGCTGTTGGACCAAATTGGACTGTATTTTATATATGCCTCGGTTAAATTACTGGAACAGTAATAAACTAGGTGTATCAGAATTTTGACATGCCAAAGTACATCGGAGCATATAGGGAGTAGTATAAACCCCAGCTGGATCTAGTCTATCATAATGCTCAATTTCTGAAGCACAGTTTCAGAAAGAACTCAACAAACATTTGAGAGCCTATTCCATGCCAGGCCCTGGGCTGAGTGCTGTGAGGGAAACAGGGTGAGTTAGACCTAGCCCTCACCCTCCCAGAGTTTAGAATCCAGCAGGACAGAGACGCATGTACATTAATCACTACACAACCTTCCAGACATTTGGAATTTGCCTCTTTGGAGCAAGCAACAGTGAAAAGCACAGACAGCACAAGTTTTAATGCAGTCAGGTAGGTAATATTAAGTCACGTGGAAGGCCAGGCAGCAGGTGTGAAAGGTCCAAGGGGCAAGCTGTCATTTGCTGTAAGAACTCCTAGAATTTCAAATTCCCTCCCACTGCCACAGAGAAAGCAGTTTCTTTTTTGATGAAAGACCTCATTGCAATTACCTCCTATGACAATAGGCAGGGTCCAGTTGAAAGGAGCATGTGATCAATGAACATTTCTGGACTTTAACATCTTCACCTTCCATGTCAAAGGCATTTATAGGGAGTGTGGAATGAGGACTTTAGAATATGGATAACAAATCCCTGCCCGGGGTGATCTGGGGATCCAGTTAAGGAAAACTAAATTAAATGCTAAATTAAATACCTAAGAGGCAAAGGAGCCCTAGGAGCCTTATTGTTCTATCTCCTTGAGAATCCAAGATCTTCTTTAACTTATTAGGATATTGGTTTTAACATATATGCTGTGTGTGGTTGATATCACAAAGGAGGGAAGGAAGAGAGGGAAGGATAAGAAGAAATAGCCTGGAAAAATATAGCACAATGGACAAAAATACTTGCTTTAATTACACACTGGTTTGAATCTGGACTCTGCCACTAATTTGATTGTGTGACCTTAGGCAAGTTACCTCCTATCTCTGAGCTCAGTTTCCTCATTTGGAGGGGATGACATTACTGACCTTGCTAGGGGGTTGTTAGGAAAAAGCAACATAATGGATGTGAAGCCTGTAGCATGTTGATTTGCACCTAGTGGATGCTCAAAAGCAATTTCTTGAAGTTAGGAACCAAGACAGGGAGGCAGGTTGAGAAGACAGAAGTTGGGAAGAGGAGGGTTGGCTTTTCCTTGACTGCCTTACTTTCCCTGATTTTTAAGCTTTCCTCTGAAACTTCTCTAATTTATCCCCCTTCCTCTTTCCTTTTAACAAGAGGCCAACAGGTGCTGAGGACTGATTGCTTATAGCTCCTACAAGCAGTTCCACAAGATTATAGGTATTTAGTAAGAAAAGAAAAGGAAAAAAAAGAAAATCAAATCATCATGAAATATGTTTGGAGAAAGGCACAGTAAAATTAGACTGTTTTCTTTACTATAGGAATTTTATTTTATTTATGAATTTATTTACTTACTATAAGAATTTTAGAGCCTACATTTATTTATTTATTTTTTACTACAGGAATTTTAGAGGCTACATTTTTCTAATGTGCATTTTAACTCTTCAAGATGGTAATACAGTAGACAGCATTTCCCAAGTTAACTTGACAGGAACCAGCTTTTCATAGTAGATCACATGAGGCTAGGGTTCTACAGAATATCAGTTTGAGAAACACTTATCTATATCAAGGTAGCATATCAGTGGACACCAAACTATCTGTTTGGGGAAAAATGTCCCCAGAATAGGCTGTTGGGAAAATAATCTGGAAAAGGAACCCCATCTTCTCCACCATTAAGAGGTATGACCTTTCACTAACAACCTCTGGCCCTCTGGTTTTCTCATTTGTAAAAAAAGGGGGTGGAGATACGTTTTCTAAGAATCCTTCTAGCCCTGATAGTTTAACATTTCTATGTGAACATGAACTACATGATTAAGAATCCCAAAAGTATACACGTTCCTCTGTCCCTTCTGGAGAGCCAACAATTACTTCAACGAAATTTTCAGTGGTGTTCGCTGAGCACCTGCTATGTGCCATGCTCTGTGACAGATGCTCTGCACTCTTCCGATCCTTTCAATTGATTGTTCCTGGAAGGGCTCTCCTTACAAACAAAGTAGAAATAGAAAGAAATCACTTTGGCTTTGCAGTCAAGTCCCTGTAGAGTCTAGCCATTTCATACTCTTCATCTCGCAATAATCCTGTGCCAACCTTGGCTGCTCGCTCCTTCCTCTCCTCCACGTGCAAGGTCCCCTCCTGTTAAACTATTCCACGTGCCTTCTCATTGTGCCTAGTCATGCGCCTCCCCGCTTCTCGCACAGCATTATCTTGCCTGCAACCACTGCCCTTCCTCCATCTCTGTCAACATAAATTCCCTTCTTCCTTCAGGAGTGACTTCCAGTCAGATCACAAGAAGTCTTCCCCAACCCCGTAGTAGGGACCCTCTCTCATTCACTTAAAATTCAACAGACCATAATGTGTGCACTCTACTAAGGTACTAGAAAATTCCCTTTACGTGTGTGTCGATTCACCTTTCTCATGAAATCTTAAGAGAGAGAGATTCGGGTCTACCAGCCACCACCCTCATTTCCTCTGGTATTCTGAACAAGGAATTACATCCCATAAGCATTAGTTGGCAATTGGGAAAAAAGCGCCACTTCATTCAGTTCAGTAGCTCCTAATCCACCTCCTCAATGAGGTCTTCCTTGGCTATCTTATTTAAAATTTCAACACCCTCCCCAGAACATTTCAGATCCTTCTTTGCTTTATCTGATCTCTTTAGCATTTATCTCTGTCTAACATACTCTGTAATGTACTTAGTCCCAGTGTTTTCTGTCTCCCCAGCTAGAATGGATACTCCATGAGGGCAGAGATTTTTATGTTTTTTGTTACTGAACCTTAGCACTGGAGTACTAAGGGGTTAGTCTTTGCCGAGTTCCTTTTACTTCTTTAAATCTTTCCTTAAGTTCATGCCTGTGTTGGGTTAACAGTTGTTGAGGTAAGTTTTTTGTTAGGTGTTTGGTTTTATCTCGTTGTTAACTATCAGTGGGTATTCGGTCTGATATAAACGTATGCTAGGAGAACAACAGTGTTCTTGTTACTTATATTAACAGTGTTGCTTCTATTGGTGAATGGATTAGTCCAGTTGTGTAATGGAAGATGATGTTGAGTGTTAGGATTAAATTTTTATTTGTGTTGAGCTTGAACACTTTCTTAATTGATGGCTGCTCTTAGGCCCACCATGGGCCTAAGTGCCTGGTGCATAGTAGGTGCTGAACAAATATTTTTTAAGTGAACAAATGAATGCAGAGCTGTCTGGCCAAAGCTGAGTTAGAGAATGCCGCTTAACCTAAAGGCCTTAATATGGCCTCTTACTGTCAGCTCTTTTACTTGTAAATCTGTGGGTGGGACCTTTCCACTAAATAAGAGGAAAATCCAGTTTGAAGCACACCCACCAGTGCCACAGAAAAGGGGGTGAGAGAGATAGCAAGAACGTATTTGTTTGTTTGTCTCAAAAGCTGAGACTTAAGCTGGCCTTGACTTCCTCACCCAAGGTAAGGGTAATACCTCAGGCGGGGCTGACCTGTGGTAGAAAAGCGAAGAGATGACAGGACCTGACTTCCTTGTGTAAGGAGAAAGGGCCATGTGGGCCCAGAAATGTGCAAAGGAAACAGGACAGTCTTCAGGCAGAGGCATTGGTCTTTGACACAGGTTCTGTCCTCCATTAAAACCGGGCATGTAATCAATAAAATTCATCATCAGCTATGTGTGCACAGGGAAGCCTCCAACATTTTCTCCCAACCCAGTGGGGAGAGGAACCTAGAAAGAAGTTTAATTGCTTCTGGGGGAGAAACAGAAATCAGATGAAAGGGGGAAGAAAGATACCCCAGTATAAACTTCATCAAAAAATGACAACCCCAGCTTATATTCTCCAATGAGCCAAGCATAAAATGGCAGCTTATTGAATGTTAATTGACTGGTTGGCAACTGGTGTTGGTTTTACAGGCATCCATGGGAATTCTGGGGCTAAAATAGAGGTCAGCATAAAGTCCATCCATTTCGCTGGGCTTCAGAATCTGTGCTTATTTTCCCCACTCAGCATACCTCTGACTCTAAGCTCCTTACTATGGGCTCTTCCCTACCTCTCTAGAACCAAGCTAGAAACCAGCCCACATCAGTTGTTCTGGAGTGCCAGCAGATAGAAATTAGTCCAGTGGCCCCCGAAAAATCTCCATTAGGTGGGGACCGACAACCCACATTGCTCCATGACTTGATATTTGTGCAAATCCTGAGCTGGTTATTTAACCTCTCCAGATCTTGGTTTCCTCCTCTATAAAACTGGGATAACATTTACCCAGTGGGATGTTGTGAGAATTAAATGAGATAATTCGGGATTTTATTTTAGTCACTCATCCAGCATTCATTGAGCATTTACTATGTTCCAGGCTGCATTATGCACTAGGGATCTAGAGACTAAAGACTCAGTTCTTGCTCTTCAGGAACTCAGTCTGGAGAAGAGAAACATGTAAAAATGAGCAAGTATCATACAGTGTGATAAGTGCATGGATGAGGTGTGTGTCAGTTCGTTTGAGAACACACATAACTGGTTTCTAGTGGAGCCTGCAGAGAGGTCAGGAAGAGCACGCCAGAGAAGGCAGCATTTGAACAGAGCCTTGAAGAGTCATTACGAGCTAGCCAAGCACAAAAGGTCTGAGGCAGGAGAAGCAAAAGTGACCCCTCTAGACAAAGGGAAAACCACAGGGACGTGCAAGGAGGTGAGAGGATGGCAGATTCAGAGAACCGTAATCAATTTCTTATGGGTAGAACTTTGGGTACAAGTTGAGAAATGACAGAAAATGAGAATGAAGAGGCAAGCAGGTGTCTGGAGCCAGAAAATAAAAATTGAAGCTCCCTAGTGTGGCTTTGAGATTTTATCTTCATGTCCCTGGAGCACTATTGCAGAGCTTTATTCAGGGAACTGACGTGAAAAATTTTGTGTTTTAGGAGGACCCATCTGACAATGTATGATGGCTAGATTAGAATAGGGCTGGATCAGAGTCAGGGAAAGGAGGAAATTGCAGTAATTCATGCAATCAATGGCAAGGGCAATAAGAGAGGAAATAAAGAGAAGGAAGTAGATACAAGAGACAGATAGATGAGAAAGAGGAATCACCTAACAGCTCCCAGGTTTCTACCTTGGATAATTGGGGAGACTGTGGTGCCAAGGTTAACCGAAGAGGGCAAGCACGCTAGAAAGAAAGGGGAGACGATGGGAAGTTTACTTTTGAGTTTGGTGGGTTTGGGGCCTCCATGAGACATAAAAGTAAATCCTGAAAAGAAGGTGGCCGGGCATCTAAGTTCAGGGCTCAGGAGAAAAATGTGGGTACACAGATTTGAAGGCCACCACTTTTAAGCATGCATTGTTCATAAAGTCTATGCAGATGTCTCTGTGAGAAGAGGAGAGAACCAGGAATGCTACCCTGGGGTGCACCAACAAAGAAGGGTAGGCAGAGTGGAAGTAAGGACAAAAGGTAAGGGGGTAGAAGGAAAGCCAGCAGAGGGAGGAGAAACTTAACAAAAGAGAGGGAGTTGAAAGAAGGAGGCGTGACCAGTGTCAAATATCAAAGAGAGGTCAGTAAATTAGTAAATCCATTTACAGGAGCTCAGGGATTACCTTAGGAAGGGCAATTACAATGGAAGCACATGGCACAATGTTAACTCAACAGACAACTTCCAACCTATCCATCAAATATATATGGCAGGAAGGCACGTCACACTGTGACTTCATATTAACCATTTCGAGTAAGTATGTCTCCATCCACTTTCAGTAGGCAGGTTTTCTGCAGTACGTGCCTATGCTTCCTTCACGCTAGATTTTCTAATTGTTGAGCCAGACACAGGACTAAGTATCTGATTTTTGTCAAAAATCACAAAAAAGGGTTATGTAAGTCTGCTACCTCCTTTCTGCACTCCCCTTGACTCTCAAAAAACAAAAGGCTGTACCTGTGCTTCCAGCATGTTCTGTCTGTGACCCAAAAGCAGAGGAATGCTGTGCCAGAGGTGGGCTGCTGAATGGCCCTCCCTGTCAGAGTGGCTCAATGGGAATCCTCAGATAAAAGGCAGGATAGAAAAGGTAGATGTTATTTCTGGAATTATCATGGTAAGAGATGCAATGAGAAGCTCACTGCAGGGCTGGAGAGAAGGAAGGAGGAGCAGGTGACAAGGGAAAGAAAAGCTTCCCTGGGTTCTTTGCAAAGAAGCTCTAAGAAAATATTTGAAAATGTGTAAATGTTGAGAAGGAAGCAGGAAACAGAAGCATGAAAGACCCTGACAATGGTTAACTAATCCTGTTTGCTTGTTTATACATGAAAGACCATAGTGGGAATCTTGACACGCCTTTTAAGAAATCCGTTGCTGACTCTTTATGTCTCCTGGCGTCTGCTTAAAGCTTCGGACAATAGCCGTGGTGGGTGAGGCCGATGCAAGGACACACAGAGCGTTCTTACCACTGGCTCCCCCAACTGCCATCTGCCAGTGAGTCAACCGGTTCTGTTTCCGACAGTTTACTTTGACTGAGTTCTTGTATACAGCAAGTGCCGACTCTGTTCTCTTTCATAGCTGAAACTGCTAGAAGCTCTGGAGCCCAGTTCTGGCCCTCCTGCTGGTATGTTTTGCTCTTCTGGGCTGGTGTTGTCCAGATAACTAAGGTCCTGGTGTCCCTGCCTGCCTGTTACAATGGCAATTACAATGAAAAAAAGCCTGATTTGCCTCCAGCGGCGCAAAGCCACATCGAAGGTTTCAGAACAGCTTTCAGGGTGAGGATGATGCTACCTCCCTGAAGGTTTTACAAGTGGGAGCAACAGAGGCTTACAACTATCACAGTGGACAGGAGGCCAGGACAACAAGCCAAAATACGTTAGCTGAAGAAACGGGATTGAAAAACGTCAGTCTCCCACAGCCTGCTCCCTGTGAGTAAAGAAACAAATTAGTAATTCTCTGAGCTGAGCCAGTTGTTTTTGCATGTTTAGTTGGCCTACACTGTTGAAATATCTAGACAGGTTAGAATTTAGTGGGGTGGTAGGTGCATATCATTTTGAATCACCATTCAAACAAGAAAAAACACCCGGCACAATATACCCAAAGGTATTCAAAAGCCACATAATTCTTACACATCTTTCTAAATACAAGCAAACCAGTGGGTCAAATGAGATGTCTTTTCTCAGCCTCCTCCTAACCTGCCTCAGCCCAGAATGGAGCCACCCAGCCCAGCCAGTCACTACAATACTTAAGCCATGCCCGAGGCAAAAGCAAGAATGCTGGTCTGGTCGCATTCCTACATTTGTCAAACATTGAGCAGGGGCCTTGAATTTTAGAGCAGCAAGAATTGACTGAGGAGGGAAACAGGCATTAGGAAGCTTAGAAGCTATTGCACATTAATGCACACTGCATTCTTGGCAGAACAGGACCAGACCTTTCTCTGTGTTATTAATACATTCAGTGGTGTGCTGGGGTCAGTATAGTCTCAGGAATTTGACTGTGTGGTTCAAACCCTGGTTCCTCCACCTACTACTAGCTGTGTCCTTTGGAAAGTCACTAAACCTCTCTGGGCCTCATGTTTTTGGCCTGTGTTTGTTTTTTTCATCTTAAAAACTGATTCCACAGGGATGTTGTGAGGATTAATATGAGTTGATATAAGTGACCTGCTTAGAACGTATAAACACTGACCTACTGTGGACAAACTAAAGTGTTAGCTATTAGTAATGCTGTTATCTGTCAGTCAGGCTCCTACTGCTTTAGAGAATCTTCTTTACAAGAAGAACTGGCACGGGCCAGGGTGTTGCCTCCCTAAATCTTCTGATTCTTTCCCTTTCATTTCGTTTGCCTTCTGCCCTGGATGGAGCCTGTACTGCTGCTTACCCTTTGGAGAAAACCCCACCTCCACCCCCTCCTCGCTTCCCCTGTAGTGCCTTCCTTCACCTGCCCTCGTCCCTTCTCCCCCTGCCAATTTTCTCCACTCATCTTCCTCATACTCCTTTCTTGGAAAATAGAATCTGGTACATTATAGGAACACATTAAAAATTTGTTGAATGGATGGTAAACAGAGTGTGAACACATGATTTAGTTCCAGAATAAAATAATGATTTCAAAATATATAAAAAGGAAAAAAAGTACCACTGCACCCTCCCTATAAATTATATTTCTAATTTTGAAGAAAGGGATCCCAGAGAAAGAGACAAATGGTCACTTGTTAAACAATATCCAGAACTATAGAATAAAACAAACAAAAAGAGAGACTGTTCTGCAGTGGGGTAGGGAACTCTGGTGAGACCCTGTGTACAACCATGACATACTGATTGATGTGCAGGTGGCACCACCTGACTCCAATCACCACTATCGATTTCATGAAGGAGATGTAAACGGTCTGAGTGTACAAGTCAAAGGTTATCAAAGGTTTTTCTCTGATCGCTCAGTAGCAAGGGTATGAAGAAGAATGCTCTAGATTGTATTACTGCAAATTACTCACAAGGCAGAAGAAACAGGACAGGGGAAAAATTCAACCTCCCTTCCCAGAAGGTAGCATCCTTCCCAGAAGGTACTTGTTAGCAAAGTCCATGGAACCAAATGCCTGAGCTGCCCCGTCGAAGAAATCAAGTTCTAAAATTAAGTAATTCTTATAACTAATTAATGAATAAATAGGTGTCACTAAAAATATGCCATAGTCAGAACACTGTGGAAAATCCAAACTTGTACTTAAAACCACAGATTGTTTGAACTATAAGGGACCTTAGGGATTTAATCCAAACGTCTTGTTTTATAGACATGGAAACTGAAGCCTGGGGACATTTTGTGACTTGCCCAAGGTTACCCAATAGATTGATGGCATAGCCAAGACATGATAAGCCAAGGGGAAGCAACTCACCTATTTCTGGGACACTAGGACTCAGAAAAATGAATCCATCACACCAAATCAAGTATGGACATCCTGCTTGAGTCACGCAGCAGTGAGGAGAGCCAGAGTGGGAGAAGGCAGAGGAGGGGACGGGGACATTCAAGCCAGATGACTGGCTGCAGAGATCCAGTGAAAGTTGAAACCAGCACTGAAAAACTAATGTGAAGAGGAAATGGAGCAACGAAACCCACCAGAAAAACCACTCACTGTCTTGGAGTGAGTGGTTTACTAAATGGCGTCCTGGGGAATTGGGGATGTTCCAAGAATCAGCTCTTAAGGGCCAAATAGCTTTTTCATGTCCTAAAGGCTGCTTGAGCTCTCTCCTTCATGAAGAAGGACCCGGGCGCCCATCTATTATTAAGCATGTTTAAAAAGGCATTTAGGAGAGAGCACCAGGAGGCAGATTTGCAACCACAACGCCAGTCCCAGGAGGGCTGTGCTTGCTTGGAGAAGGAGCAGCGTTCACGTTAGCGATGTGGGGAGAGCCAACACAGGCAGGTGTCCTGGCGCTCTCTGAGACACCTGTCGGTGTTTCAGGGGTAGGGTTTTAAAAATCATCTATAAGTACATAAATACAAATAGATAATAGATAAATAGAGGAATGGATAGATATTTCACATATTTTAATAATATATTTATGACACACCATTCAAACATACTGTTAAGGGACAATGTAGATTATAAAATGGAATGTATAATACAATCTCAATTTTATAAAAATATGCCCATATAGTTTTACAAAACACATTTGTAGTAGATAAGGACATAAAGGAAAAAAGATTGAAATGACAGAAATCAAAATGTAAACAGCAATTATCTCTGGGTGGTAGAATTTAGGGTGAATTTTGTATTCTTCTTCATACTTTCTCCATTTTACTAACTTTTCCTTAATAAATGATTACTATAGTCTTGGCATCGGACACAAATAACAAACATTATTACATAAAAGAGAGGTTTATTACTCAAAATGGAACAGGATTCCTTGGGCTCTGAAAGAGAGTCTCATAACTGTACGGAATACATTTAAAACCACAGCTTAAGGCATTTTCCTCCTTTAGGATCTTACACTTGCGCATAGTCTTTTAAGTGGCCAATAATTCATCTGGAGAATAAAAAGATAGATTTGCAGAGCAGAGGTCCATTACTGAAGAAAAACAAGAACTTATATTTGGATGAAAACATGTCTGTGTCTACCTACTCCTTAAATTGTCAAGGAAAACCCTATTGCCCGAGTTTCAACCAAGGAGTACAAGAACAGGACCACATTGTTCTGTGACTGCCTGGCACGATCTATTTTTGAGGGGGCAGGGCCTGGCAAGGCACTTCATCCTGGTAACGTGTGAGTGAGAACCTTCCTGAAGTCCTATGTCATCCCCTCCTGTTCTCCTTAAAGTCGCCTGCCCTCACCTCGCAGTGACGCTCTCCTGGCCCTCCTCTCACCTCCTGGGCGAGACTACTTCTCCCCTTCCTTTGCTGACGCCACTCCCTGCTCCACCCTGTACCCCGCTAGAGGGGTGTCCTGCAGCTCAGTCCTGGGTCCTCTTTCCTCTCCCTCTGCTCTCAGAAACTCATCTTCTCCCTGGCCTTCAATTATCGCCTCCGTGGAGAGCATCCCTCTGTCTTGCATTTTTAGTCGTATCTTCCCACCAGAACCACCAATTGACGTTTCCACTGCCCTCCTGACCCAACGACGCAGAATTAAGAAACCTAAAACTCAACCCATGAAATCCCTTCACCCATCACAAATTTCTTCCTCATTTTGATGTCCCAAAGTCCTATAAACCTCCTATTCCCCGCAGCTCAGTTCTCCCACTGTCTGCGTCTCATCTCCCCAATAGGTTGCAGTCATTCCAGCTCTGCCAGTGTTCTCGCATCCCTCTCTGCCCCCTGTGCCTATCAGCGCTGTCTGTCCATGTCTGTCAGGCCTTAGGTGACTGTGGGGGTCCTGGAGGTGGCTCAGTTCACACAGCCCACCACAGCTGCTGAGTGTGTCTTCTGACGAGTCGACACAGTCACGTTGCTCTCCCTGTCATAAACATTTCATGGTTTCCTATTAGCTCTGCTGCTAACGGCCTTTAGGCCCAATCTTTCTTTAAAGATGTCTCTCTGTCTCCTTATTTGTACCTATCGTCCAGACAAATTTAAAAATCTCTTATTCTATGAGCAGACACTATACTCCACTTGTTACTCCCTCTGCCTGAAATATTATTCTCAATTCCAATATCCACCTTTAAAAATTCTCTCTATTATCTAAGGCCCATCAGTAAAATCACATTCTTCTCAAAACTCCTCCTGATTCCCTTAACCTGATATGTAATTTCCTTTTATAAGCCCTTTGTCCTATCATTTATTAGTTATTTACTGCTGTGTAAAAAGTTACCGTAAAACTTAGTGGCCTAAAGCATAAATACTTATCATCCCACAGTTTCTGTGGGTCAGGAATCCAGACATACCATAGCTGGGTCCTCTGGCTCAGGGTTTTATACACAGCTACATGGCAGTTGGCAGGCCTCAGGTTCTCATTGGGTTTTGGTCAGAGACATTAGTTCCTTGCTACCTGGGCAAGGTTACTCACAACAAGGTGGCTAGCTTCCTTCAGAGCAAGGGATCCAAGATAGAGGGAGAGAGGGCCCCAGTGCAGAAGCTGGTTTTCTGGTATGCTTATTTAAAAAATGACATCTCATCACTTCTGCCCTATTCTATTCCTAATAATCGACTTGCCAACTGCAGCCTACACTCAGAGGGGAGGGGACTACACATAGGCATGGCCACCAGGAAGTGCAGATCTCTGGGGCTCATCATAGTGGCTGCCTACCATAGCACATTATTTCCTGCATCATACCTGTGGAATTTTCTTATCCCTTCTTTTAAGAGGGTATATTTTTTAAGAACAGAGTATCTTATTTACCTTTCCTTCCTTCTTGGCACCTAGCCCAGGGCCCTTCCTAGAGAAGCCCTTCAGTTTGTTTATTGAATTGAACTGAAGCTAACCGACAGATAAAAGAAATGATAACTCTGGATACTGCCTCCTTCTTAAGTAATTTGAGATTCTCCTTTCACGTGGGAAAGCAGAAATGAAAATGCCAGTGGGGATCAAAGAAGAAGAGGTCTACCTGACCTTTGCAGAGTAGAAAAATGCTATGTAGCCATTGTTGTTCTTTGATTAGGAAATTCCAGTGTGAGATTGAGTGCTTCCAACTCCCGGGGTGGAGTGGGGGGAATCTAAAACGCCGTGTGCCCAGGGCAGAAAGAGACTAAGCACTCCCCTGACTTCCTTATTTAGCACTTGCACAAATATAAAGATACATGAATAATTACTGCCATTATTAACTTTGCTTTCCTTCTACCCCGAACGTTCAAAGTCTCATCCGTGTATGGCTCTTTTGCCTTGACAAAGTCAACCTCCTCTTTTCTTGACTCTGCCTTTCTCTTCTCTCTCTTGTTTAATAAGATTTCCATGACTGGAAATCGTCTTGCTCTCTCTCTACACTTAACCTATGTTGTTCTCTCTTTGATCACTGTCAGTTTCCTGTTCTTACATGTAAGACATTCTGTCCCTGCCCTCATTTCTAATTCCAGTTTTTCCTGCTCTACGTCCCTTTCTTTCCTTCCCTCTCCTTCTTGCCTTCATTCTCCTAGTCCTCTAGCTGAGTTTCCCCCTGCTGCAGCCTTCCTTTCCTCGCCTGGCAAACGCCCTTGGAACCCCCAACTCCCCTTACAGCTCATGCCCAGGAAGCCTTACAGGTATTCCTCCCATCAGGATTATTTTTAACTCTGCCAAGAAAAAAGACAAATTCACACTCTTCATATGCCTAAAACTTTTTTAGGCATTAAAAGTTGATACTTCTGTATTTCACTGTCTGACAAATAGAAAACCCTTCCGACAAGTAGTGTCTTTTGCCTCCTACAACTGTAAGGTGGACGCGGGGATCCAGTGCAGTATAGAACTGCGACGGCTGAGGGGACCGTGCACCTCCAAGGCCGGGCTCAGAATTCTCAGCTGCCCCCTAGAGACTCCAAGGTGAACTGCAGTAAGCCATCAAAAGGCTGTGTCTGCTCCAGAAATACCCAATTCCTTAATCCTGCATGTAGCCATTTCTAGCACATTTTATATTTTAAGCAGGAAAGGAATCTTTTCTGAGCTCATCCCTGTTGTTGGAGTTGCAAACCATTTGCAGGTATTAGGTAGATAATTATTGTAAGGGGAGGGACTCTTGGGGGACTGTGTTGAACTCGAGAGCATGTATTCCATGCAAAGCAGGCTGTTGCCCTCAGCCCAGAGGAATGGTAGCCCAGTGTTGCTAATCTTCTGATTGTTTCAGGAAATACAGAAATCTGGAGTTCTATGGGAATCTGAATTTTTTTAAGTGCTAGAAACCAATTTAGTCTTTAAATATACCTCCTTTAGGCCATATAAGACATTTCTATGATCCAAAAGTAGTTTGTGGACTGTGGACTGTCATAAAAGTTTTTTGACCTTTCCTATACATCCTTACCAGGTCCTTGTGTAGACTTACATTGTGACGCTACAGAGTCACATGAACATAGTGAAAGAAGTGACATAATTTCCACAATGGTTGTCAAAGAAGACTAAAAGATGTCATGCTCACTTAGAACAATAGGTTAGGGTAGGTAACTTACTAAATGCAGATCTTATTAAACAACGAGGGTTAATGCTTCTTGATTCTTTGGAAAAATCAAGCATAAATATTGCAATGCCTGATGTGTCAGATTATAAAAATTCATACCCACTCTCTAAAACCTAGCAGCAATAAAAAAACCCAGAAGGTCAAATACTACCCACATTTCTCCTGTGGCTTGGAAGTGGGTCTGTAGCCTCAACATAGTATCTATATAAAATTTAAGCAGAGGACCTATGAGTATAATTTGGAAAGTTTTTTACTTTAAAGAAGTTGCCAGTTAAATTTCTTACAACAGCCCTTGGATATACTCTGTAGAAACTTAACTAGCAACTTACTTAAAACAATAAATCCATTTCCAAAAGCCCCTTTGAAGTTGGCATCAAGTGGCTGAGCGCCACCACACCCTGTCTTACCACCTTAGTAGTACTTGGCACCATCTGAAATGATCATATTTATTGATTTGTTTATGCATTTGTTGTCTGACTCCACTGACCAAGACATAAACTCCTTGAGGAAGGGAACTTGTGGGTCTCGTTCCACACTGTTTCCCCAATGCCTATAATGGGGCCTGGCACTTAGTAGGGGATCAGGAAATATTTGCTGAATGAATAGACCCAGACAATCAGCCTAATATCTTGGAGTTTCTTTAGCAGTAACATGAAGATGCCAGGTAATTCAGAGTGTCCTGGAGGGACCGGGACAGGCCTTAACTCTTTCTTACCAGGCTTCTGGCTCTGTCCTCTACTTTATGAAGGGATAAACATTCAGTTTTATTTTAAAGTTAATGACTGTAAAATAAAATGAGAACAGAGAGTAATGATAGAGTGGCAGTTTTAAATATCCATTAAACAGATACTTCTCTTCTCCTTGTGAAAAGGAAATGTCCCTGTTGCTTTATAGGTCAAAACTCAGATTAGTGAGCCTGATCCCTACAGCTTGTGCAGTGGGGCCTGAGAATTCACATTTCTGAGTTCCCAGGTAATGCTAATGTTCTTGGTCCAGGGGCCATACTTTGAGAACCACTGATGTAAACTGTAAAACACTGTTCAGGTTTCAAATGTTAAGGTCACTCATGTCCACACCCCACTTTACCACCACACTCTTTATATTCACCCCTAACTATGGCCATGTGTTTTGATATTAAACCATTTTCCCTTGTGGGAGGAATTTCTTTAATGGTTAGGAGGCAATCTATCTGCCACAGAATACGGAAGACATGAAGAGGAGACTGGCAATTCTTTATTATTAACCACAAAGTAGTGCCTTATTACAATGAAACAAAAATTAAGGAGATCAAATATAATAGCACAAGGACACACTACAAGGTTTCATAAACTGTTGTCATTCCTTAATGTGTTTGGGTTGCTATTTAATGGTTAGTGAGAACCCACAATGTGCTAAATCTAAGCTGGGGTGGGGGTCAAGCCCTTGATTTCTTGGTGATGGGCCCAACATGGACTGATATGCTGTGTTGTAGACTTTGTCAGTATTTTATTATAAATTAAGACTCAATTTTTTAAAATCCCTGTGCAAAAAGTCATTTTACAATAAGAAAGCTTGCTCATTGCCAATCCATCATCAAACCCATCAAGGACTCTATATGCTGTTTTCTAGTTTCTTCCTTTTAGTGACTAAGGCCAAAATCCAACCTAGTTTTTGTGTGTGTGTTTGTGCATATAAGCATGGTCATTTTCTCCATTTTCTTGTTTTCTAGAATCTAATTTCAATTGTATCATCATCAGTTTAAAATATGTTCAAGTAAAATAATAGTGAATATGTTCATAGCACTTGCTACATGTCAGATATTGTGCTAAGAATTTTACATGAATTATAGATATCAGCCTTATAGATATCAGCCTAGGCAAAGCATTTATGAAGAAGACCACCAGGGCAATCGCAACAGCAACAAAAATAAATACATGGGACCTGATTAAATTTAAAAGCTTCTGCACAGCCAAGGAAACCATCAATACAGCGAACAGACAACCTCCAGAATGGGAGAAAATATTTGCATACTATACACCTGATAAAGGGCTGATAACCAGAATCTAAAAAGAACTCAATCAAATCAGCAAGAAAAAAATAAAACAACCCCATTAAAAAGTGGGCAAAAGGCATGAACAGAAGCTTTTTAAAAGAAGATAGACTAATGGCCAATAAACATATGAAAAAATGCTCAATGTCTCTAATCATCAGGGAAATGCAAATCACAACCACAATGAGGTATCATCTAACTCCAGTGAGAATGGCTTTTATCAAAAAGCCCCAAAACAACAGATGCTGGTGTGGATGTGGAGAGAAAGGAACACTTGTACACTGTTGGTGTGATTGCAAACTAGTACAACCTCTATGGAAAGTAGTATGGAGATACCTCAAAGAACTAAAAGTGGACCTACCATTTGATCCAACAATCCCATTATTGGCTATTTGCCCAAAGGAAAAAAAGTCATTTTATCAAAAAGACACTTGTATTTCAGCACAATTCACAATTGCAAAGATGTGGAATCAACCCAATGCTCATCAATACACGAGTGGATTAATAAAATGTGGTGTATTTATGCCATGGATTACTCAGCCATTAAAAAAAATGGTGAACTAATACCTTTTGTAACAATCTGGATGGAAATGGAGACCATTCTTCTAAGTGAAGTATTGTAAGAATGGAAAAACAAACACCACATGTACTCACTATTAAATTGGAACTAATCGATCAACACTCATGTGCACATATGACAGTAAAACTCAACGGAAATCAAGCAGGGGGGAAGGGGGAGGAGGGACGGGTAAATTCACACTTAACAGGTACAGTGCACACTATCTGGGTGATGGGCACACTTATAACTTTGATTCAAATTGTACAAAAGTAATTCATGTAACAAAAACGTTTGTACCCCCGTAATATTTTGAAAGAAAAAATAAAAATAATAATAACAATAAAAGAGAATTTCACATGAATTAAAATTTATTTGATTCTTACAGCAACAGTTTGAGGTAGGTACTATCATTATCCCCATTTCATAGGTGAAGAAACTGAGGAACAGAGAGGTGGAGCAGCATTTATTTCCACTTCTTTGGATCAATCACTCTGCTAGGCAGGGGTGAGTAAGATATCGTGCCTCCTTCCTTTTCAACTATGCCTCAAAGGACAAGTTCAAGCATCCAAGGGTAGGGGAAGAGCATGAGGCAAGGCATATAGGTATAAAAGCACAAGAGGTGTTGGAGAATGACTAGTCGTAATTATGCTGGTGTGCAAGTTAAATGTAGAGAGGTAAGAGGAAAAGGAGAAGGGGAAGGTAGGTCAGCCTTGAATGCCGTGACTTGGGGGCCGGGATGGAGTGGGAAGCACACTTTGTCCTGTGGAAATATCTCCCACATTTCAGTCATTCAAGTGCTGTGTCACAATTTTCATCACATCTGTGTACCACCTACACTATTTTTAATTCAATATTTAAAATAACTTTCCTTTAAAAAATACATGCATTAAAAAATTTCATATCAGTATTACCAATGTGAGACAAATGTCCCTTGCCAAAAACAGAAGGCAACTATGAAAATCAATAGATGATTATTTAAATTAAAAAGTGCTCATCCCTCTTAAACTAACTCATGCACCAGGGTTAAAACCCACAGCCGCACTTGGGGAAACACTGAAGTAGCAATGATGAATCAAAGATCAATGTTCTCATTCGTTGAGTTTTGCTCCTACCTTTTCTTTCACATATATATATATTTTTTTTAACTTAATGAACCTAGTTTAATTTATCTTGTTTTATATGAGATCTCAAAACTCCTCTACCTTAGTTAGTTGAGTTCATAAAATATTTGGTTGCTTGTGTTTTTTTCATATAAAGCGAAGTTAAATTTTCATGTCACTGTCCTACTAAGATTTAAAAGCTGTTTTGTAGGTCAGCTATTTTAAATTCCCCTTGGTGTTTCGACATTTCTCTGCACCTCCAGCAGATCTGATCAATGGGGCTGCAGGGCCATTGCCATGGTGGTTGCAATTTAAAAGAGCTTTTAATGCAGAAGATGACTATTTCCTAGAAAAATCCCCTCTATGCAATGAGAACCCAGACAGCTATTTCTGTAGGTAGCTATGGCCTTTGTTATTCAAAGAAACATGTTTTATCCTCATAGATTAAGGTGATAGGCTCTTTGTTCTCAACTGAAAAGAGAGGGTGTGTGGGGTGTGTGTGTGTGTGTGTGTGTTTAATAACAGATAGTTAGGGAGCATAGGTATATGGGGATACAAGAAAGTTTTTTCCCCCTTATATTTCTTTCCCTTCCTCTTTCCCTTCCTTCCTTTCTTCCTTCCATTTTTGTTAATCTCAGGAAAATGATAAACTGAAACAGCCAGTAACAGTCTGGGCTAACCAGCCTCCACACCCCCACCTCCACCCCTGGTGCTGGACCATTTCTGAACACATCGTTTAAAAATTCTTAAGTGACAGGACCTGCACGCTTCCATAGTGTGAATTGTCCTCTAGTCTACAAAATGATCCCCACTGATATCTGATCCTATTTGTCTAGTTTTACTCTTTTTTTTTTTTTTTTTTTTGGTAGAGATGAGGCCTTGCTATGTTGCCCAGACTGGTCTTGAACTCCTGGTCTCAAGTGATCCTCCTGCCTCAGCCTCCCAAAGTGCTAGGATTTTTCTGTTTTTCTTTCTTTTTTCTTTCTTTCTTTCTTTCTTTCTTTTTTTTGAGACAGGGTCTCGCTCTGTCACCAGGCTGGAGTGCAGTGGCATGATCATAGCTCACTGTAACCTCAAATGCCTGGGTTCAAGCCATCCTCCTGCCTCAGCTTCTCAAGGAGCTAGGACAACAAGTGCATGCCACCATGCCTGGCTAATTTTTTTACTTTTTATTTTTTTTGTAGAGGTGGGGCCTTACTATGATGTTGCCTAGGCTGGTCTTGAGCTCCTGGCCTCAAGTGATCCTCCTGCCTTGGCCTCCGAAAGTGCTGGGATCACAGGTGTGAGCCACTGTGCCTGGCCTAGTTTCACTCTTTTACTCTGTATGTTGAGGCAAAAAGCATATTGGACATAACTGGAGCTGGATGTAAACATCTACCACTCTTTAGCTGTGTGACTTTGGGAAAATCATATAACCTCTCTGAGCCTCAATTTTCAACATGTACAAGTGTTTCTCAAAGTTTTAATAGGAATCAAAATGGGATCATATGTGTTAAAGTTCTCCATGAACAGCCTTGCTAATAAAGTATTATATAAAAGTAAGATGTGTTAGTAGCCAAATCTTCCTAACATTCCTTATTCTCAGGCTAGACTGTTCTAACATTTATAAATCTTTCCAAGCTTCTATAGGAAAAATAGAAATTTTTTTTTCACTTTGTTGTAAGGAGAATGCTGAGGTGGCTTAAATATCCACCAGGAATTCTACCTAAGAGGGAATATTCTGTCCTTTTGCCAGCAAATTCCCTTCCTATGGGATGGATGAAGAAAAACTAGTACATATTATTTTCGGAACAGCCAAAGACAGGGACTTCAGAAGATACCCTACACCAAATCCTTGGACTAGAAAAATGTGAAAGCTTATCCAGGGGAAGTTTGGTGTGAATAGGGACATGTGCACCTGGAAAACAGGGCAATGGAGTATGGGCTTCTTCCCCTCAAGGTCTATCATTTTCTCTCCAATGAGTGCCTTCTATTTGCACTCCTTTTATATTCCTCTGAGGATCATACTTTCCTTCTCACTGTCCCCCTGGAAGAGATTTGTTTTAAGTTTAAACCTTCAGAACATTTAACTGACAGAACCAAGACCTGCAATACCTGTAAAACCAGCATTGGGCCTCTTTTATGAACAGCAGAGAATACCTAGACACAGGACAGAGAGGTAAGGAGAAAGGAAAGCAGAACTTCTAAGCAAGCCTCCTAAGATATCTCTCTTTATCACAGTAAACCAAAAGATTTGCCCAATTATGAACAGAAATAACTCTAATAGAAAAAATTATAAAATCACCCCAAATAAGCTTAGTTCTATGGCTGTTGTGGGAGATTTATGTCCATGATTTTTATTAATAGCTTTCATTCTTAAAAACAATGTATTTTTTCTCTGTTAGCTAATACTTCCTTTCAAATCTTTGTACGGCAGGCTGTTTAGCAGAGTTAGTGTGCCGGGGCAGAGCTTCTCTCTCTCTATATGCAAGTTACTTTTACCCTGTTTCTAGCCAGGCTCATAAACGGGTATTACAGAGAGAGAGAGACTGTGAATGGACTAGTAAAAACTCATCATCACTGCAGGAAAAACTCAAAGCATAAGATATTCTGGTGGTAGATCAATAGAAGCATGCTTGTATATGAAGGACAGTCAAATATTATAGCTTTAATGTCAAACTTCATATCTCAGCTGAAGCCAATATGCTATTAATGTATGCACGAAGTAGCTTGTTTGGTGGAAAATACCTAAAGGTAAGAAAAGAATAACACAGTGCTGTAATAGCCCTTAATAGCCCATCAGTCTTGAGGCGCATCAGTCTGTGTGTACGTGAGTCAGCCAGGTGCTGCCCCCACTGGTGAAAGAAGGACATTGCTGTCTCCCTTCTGGGTGACTCGCGGACCAGAGAATAGAAATAGCACAAGAAAGGGTAAGGATGCCATACTAGACATGAGTCTTACCAGTTCTCTGGGAACATGAGCCTGAATTTCACCAGCCTTCAACTCTCAAGAAAATGAAACCAGTATGATGAAAAATGCAGATAGACCCAGAGCACATGGCCAACCCCATTCTCTGTGTGAAACTACCAAAGATAAGAAATACATTTCTCCGCAAAGTTAGAAGGCAACACACTCAATCAGAAGATCAAAAAGAGAAAATGCTCCGAGACTCCTAGCAGACAGAAATAACAAAGGAGAACCTTCCACACCAACTGCATGTGTCCACTGTTTGTTTCTGAATTAATATAAGCCAAGCAATTCCCAAATGAAGGGTTTCCATTTTGAACATTTGAGGACACTGGATAACAAAAAAAGTGGCTAAATCTTTTCCCCTTGAAAAGCAATGGCATCAAAGTTGGGCCCACAACAACTCTGAAATTATTTTCATGTGAGAACCAGCATTTCTATTTAATACAAATATGAATTTCTAATCATAAGGGACCAGTTTGAAGAAGTATGATGCATCCTTACAATGGAATGTTAGGCATTAACTTTTATGCTTTTGAATAATATTTAGTAAAATAGAAACATGTCCACAATATCCTAGTAAGAGAAAAAAGTAGATTGCAAACTATTCATATTATGTGCCCAATTCTATTATATCACACGGTTATATACACATACGCACAACATACACAGAAAAAAGCACTGGTACGAAATAGAAAAAATATAACTGTTAATTCTTTGTAGGTGTGGACGTGGGTAAATTTTATTTTATCCTCCCCTCAAATGTCTTTAATAAATATTAATTACCTTTATAATAAGAAAGTCATAAACACTGCTTTTAACCTGGCTGTAAACAGAGTCTTCTAACCCCCCTACCACACTTTCTTCTTCAATACCACTACTGGAAGAACATTATAACCTATAAATTAGAAAAACAGTTCAGAGGACTCAGGGGCCAGCCACAGATAACTGTCATGGAATAAAAATCTCAGTAAAATTTAAACAAGATGGGTGAAAGCTGTCTTTTGGCTTTGGGGACACTTTTCTTTTTACTGTGTTTCCTTAAGCCAAAGTTAAGCCAGCACTTCAGTCTCTGAGCTCAGTTCTGCTTTTTTCTCCCCCGTCAGCATGTACAGGTCTCAAAAGTAAAGTCAATAAAGGTTATCTTGTTCTTTTGTCCTTTTCATTCAGTGGCTGATGACAAGCACTTGAGGACAACCAGCCTTTCTGAAATGATGTTTTTAAAGTCTAGTTTCCCAACACCTCTTGCTCCTCTCTTTGAGTTATTTCACAAATGTACATGGGGTAGCAGCTTGACAGCGTGGACTGAGCCTACAGCAGTGTTGAGACTTGAGGGGTTAATGGCACACCTCCCTCCCGCCCTGGGGCTGCCCCCAAGAGTCTCTTTCTGGAACCCTGGAAAAGGGTGTAGGTAGGCAAACACGGTGGCCCAAGGCTCTTGGAGCTCAGGGAACAAGGGAACACTTTTATGTGAGGGTCTGTGATAATCAGAACTCGGGAAAACGCCCTAAAATATGTAACCTAGTGGCCCTGTGTATAAGACATTGTCATAAGTAAAATGTATGTTAGTAGTGTCTTTACTTACCAAGCAACACAAAGCATCAACCCAATGTTAGACCATATCAAAGAGCAAGATGGAAAAAATACCTTAATTGATAGAAATGTTAAATATCACAATAAGCACCTTTCTTCTTGCAATGTACTTGGGTTTTTTTTTCCTAGCCACTAGGAAAACTACAATACTAATTTGGGGGGGCAGTCCTTGGCTCATGGTAGGTGCTCAATAATTTTATGTAGGAAGGAAGGAGGGAAGGGAGGAAGGAACAAAAG
This sequence comes from Daubentonia madagascariensis, assembly GCA_023783475.1. Lineage (NCBI taxonomy): Eukaryota > Metazoa > Chordata > Mammalia > Primates > Daubentoniidae > Daubentonia > Daubentonia madagascariensis. The sequence continues at coordinate 2,066,029 of JAKFHU010001244.1, forward strand.
GAGAAGGGGGAGGGGAGGAGAGGGGAGAAAGCCATATATTCACGCATTGTCATTTGGAGAGACTGCACATTACAGAGACAAGGACATACTCAATTTTGAGGACTTTCAAAGTCATCCCCTGGCGTTGCCAACAGTTCCAGTACTCCACACTTCTCTCTATTAAGAAATTCTCCCTATAGCTAATACAAACCCTCTCTGCTTCATCTTAAGCCCACTTACTCTGGCTCTGTCTCAGAGGAGAAAGTGAACAGCTGATCTCCACACTCGGTGCAATAATTATTCATACATTTAAAGAGAGTAAGTCATCACCTCATTGCCTTTTTCTTCTTCTCCTTAACAACCCCAATTCCCGTAGCTTTTCTCCATGGATCCTGTTTTCTAATCCCTTAATCCAACGGAGCATATTAGTACTCAGTTCAAAGTCGGTAAAAATAGCATGTTGTCAAATGGTGGTATCAGGAGATCCTGCACAAACACCCCAACATGTGGAGCTTCTGTTTCACCCACTTAGATCCCCTGTGCAGGGCCTGGGGAGAGCATGGATATTCCCTGGCCTCCCCTGAGGCTGGGAAGTGGAACATAGTTTGCACAGGTGTGTTCTGGCAGTCACCAGATACTGTATTTACTGGCCTACTCAGTGATGCTTCGTACCATGCTGGGCACCGAGGCATAGCAGAGGGGCAGACAGGTGTGGTCCCTGTGTTCATGAGCAGTCCATCAGTTTGTTTGTGCATGAGTGTATATGCAGGTGAGGGGATGGAGAGGCTGTTTTCTTTTGTCAGTCAAAAGGGTTCAAGTGATATCTGCCACAGCAGTGATCAACCTCTATTGTATTATCTCCAAATTGATCATTGTGGAGTATGCTTATTATAATCCTTAGGTGCTAGGATCACAGAGCCTCCACACCCTGGAGTTAATGCTGGGTCTTCTGGATACAAGGCCACCAGAGACACAGAGTGTCCCTTAGCCCGTCCTATTCATCCCAGGCTGCAGGTACTGGCAGAGCACTCCATCTTACTGTGTTGTTGTTGCTAGAGCTCTTGGGGATCTCCCTTGTCTCAGTTTGGTCACCCTTCTTCTGCCTTCCACTGATCCACCCATTAATCCATAAGTACTATCATCGGCCCAGAACGGTGTGCCGAGCACTTTGATTTCTAGCCCTTCACATCTAGGTGGATGTGGCTGTGGCCTCTCAGTGTTGCAAACCATAGATAGTAACAAGTTCGGGGAGTCCAAGGAATGACCCAGACAAATTAAGAATGTTTTAATCTACATGAGGAAGGGCATTTTCTGGTAGGTGGAGGCACAGAAGAGGGAGTGAGCTTATAAAACACATCTCTTATCTCTGGGGAAAAGACAAGCAGAGATGCAGATCTTACATATTCTCCTTTAATTCTGACCCAGACAGTCCCTTTAAGGTCTGTTTACATCTTACAGCCTAAAAATGCACCATCATCATTTCTTGAAGTCATTACTCAGAATACACCCCCACTGCATTTCATTTTTATTATCCCCATTTTAGGAACGATTAAATGGAAGCAGAGAGCGATAGCAATGAAGCAAATCATGAGAAGCTCCAATAGAGACAGAAGCCTTAAAGCTTATTGGAACAGCATCTCTGTGCCAGACTATTTTTAATGCAAGTTTATGCAGCTGTCCTCTACTTACAGCATCTAACCAATGCACACAATGATTTTTTTCATCATTCCTAACCCTTTCCAACTCACCATGCCATGCCTGCATGTGTGTGTGTGTACAGTATTCCTTCTTGAATGTCCTTCTCCACAGTCCTACACACCAGAGAGATGTTCTTGGCTCCCTGTGATTGTAATTCCAATCCAGAGATCTCTTTGCTCTTCCAGCTGCCTGTGCCTTCTAGAGGTTACTTATATAGGATCTCATTAAAGGTTCACAAAAGAATATACTATTTGGTTTTTTTTAAAAAATTGGGTAAATGTACCAAATTTGTGTATGCTTGGAGTATTTTTAGAGGAATACATAAGAAATTGGCAATAGTGATTGCTCTGGGGAGGGTTCTAGAAATCGGGAACAGCATTGCTGTGGAGAGAGGACTTCAAAATCCTAGATGACAACAGGATTGACTCTCTTTTCCCTGGATACCCTTTTGTACCTTTCAACTTTCTACCATGTGCAAATATTACCTTAAAAAATTACAAAAGAAGGGTGGGGGCTAGCAACTGACATTTGTTGAATACTGACTATGTTTCAGTCACTCCTAACTGGTGTTTGACTAGAAAATCTTACTTAATCTTTACAACAGCCTTATGTAAAACCCTTATACGAAAGGGAAATAGACTCAGGTAATATCAGTTACTCGCTCAGGTTGGCACAGCTAATCCATGGCAACATGGGGAACTGAACTCAGTTCTTTCTAATTTCCAGAACCATAGACTATGTTGTGTTGACTTCAATTCTTTCCAAAAGAACCAAATGGGTAAGACAGTAGCTTTGGGACTACTTTTTAAGAACCTGAAAGAACATTGTGAAATCCTATCACATGGTTCGCATCAACAACTTAATGAATCTTCCTCGACCCAAGGCTCCTTGTTAAAAGCTGTTCACGCTTGCAGACCTCCACTGCATAGTGGAGATTTCCCTCCAGTCCCCGCTGGCACTGGAGCTTGAGCCACTCCAGAGGGGGAAAGGTACCTGCTCTCACGCTCTCTCCAGGAAACCTCTCTGTCTAAATGGGGGATTCTCGGGGTAGAAGTGAAACAGCTGGTCAATATTCTAACTCTCCTAAGCGTATGGGTTCTTCATTTCTTTAACAATTATCTTTTGAGTGGAACCTCTGAGCCAGGCACTCTCTGAAGGGTTAGAATTACAGAGGTGAACAAGGTCCTTGCTCCCGGGAAGCATCCACTCTGGTGTGAAGAGACAGGCAATAAACAAACAAGCAAGCAAATAAGATGGACACCAGATAATAAGTATTGGAAAAAATTAAAATAAACTGTTAGCTAGAGTGACTGGGTGCCTACCTCAGCGTGGGTCATCAGGGAAGGCCTTTCCGGGGGGATGATAACACCTAAATGACAAGAATGACGAATACGCCCTGGGAGCTACTGCCCTTTGAAACAAACTGAGCTTCCTCTGTACGCTTCAGCCCCCGCCCCAATTTCCATTCCAAGCTTCTATTTATTGATAGCGTGAATTTACAATCCCAGATGTTAGAGCTAGCAAGGACCCTAGAAGTCTTAGTCTCATGCCATCATTTCAGAAATGAGCAAAGAAAGATGCAGAAAAGTGAAAAGGGCCAGTCCCATGGCCAGGTAGTGGCCTGACTAGTAGCTGAGAGTCCTGTTTTTAGCCCATGTTTTATCCACAAATCCAGGTTCCTTCCCTGTTTATATTTCCAGTGTCTGACTCCTTCCTGCAGAGTCTTCACCTTGGTGCCAGCCTCCCTAGAGTCCACAGACACTAACTCCTCCCTGGACCATAGGGGACCCACCAGAGCAGCATTAGTCATCTTGAGAATATACCCTGGGAGCCAAGATAACAGTGGAAGGGAAGGTATACCGCTCCATGGTGCAATTTCACCACATTCCCGCCATGCGCCAGAGCTGTGCCCGCCTCCTGCCACTCCTCCCTGCCCACAGGTAAGCCGTAACAAGGGCTTCCAAGTTGGGGGTCGGAAGGGGGCTTGCATGGCTCTGTGAACTCAAGGAACACTAAACATCTGTCTCTGGCAATGTTCCGTGGTTTAACCAAGTTGATATGAAAATGTTCTACTCTATGATCTCAATTCTTCCCAAAATGCTTTACAAAAATATTAACCACAGAATTCCTTTAAATAGCAAGTTCCCTTAGTACATTTGAAGTATGATCTATGAAAATTCAATCTACATAAAGATCTTATCCCCCTTCCCCCAAATAACAGCTATTATATCAAGAGCAATAGCATACACTTGGGCTCTTAATGATAGGTTTTGGACTCTTTTATTATGTAATCATTCTCATTCATGCTGCAAATATTTATTGAACTGCTCTATGCAGTAAACTCTTCCAGGTTGGAAGAGGACACAATGAGATAAAGACAGAGCCTCTGCCCTTTGGATGCATGTATATGCACAACTCCGGCACAAGGCAGGTGTGATGAAGGCTACAGTAGACATATGGACAAAAGCTATTCGCTATTGGAAACAAGGGAGTGAGAGATTATATCTCAGTCCAAGATCAGGGAAGGAGGCAGCAACATTTTAATTGGGTTTCAAAGGATGGTTATGATTTGTACAATTGGAAAATTCATTCCAGGAAAAAGAAACATCGTGACATGTTTGTATGGGGACAGGACATACAAAGACACATCCTTGGGACAAAAAGGAGCCCAGGAAAGCTTGAGGGTGAGACAGGAAACCATGAGGAAGAGAAGAAAAGCTTAGAAGGTGGGCAAGAGCCTTGAATGCAAGAACGGATCAAGTCTAGAGTTTAGACCCAATCCATAAACCATAGAAGACTTGAGTGGGTTTTGGGCAGAGAAAGAACATTACAATTACAGTTGTGCGTTAAGAAGCTCATTCTAGCAGCCTTATGTAGGACTAATCTGAATGGATAAAGGCAGACATCAGAGACGAGGAGGCCCATTTAAAAAATTACCACATGGTTCCTGAATCATATATGAAGTAAAGAATAAATTCAAGAGCTAGAATAAAAGTAGAACTGATGAGGGAAGAGATCCAAACCCCAGGAGGGAGTGTCTAGTTCCAGAAGGGAGTAGGGGTCATAGCCCTTAGATTCTGGCCTGAGGAACAGAAGTCAGCATGATGGTAAGTGGTGTCCCTTTAAGGAAGGACAGTTGTGAGATGCCTCCTGCTTGAGACAGTAATCATGAGTCTACTGCATAAAAGCTGCCCCAGCTTGACGCTTCCGAGCCACCTTGAAGCCCCAGTTATTAATAACTCCTCTTCTGGAGAAAGAAAGAAGTACCTGTTATACATGAGGGGCCCAGAACACATCTCAAATTATGACGTCTCTACCACCGCAGTGAAAGCAGCTTGATTAGGGTGGAGAGCAGGAGCCCAGGGAATAAGCATTTCTGCACAAATGATAACTCAGTGGAGGGAGGGTAACTTTAATCAAGAACATCAGGCATAATTTAAGCCTCATAGTTGTGCCCTGATAAGAGGAAACACATGATAGATTGAGGTCTTTCAATTTGAAGAATTAGGTCCCGGGTTGTAGCGCCTGAGCCTCACATGCCTAGTTTCCCAGGTGAGCATTCGCATAACTAGCTCTCCAGGGCTCTCTGTGACAAGACTGTGAATTTCTGACCTCTGGCCTCTTATCCTGGTTCTTCTCTCTAGAAACATACAGATTGGTTTCCATTCTAATCAGAACCATGCTGACATTTTGAAGTCTGTTCTCAGCCACTAGGCCTGTGGGGTCTGTGGAACTTGTCTTAAATCAGTTTCCCAACATGTTTTCACAGAAGAGAAATATTATCATGAACAAAGGGGTCTTGGGGTAAAGTCTTTTGGGGAAATGCCATATTAAATGAAATTAAAGATGTTTCTTTGCTATAAGACATCTCTGAAATTTCAAATGTTAAAATGTTCTGAGACTCTCCTAGAGTAAGAAACAGTATATAGCATCTCCCAACATTATTTATCTGCAGAACCATTTTCCAGCAAAGTGTCTCAAGGGACAAATGCCCTGTAGAATATACTTACAGAAAAACCAGTAATGACATTACTGTCAGGAACATTTGCATTTAATTAGGAATCTGGAATAATAATGAAAGCTAATACTTATTGAGTGCTTACTACATGCTAGGCACCCTTCTAAATACATGTATTAATATATTTAATCCTTGTGCCTGTGAGTACTATTATTATTATTATTCATATTTTACAGATGACAATACTGAGGCACAGAGTAGTTAAGAGATTTGTCCAAGGTCCTAAATAGACAAGTTAGTGAGTAGTAGAGCTGGGAATTTAACCTAGGCAGTCTGGCACCCACAGAAGTTAATTTGTAGTGGTAGAATTTCAGACAGTGCGATCAGCTGGCAGTGGGAGGGATTCTGAGCAAAGTTTTCATGGCAACCCTTCAATCATAGGAAATCTAAACCTGTCTGCTCATAAATTAGTCTTTATAAGGCTTCCCAGATACTGTGTAGGACACAACTTCTGAATTCTACCACTGATTTGGTTTCATCATACATCATGTATGTACATGTTATAATGTACATACATACTCTTCTATGAAAACAAAGTTATAATTCCGATAGCAATGCAGTCATCAATAATAAATAATAATCCTTGCATTATCAATGCAAAAATCAATTATAAATAATAAATGCTAATACATAAAGAAAACAACCTCTTGATTAACCAAATCAAGAAAATGCAAGAAAATGAAGATGCAAGTTTGAGAAATGGCTTCTCTTGGGTTCCCAGAGTATTGATCTCTTGCTCCACAGGACTAGGGACGAAAACCAAGGAACTGTTTTCCTTCAATGTGTTGCAAAATTTTACATCCTTACCCTTCTACTTTGCTTGAAAACTGTGAAAGACATATCTTACCCTCTCCCATTTCCTCTCCTTGTTCAGAAGGATTATCACCAGTTTTGGGTGCATCTGGTAGCCATCTTCACTGAAGGACAGATTTCTCCCCTCGAAAGTGACATTGATCAGATACCTGTAAAGACAAAATAAAAGGAGGATTAAAAGTATGGAGAAGGAATACTAAGAACAAGACAGTTAGGTAGATAGAGAGAAAGGTGGAATGAGACTGTAGATATACAGATACCATCATCAAACTTGGTACTCCTTGAACTCCCATTTGATTACGCCATAGAGTCATCCAAGTTTTCAGACAATAGGAATCATATGAAAATATAATATAATAATTTAAAATAAGGGCACTTGGTTTGAGTTCAGTCTATAGCCATGACTTTGAGCAAATTACTTAGCCTTTTGAACCTCAGTGTTTTTCCCTATCTGCAAATAGTTGAATCATAAAGAGACCTACTTCATTAGGTTTGTTAGGCTTAAATGAGATAACTTAAGTTAAGCACTTACCATGGGGCCTGGTGCACAGTAAACCCTTATTATGTGTTAACAATTATTATTCAGAAAAGGAGGTGGATTAAAGGGTGGAGGTGGTAGAAACAAGAAAAGAATGTGGGAGTGTAGCAAGACAACTTTCCGCTAAGAACGGTGGCATGTAGGAGCTTAGGGTCTCTCCCCATCTCAGAGACCTGCACATACTCCTTAACTCTTGCTGAGGTCTTACCCAGCCCATGCTTCTACGATTTGTGTGATGAGTCCAGTAGGTAGGAGTCTGGTACCACAGGATGCATCTGGAAACCAGGGATATTGCCCCGTGTATAGGGAACAGAAAATACCAGGGAGTAGGAAAAGGAGGGAGAGGCATTTCACAGAGTGCTCTGGATACCTGTGCATAAATTAGCAGAAACTCTGGAGGTAACTACAGTCAAACCAATGAAACTGCCTTCCTCCTGGACACCTGCATCCCAGCCCACCCCATTCCCCTGCTGGCTGCTATTATCTGATGAGCAGTTCCTTCATTGGGAATTCCCATATGCATGCTTATTACAACTGTGTTAGTGCAACTGCGCTGATGGTAATTAATGTCCCTTTACCTTAATGGCCCAAGGAATCAATAATGATTAGCTCTGCATTCACATGACATGCTACTCTGGAGCCTTAGGTCTGATACTGCTTGTGAGACATGTTCCTGCTAAGAAGCAAAAGGGGTATCTTATAATGACAGTGAAGGTGCTAAAGGAAGCTGATTAAAGGTCCCTCTTAACTCTTTTCATTCAATGAAACTGGGAGACTCTTCTTTGATTCTTTCAGGTAGCATTAGGTTAAACAAGGGTGCTAGGAGGTAGATCCTTCCAGAAATTATAAAGATGCCTAGGTAGCATGAACCAAACCCTCATGGATCACTTCTCACTGCTCGAACTGCCTCGGATGTTTAAGCCTGTCATTCCCTGGTCTTGTGTAGCTTCATAAATGCAATCAAGAACATGGGAGGCCTTGAAAGAGTAGAGATTCCTAGAATCTTAGAACTGAAAGAGACCTTCATAATCAACTAGCCCACCACTTCTTGCGGTTTATGCTGCTCTTCTGTAATATCATAGAATTGTTCTTCTCAGCTCTTCTTGAATTATTCCACTGATGGGGAACTTGTCACAGCACCTTCTACCCTCAGGTAGCCATCTCAGTGTTGGTTGGGCAGTTGTTTCTTACTTAAAGGTGCATCTGCTCCCCTGTAACCCTCCAATCCTTGTTTCCTCCTTCAGGAGTCTGCAGTCTTAGTCTAATCCTTCTTCTACATGAGAGTTCTTCAAGTATTTGAAGGCATTTATCATATATCCTTTATAAAATCAACTGTAATCTTTAAAGAAGGCTTAAGCTCATTTAGTTCTGTAATTAAACTTGATGGATTAGGAAACAAGCACAGAGAGGTTAAATTATTTGTCCAATGTTACACAGCTAATTGGGAGGAGAAGTAACATTTTAAGCAACATTTCCAGTCCCATGTCCTTTCCAGCACACCATCCTGATTCTCATATCAACATCAGGCTTAGCATCCCCAGGTCCTTTACATAGCCATCATGTGCCATGGTTTCAAGTTCCTGCCGTATCACCTTGGCCACTCTCTCTGGACATCTCCAATCAGTGATGTGTAGCACCCTTAACCCAACTCAACACTCCACAAAGCATCTGCTCCTTTCCTTGCCCTGCTCCTCAGCTCTCAGCTCAGAGCTGTTCACCCAAGCCCATCACTAGCGTGAAGATAATATTCAGGTCTCCTGTAGTTTGCAATGACTCCAACACTCCAACCAAAGCCCTATAGAAATCATCCTAGGGGATATAATTACAAAACCACAAGACAGAGTATTTTAAACTAACAAACTAGAATTTAAGCACCGACATAATTAACTTGGAAAATGTGTTCTTATGACAACAACCCTGCATGACTTAGAATAATTTCTGGAGTCTTCAGAGGACGTTTATGAGACACAAAAACATAATTTGGTCTCATCCCTTTTTTGGAAGGAAGAAGGAAAGAGAGAGAGAGAGGGAGGGAGAGAGAGAGGGAGAGAAAGAGAGATAGGGAGAAAAAGAGAGAGAGGGAAGGAGGGAAGGAAAGAAGGAAGGGAGGGAAATCAATTATCTGGCTTATTCATGCACCTTTTCATTAGACACGGCTCTGAATAATTCTAACTTTATCTAAAACACCATTAAGAATATTTAAAAGAAAGTGTCCATTTCAGAAGGCAATTATAAAAAAGAAGTTCCAAAAATAATTCAATTAATAAGCAGCATGAATGGAATAAGTATATAGCCTCTCAAGATGACTTCTTTGAAGGGGACAGCATTGAATTGGGTGTATAACTTGAGAAAATTAAGCTTTCAGAAAATAAACCATACTCATGGGCAATGTAATTGGTTGGTAAATTTCTCTAGTCATTTCTGCTCCAGCTCCTTCTGATTTTCCTTAGAAATTGTTCTCTTTCTTGAGTGTTCACCCTCTTTGAGCTCTGCAAGTTCATTTTATCTACCTAAGCACTTTTCATATATTTTACACTTATCAAAAACATTAATAAAATTTTATGACACTATACAAAATATTCTTCTGCAAAGTATCCTCTAATCATTCGTATCCATCAGTAGCAAATAGATGAATCATTCACATGGTGTTTTTCTGAGTAATTCCCTGTGATATGACAACTCACAGTTAGTGAGGAACTTCCAAATATACACCAACCTTGAGCAAGATGCCCTTTGAATAGTGGAACAAACCAATCCATTCATTGGTAATGAAAACTGTGAAAAAATAATTGGGGGTTTGGTCTCTTTTAGACATGTGACCTTGGCACCTGAACCTCGGTTTTTCTTCCCTAAAATGGAGACCATTTTACCTCTAGCTTATCGAGAAGTCTGTTGTGATGATCCAATGAAAGAGTAGATGGAAAAACTGTATAAAATATTATACAAATTTAAGGTTATATAATAGGAAACATTCAGGAAAAGAATATATTAGCATGATTTGAGTATCTAAAGGCCAGAAACTTGCTTAATTTTGAACCTCAGTGAATAAAGTGTGATCACTACATTTTAACAAGACGCAGTTATCAAAGAAATACATCTGAGGAATGGCGATTGGGTTCCACATATGTATTATAAACTGGTTCAAATGGTCATATTAATCCATTAACTTTCTCTAAGATCCAAAAACATACAACTACCCTTGGATCTGGCTGTATTTTGTCAATTTTGAATACTAATTAAAACCTCAAAGCTCCCTTGTGTAAATCCTGGGTAAAGGATTAAACTATAATTAAGATTAAGAGGTGCCATAGCTATTCTGTTTTTCTCTAAATATGTCATCCTCAAGTATACAGTCAAAAAGCCTAGCTTCAAGAGGCAGCCAAACTCAGAAATTCTGCCCATAAGACTCTAATCCCCTAGGAGCCCCATCAAGGTTTGGTATATTAAAAAAAAAAAATTGCTTGACTTGTCTCTGGGATGCAGTTTGACCCTTAAGAAACTAGATGGCCTGTCTCACAAAGTTCTAATATTATACAAAATCTCAGATTGTTAGAACTGGGAGAAAACTTAGAAATTATCCACTGAGAACCCCCATTTTAGAGAGGGAAGAACAGGTCCCAAGATGCTAAGTGACTTTCCCAAGGTGACATGCCTGTTCAGGACTGGCACTCAAGGCTTCTGGTCCTCAGCTAAGTGTCTTTTCATGACATCATCAGCTGAGGTGGAACCAGTTTCCCAGAGCTCCAGATGTGTATTTTAGCATTCCAGCATCACATGTCACAACCTGGACTACATAGATCCCTCATACAGACTGCATAAGATAAAATATGTCTCATTTCCTGCTTGCCTCCTCGTTGAGAAAGAGCCTCAGAATCCTGATGGGCTCAGAGCCAATACATTTTCTTTGTACAGCCACAGCTACGCTCCAGTTGAGTTTAATGGGGTTGAGCTGAGGTCAAAAAGCCCTTGCGCCTCTTTGACTTTGGACATGCCACTCAGGGCTCATTCACTGCACCACGTTGGTACCCAAAGCAATGATGTAGCAGCATGACCTGTGTGGGAGGTACCTCATGGAGCTCTGCCAGGATTGTCCCAGCCAACCAAGAGCCCTGACCCCACAGTACTTGCTTTCCCCTCCATATTTTTATGAAGCACTAGATTTTTAAAAATTTAATGTCTGCTAATGTAGTCATAAGAGAGAAAGAACATCCTATTGCATCCAATCCTTTCATTTTCAGATGAGGCAGACAAAGTCCAGAATGGTTTCTGTGCCCAGATGACAGGGAATGGGATCCAGATGTCTCCACTGCCACCCCAGTGTCCACTTCCGTCACCACCAGGCCTAAAGAAGGTGGCAATTTTTCCTAGCTCTCATTCCATTCTCCAGCTATTAAAAGTAAAGAAATAAAGGAACACAGTTCTAGCAGGAGACTTGAATTCTTGAGCCCTTGTTTATAATTTTCTGGTTCTGAAAATCTATAACTCTGTAAGTTTGTGTCATTGATGTGCCCCATACCTTCTAAAGCCTTCAGATTCCTCATCTATAAACAGACAAGTTCATACCATCTTACTTGCCTGATGTGAGAAGCTAGAGGGAGGTTCCTTTGACATGTTCTCTATCTCTACATTTTTTAAACAATTTTTATTGTGTATAATTTTAAGTATACAACATGATGCGATGGGATACACTTAGACAGTAAAAAAACATTACTCTAGTGAAGCAAATTATATCCATCACCTCACACTCCATCTGATGAATACCATGGCTGTTACATTATTGAACTCTATCACCTGAATGGCAAAACCACAAATCTTTCAAAAAATCTTTCAAAAGACTAGCGACTCTTTTTAGAAATTACTATTATTTATGTATTTTTTCTCCAGAAATAGTACAAACAATTTCCCATGGGATTAGAAATAGTGGACCTTAAAACTTTTAAAAACTACCTAATTAAAGACCAGTATTAGAGGAAAGAGGCAAAGATGTTGAAAAATTAAATTTTCAGCGTTATGGTATGGATGGACAAATAGAAACTTCTGACTTTTCCCCAAATAAGAAATTCATAATTATCAAAATGAATTCATTGTGGTTTTCATTTGCATCTCCCTGATGATTAGAGATGTTGAGCATTTTTTCATGTTTCTTGGCCATTAGTCTGTCTTCTTTTGAAAAGCTTCTGTTCATGTCCTTTGCCCACTTTTTAATGGGGTTGTTTGATTTTTTTCTTGCTGATTTTCCTGAGTTCTATATAGATTCTAGTTATCAGCCCTTTATTGGATGTATGGCATGCAAATATTTTCTCCCATTCTGTAGGTTGTCTGTTCACTCTAGTGATAGTTTTTTTGGCTGTGCAAAAGCCTTTCAATTTGATCAGGTCCCATTTATTTATTTTTGTTGTGATTGCTTTTGGGGTCTTCTTCATAATTCTTTGCCTAGGCCAATGTCTATAAGATATTTTCCAACATTTTCTTCTGGAATTCTTATGGTTTCATATCTTAGGTTTAAGTCTATTATCCATCATGAGTTGATTTTTGTGAGAGGTGAGAAGTGCGGATCCTGTTTCAGTCTTCTACATGTGGCTATCCAATTTTCCCAGCACCATCACCAGGGAAATGCAAATCAAAATCACAATGAGGTATCACTTAACTCCAGTGAAAATGGCTTTTATCAAAAAGTCCCAAAACAACAAATGTTGGCGTGGATGCGGAGAGCTAGGAACACTCATACACTGCTGGTGGGACTGCAAACTAGTACAACCTCTATGGAAAATAGTATGGAGATACCTCAGAGAACTAAAGGTAGAACTATCATTTGATCCAGCAATCCCCCTACTGGGTATTTACCCAAAGCAAAAAAAGACATTCTATAAAAAAGACATGTGTACTTGAATGTTTATAGCAGCACAATTTGCAATTGCAAAGATGTGGAAACAACCCAAGTGTCCATCAATACATGAGTGGATTAATAAAACATGGTATATGTATTCCAGGGAGTACTACTCAGCCATAGAAAAAAAGATGAACTACCTATTGTATTATCCTGGATGGAGCTGGAGCCCATTCTTCTAAGTGAAATATCACAAGAATGGAAAAACAAACATCACATGTACTCACCGTTAAACTGGTACTAATTGATCAACACTAATGTGCACATATGGGAAGTAACATTCATAGGGTTTTGGGCAGGTGGCAGGGAGAAGGACGGGATGGATATATCCACACCTAACGGATGCGGTGTGCGCTGTCTGGGGGATGGGCAAGCTTGTAGGGCAGTGCAAAGGCAATTTATATAACCAAAGCATTTGTATCCCCGTAATACTTTGAAATTAAAAAAAAATTAATTCAAAATGATCAATCCAGTATACTGTGGTCAACATAGCAGGCAAGATTATTTTAGCCTTGTCTACAATGTTCCCTTTTCTGTAAAGGGATTTGAAAAAGTTTTAAAAGTTTCCTTTGAAATATGTCATATATGAAAATATTAGACCATGCTTTTGGACAAAACAATTAGAAATACCAGTTTCCTAAGCTGCCCTTTTCTCTTATTTAGGCAAAATGATGCCTTGTAGAGAACCTCAGGAAAAACTAATTTAAACAACAGACTGTAATATTAATTTATAATTACTTGAGACAGGTTAAAAATAGTTTGTCTTCTAGTAGATTAAACATTTTCTCTGAAATTGTGTTTATACCATTAATTTATTTTGCAAACCATTCTTCACAAATCATATCATAAAAAGTTCAAGTTTGGGCTAGTCCATATCTTAGTTATTTGAATTCTAAATTAGTGGGTTTAAGTTAATGAGATATTAAAGTATCTTGAAGACTGATTGATATAAATTTAATATACTTCTCCTCCTGGTGGTGAGAAATGTGCTTTAGCCCCTTAGTAGTTTGGGCTGAACTGAATTCATGTCAGGGGTAAGTGGTGATGTGTCAATTGACCATCGATTACAAAGAAAAAGTCTTTTCAGCCCCCTTGGCCGAACAATGAAAAATGTCTGCGGGCTATTACCCGGATTCTGTTTCACAACTGAATACCGTGAATTAGTTTAACCTGAAATGAAATAAAACAGAAGAGGATTGTTGGGAGCAACCCAACAACCTCTGTTTGGACATAGGAAGGTGGAAAACATTATTTTTCCTCCAGAAAGATGCTATTTCTGACCAATCATCAAGTCAATGAGAATTCTGAGGGGCTCTGTCACCAGCTGTGATGACCTCCTGTCTACCTACCTGTACCCTTTCATCAAGTGGGGTCAATGTGATGGGCCACGGCCAGATATCCTACACTCAAACGAATGAAAAAGCCTGGACAACACCCCAACGTGCTTAGGATGAGAAGCGAGTAGAAAGAAAATAAAAAGGAGAAACAGAATAAGTAAAGAGGGAAAGCATACAGCATGTATAAAACACACACACACACACACACACGCACACGCACACATCCCCATACTGCAACAGGCAGTGTAGCAAGCGTGCAAGAGCAAGGACGCTGTAATCACGTGCCCTCTGTTCAAATCCTGGATCCACCAGTTCTAAAGTTGTGTGATCTTGCAAGTTATTTAACCTTTCTTTTCCTTAGTTTCTTTACCATAAAAAATGTGAATAATAATAGTACCTATCTTGTAGGATTGTTGTGAGGATTAAATGTCTCCACATACATAAAGAACCTAGAACTGTCCCTCACACAGAGTTAGCATTATATGTTAGCAGCTGTCATTGTTGTTATTATTGTTATTACCTTTCTAAAAAATATATTGCCTGGATGTCAGAGGATATTAGCATTTGCAGGGACTTTTGGCTCACGGGGTAACTTTTCACATTTCGGGCTGAACACACTGAGGCTTGGGGATGTGCTGCCATGCTTTGGCCTGTTTAGTTGCATCTGGGTCTCCTAATTCCTGGATCTCTGCTGTTCCATAATACCACCATCCAGTACCCTTCCTCTCATTCCTACACTATCCCCAACTCTTGGCTTCGGAACATTTGTTTTCTTCCTACTATCATTAGTTATCCCTGTGAGGTTTTTTTGCAGTGGACAATCACTTAATCATACTACTTCAATATAAAGTTCACTTTCCAAGGAAGGCGAAAGATGAGCTCATATCTCTATGATTTTAATCTGGAATAAATGACTTCTCAAAATGACCCCCATTCTGACCTCCCAGAGCCCTGCTGTGAACACTATGTAATTCTCTTTAAAATCCCTTCCGAGAGGGCACACTCCTGCTTGTGTGTGAAGGTGGCACACTTCCTTAGGGAACTAGCGAGGCTGCCTTTTAATGCCAATTAATCAAATGTGCAGAACACCAAAGCTGTTTCTCATTTAGTTCTGTGCACAGAACTCAGCAATGAAAAAGAAAATTCCTCCTTGTCCTCATGCTCACAACGCTTAGTCACCTTTGCTATGGGCAAGACCTGGTAAGGTGCCACAGAAGGCCAGGCTTACCAGACACAGTTAGAAAGGTGGAACTCCCCAGTGGGAAGGAACCGAGTAACTCTTCCGGGTGATGTTATTGTCACTGGATTTTTTTTTCCTTTTAGTTCATATTTCCCTGCTGTATGTAAGTTAAAATCACTTTCTTTCTCAAAACACTGAATAAAATTCCTTCCTTCTTTCACAGACTAAAATGCTCAATATGTTGGAATGCAGCCCAGTGTAGGCTATTAAAACCAACAGGTGGGACCTTACCAGAGAAAATGCCAAGGCAGGTCAAAGGTTAGCTGATCACAGAGTACACTGTTGCTACTTCTTTATGCCTACTAATTATTTTAAGGTAAAGGCTTGCCTTTCAGACAGCCACTTTAGCTCACAGCTGGCAATACTACTAGGGGTTATGCCAAAACTAGCCAAACAATGACTGGCATAGATTTCTCTAGGACATTCAGCTATGACCGGAAGCCTTTTCCTTCCTGCGAACTTTCAGACACACTGAAAGAAAACCTGGGTGTATGTGCCCAAGAAGCCCTGGTCAAGGATCCAAAGTGACCTGGGCATGACATCAAGGGGAAAGAATATGGAGGCTTTTCTCTTCCTTTTGACATTTCTCCATTTCCTCAATTTGTTCTTCATTCTTCTGGAACTTCTCTCTGCTCTCTCTTATACCTTGGGTTATCAACAAAGTCAATGCATAGGAAGTAACTCCATACACACAGTTCCTGCCCCCTCTGTAGCCACCATACGCTTGACTTCACAATTCCCTCTAACAGCTCTACTGAAGGGGGTAAAAGAGGTGGATAAATACACACTGAATTAGTGATGGCTTCAGTTACAGAGATTGGAAGTGAAGGTTTTGAGAACTGTCACCCAAGGAAAAAAAGGGTTATAATTTAATCTTCCAGTAATGGTTGGCAGAGTTCTTTAAGTAGAGATATCCAGAAGCCAGTATGTTGAATGGGGAGGTGAAGAGGGTCAAAGGAAGGAGGATATTCCAGGGACAGGGGAAGTTTTCCAACAGACTGAGGTCTCAAGATGCCTGGGTGAAGATTATGTCTTTAGAGGAGACGAGCATGTTATGCCATGGATGCAAGACAGAGAGAGTGGTGGAGGCTGCAGACCCATTCAGGAACATATCTCTGACTTCAGAAAAGCCAGTTATGAACCACACCTGCCACGCAGATAAAGCCCGTTCACATAGGGAACAAAATGATTTCTCCCAGGGAAAGACCAGGGAAATGAAAGGGATGCAAAGTGGGATATAATATGGGAGCGGAGAGAGTGCAGTGTCAGGAAGGTTAATTAGCAAGAAGGAATTTGTTAATGTGGTTCCTGCAGCAAAGTCTGGAGAACAGCTTTCTGGGCTACAGTTCAGTGAGAGGATCAATCCCTAAGAGTAGCGCTGGTATTAAGGGTGCAGGAAATTTATATTAGTTGGCAGTGAATGGGATATCATGTCTCTGAAAACCGTGGGGCCAAATGTGTATATTCAAGTAAAATACACCAAGATGAAAGACATAATTCAACGGTACTGGTCAAAGGTTACCAGACAAACCCACATCTTAAGTTTCTAGAGTTTTTGTAAGTTTTGCTCTAACTCACAGAACATTATGGCACTATTTCTAGACCAGGTTGGAATAGAGAAGTCAGGGAAAAATCAAACTTATTTATTTATTTAGTTAAAGAGATCCATTGACCTTTCCCAATATTCTAAAATGGGATTGACCCTGGGGTCAGAGTTTCAAGCAAAGTGATGTTAAGAGTTTATTTAAGCCAAACTCCATTTCCCTCTTTCCTTATCCTTAAGAGGACAGCACCATGAACCCCAAATGCATCTTCACAGGGAAGCTGAAAGAAACATGTAATCATCTCTCCCTGCTGTACTGTGTGGGGGCTAGAACTCGGCTGTTCCTTCTTTGTCAGGGGATCCTAGCTCTTTCTCTCTCTCTGTAGGTTGATGTTTCCATGGAAACATGCTCTTTAATGCTTCTGAAATTACTGTGCATTTATACCATTAACTCTTTGTTGACAAGGGCAGATGACAAAGAGATTTTCCAACCCCTCTGAGAAGTAATTCTATTTTCTACCTCTTCTTGCAGCAAACTTTATAAAAAAAAAAGTAACTGACACCTCATGGCCCTATTTCCTCACTAGACATCACTCCTTAACCTTTGTAATATTGGCTTTTGCCTCTATCTTCTACTGCGGTGGTTCATCAATAACCATCAATATCCAAAGCAAGGTTGCTACATGGTTTGGAAGTATGTGTCTTCCAAACCTCATGTTAAAATTTGATCCTCAATACTGAAGGGAGGGCCTAATGGGAGATGTTTGGGTCATGAAAAGATTAATGCCCTCCCTTGGGGGTGAGTGAGTTCTCACTATATTAGTTCCCATAAAAGTTGATTGTTAAAAAGATCCTGGCCCCTCCCCACCCTCTCTTGTTTCCTCTCTCACCACATGATCTCTGCACACACTGGCTCCCCTTCACCTTCTGCCATGAGCAGAAGCACCCTGGAGCCCTCACCAGATGCAGATGCCCAATCTTGAACTTTCTAGCCATCAGAATTGTAAGCCAAATAATCCTTTTTTTTTTTTAATAAATTACCCAGCCTCAGGTATTCCTGTAGAACAACACAAAATGAACTAAGACAAAAGTCAACAAAAATACAATCAGTTGTGTTTGCTTCATCATCATCCCCCACACATTATACAGCTTCTAACAGTTGACACTCCCAAATTTTTGGCAAGTCCCCTTTCCTTTATTTGTTATTTAAAGTAGGATAATATATTGGTCCTCCGTATACATGTCAGGCCAGTCCTCTTTCTTTTTCTGTCCATTTTCACTGGAAACTCCCTAATTTGGGGGTACTCCAAGACTCAGCTGTAAGCCCATGCTCTCTCCCTCTGAGACACATTCTTAGCCATAGCATCGACAATCATACCATGGCCCCCAAAATCTCCATCAGAGGTCCCACCTTTTGTCTGACCTTCAGTTCAGTATTTCTGCTTGGATTGTTTTACCCGAATGCTCTGATATCAGGCCAAATTTAACATGGCCAAGTCCCAGCCAGGTTCCCTATGTCTTTAAACAGAGAGACCACCACCCTTACAGCTTTAAAATTCTGGTACAGCTTTTACTTCTTTCTTTCTGTTATAATTTCCTCTTTACCACATGAATAAAAAGGAGAACATGCCGGCTGCTTTATGCACTGCATTCCCAGAACCAATCAAATCAGTTAACAAGCCAACTGTAGTTTAGAATTTTGTATAAAATATGCTGATTAACATTTTTTTCCCCTTTTCAACACACAGTTTTAGAGTTTTGTCTCCCCAAGGTAAATGAATCTCACAGTTTTTTAAGCTTTAAGTCAAATTGCTTGGAAGTCATACTTTTGCTCTGGCTACTCAATAAAAAAAAGAAAAAAATCCAACAATGCTACCATTTATTGAGCATATGCCAGGCTCTGTTCTGGATCCTTTATATTATTTTAAATTCTCACGTCAATGCTATAAAATAATGGGTAAATGTTATAATAAGAGCCCAAGATTGGTGGCACTGGGAGTTGAACCCATCCACTTCTCAGTGACTCTAAAGCCTGTGTTTCTTACACTGCCTCACTCTAAGAATAATATTGTCAAGAGAAGCAGTGGTCAGAAGAGAAGGAAACAAAGAAGCCACAAATTTCTAATATGGTAGAACTAAAATCCAAATCCAGATCAGAATGGCTCCAAGGCCTGGGCTCTTAGTCGTTATTTACACTACCCGCCTGCAGCCCTTTCGATTTTCCCTGATGCCAGCATCATAAACGTGGACTACAGGGGAGAGGACAGAACACACAGGTTCTCCGTAGCCCTAAGAAAGACTGGAGGCACTTTGCTGGTCAGGAGAGATGTTCACAGGATAATCAGAGAACTCCGGTCTCTAGGGGCTGTCAATCTGTCATAATTCACAAGCACTAACCCAAAAAGTGAAGAAATGGAATTAATTTACCTTATAAGAAAACAGCAGACAAACCACAAAGCAGTAAGCTTGACTCTACCTAGAGAGGAATTAATTCTCAGATCACGCTCTGGGAGGAAGTCAGTTATGAAAGTCTAGGACTATATTCTTGGAGTTTTTGTCAGAGGCTAACAACAAGAGCTAGAGTATTTATTTTGCTCAGTTAGGACTGGAAAACGTTTGTCCTGGTTTGGCACAGAGTATCCAAGTTCTCTCTGGACTTAAAAATACGATATTAAAGTATTTCTTTGGAGCTATAATCAACCCTCAATAAGGGAGGAGGAACTACGCTTATGACCTAGGCTGTCAAATGCATAGATTATTCTCAGTACTTAACCTTGCTAGATAATACTCTGTTCCTTTGCAAATGCTCTCTTTCTGGGTCCCACCCTGCTATATTATCTTGGTTCTTCTTCATTTGTGATTGTTCCTTCTTTAGCTTCTTTGTTGGTTGCTTTTATTTATCTTTTCCCTCATTTAGCTTTTTATTTTTATTTTTATTCTTTTTTTTAGGAAATTCAGGACGGGCTCTCTGTTCATTTCTCTTTTCATGCAGCAGTCAGCCATTCTCACGGCCCCAGCTCTTCTTCTAAGCGAATGAGCCCCAATTCTGCAACTCCAGTCCTGACCTCTTCTCGTTCCCCACTTCCGTTCCTTGCTGGTCATTTCCACTTGCATCCCCCCTGTTACAAACTCTTAGTGCCTGAAATGGATTTGCTTTATCCTCCCCCTCGAAATAGCTGACTTTGTAACTCCTCTCTCATTGAGTTAATACTTACAAAGCACTTGGAAAGGTGCCCGGCATACAGTAGGCACCGAGTAAATATTAACTAGCCTTATTCCTGTGGTCTTGAAACCTCCCAGGTGTCTCTGGCATCTTCCTTTTCTTAATTTCCCATGCCCAATCAGTCACCCCAAACTTTCCTTTCTTTACAAAATAATTCTTGCATCTGTCCCTTCCTTTCTACTCCTAGACCAGGCCTGTATAAGTTCATACCCAGATTTCTGCAACAGCCCCTTCCTGGGACCTTATATCACTGTCCCCTCCACCATTCCTACTTAATCTTACTGTAGGACTTCACAGTGCTATGTCACCACTTGCTCAAGATCTCCAGTGGCTCCCCACTACCTAGAATCAAAGCCTGCCCTCAGTCGAGGCCCTCTACCTCCTGGCCCCATCTACCGGTTTGGAATTCTCTCATTTTCTCTATATGAACCTTTGCCGAAGCCAAGTGGCATCTCCACTGTCACCTGAACAAACATCACTTACACTTCCCTGCCTGTCTTGTGCTTCCTCTCAGTTGAGTGTAATCCAAATCTTGCTCACGCTTCTGAACTCTCATTGTATCTTGCCTTCTTGCTACACATTCCCAACCACCGAAGGCCCTTCTCTCCTCCTGTATGCCCCGATCCAGTCCACATTTCAACATTCCATTTACTGTTCACCTGACCTGTTTTGTTCCTTCTCGTTCCCTAACTTTTTGTTTGTCAGCATCTTGTCTTCCATGACACAAAATACACCGTTTAAAGGTAAGAATCAAATCTTGTCCTTCTGTTATTCCTTGCAGAATCCACATTAGTGCCTTGCTTGTGGTAACTATTCAATAAATGCTTAGTGATTTGTTTTTAACTAGTCTTGAAATCCTCCCTTACTGCTTTCCCGCTCCCCCCACCTTTCTATTAATATACAACACACTATCCACCCACCCACCCACCCATCTATGTATCTATCTCACATAGACTCTCTTCTGTCTCTGTCTCTCTCTCTTGTTACACACACACACACACACACACACACGTACGTGGTATTGAGTACCGATTCCCTGTAGAAGTGACTCCTCCAATTACTGATTTTATAAAAGAATAGATTCCATAGAATATATACCGGCAGTCTTTCTTTTCTAAAATCGAGGAGATGAAAAGTGGGACTGACTTCATTCTTGCACAGGCCCCTTTTTTAACTTCTCCCTTTTAATGTTTTCCTCATGACATTGTCCACAAAAACACAGCTCTGCCTGTGAGAATCATGTAACCTAACCAAATCCTGATCCTTTCTACATGGTTTGGGACCTGAAGAGAGAGCTGACACAGAAGTGAACATAATTAATGATCCTTGGATACATCAAAAACGATTTCTGTTTGTTTCTGAAATATTATATTCCACAAGAAAGAAAAAGAAATAAAACTTCTTGATATTGGGGTTGCTGGCAATGCTTTTATTTTTTTAGTTTAGAAAATCAAAGCAATGGGGGAACCTGAAACGTATGTAAAAATTAACATTTGAATATTTTTTATCAATATAAATCCACTTTGTTAGCTTGAGAATAGAAAGAAATAGAACTCATTTTACTTATAACATTGAGATGAGAAGGTCTTTAAAAATGAATTCAGGGAAACAAAAGGGAAATTTATTTTTTGTTTGTTTTCTAGTATTTTTTCAATTTTTGAGAAAAATTAAAATATGCTCAGTGGGGGAGGAGAATAGCTTTTTCCCAATCTTCACATGACTAGGTGCACATAACTACAAAATCCCTCCCCGACTCCCCACCCCCTACACATACTACAGCAAGGTGGGGGTAAACTGCTGATATTCACGTGATCTTCTCTACATTTGGCCCAACTCTTGATAACCTAGGATGCCAATATGTTCAGGGAGGCCCATGGGTCGATGCAAATAATGCACAAAGTAAATATTTCACGGATGGGAATTAAGAGTTGAGGATAGTTCAGACCTTCTCCTTTGTAGATAACATCAGGACGCGAAGAAGTAGTCCATGTGGAAATCAGAAAGGTATTGTTAGTAAGTCTCTCCGAACCTCAACAAAGATTGAATCCCTGTGAAAGCAGAGGGAAGTTAATTTGATTAACACTTGCCTGAATTCCCTCAAATTCTTGGGCATCCTAGCTTAACCTCGAGGAATTTAGCATTTAAGTCCATTTTTTTCTCGCTTTCCCGGTCACTACCAGGTTGCTTTGATTACATAAAGTTAAAAACACTCCGTATGATTGGGGAAAGGTAGCAAAACAGGTTGAAGAAATGCAGCGTGTGATGTCTTCAATCGCAAAGAGGTTGGGGGTGGGTGTACAAGAGACAGAAATGAGAGAAAACAAGCACACCCCGGAGGGGAGAGAGAGCCGGAGAGAAGGCGAAACAGCGCGCAGCACGCGGCTACCACCGCCATGGCAACCACATTCCACGTACAGAGAACTGCCAGAATAAGTCAAGATCCAAGTAAGTAGGTGTTGGTGGAAAGAGAAGATAAGAACCCAGCGATGGACAAAAACCACCCAGAGGAGATGAATTATCTTTGTGAACTTAACTCCTCTTCCCATTCTTTTTCTAACCACAACCAAAGCTCCAGCTGAAGCGAGAAGGCATCTAAAGTGTTGCTGCTGCCAATTCCAGATCTCACCAAGGACGGTCTCAGGACTGTACGAATGAGGCTTAAAGAGCCCGTGATTGAAGCCAAAAGAGAAAAATTGAGTGAAGCACACAATTTCCCTGTAGCCATTCCCTTGCTTTCCCAAATTTTTTCAGCAATTTGTACAGAAGGAATACCCTTGTTTTCATGTTCCAGGTGGTTTCAGCGGGGAAAACAGCACTGATGCAAATGCTGTTGGGTGTGTAAAGAAGGATACCACAATGATGGGTCCAAAGTTCACGCATTAGTGGTCTAGGCGGCCCATTGGTGAAATCTATCCCTGTAACACAGGGAGGATCCTATTAAAAATGTAGTCCGGATGTCCTTGGAGAATATAGGTGCTCAGAAATACAGCAGGTCCTTGAATAACGTCATTGTGTTCAACTCGTTTTCTTACATTGATGAGAAAAACAATGGATTTCCAGCCAGGTGGGGGCCCCGTCTGTGTGGTGTCTGCTCCTTCTCCCCATGTCTGTGTGGTTTTCTCCGGTTACTCGGGTTTCCTCCCACGTCGTAAAGCTGTGCACACTAGGTGACCTGGCGTGTCTACATGATCCCAGCGTGAGTGAGCGTGGGGGCGTGTGAGTGCGCCCTGAGATGGGCTGGCGTCCTGCCCAGGGCTGGTTCCCATCTTGGCCCTGAGTTGCCGGGACGGGCTCCAGCCATGTAAGACCCTGAACTGGAATAAGCTGATAAATAATCATCTTACTTGTTTTTATTCATCTTTCTTAAATGCCTGTATAACTCACATTTATGTCAATATTTAATATTAGAAATGTCTTGGTTTTTATTTAGAAGTTTGGTGATGTTTTTGTGATCAGAAATACGCCATAGGAACTTTACCTTGTTTATATCAATTAGTCGATGGTCAAATTAGTTTCATTCTGTGTCGTTTCGCTTAAAGTCACAGTTTCCAAGAACCTATGGATGACGCTAAGTGAGGACTTACTGTATGTTTCCTGGGACATTTCAAATTACACAGCAAATATAAATATAAATAAGTATAAATTTTAATGATATATATAAAGGAAAAACTATAAAGCATGATATATACTTTATAGTCATTCTTTTATACTTTTAGATCATCACATGTAAGAACCACAAGATCTCCAGGATTTCTGTGCTTTCCAACCATGCTCAGGGCACCTGTGACGGCAGGCTACACGGCTTCTTCTCTGCTTTCTGTCCAGCGGCTGAGTGTCACCGACACTCACTTGGGGAGCCTGTTAAAAATATGGATTCCTGGGCCACACCCCAGACACAGGGATTCAGTATGCCTAGGATAGAGCCCAGGAATATGCATTTTAAAGCTCCCTGGGTGGTCTGTTGTGTAGACAGCATGGAAACCATCAGGGGAAGCATATATCCCTCTTTCCCCTCCTCTGCTGACTCCCCTCCTCCCTGCCTTCCAAGTATGGTAAGGAGAAGCTTTCCTCACCCTCAGAAATAGCAGAATCATCAAACCTGTCAAAGAGGTTTCTGGCCCTGTGGCACTCACCAGGCCCAAAAAATGTCATTGTGCACTGAAAAATGAGTCTGAGACCAGCTCTGGTCACCAGCTACTCCCACTAGGAGAGTGTGCTCTCAGAGGCATTCTCCTATAGATGCTGGGGCAGTGGGCACAGAGGTGAACCAGGGAGAAAGAGAACATAGTTTCTACCAGAGGCCTAGACAGCAAGTGAGAGCAGTTAAGTCTTAAGGTGAAATAAACAGCCACATTTTGAATGAGAAATAAACACACTCTTTGTTCTCCTATCCTCCCACGGAGGCACTTCCCTGCATCATAACCTTGCCATAAAAATCACAAAAAGTCAAAGGAGCCCTTGACATCACATATCTCAAAACTCAGTTCTCTTACCGTTCGAGAATACTGTCTTTCTGCTGATTTAGTTTATACAACCGAACATTTGAAGAAGCTCTTCCCAAACTAACTAAATAATGTCTATAAAAAGTGAAATTCACTAGGTGAGGCATCTGACAAGAGCAATATCAAGTCTGTGCAACAAATGCCCATCGTGTCCCGTGTTGTGCCAGGCACTGTGAACACAGAGATACATAAGAAAAGTGATCACGTTTCCCAAGCATTGACTCTGTCACAGGTGTTTGTGTATGTGACCTGATGTAATCCCATGTTACAGATGAGGAAACTAAGGCTCAGAGAGGGGACTCATTTTGTCAGAGTCATACCACTAATAAATGACAGGCTAGAATTAAAATTGAGGTTTAATCTGATCCCCAAATTATACTTTTTAACCCTACTCCATTAGCTCCTTCCCACAGTCTGGTGGGCAAACAGAAATGTACCGCATATACAAAAATTAATATTGTTGACCCCATGTGCCCTCCCCCTCTCTATTTCAATCCCCAAACAGGCACAAAAAACATATGGAATAATTATGGGAAAAAAACTGAATGCCTCCTTCTGAGAAGAGATGTGAAACTTCCCACATTCCCTATTTCAGGGCTGGGGAAAGTGAAGAAAGCATTTCCATGAATGGAGAAAAGGGCTACACTTTTTTTTTGGGGGGGGGGTCTCTCTTTGTCTTTCCTTTCATTCTTCCCCTGTCATAAGACTTGAGCCTCTGTGTGCCTCCTGCTTCAAAAGGGACTGACTCCAAAGAATGAAGTGGATTAAAAGTGGTGTCAATGACAAATAACAAGGACTTGCTGTTTTATGGAAAGCCGCAAAGGAACCCCCAAGGCTTCTCTACTGCATAGTCCCACTCAGTTTACCAAGGAGAGAAAACGGACACGGACACGAAAAAAGCCCTTATCAAGGAAATCAAAGAATCTGTACTTTCTGGGTGTATCCCAACAGTTAATTAGGAAACAGGACAGGAAAGCACTGCGTGAAACCTACACCATTTTCACTCACCTGTCCCCTTCCCTCCCTTCTGCCTTTCCAAATACTGGCCTGCCACTGTCATATCTCTCAGGAACACAGCATAGCAATAAGTGACCCAAGGTGGCCAAGGAGAAGAAAACCCTATAAGTACAATGGTTTAGAGACCACAACAGTTCCATAAGGAAGTGGGGACACAGGGGAGAACATGGGAAGCTGGTGGGGAAGGAGCTTCAGGCTTCACAAGGGGAGCTATTTTAGCTGGGTCTTGAAGAATGAGCAGTTTACCTGGCAAAGAAGAAAGGGATGGAGAGACCAGAAAATGTAGCAGGTACGAGAGCAAGTGTTTGTGGGAATGATGAAGATGCAGCTGCAGGATACGATAGAGGAAAGGGAATAAAGGAGTCGGGGTAGGGAGAAGCAGTGGGGGGTGTAAGGCACCCATTGTGAAGGTCTTGGACAGGATACTGTATTCCTATAAATACGTACCCAAGAAAAGTTTTCAAACACAGCAGATAAGTGATCCAATTAATTTTCCTAATTAATTTTTTTGTTGTTAAGAAAAGTAAGACTTGGCTTCAAGACAAGTTAAGGAGCTCGTAGTTGAGATAAGAGAAACAATTCAAATCCGAACTGCAGTCTTGGGAGTGGTGATTGAATGCTGGAGGATAATCTAAGGAACTATTGTGAACAGTGAATGGATGTGGAATGTGAAATGTGGATTTAAATGCATCCATTGCTCCCTGTCAAGACCAGAGAAGAAGGATACCTCTGAGGTCTGCAGGCCACTCTCCAGGTACACCACCTTGCAGTTATGACCTTTCTTATTATTAATAAACTACAACCTCCTTAGGACTTCAAGGTCAGTGGTGAACTGACTTGTTCTTAGTAAAATTGGAAGAGGAAGCAGAAGGAAGTCTGAGGTGTCAAGAAGGACAGGGAGCTTGGTAGCATTAATAAAGACCAAGGAGGGGTACAGCATAATCATTTTGCATGTTGGAAGATCATGCTGGCAGGAGTGTGGAGAATGATCTGAGGAAACCAGCATCCCACAAGTAACCTTTTATATACGTAACAAAAATTAGTTAACTACTTTGGGAGCCCTCTTATCTTCAGGCTTGAGAATACTGGTTTGGAGTCCCTTTAACTATGTTCATTGTCCTTGCCCAGCCTTCTCAAAATCGCTGACATCTCTTTTCCACAGTGGGATATAAGATGATTGCCTTAGTGATGTTTCCAAAGTCCCTACCCTGACGTCCTCTCAAATCTCAGAGATGTTAGTGCATATTATTTGAAAAAGTTGCCCCCGGTAATTCTAGAATCTACTGCCACCACACAGTCTCACCCCTACTGAAAACTTCCACACTAATGTGTGCCTGACCTACGCTGACTGAGAAGAAAGATTGAACACCAATTTGATACTTCAATGAACTCATATGGACTCGGGCTCCCTCTCATTACAGCATCATATTACAGGACCATGTTTAAGTCAGGGCTCACTGCAAATCTTGGCTATATTTTGCAATCCCCTTCCATCCTGTTTTCCTGCAAGTGACCTCTTCATTATCAGTACTAATGGGGGACAGGGAGGGCATACGTAACCAAAATCAACAGATAACTCCGAACCTTATTGTAGGCAAATGGCTCAAAATTCTCCCCCACTGAGCCCTTTGCAGAGCTCCTATCATGAAGCAAAAATTAATAACGCTTTGGCTGTTCCCTGTGCTCCTCCACATCTGCTGGTAGAAGCCCTAACAAGCAGCAAAATGACCAAAACCCAGCAGGAGGGGAAAGGGTGAAAAGCGAAAGGCCTAGAAACTTCACAAAGTGGATAATAAGTGCCTGAATGATGGGCTCTGGGAAAATCAGGCCCTGGCTGATGAGGTTTATTTTCCCCCCAAATGCAATGAAGACAAATCATCAAGCAAGTTTGCTCCAAGATATAAATTCTGAGTTGCCATGAATTACTCCCACAACTCAGGAGAGAGGGAAAGAATAGGAAAAGCCTCAATTTTCACTTTTTAAATGTGCAACCATAACCTTAAAATTCATCCAATTCAGGAAGAAGCTTGTCTCTAAATGTGATTTTTTAAAAAATAGAACAGTCTATTGAGTCTATCAGGGCTTCTGACACACTCACAGATGGTGCAATTAGCATCTAGCTGAGCCCATATTCTCAGCCCATTTTCCCCTCATCACCCTACAAGCTTTGGGCAACACCTGATTTCGTCTCCCCTTGTGTTCGTATCCCTTGTTCTCTCCTTGGTAGGTGCTGTAGTCACTAGAAAGGTTCTCCATCTCATTTGACAGTGACATTCTGACAGTAGGAACTAAACAGGACAGGCTGGAAAGATGGCCTTGGGCTCTGCAGGGAGGCTCTACCCCATCCTGCCCACCCCAAAACCTTTTCCCAAGATCCAATGAAATACACTCTTTTAAAGAACTCAGAAACCCAGTGTTAACATCCATTAAATCTGTGCAGTGGAAACATTACCATGAGTTAGTATTTTCTGTAATTTCCTGTGCATTCAAAGAATTTTACATTTTAAAAATGTTTCACTGTATGGAACAAAAAAGACAGTTGATCTGCTCCAACTCCACCATTTCACCATTTAAGCAGAGAATGCTGATCCTAAGAATGCATTTTGCTATAATCTATAGCATTGAATCCTACTGAAAACTAAACTTTCACACCCAATTCAACATATGACTCTGCAATATGTGCCAAAGTAACAGACAAGATCTGCTTTTGCATCTCACATATAGGAGGATAAATAGACCCTACCCACTCTTCTCCATTAGGTAGGTAGCATTCCTAAATGAGAAGCTGGGATGTTATTCAGAGGTAACCACCGTTGCGCAGAATAGCACTATTTCTTCCAGCTTCAATGTCCAGCTGGAGGTCACCTCCCCACATCATTATCAGGCCTTGCTCCATGGTTTATGAGGCAATGAGAGCATGACACATGCTGCTGAGGGATGCATGTGCGTGCTGTTCTGTACTGAGGCAACACGATGGGGCTGGGGAGTAATTTTACATTTAGGAATGTTTCCAAATCCCAACAAATCCCTACCTTGTTGAAATAATGAAACCCTACAAAAGGAGGGTTCCTATAGAAAAGCAACACAACAGGGAATTTCTCAAAATTTTTCTTTTGTTGAGATAAGCAAATATTAGTTGAAACTGTTTTGATAGTGTGATTTCTATTTTGTATACAATAAAATGACATATGTGTCTGCATAAACAAAATATATTTATATTTTTAAAGCCTGGAAGAAAATATTCCAAAATATAACAGTATTATATCTCTGTGTGTGATAAAAATCTGTGTATTCTTCTTATATAATTTTTCAAACATTTCTACAATGTATATGTATTACTTTTATATAAAGAAAAAATATTTTAAAAGCCAAAACAGATATGCTTTGATCATCTGCATAGAGTGTTATATAGTATTTACACAGTATTATAAATAAAAATCATTATTGTAATATGGAAAAACTTGGGAAAATGTCCATTCATCAAAACATTGTCTAAAAAGGCAGAATGAAAAATTGGGCGCATCCTGTGACAGCAACTGTATAAAAATAGGTATGCATAAGGTCAAAGGCTACAATAAAATTAAAATACTTATGTCATGGCAGTGGGAAAGTGAGTTTTCTTTTGTTCCAATTTTCCTACTGCTGCTGTCTATGTATCACAGGCCTTGGGAAAGTTGGCCTCTCTGAATTCCCATCTTCCCAGATACCCGTGGTGCAGTGTTATGCTACCAACAAAGTAACACATATACATGGCTGGGCACCAACAGGTAACTAGTGAATGGTTGCTGTTAGGATCCCCTAGATGTAAGTAGAGTGAGCAGAGCCTGGAATTCTCTCTTCTCAAGGTAGTTCTAATGGTATATGAAATCTGCAAAATAATCATAAGAATTAACATATACAACTTGTTTAACAGGAATCTCTGAAGAAAGATTGGGTTGACAAAGTAAACTTGTCTGTTTAAAAGCTATGAAAGAAGAACCGATAATTTTTTTTTTCTTTTTTTTTTGTAGAGAAAGGGTCTCACTGTGTTGCTCAGGCTGCTCCTGAACTCCCGGCCTCAAGCGGTCCCCCCACCTGAGCCTCCCAAAGTACTGGGATTACAGGTATGAGTGACCACACACAGCTTCAGAACCAATGTATTAAAAAGTGACTTTTCTAGTACTATGCAGAGGAGAAATTCATCTGGAAGGACAGAGAAAACAATTTTTTGACCAAATAAATACATTTGGCAGATAACACTATAGTTTAGATGGATACAGCATGACTTTAGTGACACCAGCTCCTCAGGCCATGTAATTCACTCCTTTTTCTGTTTCTAAACTTACCAGGGAACCTTCTTATAGCTGAGAAGTGGCCGCTCCGGCAGTTCAACAGCAGAGCAATGAAGGGCAGCAACCTGCCGTCTGCGTGTTGGGGGACAGAGTGGGAGGTGTGAGCATGCTGGGACTTTTCTGAAAACATATCTGCATAGTTAGTGTACTGGTTTTACTCTGATTTTATGCTTATTCACCAGGATCTGGAAGGGGAACTGATGGAAACATTAAGGAGGCCAAATACCACCCTTTTCCTCTGGGCCTGTGTAAGGCAGCTGATTGTGGAATTTTTCTACCAGACTGAAAATATAATGAACAATCAACTTGAGTTGATTGATAAATCTTTTTAATAGATATTTTTCAGTGAACATTTAGAGTTCATTAAAAATGGCTGCAGCAGGGCATAGTGGCTCACGACTATAATCTCAGCTACTGGGGAGGCTGAGGCAGGACAATTGCTTGAGGCCGGGAGTTCAAGACGTCTAGGCAACATGGCAAGACCCTGTCTTTAAAAAAAAACAAACAAAAAATTAGCCAGTCGTGGTGACGCAGGCCTGTAGTCCCAGATGCTTGGGAGGCGAGGCAGGAGGATCCCTTGAGACCAGGCTGCAGTGAACTATGATGATGCCACTGCACTCCAGCCTGGGTGACAGAGTGAGACCCTGTCTCTAAAACAAAATAAATAAATAAATAAAATTTTTTTTTTACACAAAGGCTGCAAATTCTTTATCACTTCCTCCACCAAGAGGTAGTCTATTTTCATCTCCCCCCATCCTCCCCACCACCCTTAAATCTGGGCTGGGCTGGGCTGGGCTGTGACCACTTTGACCAAGAGAACAAATATAGCAGAATGACACTGTGCCCGGTAGAATTAGCCACCATGTTTGAGGAAGCCCAAGCAGCCAAGTGGAGAGACCCACATGGATGAGAATTGAGTCCCAGTTACTCCCAGCTGCCAGCTAGCACCAGTTTGCCAGTCACACCATCTCAGAAGTAAATCCTCCAACTCTGATCAAATGCTCTAACTGATGCCACTTGGAGTCAAAATAAACTGTCCCTGAGAAGTCCTTCCCAAACTGCAAAGCTGTCAGCAAATAAACAGTCGTTATTTCAAACCAGTAAGTTTGGAGGTGATTTTTATGGAACAATTAATAACAGAAACCATGTTACTAACTGGCATCTGGTTTAGATTTCAGTCTCTAATGAGTTTGGTTAGGATATTGCCTTGATTCTGACCAACTCTGAGGGAACTAATGAAGTTGCGATTAGGAGCCTAAAAATTCACAGAGATATCATCGTCCTATCAAAGTAATCATTTTTGTTCAATTTCTGCCTTAAGTAGCCCCTCTAAAACATTTTTTGAAAATTTTTGGGGATTCAGTGGCAAACAAACTCCAGACAGTTTCTGCCATCACAGGACTCTTGGTCTAACAGACATGAAGTTCCTATCTCCAGCTGCAGGAGCAGTGCCTGCTCTAACTGAATGAACTACAGCTGCACTACCAGGTCGGAGCGCAACGCAAGGTTCTGATGTGATGGCGAAGGCTGGACCAGCACGAGAAGTCCAGGACTGCACAGCTGGAATGGGTGTTGAACTGCTGTCAGCTCGGTGTGGCTTGTTTCAAGCACCCAGCACTCAAAGATCCAGGCAAGTACTCTACCTTACCCTGAACATACCCTAGTTCAGTGTCCTTTGGATGAAAGACAAATGCAAAGGATAGCGGAGGTTCAGAGGAGCTGTAAGAAAATTCCCTGAAGGCCCATTGGAAAATTCATTTGCAACTCCTCTACCAATAAGTTGAGCCTTTGCTATACAAATCAGTACTGGTCAATTCAAACTCCAAAAAGACTTTTTTTTTTTTAATTTGAATAATCTCAGCAATAACGGAACTTCAGCAATTTGCCAACAAATAATCACATTAATTAAGATTTACATAACGAATGTTTTATAATTCATGGGTGTCTCTCATGTCCATAATTGTTCTTTCATTATCATTCTTAGGGAGTGTTTCCCACAGGACCTTAGCCTGCTCCCTTCTCAGCCACTACCATTGCACCCAGAGTAACAGTATTATATGTCAAAATATCCATAATTTTACTAGTTTAAATGTGTTCATCAGGATCTCTCCCTTGAAGAGGGAATCTCAAGGTATTCAAGTTTTATTTGATAACTTTATGTACTGCCTAGGCAAGGATCACTTTATTACAGAGCAAAACAGCCAGAGCATGCACATGGCATCTGTTGGCTTAGAGATCTGTTGGTTTCCTGCTCTGCCCGTATGCTCTTGACTTCAGTAGATGAGAGAATGTCTTTGTATCAATGATAGAGGAAAAGATCTAGGACTGAAACTGTCCTAAGTGGCTATAAACTAAACCAAGAAACACAGCTGTTAAATAAGCATTAGGATTTGAACACAGGAATAGATCCCATAATATGCCCTCCGTGGGGGTCCATACATAATTAGCACAAGTCTATCCATCCCTGGGAGGCAGCTCCATTATAACCAGGGATTCAGCTCAACTTCCAAAGGCTCCATGAGGAGGGGCCCCACAAGAATTAAAGGATGGCTTCCCAGGGCTCTCGTGCATACAGCATACGGGAGACCACAGGCCAGCATTAAGAATTTGAAGTGCAGCTTTTGGATCTCTTTCCCTTCTATTCTGGCATACCCTGGCCTCCTCTGTCTCTCTTTTTCCTTAGTTTGATGCTCTCATGTTGTTTCAGGCTGTTCAAAGCTCCCAGATTCAGAGCTCTAGCAGACATCTTCTGCATGGTGTTCCAAATTTATTGTTTGCTCTCCCTTCCTGACATACCATGTGTTTATGTGCTCATCAAAACTCCCATTCCTTAGAGTTAAAGCCTCAGCCAGACTAGGAGAAAAGAAATCTATGCATTCCTAATTCACTCATTGCTCACAAGTGTATAGGAGGGGCACTACACCAACTTAGTCGTCATCGTAACATGACCATTGTCCACAGTGTTTTTAGTATGTCAATTTCCCAGCACATAGCAGTAAAGTGTTTTGAGAAATGGTCACTTTTTCCAATTTATGCAAAGGTGCTAAAATATTTTGTGAATCACTGATAAATTTTGTGCTCCCAGGAATATTTGTTTATAACTTCAAATAAATTTCTAATTGGGCAGAACTTTTGGAAGAGACTTTGTGCAATGGGTGGGCTTTTCTTTAAGTGATCCTACTCCCCTAAAACCAGCTGGAGAAGGAGGGAAAGAAAGGATAATGGGCCTTTAAGCCCCTCCCTTGTCTGGTTATAATGGGAGACCGCTTCCTGCATGCCCACTCTTCATATTCGCATTACTCCTGAAATACTGTTGTCATCTCACAACTTTATACTTTTTATTATTCACATACTACATGTTCATTGTGGCAAATCAGAAGATGCAGTTAAGAAATATAATCTCACCCTCCAGACATAATCACATTATTATTTTAGCAACTTTCCCAGATATTTTCCAATCATCAATATGTAAATGCAACAAAAATATATGTCGCATTATACACAACTGCCCTCATGTTCCATTTTCACTTAATACTTTAATCTCTATCTCTACAAGCACACACACACAGAGACAGAAAGGAATTTGTAATATATTTTCAAAAACTCATAATATTTCATTGAGTGATTAACCAAAATTTAATCAATCCCCCTCTTCGTGGAAATTTAGTATGTTTTCAATTTACAAAAACTGGATAATCACCCTCACATGCGTATCTTTGTGCCGTTAATTTTTTCTTTATTTTAAATAAGGGTGACCACCACGGGATGCTTTAAATCTCAGTCCATTTACTTCCAACGGTCTCTTTCCGCCCAGGGAACATAAATATACGTTCACAAATGGGATCTCACATAGTCGCTTTCACTTCTAACCACATTCAGGTTCAAACTCAAACTCATACAGAAAGCCATCCAGTACACAGATCCTGTGTCTATCCACTTGTGTGTGTCACCAGGGGACAGAGCGGGGCTGAGACGAGGCTAGGGGTGAGGGCAGATGGGGCAGGGTAGGAGAGGGGTTCTGAAGGAGGGGAAAAATGAAACTCAGGGATTTGTCAGGAAAGTAAGAAAGTAGTGATGGGGTCATGCAGGTGGCATCTCCAGTTGTGGGAAGAGAAGAAGGTGCTGAAGCCATCAGTTAGGAAAAGTCTGATGTTGAGCCTGGGGGGCTGACAGTGACACTGATGCTGCAAGGGTAGGATGTGTGAGGATATAAGCCAGGGAGGGCCCCACACCATAGCCATGCAAAGCCACTGCTAGGCTGGGAGAAATGCCTCCGTGGGGTCTTGGAGGAGAACAGAACCCTAGATGAGAAAGAGGAAGAAGGGCGGAGAAGGGTAGAGGCTGATGGAAGGATGAAGGACTTGATCCTTGTGAAACACACTGCTTGAATGGCCAATCCTTGCATGCAGTTTACCCAGCATCTTTCAAGACTCAAACCAAATCCTGACACACCATCAGATTTCTCTAACTCTGCATTCATGTATTTTCAGAATACACTGAAATAACACCTGCAGCATTGCAGTCCTCCTTGGTCATCACACCATCCCCAGTGCCATCCCAACCCCTGGGAGGCAACCACATACCCACCTAATCCCTCCTTCTAAGTCCTATTGGCACCATCTCCAAGTGAATTCCTTCCCTGCCCCTCGACTGACAACTCCGTGCATTCCCATGAGATTTCTTCTCCCGTGTCATTTCCATGGCTGTGTCTCCGTTAAATGGAAATAAAACAGTATGTGCCTCACCGTGTTGTTGTGAGGGTTAACAAATTAATACATACAAAAGGACTTCTAAGTCCTTTTCCTGGGACATTGTGAAAGCTCAAAAATTTTAACCATCATTAAAATGACTTTCTCATTTATAAATAAAATGCATGTCATGGATACCTTCATTCCTCATCTCTTACTTAGACCTGAATTTGGAGGAGCCAGTTTTCTTCTGCCTGAAATATCAATGCCAAATGACTGATCTTAGTGGAATGCTGCATAACTGACACCTCCTCAGGTAGCCCCTTCTCCAATTCCCAAGTGCCATATGGTGTCATCACATGAGCATCTTTGATTTGACAGTCCTAGCCGTCATTTTTCCTTTTCCCTGACAGAGATTTGCTAGGTCTACTCATCTTTGTATATCCGCAGTACCTAGCATGAGCTTTACACATAGAAGGTATTTAATGAATGTTGAATTTTATTCCCCTGCTCTCTCGCCTTAGCATATCTTCATTACCCATCATCTCCTTAACCTCTCCATAAACCACAAAGCCATTTGACGAGGAAATAAATGCCAAACACTCCTACAGTTATTTGTAGTAATCATCATGTCTGGTATCAGATCAGATTCTTTGGACAAGGTGCTCTAAAAGACATTGGAGGAAATAATCCCAAATTGATCAGACGAGAAAGGAATGGACAATATGGTGTCTTGTCTTCTCTAGGTTTATAATTTAAAAGTAATGTCATGGCAGGAAGGCACATGACTATGTTTATAAGGATTCCTAAGATATGTAGGTATAATAAAATGAGATCATGCCTGTTAACATATTAATAAATAATAAAAAATGCATTGTATCAGCGATGGCCCTATCTAATAACCTAGTCCTAATACCAGTCATTTTTATTTTCACCAAAAATGATCCATGAGCTTTTTCACATTGAAAAAAGTTACTTTGCACTTAGTCTGCTCACTATAATAATTGTAAAATAATATAGAGAGCCTCAAGAATCCAGAGAACTTTAATAAAGATGGCTAAAGACATGGAAATAAACCCTTTGATGAACAGCGCAAGAAACTGGAGTTCCTATGTCTAGACAGGAGGGGCAGAAAGGTGATGAGAGTTTGTCTTTAAGTTCATGAAGGATTGTTATTAATGATGTAGTAATCATTTGCTATTCATGCCCACAGTAGACAACACAGGAACAAATAAATTAATTTACATCAGGAAAGATTTCAATTAGACATAAGGAAGAACCTCCCAGGTGATTAATTACTAGGATAAACCCCTTAAGGGAGGCTGTCATTCTCCATCTCTGGAGTGCTTCAAGGAGACAATAAACAACTCTCTATCTTGGCGGGCTTTGGTCATCATCTAGCTACAGGCACAATGACCTCTAGAGGTCCCTTCCAACTATTTGATTTGATGACTCTCTCACAGTGTTTACTGGTATCTCATTGACCACAGAAATATATTGGAACTGGCAAAAGACTGAGGATCAATAAGACTGAGGAAAGCAGGGGATTAGTGGTAGAATTAAGTACTATATAGACATTAGAAGTGCTATTCTTCAATCCGATCATATTCTAACTCTGTTAAGACCAAAAGAAAAAT
Organism: Daubentonia madagascariensis; assembly: GCA_023783475.1. Classification (NCBI taxonomy): domain Eukaryota; kingdom Metazoa; phylum Chordata; class Mammalia; order Primates; family Daubentoniidae; genus Daubentonia; species Daubentonia madagascariensis. The sequence goes on from JAKFHU010001244.1 coordinate 2,102,480, forward strand.
GCATAAACTCATACTTTCCCAGTGGGAGACTAAATGGTTAGAAATGAAATAAAATATCTTCCAGCAACCTAAGCAGAACTCAATCAGCGCAGAAAACAAAAAGGTCAAAGTAGATGCGCTGTTTAATCATATTTTCCAGTACACCAACTTGCCTTCCACAGACGTGAAGCCCTGGCTTTATGCTATATTGCTAGTGGATGGCACTAGTGCCCAAATAAATCTCACATATTTCCTCCTCTAGCCTGAGCTTGGAATTCCCAACCTCCCCATGTCTCACCATCAAAGTCCTAACCACCTTTAAAGCCCTAGCTCAGATGCCACTTTCTCTATGAAGATTCACCAAATCTGCTAAGCTGGAAGGTCATAACGCTGTGATGCCTGCTTGCCTCAGCTCCACACGACTACAGAGACAAAAGACTAACAAAGTCAACTACACTTGGGGACATTCTGGCCTGCCTTGTCCCAGGGCATCTTCCCAGGCCCAGAGAGCTCCCTCGGCTCCCTTCTGTCTGTTTGATGCAGGCTCCCTGACACAGTCTCCTTTCCCCCTTCTCAGGAACTGCTACCCATTCATTGTCTCTTGTAAAACCTCTTCCCCTCATCCTGGCTATGGAGTGGAAATCAGCCCCTCCAACCCTTCACTTCCTGCTGCCTGTGAGGGCCAGCATATAAATTCCTTTCTGTTCCAAGGTCTTACTCTTAATCTCTTAATTTATGGGCATATAGGGAAGTGAGAATGAATTTTAAAAACACAAGATTATTGTAAAAATGAAAAGTTTTCACAGCTTTGGTTTGGCTCCTTAGCCTTAATTCCCTTCTGAGATGGTAAATGAAAATGTTACTTTGCTTTCATTCCTGAATTAAGAACCTACCAAATGTCAATTTTGTCACCTCTCACCCCATTAAGAAGGCTGTGTTGTCCCTTTTTCATCCCAGGGATTCATTCAAGGGAGAAGAGCAGATCTACTCTAGCATTAGGTAGCGTCTCATATCTCACAGGGGACAACACCCAAATACGTAGGTCTCCCCATACTCTCTAAAGCACATATGGTGAAAGACAGCCTGTGACTCTGGTGAAGAAGCTTCTAATCCCCTTCCCATATATCATCACTACCTCTTCTCCCTGAATTCAACAGCTAACTGCCAGAGAGTTATGCACGGAGCTGAAGATACAGATATTTGCCCATTTGCTATATACATTTATATAGTTTCTGAGACATTATTTCCCCATGGTCTTTGGAATGCTGTGAATATCTAAAGAAGAGTTTAACGGTGTTATATCAATAAACAATTAAATCAAGGCTGTCAAGGCATATTTTTGGAATACTTACCAAATCACTCGCATTAGTGCACAGCAGTCATAGAGTCTGAAATTTTCCCTTAGCACCTGTTCGGTGTAGGACTGGAGATAGGTGGAGAAGGTGAGGATGTATAAAACATGGCTGCATGGTAGACAACAAGATTGGAAAAAACCTAACCCATTTAGATTTCTGGAAATGCTATTGGGATATTTCTGTTCAATGCTTGAAAAGAAGAAATGAAAAGCCCCTTGGTTTAGAGGAGATGCACTGAGTCTGTACCAGGTAAATTATTCAGCAAGGTTACTGGGCAACAGTGGGTGAGAGAAACAGGCTTCTGTGTCTCCCACAGAGCTCTGGTAGGGAGGTGCTCTGGTGTGGACTAAAACTGAAGTTCCAAACCAGGTCAGAAGCCTGATGGACGTGGTGTTTTGGTCTTCAGGGCCCAAGGGAGGCCCAAGCAGTGAGGCCGAGGAGGCTGTGACTCAGCAGGCATGGAGTGTGTTCAGCTTAGCCCAGCCGTACTGGACCACAAGGTCAACAGCAGTAAAACTTGTAAGGTTGCCAATTTACCACCGCCCATCAGAACTGGTTTTGGAATCGAGCCGGCAATTATAAGATTCTTTTCGACAGGCTGGGAAATGAGAAAAGTCTACGTCCTCTCCTTCCCCCACACCTCCCATAGTTTCTATTCTGTCACACTTAAAACAGCTCTGTGGGAGTAGGCATTAGGATTTCCATTTTACAGAGAGAACTGGGTTTAACCTGAGAGAGCTTAAGAAAAGTCAGCTATAAAGCCCATCTCGCTTCAAAGCCTATGATATTCTCCCTTTTCCATTTGAAGATCATTTTCCTTAACAGAGAAGATGGGATGAAAATCGGGGTGGACTATTTCTGCTCTCATTTGTCATCTGTTTACATAAAACCAACTGCCCCATGAAATAAGCCCATCCTTTGGTTATTCTCGCTCCACATTTTAAAAGCTATCTTTATCTCTCTGCGTTTGAAGAGTGGAGAGGAAATATTGAATTTGTGGTTGTTTGAGAACACACTATGTGCTAAATACTTTACATATTTTATTTCTGCCTATAAAATAAATATTATTTTCCCATTACATAAAAGAAAAAAACGGATACAAACGCAGAGGGGTATGCTCAGTGTAATGTATTCTTCTTTGTTTATTGGCTTTTCATCCATTCAAAAATATTTATTGAATGATTCTGATATTTATTTAGTTCCAGACTCTGTTCTGATCAGGTACTTTGGATACACAGAACAAAGATCCTTGTCCCCACGAAGCTTAAATTCTAATGATGGTAACCAGACAATGAATGATAAACCTAAGCACACAAATGAAGAAGTGGGTTTTCTTTCATCTTGTGAATGTGTGCCATCAAAATCCAAACTTACTGGTTCTAATTGTGGATAAGATGTACTGAACACATGCCAACTTTTCTCTCCCACTTAATGCAACTCTAAAGCCCTGACAGAATGCATGACATAGCTATCTGCGGTCTCTAAAAATCAAATATCAATAGGCAGATTGGGAAGAACACCAGAATTCAAAGTATCACTGAACTAGTGACTTTAACACATTAACTGCCATGTGAGTTGTGTTTAACTCACGCTAGTTTTGAGCCCAGGGCCTCATGAAGCGTATGTAACTCACACGTCTCTTCATCTTGGGAACCACAAGAACTATTTTTCAAGTTGCATATAACTCACGCACAGAAAACAATAAAAAATAACAAATTTTTCATTAAATCAGAAAAAGTATCATTTTGTTTTTGAAGTTTTTATTCTATTTTCGTAATAAAACACCATGGCCCCAAGGGGAAAAAAAATTTTTTTTCTAGTGTGGCAGTCAATGTGTTAAACAAGGCTCAGGATCTCATAATATTTAAAACATCCAGAATACAAACCAAAATTACTCAGCATACAAAGAATCATAAAAATCTCAACTTGAATGAGAAAAATAATCAACAGACACCAACAATGTGATGACACAGGTGCTAGAATTATCTGACAAAGATTTTAAAGCAGCTATTATAAAAATACTCAAGAAGTCATGAACATGCTTAAAACAAAAGTTAAAATAGAAAAAGCATCAGTGAATACATAGAAGACATAAGGAAGAACCAAATGGAAATTTTAGAACTGAAAAAAATATAATAGCCAAAATAAAAAATACCTAGACTCATAAGCAGAATGTTAATGACAGAGGAAAGAGTCAGTGAACTTACAGGAGCAGTTGAACAGCACTTCCTCCTCGGAGCTCTAAGTACCACACCAGATTCATGGGGCACCACCTCTGATTGTATAAGTTCAGATAACCAAGACCCTAGCTCTAGAAATAATAGCTGTTCCTGCAGGTACTATTTCACAATATTTCCTTTTTGCTCTTTCAGTTGTCCAATTTCCTATATTATATTTCCTCTGTTGACAAAACTGTATACATTTCTGGTGGGAATGTAAACTACTATCACCACTTTGAAAAATATGGTTTGGCCATATCTTATAAAGGTAAACATATAGCTATCCTGTAACCAATAATTCTACTCCTGGGTATTTACCTAAGAGAAATAAAAACATATGTCCACAAAAGGATATAAACAAAAATGTTCATAGCATTTTTATTCATAGTAGCTGAAAACTGGAAACAACCCAAATGTCCATCAACAGAAAACAACAAATTCTCATGTATTTATACAATGGTATATTACTCAGTTTAAAAAAGGAACATACTATTGGTAATGTAATAACATGGATGAGTCTCAAAACATTATGTTGAACAAAGGAAGCCAGACACAAAATAATACATATTTTATGATTGTATTTATATGAAGTTCTAAAACAGGCAAAATTAATCTATGGTGAAAGAAGTCAGAACAGCAGTTGCCTTTGTGTGTGTATGGGGGCGGGGTGGTGATAGGGATTGACTAGGAAATGGCAAGGGACACATCTCGTGATGAAAATGTTCCAGATCTTGATAGAGGTCTGGGTTACACCCACAAAGGCATTTGTCAAAACTCACTGAATAGGCACCTAAGGTATATGTTGAAATACTAGTGTGCTTTGTTTCCATTAGAATTTTATCTTAGAGAATATTTTAGAGTCTCTGACCATCAGGGTAAGCCAATCTTTTCTTTCAACTTTTGAAATATGTTGGCATAAATTATAGGGCATATGTTTTTCTAACTTCAAAATTTTAAGTCTTAAGTTAACATGGTCAATATCTCCTAAGTTTCCAGTCATGTCCACATCTTCAAATAGTTCTCGGAGATAGCTTCTCTTGGTGGTTAATTTATATTCAGAATATGTTACAGTGAAAATATTTCTTCATTTCAATTTAGTTCACTTCAATAAATATTACTGAGCATAACTGATACAAGGCAAGATACTGAGTGATACAAAAAAATCCAAGATAGATAGCATATAGTCCCTCCCTTCAATGTGCTTACCAGTGAGCATAAGATGAGATTTCAAACAATTAAAACATAGGCAAAATATAAATAATTTTAAAGAGTGTAACACATAGTCAACAAGATGTGAAACATTTACAATAAATTTAAGAAATGTTGGTTATTTCTTATAACATACTTGGTTGAAGCCATTCTAGGTTAATAACATGATTTTTTTCCCTCCCATTACCAGTTTATTTGATGTGCTACTTTTGTGGTCCTAGCAAACATAATTAGCAGACACTGATGATTTCATTCCACTAACTCTCCATTCCTACTAGTCCTAATAATTTTAGCAAGTGATCTTGAAAGAACATCGACCTTAGTGGCTTCAACTTCCCATAACCAAGAGGTCCCCATCTTACATAAGACAGGCAGTGTGACTCCCTCTAACAAAGCACTAACTTCTTTCCAAAAGAATCATAGACTTTTTGATGTCTAATTATCCTGAAAATTATCTAAGCAGAAATCAGAATCTATATTCATCTAATGAATAGAGCAGCCATGAAATATTTCTTCCCTAGGAATGAGCCATCAGTGTTTGTAAGACCTTCTTAATAGAACAAGAAGTCACATGTGTCAATACTTCATTCCACATGTAAACAAAAATTCCTTAAGTGAGCAACTCAGAATCTGGTTGTAATTTTTGCTTTTCTTTTTCTTTCTATCAATGTCACCAATGCTTAACAAAGAAGTGGGAAGTGGTGGGGGGACAAAAGTTGGGACAATAAAGCTTACATATTTGGAAATCTGGGTTTACAAGATATTTCCTTCTCCAAACAAAAGCTTGCCATTATTACCAATCACAATGAGCTGTGAGGCTGCCTGGTTGGAAAACAATGCATAGTGTTTAAGATGATCCATCACCAGTGTTTTGTAAGAATATTTTTTTCCTTCCTTCTAAGGACTCATTCTATTGCTCCTTTGTGACCTTAAGGGTGTGTAATTTTCAGTTTCTTTTTAGCATTGGTAAGGTGGGTATTGTGTCTAGCCCTATATTCCAAAAGCGAAATCCCTAAAACTCCAACTCAGAAATTAAATAGATTTCTAAAAATGGACCCTATATCACTCCACCAAAGTCTGTCTCTCAGGAAGTGGGCGGGAATAAGATTCTCTCCTTCCTGCCCTCCTCCCCCACCCACCACTGCTGATGGATTGGAGATGTCAGCTTGTCAAGTCTTATTGGGTGCTACCTGATGTAAGTCCACACTGAGGCAGTAAAAATCTGTTTGCAGTCAGCTCTTTTAATAAGTCTCAGCAAACAGGAGGAAAGCAGATCTATTCAGTAAGATACTTCATCTGATACAGTGGGGAAAAAATAGTCCATGACAGAGACTTGATATGGAGGAGATTTTTAAACAAAGAACAGTTCTTTCTTTAGAGAAACTGGAGAGAAATAGTTTCCCTAGGGATTTTGGGATTCTAAGAAATATTATATTTCTATGCTTATGATTTAAAGTTGACCCAGACTCTAAGCTCTTTGAAAAGGAGGTCATATCTCCTCTGTAAAATGGCCCCATCCCACAGAGTCGTGCTGAGTCCTAAGCATTTTGCGGGTTCTGAACTCTGATGAATAATATTGATGTTGCCTCTTAATCTCAAGCCCAAAGGGGACGCTCTGTGAGGTTACTCAGCCTTTCACCTACTCCAAAAAGGATAAGAAAAACTAAGAAGATCAAATATTCTGAGAATATATTTTATAACACAAAGCACCTAATTCTTTAGAGAACCAAAGTAAAGGATTTCCCAAGGGATTTCAGAATTCTAAGAAATATGTTTTTATGTACTGTCACCACACTATTAAAATCAAATTAGGTGCCAAGCTCCTGAACACAATGGTCCAATCTTTTCAGTAAAATATTCCTGCTCACAGCGCTGAGTGCATTGCTGGAGTACTATGGATCTTATGGTGCTAAATATTGATGGATGATGGTGGTGATGGTAGTTATGATGATGAAGTAATGAAGTAATGAAGAAGACAATGATGTTCACTAAGAAGATGAAGCCACATTTTTAAAAAATGACCTGACAGGGTGAATTATTCTGGGAATAATTCTTATGTATGTATTCATCCATTCACTTTTCTGAAGCCTTTCAGTTATCATACTCCATGTCATATTCGCTTCTCCTACAATAGTGCAGAAAAGGCAGAAAGCAAATTCCAGGAGTCTGGCTAGTGACACTCAAGTTAAACTTATTGCACCATTAGACTGAGAAATATTTTTCTTTCTGTTGGAAATTACTAAAATAATGACTACCAAAGTTCTTAACATAAGGCTTTCCCGAAATAGTCTTGCATAGCAGGTTAAACATTTGTCTTTTTTCCTAACTCTTAAGACAAGAAACACGCAGTAAACACTCAGTAAATTTTTTGAATGAATGCATGATTGTATAAATGAATGAATAAATACAAGAATGAGTGAGTGAGTGAGTGAGTGAATGGCTCCTTGAACGATATTTCTCTGCTTATTAGAATAGCTGTTGATTGTGCAGGTAAAAATTACATCTTAAGAAATCTGGGGCTTATGCTCTGAAAGAATGATCTCAGGGAATCTGAACTCTGATCTTTCAAATGGGCAATTTAAGATTACTGTACACGAGCTCCAGAAGCATATTGCAAAAATATGGCCCCTGATGATAAAACAAAATAAACTGCTCATGATGATGTCATAGGAGCAAGTCCTTTTCTAGGCCATTATAATTCTTCATGTCAATTTCCACAGAATTTTAACCAGAGGATCTGTGGAAGCAGAAGAATTTTATCCCTGTACAATGTGGTGATGGGGGTATGTTTCTTCCAGCATTTGTTTACTTCTCCCACAATAGCTATTTAAAAATCATAACCTGTCCCTAAGGATCTGAGTCCAAGATCATTAAGCTAACAGCCACAAAATCCTTCCTGTAGGATTTTTTAAAAAAAATTCTACAACTTAAGTCTCAGTAGATAGTTGTGACCTAAACTATAACCAAGGTGAAAACTCCTGAGTTAGAAGAATATGCCTAATTTACCTCTGTATCTACAGCAAACTTAATACAAAGCTCTGCATGAAACAGCCTCTTAATAAATGCCCGTTGATTAAATGCAGGAATTGGACTAGGGTGGTGCAACAGGAAATAAATACTGTGCAAGTTTAGAGACACGCGAACACAGTGTAGGGAGGTGAAGTCAGAATAGACTTCATGGAGGACAAGAGACTTGAATAATGTATTGAAATAAAGGGCTGTGCAATGAGCCAGTACTAATCTAAGCACCTAATATGAAAAAGCACTAAGCTTTCAAGGTCCATAGCAATCTCACAGTGGCACCTTATATAAGGTTTTTCTAACTTTTAATATCTTGTTCTTTGAGAAGGATCCTGGCCGAAGGGGCCACACATTTCATTGTCACCAAGGACCATGGCAGGTGAAATATGAAATTGATACTGAATTTTTCAAAAAGGATGAAAGACAAGGGTATGGGGTGAAAAAGAAAAGTAGAAGGAAAGAAATTCTCCTTTCTCACATTTCCAGTTGAAGGATTAATCTGTTCTCTGGGAGTGAATGTCATATGATGTTCTTTAGGAAAACACAAAATAGAAGGGATTTATAGAACGGCCAAATGGTCCTATTTTTCTATTCCTGCCCTGTCCACACATGGTGATGTCAGTTCTACAATCTTTGGTCTTTGTGACTGAGAAAGTCCTTCCCATTCATCACCTCTGCATACTGTGCCTACCCTGATGTGACTAAATATGCAAGGGCTTGGTTCTTCAACCACAGAAATAAGAACTATAGAGCACTACTAAATTTGGTGCAACCACAGGAAATAAGAAGAGTAAGTTCTCATCAGAAGGAGAAATGGGGAAAAGGACACTAGCATTTCCTATAATAAGCATGTTTGCATTATATTAGGCTCTGTGTGTGTGTGTGTGTTCACTCAATCATTGCAGAAACCCTTAAATTTAGGAATTAATATCTCCTTTTTACAAATGGCAAAGCTGAGGTATGGACAGTTTTATACAAGTTAAATAAAAGCACATGGTTATGAATCCCAGTAGACTTGGGATTCATAACCAGGGTCTGGCTGATTCTAAAATATACTGCAGCTCAGAAAACAGACAGAGCATGGCAATTCCAGGTAATAAAAAAATTCTGACTTGAAATAAAAGCAAGGTAGTGCAGAATGATGAAAAGATCACTAGAATTAAACTCAGCCCTGCTCGGAATACAATCTCCATCACCAACTCTTGGGTAAGTTTTTCTCCATTAGCCTCAGTTTCCTCCTTTGTAAAATGGCACTACAAGAACTACCTGATGGTACAGCAATACGAACCAAATGGGATACTCTTTGTGAATGTGCCTAATTCTGTAGTTGGTACAGTAGGGCTCCTGGCATAGAATCTGTACCCAGTAGGCATTCAGTAAATATGTGTTGAATGCTAATGTAGTAGAAGTGAGAGAGCCCACAAGAACCACCTTCTTTGTTCAAAACCACAATAGGTGGTCACCCTCTTTTTAAGGATTTCCTGTCCCTCCACCAACCTCCAAAGACCACTCTACCTTTGCCTTGATGGTCATAAATTAAAAGTGGAAAATACACAAACCCTGCAGGTGGAGGTGGAGGCACAGCCTGAGGGTGGGGGTGGGGGATCCCCAGAGGAAAACAAACTCATTCTTTTGCTTCAAATCATGATCTCTTTTTCACTCTGTCTCCTGAGGTACCTTCCCTTATGGCCACCCTTAGAAGATGAAAAGGAAAACAAATCCCAGAGGGAACATGGGAGCTTGGGGTCAGGCACCCAGGCGCTGCCCTCAACCAGGAAGGATGCTTCTTTGGGCACTTTCTCTCATTTTCTCTTTAACATCTGTCCTCTTCTCTCTCTTCCATGACCCCCTTTGTCTCTTGAATCCATAGTGATGACTCATTCCAGCTTCTCCTTATGGAAGGAAAACCTTTGCCTCTCACGGACTACCATTATGCTTTGACATGGTGATCCCAGCCTCCTACTGTGGGACACGCTCCCCCCACCCCCGTCCCTGTGCCACCCCCCCCCCCCACTTCTCCCTAACCCCGAGCAGGGCTTCAGCTGCCGTGGCTCCTGCAGAGTTCTTCGGGGGAACGTGCGAGATTCAGTCCCAAGAGCAGCACCTCAGCTGCCTGCATGTCGCATCCACGCGGCTCTTCTTCCTCCTTCTCCCTCTTCTAAGGGGAGGAACAAAGCCTCTCAGGCAGATCATTCAAGAAACTTAACGAAGAGTATTTAAGGAGAGAATATATCTGTGGAAGTCCACACACGCTTTCAAGTGCTAGGGAGGAAGTACCAAGAGGATAAAAAAAGACAGAGACATGGACCATGGACCGAGGCAGCTCCACAGGTGCCTGGGTGGGGCGAAGGGAAAAGCCTGGCTTATACCCAAGTGTAAATTGCTTGCTTTTCCCTACAGCATGTTATGGTGTTGGGACGCTTCTCTAGGAAACTCCTGTGGGACTGGAGATAATAAAAATGTAAATAAGAGAAACTATAATGCTGCCTTGCACAGTGCTTCTGAGGAGAATCTGGAAGCCCCTCTAGTCAATCACGTGACATTCCTGGTAGGCAAACTCTGTTAAGTTATGAGGTTAAGCTTAGTAGAGATGACAAAGTTAATACACCACGGGGCTCCCACCGGTTCTGTGGCTTTGGTGTTTTAGTTCAAAAAGGGGTACAATTGCTGGCTACCTTCATGCCATAAATGGAAACACAGAGAAGACATGCATCAATGAGCACCTCTTTCCAATTCAGCCACGTGCATAAGGACTAAAGGTGCCCTTGTATAGCAACACTCCCCTCTAAAATATACAAAAGCACTAACCAACCTACTTGGCTCAAACACACGCCAAGTCTCAAACATTCACAGTACAGGCCAGAGGCCAACATCCACCCACCTGCCTGCTCTCACAGGAACTCTCCCAACAGCCCCTTGTATGCTGGAATCACTTACATGTACTCACCCCCACCCATCCCACCTCACGCTCTTCCAGCCCCAGGGGCTGGGAGCTGATGTACGCCAGCATCCAACAGAGTAGCCTGCCATGCCTGCATGCAGCCCACCACTGCCACTCTCCCTCTGTCACACTGACCCACTTGCTTCCTGAATCAATCCCCTCCATCAATACATGTGCAGTGCCTTTGGTCACTCATTTTTGTTTGCTTTTTGCCAGCTGAATGAACACTCAAGTGTAAACCTACTCCTTAATTCACTCATCCACAGTAATCAGATAGGTATTAATAAATCACCTCTTGTACTCCATTGTAAATTCCCAAGCATAAACATACCTTCTTTTCATAAAAATGCCTAAAATCTCCAATAAATTTGAATATATATTTGTTTTGGTATGGAACTCCAACCAAGAGAAGCCCTTCCTAACAACCAAAATGGTGACACCGATTTACTACCACATCACCATAAGAAGCTACATGGTGGCACCTGAACAGGAGATCATCACAGTACAATGTGCAGTGATTCTAGCAAAGCCATGACAACATTTCTGTTCATTGACTGAAGGGCTCTTTTCCATGCATAACACTTAGGATAAGCCCAAAACACAGATATCAAATTCACATAGCTACTTTTTGCATCTTTACATTGCATCTGTTTCAGAAATCCATTCTTAGGCTCACTTGTCCCTTTTGAAGTATAGCTGTCTTAGAGCCACAGGGTCAGTAGACAATTCTTTTGTTATTTCATAGATACGGAAGGCAATTTTCTAGGCTAATAGCTCTCATTAATGGGTGTTTCCTGTCCATTGAAGTTCTGGAGCCTCTGCTTACAAGTCCCAAACTGGTTAATTACAACACTACTGCATGATTGTGGAGGACGTCCAGTTCAACTGCCTTGTGCACCTTTAAAAAGATAGAAGGGACAAGTAACCAAAACCATGGGTTCCTGTGTGAGGATGGGAAAGAGTTGGCCCCAGGGAAGCCAGGGTTCACTTATAGTACGGGGGAAGCACGGACAAAGATACAAAGGCAAACCTGAGTCTCAACACCTCTAATGGAGACATAGGTAATGTTGAGTCAGCCTGTTTTTGTCTAATTAAAAAATAACTTTCTCATGTGGATAATCCCCTGGCTTGTGTCATTTCCCAGGCACCTGTGGGCTGGCATCTGTCACAGGGCGTCTGGCTCCTCAGTTCTGGCATATTCAACCAAGCAATCTCTCTTTTCTTACATCCCCAATAAAAAGTGACATGCCCTTTCTAGCACTGTGTCAGACTGTCTACACCAGTGAGCAGGACTTACTGTGATGGAAAGGGATGGTGCTAACGTACTCGAGAAGTAAAATTGGCTAGGGTCAAAAGTCATTTTGAAGGTTTTTAAGGAAAGCATTTAATTCCATGGCAGATTTATGTCCTGTGACTGTTCACCAACTGTGCCTTAAGGTGAAGTTCACACTGTTGTTAGAAAGCAAAGTTCAGTCTATTGAAAAAACATAAACTAAAATCCCTGATTGGCTTCCTTCTATCAGCAGATTTCTGAAGGGCTAGAAAAGCCTTGGATAAGCCTCAGTCTTACGGCGATTCTATCATTGCTCTTCAAAGTCCCTCCAAACCCTGAAGTTTAGTAAAGTACTAAACAAACAAACACCTTATTTGTAGAAGGAGCTTCCAGAATTTCCACATAGGAAGAGCCTGGGGTAGAAATGGGAGGAAGAAATCTGGTCGTAAGGAAGGAGCAAGACTAAAAGTATTGTCTTGAAGCTGCTCTTGCAGAGTAAGTGCACAGTGTTCACTGACTTGTTCCTTCAACATAGAATGTCTATGATATTCTGGGACACGTGCTTCAGAAACAGATATGAACAAGTTAGACACAGCCCTTGGACTCGTGACACTTAAGTCTAAAGGGAGAGAGAGATAACAAGCAAACCATAACCACAACATTGAGACAATAAAAATATTAACTAATGGTAGCATCTATTCAGAGAATTAATTAAGGCCATAAAATAGATAGTGACCAGGCAGTTACTTGGTACTGTGGAGGGTGGAAAGGTCACTCTGAGCAAATAATAGTTAAGCTGAGATCTAAATGGCAAGAGTGAGCTGGCTATATGAAGAACGTGCCAAGAAGAGGGGGCAGCATGTTCAAGAATCCCGAGGCAGGAAGAAGCTTGGCACATTTGGGGAAAAGAAAGGAAGTGATGGATCTGGAACACAACTGCCAAGGAAAGAGGGTACTAGGGAAAGGAAGGAGGGGAAGGTGTTGGATTTGATTCTAAGTGTAACAAGGAAGCCATTGGAAGATTTTGAAGTGATATCATCTGATTTCCTTTTTTTTAAAGAAATTAATTCTTGTTGCTGTGTGGGGAAGACGACTAGGAGACTTTTGCAGGAGTCCTGGAAAAGGATGCTGGTACCTTGGATGGGGGTGATTGGTAGAAAGGAGAGTAGATGACATGATGCAAAGACAGGCTCACAAGCCTTGGCTTTTGTTTTGGATATGGGAGTGGGAAAAAGAGATAATTTCAGGAAGACTTGAGCAACTGGGTGACTTTGGTTTACAATTTACTGAGTTGGGGAAGACTAAAAACAGGAACAATTTGAAAAGGGAGATAAATTACTATTTGGGACATGTTAAGTTTTAGGTGCCTGGCAGACACTGTGCAGAAACATCTAGTAAGTAACTGGGCAGTCCACTCTAGAGTTCTGAGGGGTGGCCCGAGTTGGAGATTTACATTTGAGAGTCACTGCATATAAAGGATATGTAAAGCCATATCTTCACTAGATGAAGTCACCTAGGAAACTTACGTAAATTAAGCAAATTAATAAATAAAGGAGCTCACAACACTCTGAGCAGCCAACATTTAGAGGTGGAGAGAAAAAACAGAGCTAGCAAGAAAGATTGAAAGCAACCAGCCAATAAGATGGGAGTAAAATTGTAAGAGTATAGCTTCGTGAAAACCAAGAAGAGAAAGTGCTTCAATGAGGCAGTTGTCAACTGCATCAAATGCTGCAGAGGGGACAAGATGACAATGGACTGCATATTGGACTTGGCAATGTGATCGTTGGTGACTCTGGTGACAGGCACAAGAGCCATTCCATTAACATGATCTGAATAGAAATCCAAATGGAATGGATTAGGGAGAGTGGGAGAGAGAAGTAAGGAAGTAGAGAAAGCAATTACAGGCAACTCTTTCAAGAAGTTTTTCTATTAAAGGGAACAGAAAAATGAGGAGGTAGGCAAAGGCAGGTGTGTGGTCAAGGATTTTTGGGTTTTTTTTTGTTTGTAATATAAGAGGTACTAGAATTTATTTGTGGCTGCTGGAAATAGTATAGTGGAGAGGGAGAAATAGCAAAGTTCTTGAAAACGAAAAAGGCTGGTATCCAAAATTTAAGAATTCAGGAGAGCTAGATATGAGATCTTTTGCTTTCTCAAGTACTTTGCTATTTGTAAAGACCTGGTCTCTAATGGAAGCAGGAGATCTTTATCCACAGCACTGGCAGTAAAGGCGGAAGGCATGGGCACTGCTGCAGGTAGGCTGGTAGATCTGGTAGTATGAAAATGAGGAAGTTCCTGGCAGAATTACTCCATTTTCTCAATGAATTATGAGGCACATTTACCAGCAAAGAGTGAAAATTAGAGAGAGAGGAGATGTAAAAGGATCAAAGTGGCAAGAGAGAGTGAAGTTATTCTGGAGTAGGAGAAAGTTAACACAGGAGGAAATGTAGCAGAAGTGCTGGGCAGGACCAAGTGGCTATTTGAGATCGATGGCTTCATCATCATGGTTGTCTTTCTCCAACTTGGAAGAGAAACTGGATTTGTCCTATTGCTTTGAGGCAGGCATGAAATGGGCTGTTTGTTTAACTGGGGCTCTGCATGAGGCACCACTGTGCACCACTTCGAACCTTCTTGCCACACCTGTTCTTCCAGGTGTAGACTTGGTGACCACTTCTACTTGGCTTCAGCCGACTTCATGCAGCACCTCACCTCTTTGGGGCTTCTCTGCCACCAGGACATGGGACACTAGTGAAGGACAGGTGCACAGATGCAACCTAGAAGTGCAGGAGAGTAAATGGGAGACTATGAATAAGTGTTTGCCCCTTCTGTCTTTCACTATGCAATTCCAAGACACATTTCCTAAGAGTCCTTAGAGCATTCTGGCAGAATTAATGACTACTTGCCGTCAGCAATGCTCAACCAGATAATGTATCCTCATACCAACTCTCTCTCCTCCTGGTCTCATTCTTCCGGTCCCAAACTCCTGCTCCCTAGAATTGCTTTCAAAAAAAAAAAAATAAAAATTACACATAAGCCTTTGCTTTACTCTCTGCCTTCAAGGGAACTCAGGTAAGATATTTGGTGTCAGGTGGCTCTAGAAATCAGCCCCTCATGGTGGGATTGTGAAGCTCAGTGA
Source organism: Daubentonia madagascariensis (assembly GCA_023783475.1). Classification (NCBI taxonomy): domain Eukaryota; kingdom Metazoa; phylum Chordata; class Mammalia; order Primates; family Daubentoniidae; genus Daubentonia; species Daubentonia madagascariensis. Next base: position 2,117,610 of record JAKFHU010001244.1, read on the forward strand.
ATACCCCACTGCTGGGGGTGAGTGGGGTGGTAACTCCTGGCATATACTAACATCACAAATACTAAGGCCCTTACCCTTGGTGGATTGGGAGGAGGAGTAGGTAGAGGGTGATCTATTGGGTTACATGGTGGCTCTGGTATTTGAACAACACGTGGCCAGTTGGCTGGCTTTGTCTCAACATATTTGTTAGTCTTGAAAAAAGAAACTGGAGGGGTCAAGTCCACCAACCATTAACTCAGGGAAGACTGCTGGAAAGCAGACACAGGAACGTACTATAATGGTGACAACGCTACCAAAGAGAACAAATGCACAACATTGGCACATCTCCTATGTGAAAATCCTAATAGGAAAACAATGGCACCCTGAGACCCACATGGGAACATTTAAGTGGACAGTGAGGGAAGATTTTCCTGAAACCTCCTAGAAGGCAAAAGAAGCTCTTCCCCTCTTGCCAGAGGAAAGAAACCTGCCCTTACTTACAGACACTGCCAAGAACTCATCTGAGTTCTGAGGCATCTGAGGCAGGTACCTCTCCATCTGACTCCTGTCCTCCTCAAGATGTGCCCTGTATCCCTTCAGTCCCCCCAGCCCAATAACTAGAGTCAGGTCATAACACAACTACAGCTGCAAAATGCAGTCCCTAGAAGGGCACGGATAGCTGGGGGGAAAGAGTTTCCAAACTGAAGGAATTGTAATGGAAAGACCCAGCTAATTACAGATCTGCAGAAATCAGGGAGCACATGCAGGAGTGAATTTTGAGGGAGTTAGACGGGTGGTAAAGTGGGACATAGAATTTATTGGCATGGGGGCACTTTCTTGTGAACTGTGGTTCAAGCTCCTTGCAAAGACTCCCAGAGGCACTTCTAATGTGCTCCTGAGTTGACGGCCTAGTGGATGAGGTGACAAATGATGGAATGACTTTGGCAAAACATTGCAGAAGGGACCAGAATAGTAAAGAGATGGGGCTGTTAGAATGGAGCATCATGGAAGACTGAGACTGGATTACCCGACTATTCTGACACGCCTTTCACGAGGCTCTCCTAGAAGGTCCTGGTGGGATCAAAGCCCTGTCGCCCAGTGGTTATCAGCTCAGTACAGCTCCTGTCACTGGCTTCCCCCTCACCAGTCTCGCTCTCCTAGTCCCTACTTTCTGCTTCCTAACTGACGATTGCTTCCCACACAAACTCCTTGCACAAAGGCTAAGACAGGCTGCTTCTGAGAAGCAGAAATTACAGGCAAGCTAAAGAATCCAGAGACTTCTCAGAGCCCTGCCACTAACTCCAAAAATTACTGCCTGACGCATTCTGCTATAGCGTCTAGGACGCAGTAGGTCCTCAAGAGATGATAATTTCTTCTTTCTTTTCTTCTTCCTTCACCTAAATCAGTAAATTCAGGTAACAGTGAAAGGCAAACAACTCCTTGAACAGAACAACAATGCAAATATAGAGTTGCACACACTCTTTTGCTCTGTGCCCACCTGAAGCCCCTTCTGAACCCTCTTCCTGGGGCACGACTCTGCTGCTTATGTCCCAGTACGCTCTGTTTTCCTACATCATCACTACCTAGCCTCAGCAAAACAGTGTCCCCTGGGGGGATCAGATCTTCTTCTAAGGAAATCAAAGAGCAGATCAGGAATTAGTCACCAGATTGTGTCATTTTGAATGCAAGGAACGAAGGAAGAGTGGAGGGGAGAAGGGAGGAGGGGAGGGGCGCAGGAGGACATGCAGGTGAGACGGAAGAGGAGTCGTCAGGCAGTAGGGTGGCAGGACTGTATTTGAGGAGTTCATGTGTTTTATTTTATTTAAGCATCGCAACCCATTTGCAAGGTGTTCTCCGAGTCATATACATGGGGAAGCCAAGGCTTATGGCCCCTATTTCAAACAACTGATTTTTCAGCTAAACTGGCAGTGAGGAGTTATAGGTTGGGCCACAGCATGAGTAAGGCACAGGACTTGATCAAGCAGCTCTAATACACAGACCTCTTTAGGCTTCTGCCTTCTTACAGCTTGAATTTATTTGTTTATACCAATTTATGGGAAGACGTCAGAGAACTGGAATGCAGACAACCAGAATATTTTCATTTTCCTTTTGCTTCACAAGCAATGGTAACCAGACAAGTATATACGGAGCAATTTCCAGGGAAAAGGGCCCAAAGTTTTGCGAGGAGAAGCACCAACTTTACTGCCCCTAAACCAGGACAGGCAGCGGGCATGGGCAGAGGAGCCAGCTGTGTTAACTACAAAATGAACATAGCAATGACTCCTCAGGGAATTTTACCAGACTGGAGTTTCTCGAGTATCTTCAACTGATCTGCTTTGTTTCTAGAAGGTCCGAGCATTACACCATCTCCCTCTGCTTCTCCACTAAGATTTTTGCCCATAAATTTCCACCTATACCCATGAAATTGCTAATGTCTTATTGTACTATATCCCTTCTTAGATTTCCTGCTGAAGTCATCACACTCATTTGCCATTTCAGCCCTTCTTTTAAGTTCCTTTGTAAATTTTAAATTCTTTCTCCACTTCCAGTAATAACGAAGCTTCAAAGACTCATCATACCCTAGAGCTGAAGGGGCCAGATTTTTTTTAAAAAATTTAACAAACAATTATATAGCATTTAGTCAAGCCTCATACTATTTAATCACTTTAAACTGTTAACTTATTTTATTTAGTTCTCATAGCAATCCTATAAGGTAGGTACAGTTACTATCCTCATTTTGATGAGGAAACTGAGGCTCAAAGAAATTAAATAATTAGTGATTTAATCTAGTTGTGTAAAAGGTGGAAGAAAGAACAGCCAGAAAGTACATAGCCAGGATTTCAATACGGGCAATCTGACTCCCAAGTCTGTGCTCTTAACCTTAGAGATTGTCTAACCCATTCCCTTCATTTTATAGATATGGGGGGTAAGACACAAAGAAGCTAAATGACTTATGCAAGGCCAAGGTAGTGTGTGTACTGCCATGCAGGTCTTCAGATTTCCAGTTCAATGTTTTTGTTGCTATATAACATGGCCTTGGTTCCAGACAGCAGTCCTCACCTCTAATCTATGTTTCAGTAGTGGTTCCCCATAAGTTCTTCAACTGATACACAGATTTACAATTACACAGTGGATCTTCACTTTATCAAGGTTGTGTAGGAAATTTGTGATTGTAAGGATTTGCACCTGGTCATTTGGGGCTTCAGCATCGGGCGATCCAGGTTCTACCTCTTTCCTCACTAGCTGTGCGACCACAGCATGTCCCTTTCACTCTCTAGAAAGTCTAGTTGTTATATCTGAGGGTGAAAAACTGTAAGAAGTATATAAATCCTGTTATTACCACAATGATGATGATTAGTCCTGTTAAAGGCAAAACATTTCAGCCATGATTTCTGCAGAGTTTGTGAAATGATGACAAGGATAGAGACTCAGATAGTCATTGTTTCTCAAGATGGGAGGACCTGGTGCTGTGATCACTGCTGGGGATAGGGAAGGCTGTGAATAAAAGGTTAGGAAATGCAACCCATGTCCCTATTTATTAACAGCTCTGGATAATAGTTTTGCAGGGCAAAATATAAAGATGCCAATAATGGAGAAGCTGGGGTCATAGAAACATACTCTGCAAGCTCCCCTTCTCCTGGGCACGGGCAGCATGCCCTCCCCAACCCTTTCCTATCAGCTCTTACTGTAGCATCGTGAGCAAACCCCCATGTAAAACTGATCACATTTGGTATTTTGGCTGTTTTCTCAACCTCCGTTATTGGAAATTGTGAGTCCCTCAAGGACAGGAACTCTTGTTTTTATCTCTGTATTTACAAAGCCAGTAACATGGTTGGCAGCACTCAGGAAATGGTGGTTGAATAGTGAATAAATGAATGATTTTTTGACCTCCTTGAATTGCAATCACGTTGCTTTCATTCAGCAGCCCGTGCACGATACACCAAGTAGCCCTCCCAGGACGGTGTGTTGGGTAGCACTAATTATTAGAGTGTGGAAGTCAGCAAATTTTCAAGAAGAATGGAAAAGGATATTGAAGGCTGGATTTTTTTTTTTTTTACAACTAGATTTTGAGAACCACCATTTGGTAGTTCTCCAATTTTTATCACCCAACCACCAAAGGGTGTCCACAACTCCCTATACAACAGAATATTTTCCTTATATATATCAAAAAATAAAAACCAAATCAAATTTTTAGAAATTCCAAGCTAGCATTTTGTCTGGTAGTCATTTTAATTCCTAAGGAGATACTCAGAGAGCTGTAATTATTGGCTTCAAAGATGATTTTCAGGCCTGGAAGGGAGGAAGTATGGAGAAAAGGCACAGAGAGTTGAGATGCCAATTCATACATTCTTTGTGTGCTTCAATATTGAGAACTCCTTAATGGCAGGAACCAGGTGTAAGCGTGGTAGATCTCCCACGGCACCTAGCACTGGCTATGCATACAGCCAGTGCTCAATAAAAACTAGATGGATGGATGGATGGACAGATGGAATGCAATTTGCTATTGCCAGTATAACCAACAGTCATGTATAACCAACAGTTATGTAACTCTGCTCAAAATGTCCAAATAACCTGCCAATTTGAGAGCCACCTTCTTACCCATTAATTTCCTCTCTGGACTTTTCTTTACACTGAACTGATATCCACTTATTTTCTGTTCCTTATTCAATCATTCAAAAGAAACCCCTGCCTCCCTCATCAACCAACAGTAAAACACTCTACATAGACAAGTATCTTCTCATACAAATACATACAACATAATACAATGGTATTCTCATTCAGGGTATTGTGTCTCCATCTGAATAAGAGATGAAGTTAGAGACAGAATTTAAGTCTAAAACAGATGTTTTGTTTTTTCTGTTTTTTATTTGGCACTAGCTACCCTGTGCTTTAAAAAAAAAGAAAGAAGCCAAAACATGCTAACAATAAGCTAACATTCATTTCCTGCTTGCGGAGGTGGGGTAGGGAGAGGGCAAGTATAGACTAGTCCTCATGTGTCACACTATCATAACTCTTTATCCCAGATAATCCACTGCCATTCCACAGCTGCACCTGGCTGTTCTTTAGCCATGCCCAACTCATTCTCAGAGTCCTTTCTTCCTTCTGTCCCTCCCATTTTTGTGTAGTTCTCCATTTGTCCTAGCTTTTATATGATGAAGATTTCCAAGGCCAGGTAATCCTTCGGCTGAGAGTGGCCTATTCACAGAGATAATCTTGGAGGAGGAGGGAAGAGCCATTAGGGAGGAAGCTTGGGGAAGAAGGAGGGAGAGAACGGTGCCTGACAAATTACCCAGAGGAAAGAGAAACACAGGAGATGTACAGTGGAATATGTAGAAAAGACTATTTCCCAGATCTCTTGCCCATTCAAGAACTTCCATTTAAGAAATAGCCGAAGAGAGGGAGAATGGGTTTGAGGAAAGTAATACTGTGTTTTGTGAAAAGATTCATTTTGCTGCTAAAGGGAAATAACTACAAGAGAAGGGAGAGACAGAAAGGAACCAGGAGCAGGGTGGGCGGGACACAGAGGAAGCCATATGGGGGGCGGTGGGAGAGAGAGAACATGGTATGCAGTGGGAACACTGTTGGAAACATAAGAACCGCCCCCGGAAACAAAATGCCAGCCTCTCTGGGCAAAAATCTAAATTGTCGGCACATGCATCTTTGCTCTGAGAAATATACACCTTTTTTTTTTACTTTCTTTCAGGATGAGTCCCTATTACAACATCAGTAAAACACTTCAAACTGAGACAGACACATAATTTCACTCCTCCCACCGTGCGGCCATCCAAGGCCCCTTTCCTCAGTATTCCTCATAAATATGCTATCCCCAGGCTGGGGTCCCACGGCAGGGAAAATTCAGGAACAAGTAAATGCCTACATTTCATATAGATTTATGTCTTACAAAACTATAATGAAAGAAATCCATCCATTCTTGGAAAAAAATGAGAACAAGAAAATACAATCTTTAATTATTACACTTTCCAAATACAATTTTCCATTCAATTTTCAGTTATTAATGTCAATGTGAGCAGAGACGGTCCAATAGAACAAGTAAAATTAGATAATAATAACCGAAAAATGATTACGTGTTTTTGAGCTCTCTTCTCTTTGTACCAAGCTTCCTGCTAAGCACGTTGTGTGCATTCTCTTTTAACTGGCACAAAAACAGTAAGAAGCCTTTAGTGGTACCCATGTTTTTACAGATGAAGAGGCAAGCTCAGAGAGTTAGGTAACTGGTCATGGTCACCTGGCTAACAAGTATAGGGGCCGTGACGCTGAAAGACTCCTCTGGCTTCTGATCATTTGCAAAGGGCCCCAAATCTCATTTGAGCCAACAGTGTTAAGTTCCTTCCCCACCAACTCTCTCCTACACCTGGTAATAGGGGGAAAAATAGTTTGAATCCTTCACTTCCCTTTAAATTCTTCCTCACACTGTTTAAAAAATAATAAAATGATCAAACATTAGGCAACCAACTTGAATAATCAAAAAAACTCAATAATGAACCCCTGATTAAGGGTAGTTAACTAGATAAAAGATAAGAAATAAATAACTTGTATGGCCCACAAATGCCTGCCCTCTCTACCATATTTGACACTACTGACCTTTTTCCTTTCTTAAAATAGTTATTTCTTTTGGCTTCAATAACAATTGCCCGTATATGGCTGATCACTGCAATCCTCCTGTTTCTACTAGCCTGTGACTTTTGCTGAATACTGTGCCTCTTCCCCTCCAACTACGGTGGATGGTCAAGGCTCAGTCCAAATCACATTTTCCTTTTCTCTCTATACTCTTCTCCTGAAAGAACTCAACTTTTCTCAACTAGGCCACTGACAGTTGTATCAATTCTATGCTGGTGAATTTCAAATCTGCAACTCCACATTCCAGACTGTATAGCTGTAGGCACTACCAGACATCCTCACTAACATGTTCAGCCCTTAGTTCAGAATTTGATGTATCTTCTGTGAAAAACAAGTTCCCACTTCAACTTCTCAATTTCCATTCATCCATCATCTCTTCAATCTTAAAATCTAAAAGCCGGCTTTGACTATTTTATCCCATGTATTATTTCTATATGGGATATTACCAGATCCTAAAGAAGTGTCTTTCAAAATTCTCTTGCAATCCTTGTGGCCACCAAAATTCTAGCTCTTGTCATCTCACATCTGGAATATTTACAAATGGGCTGACTTTTCTCCCCACCTTGGTTTACTCTTGCCCCATTCTCTCATATAGTGGTAACAAGATTAATCTTCATACAATAACCATTTCATAACAACCATTTCATCAAGGTTTTCCTGTGATTACCTTCCAGAATAAAGTTAAACAACATTATTCTAGTATTCAGTGTTCTCCATGACACTCATTCAACCCAAGCCAGGAAATCAAGAACTTAAATAGGCTTTTTCATAGAGTGAGGATTTTAAAGCAGAAAAATACATTAGTGGTGTCTATTTCAACTTTTTTTTACAGAATCATAACATACAATAGCTAAAAGTTGATATAATATAACTCTTCACCAATGCGTGCTCATGACCATACTATTTTTTTTCTGGATTAAAAAAACTGAGATCTGGAGAAAATAAATAACTTGATTAAGGTCACACAATTAGATGCCAACTCCCACTGTGGTACCTTTCCAACTATAGCATGCTGCCTTTTGAAAGAACAACTCTGTCTCACTGTAACCCCAACACTTATTTCCCATTACTTGCCTACAATTCCATTTAGGTGAAGTTGGTTCCAATAGAACCCTCACATTAACATTCAGTGTCAAGTGTCAAGTCCAAATCTTTGTTCATGCTATTACTCCCACTTGAGGAAATGTCTCCTTCCCTGGGACCTCTGTATTCTATATTCTTCAAAGTCTAGGTCAAGTGCCACTACCCCCAATACCTCCATGATGTTTCAAGGCTATAACTTCAGCCTACATAGATAATACCACTCTAGGCACTTAATCATATTCTCTTCCACTTTTACTCAACATTTTTGTGTATGCAGGTTTTGGTTCATAAACTAAACTCAACCGCTGAAGTGAATTTGATCATGCCTTTTCTATCATGTTATCCTTCACACTGAGTATAGCTCTGTGCAGAGTAGGTGCTGCACTAGTCGTTGAAAATACAAAGAAGACTAGAACCTGAAACAGGGTCTTCAATAGACAATCGAAAAGCCCAAAGGGAATCAAGTCCACAGATATTTCAAAGCTTTATTTCACAATTAGCTTAAGTTAATTCACCACTCAGCAAATGTGTAATGAGTACCTGCTCTAAGCAAATCCAAGTGTTTGAGTGGTAAGCATTCAAATGAAACAGTGAGAGAAACAGACACGTCCCTGCCAACGTGGAGCTAACAGTCTAGTCAGACAAAGGCACACATATAAAAAATTTAATGAGGACTGTAGGGAAAACGGGAAGAAGTGAACAGATCTGAGATATATTTTGCTATAGAACCAGCAAGATTAGGAAATTAGTTAAATGAAAGGAGTGAGGGAAAGAATACAAGATGACTTGTGTATTTATGATTCATGCAACAGAAAGGACGACCATGATGTCCCCTGAGATGGAGAAAAGTAATGGGGAACAGGTTTATGGGGGTATGTCATAAAAATCCGAACTTGGGCATGCTCAGCAATTCCATTAGTAGAACCCTATCAGACAAAAGAAGTTGACCTGAAATGGTTTGAGGTTCATTTCCTGACCTTTACCCTATTCATCTTCTTATATACTCCATACTTCTAAAAAGGGAAAAGTGATACCCAAAGGTAGGCCTGTGAAGAGGAAAGCAGAATCAAGGACTCAGACAGCCTAGAACTTGGTAACTAGATTGTGAATAACTGCAGGTTAGTGTTCGCTGAGGCAGGGAGAATATAAAATAAATCTTTTCAATCAAAGAAAATCAAATATGGCCTATTTATTTTTCTTTATCAAGTGACTCAAAAGCTTGGCTAAATGAAAAACTAAAACCAATCTAAAGAAGGATTGCTCCTGGTGTTATATATATCCATGCAAGAGGCAGGCTTACACAGAAGCCCTTAATCTTCATTGCCCTTCTGGTACATCGTCGGCTGCTGTATAATATAGTGTGGTCTACATGAGGCCAAGGTTCTGAGTTCAAATCTATTCAAGCCTCTTCATTGATCATAGGCTTAGAAGGGATCATAGAAGTTCAATCCCTCATATAATTGAAGAACAAAAAACCTTTAGAATCAGAAGAAACACAGAGCTTACCTCTTCCAAATTCTTTCTTTCCAAGTAAGCATCTCTCCTAAGACATTATTTTACAGATGAAAAAACCAAAGTCTGAAAAGGTAAAGTGACTTGCCTGCCCATGGTAACACAGCTAATGAGGAACAAAGCTGGAAACAGAACCATGCTCTCCTGCCTCTTGCCACAATACCACATGGTCTGGATGGAAATGTGAGGCTTGTGCCTAGAAAAGAGTCCCGTTTGGAAAGCAATTTGAGATTGGGTTGATGATATCTAAGTTTCAATTTGCTAAATGAGGCCCCCACAGGTACCAAGTCACATGAGTAAAATGATCCAAATGATACTTGAAAAATATAAAATTGATAATGGGTAAGATGATTTTTGTGATATTAAGGACAGGGGATACAGAGCAGCTTGCTATTGAAATCTAGGCACAAGCTAATGAAGATAGTGACTATGGAAGTGGAGGGGAAAGGATGACTTAACTTAGGGGCCCTTAACTTAGGGAAATGTAGGAGTCTGACTGACTGCATATATGAAAGGAATGACGGACAAGTACATGTTACTGATTATAAGGCATAAGACCATAAAACACTCTAAGCACACAAAGTAAATGCTGAAAACCAGTTCTGCCAATGAGTCCAAAAAGTCATCTTCACACATGAAGGATAGCATATTTAATCTTTAAAAAGAATAATCAGTTTTTTACTCTGCATACACTAACTCCACCTTTCATTTCTTTATTGATTCCTTCACATTTTTATTCCATAAAAAATGCTATCTCTACTGTGAAATGAAGCCTAGGGTGGCTACCAAAATGAATGTGATGTTCCAAGCCCTAGACATTCCCAAATATATTTTTAATTTGAACTGTTTGCATATGTAAGTGCTATGATGGAGGTATGAACAAAGGGCTGTGTGAGCACAAAAAGAAGAAAGACTAATTCTCCCTGGAATTGTCAGAGAAAGCTTCATAGAGAAGGGGACACTTGAGTCAGAGCTTAAAGGACATCCATGTCCTTTCAGTGGAACTGAAAGGCAGGAGCATTAGGTCACCCCTTTGATTCAACACGTGAACAAGGTGGCCAGTGCAATGAGGTGCTCTGGGTGGGCTCACCATTGTGCCTCCTCTCCTCCCTGCCTGGTTCTCAAGACAACACCAAACAGCCAAGATGAAATGAGGTTGACCTCACTTCAGGCAAGATGAAAACAAGAGAACAGCCTACGCAAATGCATGAAGTAGTCGTGAAGTAGTAAAAGACTGTCATATTTAGAGACTGGTCAGTCACGTCATTCGACGTTGCTAGATCACACACAGTTTATGTTGGGGTAAGGTGAGAGGTTGGAAGAGAGGGCAGTTAAATAAGATAAGCCCAATCATGAAGGTTAGGTCCAGATACTCAAGGGTCTTTTCTGGCTTGCTAAGGAGTGTGGACCTCATCCACCAGATAAAAGGAGCCATCAGAGATTTGTGGGAAAATTAGACTTCTGCTCTAGGTATCCAATTCTTCATTATTGATAACATACTTACTTCTTACTTGATTCAATAAAGCATGGGTTACAACTTCTTCCTCATCCCCACCTTGATTTTGGAAAGACTACTTTAGCCACTTTGAGGTCTTCAATGACAATGTCTCTGTCTATAAAAATACAGATGCCAAGGCAATGGGTTTTTCATCATCCAATTCAACTACCAGACATGAGGTTCCTGGGAAATGCTTGTTGGGGTCATGGTCATGCTTTTGTAATTGATATCTGATCAGGCCTTCATTCCTTTGTGAAGAAAAGCAGAATATACTTGAGGAATTTTGAATATACACCCCTACAGGGAGACAACCTCCTTACCCCTGAATTCATAAAAGCAGGGTTCAAAAATTCATTAAAGCAGGGTTTTCACTTTCTGATGGCGTAATGCTGCTATGCTAAGGCAGACTGCTCTCCTGCCCTCATGCTGGTCCTTCCTTCCCAGCTGTATTAGGACAGGCAATGCAGGCTGGACCAATGACATGTTCTGGGGGCTCAGTTCACAGGGGCCGGCCAGCACCTAGGCATTACATGATCATGCTCTAATCTTCTTTATTTCTGAAATGTCTCTTTCTCCTCAGATATGTCCTGTTCCTCTATGTCTCCTATCAATTTCTTTTTTTATAGACATATTTCCCTGCTGCTTACTAATAACCAGAATGACTGATTCGACAGCTGGTACAACCAAGTGTGGAGAAGTAGGATATTTTCCCAGGGCTCGGAAGGAATAGAAGACACAGAATTTTTTTTTTATTGGAAAAAAAAATAACCTCAATCTGAGGCACGTGTCACTGCCAGGACTGACAGACTTAGCGTGTGTGTCCTTTACACGGGACCCAAAAGATTTCAAAGGCTGAATCAAACGCTGTACTTGCTTTCTTTTCCCTCTTCTCAATTTTACCTTTGCAATAGAAATAGAAAAAGAAACACTTCTCAGTTTTCCTGACACTGAGACACAGGAACTATCATCTCTCATAGAAGAGGGAAAACTGAAATACCAGATGACCACTCAACTCTTGGATGTGCCCTCTGCTTCTTCAGGATAGCACATGGAGCTTCTAGCTCACCCCTTTGATTCAACATGTAAGTATGGTGGTCAGTGCAGTGAGGAGCTCTGGGCAAATTAACTATAATATTGTGCCTCTTCTCCTCCCTGCCTGGTTCTCAAGACAACACCAAACAGCCAGGATGAAATGAGGATGACTTCACTCCAGGCAAGATGAAAACAATGACAGCAAGGGAAAGGAAACTCCTGTAAAGTACAAGGAACATTAATAATGGCCACAGGTTCTTGGCCACTAAAATTCACAGGTCCACAGCAATGTAGTAGCTATACTATACCCCCTCTCATCCATCCCTAACCTTGAATGCAGAACTCAATATTGCCTTGTCCATTCCTGATATGAAATCCAGACGAACCTCTATATGCTTAAAAACAAACAACTAAACACATAATCCTACTCATAGCACCAGTCATTGGCCATATGGAAAATAAGGATTTGACAGCCTGCGTAAGATATTTGCAATCAAACCTTGAGAAGCCAGCTCAGTCTTAAAACATGCTACACAATAAATGCCTTGTCAAGCCCAAAAGAGGAGCATGCATTGTATAGCAATTAATAATGCTTCTGAATGGTGATCAGCTCCTCCCTCACATTATGCTTTTGGTGAAGAGACTCCAGAAAGCTCACATAATAGCCCAGATGTGAAATCTGGAGTTTAGGGAAGAAGCAGCCTTCTAGATTCATTCCTTCCTCCTCTTTCCACAACACCCAAATCTGAGGGCCTTAAAGATATGATGTAAAGTGGCCTCTGATAAGCCACGCACCTTTGGAGAAACGTGGGGGGATGGCTGGGTGAGCAGAAGACAGGGGATGAAGCCAGTGATAAAAATCACCTAATAATCACCCACTTGGTAAGTGTGCCTGGAGGTTCTGCCATGGTTCTGTCCTATAAATCACAAAAAGCTTTAAAAATAACAATGTAGCATTTCTTTCTCTTCTTCTTCTTATTCCTCTGGAAAACATAAAGTTTCCTAACTCTTTAATTAGACAGATGGCTTTACCCTATTCTGAAAAATTATGTCCTTCCTTAATATAATTCCAAAGCTATGCGTTGGCCTTGCTTGCCCACAGCAGACATTGCCAAGACTGGGCCCAGTCAAAACCACAAAATCGCCACACATGATGAAGCTGCTTACAAACCCCTGCCAGAACATTTTCCAGCCCAGCTCAACTGGTTTTCCTGAAGGAGGACTCTCGCAGCCTCACGGGGAAGAGCTGTAAGAGAAAGACATCCCGATATTCCTTTTCTCACCTGGCTCTCACCCTGTGTCTTCCCCATGCTAAACACTGGTTTTCTTTTCATTCAGTAGCACTTTAGAAAGCAGTTCCATTAGGTATAATAATAGTGTAGTAATACAAAGAACATCATTTTCTAATGCTAATAACTTTCATTTTAAAACCATTTGTGTACTCCAAAATTTAGCAAAGCATCAATTTCTCACCAAGGCCAGCAGACACATCAAATTTGAAACTTGTAAAGTTCTGTTTCTTTTGGATTTACAATCTGTGTACAGGGGAATTGAAATATCATTTAAAGTCAAATTTGTTTTGATGCTCATGTTGCCAGCTTTACTGATGGAAACTCATCTCTCTGCATAAAATAGACACATGGAGCATCAGCAAAAGAAGCAGAAACCCTATTAGGAAATCATGACCACCTGCAAGAGGATCACCGCTGATGAAATGCTCATGTCCTATACCCTTTCCAGGATTTTAAGTTCACAGCATTAACAGGGATAACAAGTTTTAGACTGGTCAGGAGAGAATCAAAGGATGGAATTCTTTCATGAGCACCAAGTTCAAATTTATGTGAATGCTTTCAGTGCCTTTGACCCTATTCTGGTTTTGGGGGCCAAAAAAAAAAATGACAGCAGAGTTGGGAACAGTGATTCACAACCCCTGGCTGCTCTTTAGAATCAACCTGGACACTTTAATACATATCAGTTCCCTTACCCCCTTTCCAGTCCAACTGGATCAGAATTTGTGTTGACTAGGGCCTTGGGATCTGTATATAGTTTCCTAAACTTTCCCACGAAATTCTAACACATGGTTGGAACTGAGAAGCACTGACACAAGGGACTTAAAACAGGGAAAACTGGAAACATGGCAAAGACAGCACGGGGGGAAGCCAGCACGTCAACACGCCTGGGGCTGCTCAATCAGTATCAGGTGCTCAATTTTAGAAGACTCCTGAATCTGAAAAAGAAAAATGCTAACTTTCGATGATCCTCACAAAGCTATTTTATTGGAATTACTCCATTCGCCATCACTACCTCTACCAACCAGCTTCTCTGTCATGGCTGTACACCGTTCTCCAAACGTTTTGGGGGATGCAAGTATTGTCTGGGCAGCGAGATGGTGAATACCTGGGCGGTTCCCTGTGGTTTTGAGCACACAGTAGGTACCAACCAGTTTGTCACTCGTGGCTGATGAGAAAGATAGATTCTGCAAAAAGCTGATCACATGGAGGATGGTTCAGAACACACAAGTGTTCGACTTGGCTGAGGTGGTTAATTTTGGAACCGGGCTGAATGTTCAGGCAAGGAAGCGCTTCCCTAAGGATTGAGCCGCTAGAGGCCGCTCTGAGCCAGATTCTCACCAAATCGTGTTCTGAAGTGAAATCACATCAAAAGGAAAAGGAAGGCTTCTGAGTAGCACAGGGAGTCATGGCAACACCATGGTTCCTATTTTTAAACTTGTTGGTGAGTGAGCACACAGAGTGTGGGTGTGTACATATGGGGGAGGGGATTCTGGTATGTTTCGAAAGAATATTCTTTCATGAAGTGTTGAGTTGACAGGAGGCTAATAATCTGTGACAATGAGATCAAAAGATTAAATGAGAATCAGCTATATTAGAATGGTTCTTTTCTCCTCCTTAACTCCATTGTCTTAGTCTCCATCAGAAAAGATCCTTCATGGCCTTGTGTCAGAGGTAACAGGAAATTCTTGATTTAGGCAACACATTCTGAAATTCCGATCTTTGTTCCTTAAGCTCATTCTGCTAGTCTCTTAGACAATTCACTTTGTGAATTGATCTGTGAAGTCCAAACAGCAAATTAAAAGAAACTTTCTGTGGACACTTCATTCCTTGTGAGGCCAAGCAAGTGGGTGTTGTGTATTGTCTGTATCCCCAGGATCTAGCACAGGGTTCAGGACAGAATAGGGAGTCCACATACCTACGGAATGTGTCACTCAGTGAACTAAGAGTGAATGTAATTTTGTGAGGTGCAGGAAAGTCGCCCCTATATGTCCCATTTCTTTCACTCCCAGTAGTATTTTTCTTTTTATTTCCCTCCAATCTTTGGCTGAGTATAGGCCTTAAACAAATCCAAACTTACCTGACCTGGCAAAAACGAATAGCGGCCCTGGAGGATTCGTAAATAATGATTTGTAAATCATGACAAAGGCCAAGGTCTTGTTTTGTTTTATTACATGTGCCTGACAGTATTTTCAACGTGTCTATAACCTCCCTGAGCCTTGGCAGGTTTTAGAACAGAAAGTCTACAACCACTTCAGTTCCAAGGACTTTCAGGTAGATTCCAAAAGGTATGCCAAGACTACAAGTTGTTGTTTTGTTTTTCTATATACGGGTTAACACCTTTTGGAATATACAGGAACAGGATAAGAAAAATAATCATCCTTCCCAATTAGAAAAGGAAGGCACCAGCAAGATCAGAGCAGGGCTGGTAAATAGAGATGGATACACTTCAGAATGAAGAGCGAGACAAGCAGGCTCAGTGTGGGACATCCCTACCACGTGTGCACCAGACACTGCTCCCAGGCTGATTCTGGATCTATCATGGTCTAGTCCGGGGGTGGGGAACCTGCATCTTCAAGGCCACATGTGGCCCTCCAGATCCCCAAGTGTGGCCACTCAACCAAATCCAAACTTCACAGAACAAACCCCTTTATTAAAACGACTCAGTCGTTAGGGCAAGAATTCAGCAGAGAATCCAAGAAAGGAAATTCTTTATTACAAAACCACCCTGTCCTGCAGGTTAATGATATGTTCATCTACATCAGAGTCACGCCTAAGTGACTCAGCCTCTTCAGCAAAAGAGCAAGTCCTCGGAAGGACAGACAACATGAGGCAAAGTGCAACTGCATTCATAAAAATCTGAGTTTGAAACCCAAAGTAAGCAAGTGACTTAATCTTCTGCATCTGAGTTTCTTTATCAGAAATGGAGGTACTATCACCCCTGTACGGTACTTTTAAGCTTAAATGATGCTATATAAAGCACTTGGCACATGGTATTCACTCAGTAATCTTTTTTAAAAGTAAATTTTCTAAGTTGCTGAAGCTTAGTAATTTTATGTACAAGCTTTTTCTTGATTATAGGAAGCATTTTAATGGAAAATTTCAGAAAGGTATTATGGAGTTCTATGATTTCTTATACCAAGGATAATCAATATAATTTAAGCTCTTATTGATGACTTAACAGTGACTATGCTATTTTGCTATACAGGGATCCTTTATACATGCTTTCTGGGGAGTATATGACAGTTTTCCCCAAATAGTCTTAAACAACTGTGCTTTCCAATGTCTTCTACTGGGTTTTTCTAATATCTCCCCCCAACCCTTGTTACCATTCTGTTTATTTTTTATTAATTCTGTCAGCTTGCCTACCTCATCCCCATCATCATGTTTGTTATTTCTAAGCTGTTGTTATCTGGGAAATCATATAAACAAATATTTCAAAGACTACTAGTTGCCTACTAAAGACATGGCCTTGATTCTTCCTCTAGTTAACAGAACTTTGATTTTTCACTGGTCATATTACTTCCCAGGTTAAAACTAAACTAAATTTCCCAGTTGTCCTTGCTGCTAGCTGTGGCCATTGGCTGATTTCTGACCAATGGGCTATAAGCAAAGTGTGGATCTTCTGGGGGATCTCCTTAAAAGGGAAAGAACTTGCCCTTCTTCCTTTCTAACTTCAATCTGCTGCTTGCAACTGGAATTCTAGCACCCATCTCAGGCATGGGGATGAAGGCCATACCCCAGGAATGAAAGAGTAGAAGCAAGTAAGAATCTGGGTCCCAGTGATCATGAAGCTACCACACCAGCCCTAGACAGACTACCTAACTATGCTTGTGTATCTTGTTTCAACTGGGTTACTGGTACTCTACCATAGCTAACCCAATTGACCCACAAGCTTCTTAGAAGTGTGTGTAAAATTAGAGTAAATGAGAAACCACATTCATTTTAGGGCAAGAATTTTGTGTCAATGATTGCAGCTCAGAGCCCTTTTCTGCTTTCTTCATGGTTGTTAGTTTATGTTCTAGATACATCAAGTTGTCGAATATGTGACCTCCTCTCCTTCAGGTAAAAGAGCTAAGTCTCCATGTGAACACATATGAGATGTGGTAACAAAGTGGTGAGGACAATGACCCTGGGTAACCCATGGAATCACCCACTATTTGAAGCCATAGTCTCTAATGCACACACACACACTCTCTCTCTCTCCCCCCTAACTTTTTCTCTAAATAGTCAATAATGAGGAAAATTTGACATATTATTAAAATCTGTGTACTAATGAGCTATAATATGATAATGTTCTATTCTTCTGTTTTTGCCTAAACAAAGGTTCCTGGCAGATTTTTCAAGCAGGGAAAAATAAGGTGGGTGGGAGTGTCTGGAAATGCCACTGGGAACATAGAAAGGAGCAAGCATGTGAGTTTTCTCTGTTACGTCCACAGTCAATCCAGGCAGGGGATAAAAGAAGGCCTCACAGGCGTGTTGCAATGACTTAGTGAGATAATATATATGAAGATTATCTGTATGAAAATGCTCACTTTTATTATCATCATTGTTAGCCATAATAATGAACAACTAGAAGTTTTTGGTCATCAAGTTTTATGTCCAACACTAAAATGTATTTTGACACATCTCCCCATCTGGACCCCATCTATAATCTCTCTCAGGGAATTGTGAAAAAGACCACTTAGAATTAATATGGTATTGTCACAGGGTGGTTTCTATGGCTACTTCTGTTGCTTTGTCAGGGAAGAACTTTCCTTTAGGAAAAGAAGATATTTATGGACTTCTCAAAAATATATATAACCACTTGACTACTAAGTCTACCTCCTTTGTCCAAACAATAAGTGTGCTAGGGTTATTTAGCAACCATCCTTACAGCCATCAAGACTTTAAAAATGGAATCAAATTGGAAAGAAATACCTTGTTGATATTTATCAGAGCTAATCCCAGGCAAGACATCTTTAAAGAATTCCTCCCAACTTCTATCCATACTCAACCCTTCTCATGTAATCCCCTTAACAGTCTCGGTGCAGGAAGAACTAGGGAAATGTAATATGTAAGTATTTTATCCGGTTCTCATAAGAATGCTTGACTTCGTTTGACATATGTGAACATAAGTACATAAACAGGCACTGTCTGGATGTATGATACCTGCACACGTGAATGTGAGTGTGTGCATGCAGGAATTCCACAGATGGTCATTTACGAACACAGCAAGCTGAAGGCAAGAAAGGCTTTAAAGCCTTTAAATGAAAGCTAGCTAAAGAAGAGAGGGGCAGCAAAAGATCAACGAACAAAACACCCTTAGAGAAAGAGATGGAAAAGCATAAAGAGAGAAAGAAGGTGGGGTGTGGAGCAGCAATGAATGAGGAAAAGGAAAGGCCCGAGCAGCCAGGCTGTAGCAGCCCCCGGCCGGCTGCTGCTGCTGGAAGCGGGACAAGAGGGAACAGATTTCAGCAGCAGGGAACTCTAATCTGTCAGCAGCAGCTCCTTCATGTGTGACCAGCCGGCCCAGCTTGGGGACTGGTGCCAGTCTAGGCGAGCTAACCCCACCAGGCCCTCCATAAAGCCTTGAAAGCCCAGGGAGGGTCTTCTTTCCCATCTCCTGCCCCACACCTTCCTTGGCTTCTCCTGTGCCCCCTCTGCAGTGCTGCTTCAGATGCCTCAGCAGTCAGCTTGAACGCCCCGCTTCTTCTAAACCTATACCGGCCACATCAGGTCCTAGAGAATTTTTTCCAGGACATGAGCACCTATGCATCCCCAACAGAGCTATCGGAGAGGAAACAAAAAGAAAGACTCAAACCATTATTTGTTTAAAATGTGCAAGATCTCATGTAGACGCAAAAGCCACATGACTATCACTGCTCTCAGGAAGCTCGTGTTAGCTAAGCTGACCTTGATCAGCTGTGGGCCAGCTCTCACTCAGGCTTCCAGCCCATGTCTGTAACCAGAAATGATAGCACTCCCGCTTTCTGGCAACTTGCCCCCATCCTTACCCCCACCCAGCCAGCCTTCATCCTCTGGTGGGAAGAGAGAGCAGATGGAGAAATGACTCCCACTTGATTCCTAAATAATACCAGCTTCAATTCCCATTAACTGTAAATTTGCACCCTTGTCTGGGAAAGAACCAAAGAAGCAAGAGTTGTGGGGACATTGCCAGTCCAGGGCAAAGGGTAACAACAAAGCCCTGGCTGCCTGCGGCCCTTCTGAGGACATGGCCAAGCAGTTAGGGGCAGTGTGCTCCAGTGTGGAGTGCAGCTCCTGCCCTCAGGACTCCTGGGTTCTGCACCTGCCCAGCCTCTCCTGGAGAAGGGGCCATGCTGAGATTGTGTTTTCACATTTGTAAAATCCAGTCTACCATCTATTCACTCAGAAGACACGCATTGAAAGGGTTGGATTAGATAAGCGCTGAAGACTCTCCCAGCTCTAATGCTCTGATTCTAAGGGAAGCCGAGCTTTCTTTAAAGCTTCCTTAATGTGCCGCACAGTGAGGGGCTGAAATGCAGGTCCCCGAGGCAGATCCAGGCTGGACCCCGGCATCACACAGCCTGAGCTGGGGATTCCTGGGCCTAGGGTTCCTTTAAAACACATAAAATGAGAATAAGGATTCCTGTCTTTTCATTCATGCTTTCCTGTCTGATAGATATTTATCAAGTGCCTACTTATTAGGCACTGTGCTGGGAATACAACAATTAAAACAGAAAACCTGCTCTCATGGAGCTTGAATTCAACTGGGAGGAGGGAGGCAACAAAATATTTAAAAATATAACATATATGGTATGTCAGCTAAGTGCCACAGATAAAAATAAAGCAGGACAGAGACAGAGAGTGCTTAGGAGGGTGGGGAATACAAGTTGCCCTTTTAAGTAGGGTGATCAGGGAATGTCTCTCGAGGACATTTGCATCAGGATTTTTGCAAGGATTGAATGAGAAAGCTGTACAGTGCTGGGTATGCAGTAAGGACTCAAAAAGGCAACTAATGTTGGAGTTAATAACTTTCCCAGCCTGGCTGACAACTGGGGCTGATTTAAATATATACCTCCTGACCCTCTTTTTAACCCAGGCCATTGTCACCAACCTACACCCTGAGGCAGAATCTGTTCTGCACAAGGAGGCTCCTCTGCTTTCTCCACGGAGAGCCGTTGCCCTTCTCCGAGACCGTCCTTTTCCTTCCTGTAGACGACGTACCACCTGTGTCTCCTCCGCCAGCGCAGACGTGTGCTCCCCACCCCTAGCGGTCCCCAGCGAGATGCAACTCTTTCCCACCCACTCGCCGCTTGTAGCCCCTACCTTCTCCTCCAATTCCTAACGAGTTTTGAAAGGAGGAGGAAGGAGAAGGGAAAGCTAAAGGAGTGGGGAGAAAGAGGAAGAAGAGGAGAACCAAAGAAAAGAAGAAAAAGAAAAAACCTCCACCGACATCACGGGTAAGCTTTAAATCTCACAAGTCAGCCACAAAAGCAAATAGTGATTAAAGAAGGGATCCCGCAGGGGTCTAGTGGCAAATACTCGAGAATACCCTTCACAGATTTGGGTTTAAGGGAAAGAAGAAAAGATCACCCACTGAAATGACCATCTATTTATCTGATAGGAAGAATGTGAAAGACGAGAGGGAAACAGCAGAGTTTGAATAATCTTCATATTCAATTATTCTTCCATAAACAGCTAAGGCCTGCCTTGTCACGCACGAATTACAGTAAGCATTCAAGATACCTTTAAGGGTAGTTATTAGGTTCTTGAGTTATTTTTCTCAATTTATATGTCCTTCTAACCACTGAGAAGGTAAAGTCTCTCCCTCTCTCTGTATACAGATGTGCCTCACCTTACTAAACATTTTCTATGAAAATGTAGCTTTCCTTTCATTCCAGTGCATTTCTTTAGCAAGATGAAGGGCCACTATGCCAGCTATTCCACTTATAACTATGCACTCATATAACATTTTCACTGGTTGGTTCACATATAAATTAGATTAAGTTAAGTGAACCTATAATACATATTTGCCTTACCATAAATCTGCCAATGCCTGGCACTCAATAAACATGTAATAACAACTAAGAGATGGATAATGACCAAGAAGCTCTTGCCCATAGAGTCTAAAAACTAATTGACCTGATTTCTCATTTATTTCTTCACCTCTCAGCGCCTTCCAGGCCAAGAGAGTCAAGTGGGTATCCCTTGGGAACAGTCCAGCTAATACAGTGGTTCCAAAGGTGGGGAACCTGCCTCAAGCCTGCAGGAAGATCACGTTCATCACAGCTCTTTCATTAAGGACCTAGCAGCACCTTTGTTCACATCAGTTATTCAAAGTCATTATTCTCTATCCCTCAAAGGCTGGGCCAGGAAGATCCAGCCTTTTGAGATGGCAACTTTCCAGGGAAGGAAGAATTTGAGGGAGGAGGAAACAAATGTTGAGTCAAAAAACCGAGGACACCGGGAAAAAATAATTAGGCAAGATTCATAAGAGTTTTGCTATATTAAGATCCATCTATCTCAAATAGCATCCGCTCTTTCTATAAGTTCCCAAAGTAGCTTTGCATGAAGAGAAGAAGCATCGGGTTCTCCGGACAGAAAGAGAGTGCAGAAGTGCATGGCAGGTGTACCATCACGGGAGTGACAGAAACAGACTTCCAGAGTATTAGAGAGCACATTGAGAAGAAAAATAACCATTAAATGCTCCTTGGGGAAGTGAGAAATGAAAAATACAGACATGTGCCAACTAATAGCTAACAATTCCTCCCTAGCTCAGGGGGATAAAGATGGGTTCAGGCAACTGACCTAATCACTTTCTCAATATTTTCAGATCATCTGGTATCAAAGGTTTTCAGACTTTTCTCAGGAACTAAGAAAATCCTTCACTTAGAGAATATTTGGCATAAGAAATTCTCCAACTGTTTCAATTGAATAAAGTTCATAAATTGGAATAAAACTCTCTCAGCATGTCTTGGGCTATGGTATAGACAGGGCATTGTACTATATTTACTAATAAGGCATAAATGAATGCTACAAAGCTCCAGCAGAAAATTAATTTTTATTAGTGTACAAAGTAAGGTTCCCAGATTTAGCAAAGAAAAATATAGGAGCCTTGTTAAATTTGAATTTAACAAGATAAATAACAAATATTCTTTTGGTATAAGTATGCCCCATGCAATATTTAGGATGGATTTACACTAAGAAAATATTCATTGTTTATCTGAGATCCAAATTTAACTGGGCTTATATATTTTCTTGCAACACTGGTAAAATGCCTCTCTAGGCAACCCAGAGCCTAGGAGTAATCATCAAGTCTATAGCAGTCCAGGCTTCAAGGAGTTAAGAACCTATCAGAAAGGACTTTGGATTACCTGATAAATAATGTTTATTTGATAGTGAACTGAAATAGTGCATTTTAAGGATTATATGTCATTTTAAAAATTCGTCCTTTGGTAACAGCAAGTGAATCACTTCAAATATGTGTCTGTCTTTGGGATTCAGGGATATCATCTAACCCCTTGTCTCTGTTCTCTAAATCCAGACTTAGGAACTTCCCCCACATGGAAAGAAAAACCACAATCTGGACAGCTATAAAGGAGAGCTTTGCCTCCCCCTGCAAGACTGCTGGGTAGGAACAGGGCATGTTAATGCTACTGAGTTTTCAGAAAGTGAGAAGAGAAGCCACTTTCCTAAGTCTACATTCCTAGTGTTGTCCTAGGGCTGGGGCTCTCCCAGAAATCTCCCGAGGAGCCTTCCTCCCTGCTGCTCTTGCTGAGAGGTGAGCAGCAGCCAGTGGAAAACTCATCCTCATAAAACAACCAGCCATTAGCAGCAATTTTATTTGCAAAGATTTCCTGTTGTGGCTAAATGGTGCGGCTGCTTGGTTCCTTATTTAAAAGAGTGACCCTAGTGAGACCAGAGCTTTGCGGGGTGGAGGGGGAGAGTCTGATTTCAGACCAGGATCAGTAGGAGGAGCTTGAACTGAGTGTGCCTAATCGAATTCCACTGGTATCTTCCAGAGTGCTGTGCCCTTAGACTTGGGGATACCTCTATCATCTCCATTAGTTCTGATCCTTTCTGGGCCCTGATAGAAAAATATACTAAGATATTCTCAAAAGAGGAAGGGATTGGAGTCAAGAACCATAAGAAACTGCATTTACAAGGAGAAGACACTAGAGGTAAGTGAGGGATGCAGGTGTGTGGACAGGAGAGACATCCAAGAGAAGATGTCCAGCAGCAGGTAGATACAGAATCTTAGAAAAGTCAGGGAACTGAAGCCAGAGAGAAAGTTCACAGAGGAAATCTCTTAGTGCAGAAGTAGGTAGGTAAGTCTGAAGATACTTCCCAAGTAGTACGCCTGGGGAATCTAGTGAAGCTGGACTCGCTCTCTCTCCCTGCTTTACTCTGGTGCCTGAGGAATCGGTGAATAACCTGCACCGTGTGAGCCTTGTTCCCTTGAGGACTGCCACACTTGAGAAGATGGAGGTGGCCTATGTGGCCATCTCAACAGTAACCTCTAGAGGCTCGAGGAGGGCTCCCTTCCTGAGTGACCACATGAGAGCCTCTCAGGCCTCCGAGAGATGGTAACAAACGTGGTCTCAGAGCTGCCTGGTTAGAGATCAGGCTTCAGAGATAACATTTACATTGCAATGTAGAATAAGCCAAGAAGGAAATAATGGTGTCTGCAGATCACTGTTTACCCAGAGGAAGTTTTAAGATAAAAGCAGGCCTTCCCGCACCATATTTATGGACTTTAAGGTAACATTCACTTGATTTCTTTGTGTTATTTGGCAGATGTTTTAGTCTCAATATTCCTTCATTGTTAGCTTTGGTTTTAATTAACAAACATGTCAAAAAATTATCTGAATCAGATTTGAACTTAACACTAAAGACAGAGGGAGTGAAAACAAATCTACAGAACTGAATCAACGTAAGTTTTTAAGGGGGATTTTTATTATCCTGCAAAGAGGAGCAGAACAAGTCGGCTCCCGCAGAGCAGGTGTGTGCAGAGTCTCGAAGGACGTCGTCCATTCACTTCCTAGGCCACATATTGTGCTAGGAATGCGGACGGAGAAAGGAGTGAAGTAGGAAGTTCACTGCTGTCATGGAGCTTACAGGGAAGGGAGATAGTAAAGCATGGAATTACTGTCGTTTAAAGAGTGTTTTTATTGGAAAAATGTAAGATGCAGTGAAGGCATATAAGGCAGTGACGTTAGCCAAAGGCTCAGGAAAGACTTCCCAGTGGAAGTGGTGCCAGGACTGAAACCTGAAGAAGGAAGAGCACGGGGCAGGTAAAGGGGCACGGGCGTGTGTGTCTGGAAGGGAGCGGCACACTGTGCAGTGTGCTCCAGGCAGAGAGAGGAAGGAGCTGGAGGTGAGAGAGAGCATGGCATCTTCCAATAACCAAAGGAAGGTAGTGTTCAAGGCAGAAAATAGCATGAGACAGTTTTGGAAAGACAGGCAGGGCCCATGCTGTGGAAGGCTTTATAAACCACATTAAGAAAATTGGACCATATTATAGGAGCAATGAAAAGCCACTGAAAGGTATTAAGCAGGAGAGTGATGAAATCACATTTTCATTTTAGATCACTCCGGCTGCAATGTGGATTGAAAAGAAGCAGGACTGAAAGCAGGAAGATCACGTGAGAGGCCCTGCAGTAATGCGGGTCAGAGATGGCCTGGGAGGGGAGATGCGCACAAGCACAGCATTCCAGAGGTACTGGGGGACTAAACCCAGAGAAAACAGTTTGAGTGGCTATGAGATGTCAGGGATATGGAACCAAGGGCATCTTGGAAATTTTTATTTTCTGCAGCTTGGCAATAGGACGTATCCTATACAAGCAGTGCAGATTTGGCTAGGAAAGGGCGGGAGGGTAATGGGAGAGAAGATACGCAGTTCAGCTTTGGATATGGTAAGTTCTAAGGGCCCATGGCATCCAAAGGAACATATCTGGTCACAGTTAAAGACACAAACCGCAAGGAAGAGAGTCTGGCCAGAGATGTCAATTTGGGGATTGTATAGACATTAAGTGTATCCTTGGCAATGGATGAGAAAAGAGGAACAGTCCAGGACAGAACCCTGAGAAGCATCAATATTTAAGGGATGCATAAAGAAACAGGAGTGCACTAAGGAGCCCAGGATGGAACAACCAGAGAGGCAGAAGGAAAAGCAAGACAATCTGTACCAAACAAGGGTAACATCTAAGCATAAGAGAAAGAGCAGAAAGTTCAAGGTGGGAGTATATTAGGATTGGATCACAAATACAGCTACCTTAAAGCTGGTTTGAGTTTCAACCCTGAATTAGGAGATTAGTCTAGAGACTGCAGTCCAGCTCCCTTCCAGAAGTTACTCACTACCAACTTCCACTAAATGTACTGTAACATTCCCAGAGTACACTTTCTAATATTTTATTTCTTAAGCTGGATGGTGGGTACCTAAGTATGCATTAAGTTTTTTTGAATACCTTTCTGTATGTCTGATAGAATTCAAAATAAATTTAAAATGGATGGCCAAAACATTGTTGAGTGAAAGAAAGGTATTGAACAGCAAGTACAGTTATACTTCCAAACATGTAAAATTGTACATTTATATCCATATAGGTATACACACACAGAGAGATGTCTAGAAGGATATTTACTAATTATTTCAACAACGATTATCTCTGGTTAGTTGAATTTATCTTCTTTTTTTTGTTCTTCTATTTTGTTTGAATTTTTACAATGTGTATACATAGCAGTTTTATACAAATAATGAAACCACAAAGATATAGTATAGAATCTTCTACCCCACATAGTCATTGAACATCCTTAGGAGAAGGCACTGCCATCATGGCTGGGTTATACAAGGTGAGGTCTTGCTAAACAAAACAGACTAAGAGCAACTATAAAAGCTGCCTCTGCAAAAATATTCTCGCTCTTAAAGGCAGGGACAGGGGAAGCAAAGGAAATAAAAACCAAGCCTATTCCTTTAAGGGAAGACTACTCTTCATATGCCTATATATCCATGTAACCTACTCTCCATTCCCTCTACGTACAGCAACATTCCAAAGATAAGTGGACTGCTCCTCCTTTATTTCTAAGTCTACTGCATCTTTCCTAGTGATAAAGTGGTCTTTAGGGATCAGAGGGGCCTGGATTCAACTCCAAACTGACCACTCACTTGCAGCGTGACTTTGGATAATTCTATAAGCTTATTATTTTGTATTGTAAAATAGAAACAATTTTTAAAGCCTGCCCAATAGGGTTGTTTTGAGGATGAAATGGAGTCAAACACATAGAGTAACATCTAGCACATAGTAAGTGCTCAATAAGTCAGAAATGTTTTGTATTTCTTAAACAAGCACACAGTACAGCAAGGTTTGTATCCGAAACACTCCCCCCATCATGACCGATGGCCACCCCTGAGGTCAGCCTCAACCTGCTGCCATCTTGAACTGCTTTGCCCACAGTTTCTCAACCTCCAACCCCAGCCTTTGGAGATCTCCTCTGATCCCCACCATCAGTGTGCCCTTTGCTCCATACTCACCTATTTAGCATATTGGACTGGTAGATTCTCTTCTCATGGGTATTGTAACAACTGCTTTTGGGCTCAGGGATGAAGCTGTGTTCGGACAGCATGTCAGAAGCAGCAGTGGTGATTATGGCGATGCCATCTCTCACTCTGGCAGGGAGGCCATAGTCCCACTCATCATAGGATACAGAGATGAGCCCTGTGGGGAACTCCGAGGGCACTGTGTCTGTATCCCCTGCCACCAGACTGGGCACAATCCATGTGTAGCCGTAGCCAGTCAGCCCTACTGAGTTAGCCACTTCGAAGATGTAGGTGGCTTCTTCCTTAGTACAGTAAAGAAGAATGATGGGGCTTTGAAGTTTCTTGAGCTGATTCTGGATCTTAGAATCTCCATCATCCAGGGACATGTCCAGTAGGAGGACTTCCTCCAGCTCCCAGCCCACGAAGCTATTCTCGATGGTGCTGCGGATCTTGTTTACAAAGTCCTGGTAGCCAGGGAAGTAGGTGGTGACAATAGAAAAGATGTACCAGTCGTATTCTTCCATGATGTTGAGCATTACGGAAGCTTGCTGTTCAATTGATGGACCAAACTGGAAGAACATGGAGGATTCATCCTAGAATAGTAAAAGTATAAAAAAAAAAAGAAAAAGAAAAAAGAAAAGAAAAAGAGAAAAAGAGAGAAAAAAAAATCAAACCAAAGATGGTAATGGAGATTTTGAACCAATTGGATATAAAGGTTTGTGTTAATTATTTTTTCATATAATGCCTTTAATATTTTTTACTTTCAATAAAATATTTTTTAAATATTTGAATTGTAGACATTTGTAATATCTTTCTTCCTAAAACTATCTCCTAGACTTTGCAGAAAATCAACATAGGTCTATACTCCCCTCGTCTGAAATCCTTGGTGCCACGGCCAGTGCCTATGGCATCTCCCCAAAATCAAATATATTAATATTTCTATAGCAAAACATATGAAGAGTCACATAAAATGGAATAAAGACTTTCAATGGCCTCATGTCAGTTCATATCAGGTTTTGCTGTCATATGAGTTACACAAACACATATACACATGCTCACACATACACACACACTTTCCATTTTTTGAAGCTTTTGGATTTCTTGATTGTGGATGTGTATCACTTAGTCACAAACTGAATAATCCAAAATGCTCTCAATATACCCTTAAACTCATCTATGGTGGTGGTATAGCCTCAATGGCCCAGAAGGTGGATGGTGCTTATGTATGGATATCAGGGAGATGCCCAGGTAGTACAATACACACTGATTGGATCAGTATATATTCTGTAAACAAATAACTATTAAATTAATAGCCCATTTAATTTGCTCTCCAACTTCTGCTCTGATATTAAGATACGCAAGTTGGAGGAAGGCTCAAACAGCATATCTAAGCTACAAGTTAAAATTACTGGTATTAAATCAAGCTCATATACGATTAAGCTTTATTTGAGAGCAACATACAGACAATTGCTCTTTCTCTTACCTATGTAATACCATGGGTCTGGGTGTTACAACATCCCTCTGTCAATTCTGAACATCTTCTGTTTTCTCCTTCCTTTCCAGGGAGTAGCCATTTTAAATTTCTCCCATTTTAAGCTATATTTCACCTGCTGTTCTGAGATGTTAAGCCCTGCATTTTACCGCTACCTTATAGCTAGAAGAATCTGAAACCACAAAATGAACACCCTCTCAGCTTTGTCCTTCTCTCTCAGTCCATTTTCCCCTGATTTCCTCCTGGGTAATGGTAGCTCTTTTCTTGGTCTGTGCCCCTATCTTCTATCCCGTGGTTCATCTCCATTTTATAACAATCCAGGCTAACAAAATTGTGTCCTTCTCCAAGGGTCAGTTCTTTCTTATCCCCCAACAAGAGCTTTAAAGTACAGTTACAAGAGACCTGGGCTTTTAAACAGAATTATACAGTGATTTCTTAGTTCAGGAACATAGTGTTGTACAGCTGAGAAATTGCTGAGTATTTCTTGGGCACCCACTATTGAAAAAAATACAGGTTGGGAAATAATCCAGCTGGTGTCCAAAAACCCTGACTCGGCAATGAGAGCTGCCAGCCCCTCAGCTCTGCCAGAGCTATGTTCGCTTACCATGGCTTAAACTTCCCCATTTTCCACAGGCTATCCAGAATGGCACAGTGGATGCTTGGTCATTTGGGAGGGGTTCTTCCAGCCTAGGGTGGAATGGTGCTTATCGTGGCCCCCTTCTCCGGACTTAAACATACAATTGAAGAGAATCATCATAGGACCATGGAATTCAGAAAAGTAGGGAGGGTGGGGCACCAAGAATGGGTGGGTAAGAGAAAGGGAATTAATTCAGAATAGAATAATTATATCGGGTGTGTCCACTCCAAACCCCGGCCAGCCCCTGTTCCTAGATTTCTCCTATAACACAACTATTATTCTTCAGGCAAAGCTGACATTGTCCTTAGGTTATATGACACAGTGGTGCTGTGGTCTGAATGATTATGTCCCCCTAAATTCATATGTTGAAATCCTAACCCCCAAGGTGATGATGGTATCAGGAGGTGGGGCCTTTGAGGGGTGGTTAGATCACGAGGGTGGCGCCCTAATGAATGGGATTAGTGCCCTTAAAAAAGAGGCTCCAGAGAGCTGCCTTGCCCCTTCTACTATGTGAGGACTCAGGAAGAAGATGCCATCTATGACCCAGACAGGGGCCCTCATCAGATACCAAATCTGCTGGCACCTTGATCTTAGACTTCTCAGCCTCCAGAACTGTGAGAAATAAATTTCTGTTGTTTATAAGCCAGTTTATGTTATTTTGTTATAGCAGCCTGAACGGACTAAGACAAGTGTGAATCCAGAACAACAGAACTTAATTATTCCAAGACTTGTCAGGTGCCTACAGAGAACCACATCAACAGGAAAGGAAAATGAGTGACGGAACAACTCAGCTAGAACGGCTGGCACTTTAAAGAAATATCACTTGTTTTTCTCATTATACTTCCAGCTAAAGGGAATTTTCAGGATTCCCAAATGAGAAGTATTATCACAGGAGCTTCCACAGGCCCAGTGGTCATAGCAAAGTGAAAAAGCTTTCAAATACACCCTAAGATGTGCAGGCTTGGGATGAAAGGGAGCCCAATGGCAAACAAAGTAAGTCTCCCTATTCTGTGATAAATGAACAGGTCAGATCTTGTCACAAGAAGGTTCTTGAATACATGCAAAGTTCCATGTGTGGTGAAACCACAGCTGGCTCAAATCTCTAGCAAGCTCAAGAGACAGCCTTGAGAGAAAACCCATGGGGGACCATGTAAATGAGCTGCTGCTAATGAGACTGAATTGAAAGGAAAATAGTCTATTAAATACCCACCTGACCCTCCCCTCTCTGAGTCTTCTCTTAATACTTTCCCACAACTATAAATGGCTTGTAAAGATGCTGCCAGCAACAATATGAAGGGAGCCAAAGAATGGGGAGAGTAAGAAAAGAGAAAAATTAATATGGCTCCATCATACCCCCAGCACATCCTTATTTTACCTTCTAATTCTATTGTCCTCCACAATCTCATCCATTTTCTGACTCCTCTGGCCCCATCAGTGCCCAGCTCAACCATTTTATCTTGCTAATCCTTCATTAAATAAGGACACCTTATGTGACCATTTTATCTGGCACCAAAAAGAAGCTAATGAAGCCAAACAGAAATCAAGAAACAGAGTTATAACTTGGGCCAATGTTTCCCGGTAAAATGAGTAGTCCAGTATCATTAACTTAGTTGACACATCAACCTGCTGTCCAGTGATCAGGAATGGAACAGCTCTTTTTCAACAAAGCTTTGAGCTAACTATAAGTTGCAAATGGTGACAGGCTTTGCAAATTATGGCTGTAGCCACAAATCAAAGGGCAATCTTCATGTGTGCATGGAGTGGAAAGGACTGGTGGCCACGCATCTATCTTTGCAGGCATCCAGCATGCACTGTGATTACCACAAGTGATGGAGGATGAAGGACAGAGATATAATTCTGTTTGCAGCTCACTATGCTTCCCTACTTACATTTCTATCTCCTAATGCCATTACAAAACGTTGACCTACAGGGGTCCTTGGAGCAGTCTCCTCCTCTAGTGAAGATTCCCGCATTTATTGCATGGATGTACATCTGCAACTTGTCTTGCAAGCATCTTTAACGCATCCCTGTATAAAGGGCCACCTTAGCTGAGATGAGCAGTTAGCACAAGGAAGGCAGGATTGTAAATTAGACTCCAACAGTCTAGAACCTTTATGTTGGACCCCCATCACTCTGGCATCCATGGTATTTATTTGCTAATAAGAAGAAACAAAAAGTACTTTTTCATCTTATTATCTGCCTCAGAAAATAATTGCCTAAAGGATTAGCAGTAAATAAAATTCCTCTTCTGTGTCATCTAGATCCCCTACTGATCCACTTCAGAAATAAAATATTAAATGTCCCAGCTGCTGACAGTTTCCCTGGCAATAGGCTTCTGCTCAGCTCCGCCTCTGGGGACTGCCTCACCTGAAAAGAGCTACTGGCCCAGAATTTTGCCCCTTTCTGCGGTAAATGGTGCTGAATGACTGGTTGTCAAGGGTATAAAGACTTGATCTTCTTGCCCTGACTCTGGACAATCCTGAAGGGTCAGTTAACCTCAGAATTCCTCAGAGGGTTGGCTGGAGCTTCCACTAAAACTGCACCACACCCGCACCTCTTCCTCTGCCTAGTCCTGCCTAATCTCCCCTTCCCTTTCACGGTGCTGGTGCTGATCTCAAAAGCACTTCCTAATAAACCCCCTGCACACTGACTTCAGGCTCAGACTCTGTTTCCCAGGGAAACTGACTCCACCCATTTCCCCTTTTTCAACATAGAAAAGAGATGGCTTAAAAGAGAACATATCTATTTTCAAATACTGAATAACATACAGTAGAAAGATAAGTCTTTGCTCATTATTAGATCCAGAGGAGAGAACTAGAAACAATGAGTAGAAATATTAAAAGGCATTATCTGGCTCAATATAAGAAATAAATTTACAACAAGTATAGCTTTTTAAAATGGAATGGGCTTCATAAGGTAGTGAGCTCTTGGTCGCTGTAAGTATTCAAACAGGAGCTAGATTATTGTCAGACAAAGGGTTTTTCTCCAGGACATGGTCTGGAAAACTTCATGCTCATCTTTAAAACTTTATGCTCACCTAGTTCAAATATCAGGTCTTTCATGTATGTCATCTTTTCTAACTTCCCCTTGTCAGGTTAGTTCTATCTCCACTCTGCTTTTACAACATTCAGCACATGCCTCTATCATAATACTTATCACACAGTAAACACACATGTTTGCCTCTTCCCAGTAAAAATATGTGTTTCTCAAGAACAGAAACTGTGCCTTGTTCATCTCTAGATCCCTTGGTGGCACATGAAAAATTTCCCTAATGCTCACTGTATTAATATTATAAAGAAGTTTCCTTTAGTGGGTGGGAAATTTACTGTAATGACCTTGATGGTCTTATCTAGTTCCAAATTTCTATACTAATGGTACATATCTACCTGATGGAAACAAGGTATGCCTGAAAAGTTATACACACACTGCACTGTTATAAAATGTGAGGGGATCCCTGTTGTAGCCAGACAGAGTGGCAGAAAATGCTACTGATCACTTATTTACTCTCCTTTGCAGCAAACTCCTTGAAAGCATCATCTATACTCATTTCCTCCAATTACCCTTCTCCCATTCTCATAAACTGACTCCAAACAGACATTCAACCCTGCTGCTTCATGGACACTCCTCTTGTAAAAGGCAGTGGTGACCTTGATATTGCCAACGCCAATGTCAATTTGCGGTCATCCTTACCCTCTAGCAGCATTTGACATCCATTGCCCAATCACTGCAACAGCATGCTTAATGGTCCCCTGCCTCTGCCTCAACCCCTACAGTCTATGCTCAACAAAGAAGCAGGATGATCCTTTTAAAATTTAAATCATGAGATGTTATTCTCTACCCCAAACCCTCAATGACTTCCCAATGCACTAAAAAGAAACAGCCAATGCCCGTGATTTGGACTCCCCGTTGGTCCTCAAACCCCAGGTCCTCACTCTGCTGCACGTACTCTGGCTTCTCTTGAACACACTCACACATTTCTGCTCCAGACCTTGGCTCTAGCTATCTCCTCTGCCTAAACTCTCTTCCTCCTGCTATCCAGATATCCACAGGGTTAACACATGCACCTCTTCCAAGTCTTTGCTCAAATCTCACCTTCACAACAAAGCCCTCTCAACCCTGACATGCAATGGAATGCTGATGCCTGTCCTCCCTTGTCATGGGCACATCTGATCTCCCTATCTTCCTCCACTTTTTATTTTTGCCATAGCATTTATCACCATCTGCTGACTACATGATTACGTATTTGATATATTTATTATGAACTTACTGCCTCTTCCCAACTAAATGTGAACGCCAGGAGAGCAGGGATTGGTATTTGTTCACTGCTGTAACCCAGTAGTACCTAGAACTGGGCCTGGCCCACAGTGGGCTCTCAGTAGATATTTGTTGAATTTTTTTAAAAATGGGATAATTGATGCTGCAACCATACAATTCTCAAATCTAAAACATTATCTTTGTTGGCTATCCAATTGCCATTATATTTTTCTAGCATCTCAAAGTCTTTCACATTATTCAAATCTTAATACTTCACAATATCATAGGGATTATGATCCTGTTAGGACATTAGCATGGTTTCAGATTAAATAAATCTGATTTTCCTCCTAGTCCTTTTCCTATGATATGAATAAAGAAAATCCTCCTTCTGCTCTTCTAAATTCAGTTCTTGAGGAAGATCTGTGTCTGATAAAAGGCTAGAACTGCTAGGCTTTCACTGAAGACTTTCTCCACTACCACCAGATTAGGAGGGCAAGTGTAGAAATGGTAAGGTACGAGGTCAGGGTTACCAGGCTGCCCTGAGAAGTCCCGGGTATTCCTTCTTTACTCCTTCCACTTTTAGCACAGAGCTGAAGCAGAATATGGGAGACAAGATCTCTTTCTTCTCCCAAAATAAGGGGAAAGATTTTTCTCTACTCATCCAATCCCAAGAGATCATCTCCTTCGGTACGAGAAATTCTAATACCACATCATCATCTTTTTCAGGTGACTATGGCTGGAGTTGGAGTCAGCTCCTTGGGATGGGTTTGAATAGTGTCAGAGTTTTGTGAGCAATGCCTTGCAAGATAGGGAAAATTTCTGATGTTCTCTGGCCTCACCATTAATCAGAAATATCACGACTGAAACACACAATGGAGGCATATTGATGGAGAATCATGATCTTTTCTGCCTGTTACATGCCAGACCTATTCTTTTCTTTAAACCCTTGCACATAAAGGAGAACTAGGTTCTCTAGGTTTTCAAAAGCCCATGAACAGAAATTCAAGTAGATTGGGCCAGCTTAAGAACCACTCTGGATAACTAAGCAGCACCCACAGAGACCAGCATTCTTTTTATTATTTGTTCCTTCAGAAGATAATCGTGCTTTCTCCTTGAGTTTTGCCCCATTTTCCTCCCCAACTGAGTCTCTCTTTTGGATGAGCTTTAATCACCAAATTTAAGCCACAGCTGAGAAACAAACTAAAGGTATTCACTTTGAGAATGTCTACAAGGTTCTTCATATTCTCAGTCTCAGAGATGATTTTATAGCAAGAGAAAAGCTTACAAGCAACAGAAAGGGCAATAAGAGGGGAAGAATGGAAAGGCAGATCCCCTCCCACGAGGATACCCAAATGAATTACAGAATTAAAGTAAGGGGGCAAAGGGCCGGAGAACTTAACAGCACTTCTAGAATGTGTTTGTGCTCCTTTGTAAGGTACCAGGACTGCCAAAATCTTAACACGCCTATTGCATGTCATCTTAAATTAAAATTCCTCACTATGGCTTGCTCCATTATGCAAATCAAAACAACTCTCAGATGGATCGACTTGTATTTTTATTAAGAGGTTCTTTTCTATAAAAGAGCAAGCTGACAAGTTCAGCAACAATCAAGCTCTGTGACTGAATAAATGTACTTTTAA
Source organism: Daubentonia madagascariensis (assembly GCA_023783475.1). NCBI lineage: Eukaryota > Metazoa > Chordata > Mammalia > Primates > Daubentoniidae > Daubentonia > Daubentonia madagascariensis. Next base: position 2,152,163 of record JAKFHU010001244.1, read on the forward strand.
ATAAATGCAAGGGAAGAAGACAGAGGGATAGGAAAGGTCAGAAAAAATGAAATGGATAGAAAAAAATTGTGGAAATATTAAACTAACAGTATTAATTAGGTAGTAGGGTTATCAATATCAGAATAAGTTTATTTGGACAAATTTATAAAATCAAGTGCATTCAACACCCAAATAGATCTGGGCATTATAGAATAAAATGAAAGGCATCATAAAACTAAACCTAAGAACCAAAGGGAAAACAGATCACTTCTTATTAGGTATGAAATACTAAATCCAAAATTGCCTTATGCCATCAAAATCTTTCCATTTAACTTAAGCCGGAAGGGTAGAGTCTACACAAGAACCGTGATTGTTATTAAAGAGTAGGGTTGAGTACAAGCCAGTGACGGTACTTGACGTACTAGCAGCATTTTTCAGAGTAAAGATGTTGACATTTGTCTCAAATAAATTAACATTCCCATCTCTTCAAATGCATTTGATCAGAACATCACGTTCATATACCAAGGGGGTAGAGAGGTGGGGAGGTGCCCTCAAGAGCGGAAGGACAGAAACAGCATTTTATATTTGATTAAGCTATGAGTACTAGTACCTCATTTGTTGCCAAAAATAACACAAGCACTGGTTCTAGATACGGGGCTTATGTTTATACACATGGGTCTCTTCAAGGGATCCCTGAAAAACAAAGAGCTCTTTGCCCTTCGGTTGCAGGTCCATACGGAGAGAAAGACTAGGCACGGCCGAATTTAAAATTTGGATCAGTCATGCTTGTTTGGCAACAGACTAACAAGCCATTGTCTCCAACGGCTAAATCCAGAAAGAAGTTTCCTGAGAAAGTTTTTTCCATCAAACATCCAGTGATGTGTTTTCCTAGGTCTCTAGATTGGAAAACTGATCGTTACTTCCTCAGATACAGCAAAGTACGGCTGTTCACAATCAAAGCAGCTTTGAATTTATTCACATCTCCCAAACCAATTTGGTCCTCTGTCTAAAAGAGGCAGTGCATTTTGAAGGGCTCCAAAAATGAAAATAAAATTGCATACAGGCAGATTAAAAAAAAAAAGTCTTCAACAACTTGTCAGCACTTGCCTATCTCGACCTCATTCAATTGTAGGACTTTGAATGTTAGCCACCAGACACTGCCTTCTAATCTTTAAACCAGGACTCACCAAGTACCATCCTCACCAACACCATCTTCTCAAGCTGGCTGGGCTGCTCTGAGCCCAGTATTTGAGCCTGGCTGGGTGCAGACCTGCCCACCCAGATGAAGCCTTCTTTTTCATGTGCCTCCTATGTGCCCATTCCAAAGGATTAAATTGCTTCTTCATGTCCTGATTTTTATTCCAGTCTCCATTGCAAGAGGAACCCTACTCATAACCTCCAAGTACTTTGCACAGTCCCTGAGAAACTGCCTAAACCCTTGATGCTGGGCCCTCTCCCTATATTTGCAGATGCCAGCTGAGGTCTGATACCATCTCCCCTTTCCTATACTATACAGTGAGATGATTAGTGCATTATTACTGCCAACACATTTGTGTTTCTTTTTTTTACCATTATATCAAATTCTTGCATACTCATACCAGTCTGAGTCACACTAAGAGGGTTATTTGGTCTTAAATAGGGTACTTGGAGCTTGCTGGCCTCCACTCTGTGTCAGGAACCCCATGGCAGGGTTAAGTACAACCTTTTTCAGCTCTCTAACACTCCCTGGACACATTATTCGGATCTTAGTTTGCTTGGCCTGTGATGGATGAAAATGGTGTCCAGTGTTTGGGTGCATTCAAGTTTGAATTTTTTTTTTTGTTTTCTCCTTTTCCGGAATTATTCAACTCTTACTTTACTATTGCTCATTATGGCTACTGGTTATTAGCACTAAAAATGGACTTCTAAGAGTTCAGAGTTCCTAATTGCTCATGCTTCATTTTCTTTCCCTCTAGCACTGGACATACATATGAAGTCCAATTAAGAGTAGAACACAATCTACGAGAACAGATGCCCAGCCCCTAACGTGATGTAGGGGAGGCATGCCAGGGGAGAACCACACTAAAACTGTTTTTCTAACTACACAATTTTGTCTGTAGTCCTAGAAAACAGCCTATCAATTTCTCTATCCATACAAAGAAGTAGTAGTTGGTTTAAAAGATACAGAATGCAATGGGGCAGCTTCCAACACAGTCAAGGGTCACTCTCTCTGGCCCAGGCTGGCCCTTCTGATTTACCAGTAACCTTGTCTACATCCCTGGAACCCATCTTGTCCCTGCTGTAATCAGCACCGCACCCCAGGCTGAGACGTCTTCCTCTTTGCCTCCCTTTTCCCATAGTCCTAATCCCCCAAGTCCACAGATAAAGATGCCATTGGAATGTCCTAACTGGCTTATACCCTCAGCTCAGCCAGTGTTTCCATTCTTCCCTTTGGGACCTTGGGTAGCCGAAATGCTGTCAATATCACAACTTGACTCTGGGAGACTGACCAAGCAGGACAGAGTAGCAGCAATCACTCAAGGGAGGTACCAAAGCTGGCAGAGATAAGAATAAATCTTTCCCAGAAATAAGAACTTGACAAGTAAAAGAATGGCCCACATACTCATTCTTATTTTCACATTTATTTACTTGTTTGTTTTTCAACCATGTTTAGTGGTCTCTAACATTTCTAAAGTTCATAGCACTTCTCCTGAATACTTTGCCTCTAATGGAAGTGAGCAAGCAGAGAAAGAGGTCTTCAAGAGAAAATGCCTATTGTTATTCCAAACAGAAAGAAGCTCAGGGCTTATTCTTTCACCCAACCTCATCAGACTCTCTGGAGTACAGAGCCACTGTTACACTCAGATCCTAGCATTTATTAATTGCTAGGGCCTCTGCCTATAGACGCATCACCCCAGACAAGTATGAGCATTCCGTGCAGTCTCATTATCTTTAGAACTGGCAGTAAAGAAACTCACCTGAAGCCTTCAGGCTCATGTTAACTGACTATGAATTCTGATCCATGCCAACAAAACAAAACGGGGGCATCCTTATGGCTCAGCAGTGACATTTTGATGTTAATTTGGTATTGCTGAAAGGTGCCCGATATGTTCTTTTTTTTTATAAGCACAGCTGAATCTCTCTGTTAAATAATGCCAGCCCAAGATCTCAAAGAACAGACGTTCACCAAAGTGGCTTGAGAAGACACTAGTCCAGCTCAGAGTAGGACCACCATGAAAGCAGTTTAGGAGAATGTGAGGTGGAACTAGATCATTTTCCAAGTCTTCAAAGAAAATTCCACAATTTTCTTCAGTTACGTAAGCCAGTGAATCCAGCAATCCAGACTTTCAGAAATTCATCCCCGTGTCTGTCTTGATTCCACTATGCTGCAGATTACACCCTTTGGCTGTCATGCTGTCCTTGATGAAAGGCACATAATAGGCCTTCAAAAACGTTATCAAACTGAACCAAACTGATGTCAAGATAGACGATGGTTTGTTCTTACCTTCTGTGTAAAGATTATTATTAAGCCCATTCTCAGCCTTTTCCTTCTGAGCCTAAACAATACCCCCCTTACCTCTCATTTCTTTTAGTTCTTATGACAATACTCATTGAGCTGCCCACAGGGAGCTCTGTTCTGTACATGCTTTATGTAAATTAATTCTCATATCCCATTGAAGTAAGCCTTATTACTTTCTCCATTTTACCAATAGAGAAACTAAGTTCAGAGAAGTGAAGGGACTTGCCCAAGGTAACTGCTGGTAAGAAAACCTAGACAGGTCTGACTCAGAGTATAACACACTCACCCACGGCAACACACATCCTCAAGTTTCCCTTGTTCATCTCTGTAGCTTCCATCTGATCCATCTGTACATCCTCATTTAATTGTGAAGCACAGAAAGATCACAGTCATCTAGTTAAAGTCTAACCCCTGCCTAGTATAGCACAGACATTATTCTCATGAGTTCCCTAAGCTTCAGTTCCATGCATCACCCATTGGCACTGCTAACTAGTGGTGGACATGGTACATGCTATTACCCTACAGTATTCTTCTATTGGACATGCAAATGACTGGCTCCTTATAATCTTATTGTTTGCTAATCAATCACATATTTATTAAATGCCTATTAGATGCTGTAGGGGGTAGAAATGAAGTATGAATCATCATACTTATCCTCAGGTGAGCTAATTGGAAGATAAGATCAAAATATACAAAATAATTGATGGTGTTTTTATCTTAAATGATAACATGAGGTTTAGAATATGTATCATAGGAATGATGAGAAGAGAGGGTAGTACATCTGGACAGCTATATTTTCTAAGCTTCTTCTACTTACCCCGTCTTTGCCAATTTTCCCACCAGTTCTGTGCGGTGAGCAAACTAAATTCCCATGTGCATTTCAATCCAAATGCTGCCAGACTGTGGATAGAAACATAAGCAACACTTGGCCTTGAACTTAGCCTTAGATTTGTCCTCAGGTAGACAATGAGCCTCTGATATTTACTATCTCAGACAGCGAGATAGGAGCTGATGGGCACACCATACGGTATCATATCCAAATCATATCCGCAGTCCAAATGAATTATATATAAATCTTTTTCCATGATCTAGCCAGCCTTTCATTTTCATCTCAGAAGATTAGATTAGTATGACAGGACTTGTCCTTTATGAAGTCAGGCTGCCCAGTTAAAAAACCTTCCTCCCTTTAAATGATTGCAAATTGATCTTGTTAAGATTTTTATTCCTTCGGAAAGTCTCTTCACTTCCCTCAATGTATTTGATTCCTTCACGCTGGCCTTTTTCCTCTAGCTCTCCAAAATTTTCAATGATTATACACACTGATCAGGAGATCAATCAATTATTTTAGTGCTCCTTGCATAGACATGACCTGGACTTTCAAATTTAAATCCAAGCAACTCATAAAAGTAGCCTGACAGCAAATTTTCCTTCTCCAGTTCAAATGATTAGTTCCCATGCTCCATTCATTTAAAAAGACACAGATGACTACCTAAATGCTATCTGTTCTCCAAACTGCCTCTATGTCTATTAAAGAAATATAATGAGGTTTTTAAAAAATTTTATTACTGATAAGAGCATACTTCGAGAGCAGCTTTTATTCTTGGCCCCATGAAATTAAATGAATATATAGTAGCAATGGCATCCCTATGTATTAATAGCATAACAGCAACACAGTTTCTCACCTTTTGCCAAAAAATAGGATACAATCTGAACTAGGGGCGCTTCCAGGTACAAATGGGGTGGGGTACAATGTCTTTGTCTATATGTTGATGCTTATATTGGTTACATATGTAACAACTTACCAACAGAATTACCAGAAATCAGTGGGTTCAGTTTGCAAGTTACACTTCACATGAAGAGAAAGGATATCTTGGTACACAGGGAAATGTCCCCTTTTATTCATATTTCTGAGTTCTACAATAGTTCAAAGATTATCAAAATTACCTAAGTAAGAGTCACTGAAAGACCTCCCATTAAAGAACTTCATTGTATCAGTAACCTGGTTACACTAAGTTCTTGATCTGTGGTGAGGAAGGATAAATTCATCTCTCCTTAATTCTGTCAACCTCTTAATCCTTTCCTGTTGTAAGGTAGAATGACTCACAGATCCCCCTCATTGTTCCTTCACATAAAGGCAAAGATTCTCTTACTTCGTCCACAATAAAATTCTTTCTAAACCTAATTGGCTGTATTTATTAAACATGTACTAAAAGAGGATTTCCACTTTGCTCAGTGATGACTTCTAGAGTCAGAATTAGTTAAGCCTCCTTCTTCGATAAGTCAAGTAATCATACCCATCCATGCCTGATTTTCCATTCAGACTAACATCCCTAGCTCACAACCTCAGCTGTTCCTTGCACAGCATAGGTACTGTTGATCAGAGGTGTGTGGGCTAAAGCAGCCCGTCTTTAAGCTGCCCAGTGTCTGTAGTCTGGGCCTGGCTAGAAAAATGAGCTGAGACTATCAGACCCTCTGTCTCTCTCAGGAATCTGAACCCCCAAACCTTGAAAGAATGGCAGGTCTTTCACGTATAATATGAAATAGAGTGGGGGCCATGACCACCAAGGTCACGGGCACTGTGAAATAAGGAGAAGCAGAAGCTATGGGACCACAGGGAAAGCAGAAAGGGATGTGGATGAGACACATGTGAAAAACAGAGATGCTTTAAAATACAGGCCATACGTCCTCGAGAGAGACCCAGTAGGCAGCCAGCCCAGGCATGCTCTAAGTTCCTGCCAGCTTTCCAACTCTCTCCACATATATCCTCATAATAAATTGCCTGGTATTTTGTTTTTATTTTGTTTGTTGTTGTTTTGCAACAGCTTAGTTGGTCTTTGCTCTTGGTAATTAAAAGAGCCTAACTAGAAAGAAAAAGGCTACCACTAGTTACTATTTCCTTGGTCTAATCCTTGGAATTTATTCTACAGCTTCCCATTTTCATGAGGCAGACATGTGCCTTGATGACTTTCATATTGCTCAGAATTCAACAGAGCAGAGATATCAGGCTTCGTCCCCTGGTGGGGCTGGACAGGATCCCCTCAGTGACATAAGGCCATTCACACAAGAACCTCCCACATCCACCCAAGGCCCTTTTCTTATTCCCCATTCTGTTTTCATCCACTGTCTGATTGTAATATTCATTCAACTGTGGCTTTTTTGTCACACGGTTCTTAAGATGGATGGCGAGCCCGCTGCCTTCATACTCAGAGCTGTGCGCACATGCTCCCGAGTTCTCAGGCACGTCTCTGAAGGCGCAAGAATAGACGTTGGCAGCATTCCTCCATCTGTTCTTCTGTCTATCCAGCCGTTGGTGCTTATTCAGTATGCAGCTCGTGGCTAACCAGAGAACTGGGCACAGCAAGCAGGTACAATTTTCTTGGAGATGAAGTCAAATCACATATTTGAAGATTTACAGTGTACTTGGAGATAAAGACTGTTTGCTTCAAGCTAAGTAACAGACACTAACATCCCTGTCACAGGTATTGCAAGGCTTAATGAAAAGTTGCTTATGGATGTGTCCCCCAAAATAAATAAATAAAGCAGGTGGATGGTGGCAGGAAACCCACATTGGTCGTTGGTCGAGGACAATGAAATATGACGAGTAGAGTTCCAGGATACCCCGGGATGAGGCGGTTCTTCTGCATTGTCTGAAGCCACTGGGACCCACACAAACCTCTATCAGGCCTTGAGGAAGGTTGTTCGTGCAACATCAGTCAGATGTTAAACAGTTCAGCAAGTAAGCTATTTATTTTATCTGAACTTCTATTTTATTTGAATTTCTGTTCATCTGTATATGGCTCTTAGTTTCTAAAATCTTAACTATATCCAGTTCTTCACAGCTGTAAGAAATGAAATTTCTCCCATCTTGCCCTGCTCTCTCAAGTACCTTCTCAACAGGCCCCGAACGAAGCCAAATTCACCAGTCTTCAGCTTTTCCTCATTGCACGTAAAGCTGGTCTGCACTCTGTTCAAATATTGTGTCATTCCCCACATCTTTTTGAATTTAGGATGGCAGAGCTGGCTCTGACCGTCAAAGTTAGAGCTCTGTTTCTACTGAATCATCGGGCATTTCACACTGACCTATGAAGTGTCCATGATCACTTCAAAAGAACTTAATGTTCATTGATGTAGACCAAATTTGGTTCACTCTGATGGTATCAGAATATAACAAGGTAAAATATTAAGTTTACCCTGTGTGAAAGGGCTAAGGAGTTGTCAAAAAGACTGGTTTCTGTAATATTTAAAAATTTCACCAAAATTTGGCATGTGAAAGGAGGTTATAGAGTTATTTGTTAGCATTGAGATTTAAAAGTCAAATAAATGCCAATTTAGCGCTTGAGAATAGCATCACAATACAAGCTGCAAACGCCCTCCATTTTGACCACACAGGGAAGGAGATATGTGCTATTTATTCCTGAGAATAAGTGGTCTAAAGATTTTCTGTAATGGATTCTGTCTGACAAGAACAAGGGGCACTGACCTGCAGAAATCCCTACGAACCTTTCCTCCCTGTGTTTCGTCCCCAGGTGCCTCAGCCTTCATGATGATTTTGATAACTGGTTCCTGAAGCCACCACTCCACAAAGGCGCCTAAGTAAAAATCTAAAATTTAGATTTTCCTCTTTATAAACCTACATCCTTTTAAAAAGAAAGATTTCCCAAGAAGCTAAGGTAACAAAGCAGTAAGAACAAAAAGGAGAAGCAGCACACTGCAGCTGCGGAAAAAGAACTGGATTTGGAATCCAAAATCTGGATGCAAATCTGAATACTTCTTAGCTGTGTGATCTTAGACAAGTTATTTAACTTATCAAAAAAAAGTGCTAATTTGTAATTTATAGAGTCGTAAAGAGGATTAAATGAGGCAATACATAAGGAAGAGTTTACTACAGTGCCTGGCACACAGTAAGCTCTCTGGTTCACTAAGTATGAATCTAGTGACCACATATGACAGCCAAGAATATAAGCAAGGAAGAGTTTTATTTCACACAGGTTTACAAACTGGTTAAGCTGCCAGATTCATCATCATTTTTATTGTCCTCATTCCCTAAACATCAGTCATATCTAATGAAACACAGCTTCTGAGTTTGACTGGCCCTTCAACATAACCCAGAACAGTGGGTGCTCTCAAGCTGTCCCCTTCTGAATATGTGAGAACATTCTACCTTCTCAGGGCTTGACATGGGTCCCACTGATTCCTCCCGTGATTTTAGGTCAGTCACTCAACTGGATGGTTGGCTATGAGTTCTGGCCCAGAAGACATATTCTTAGCCTGTTTCCTGCTTCATACTGCCTGGTCAGATGTCTGGAGAACATTCAACAACCCATTGATGACACTGGCTCTACTGTTTCATAGAAGCCATCTTCTTCAGCTACTATTCCCAGCTGCCATCTTGTCTGAGATGGAACAGCACCCATTGGGTAGGTTTGGAAGGTGCCATTTGCATGGTTCTTTACCATCAGGCTACTTTACTTTGCCAGACACAATTCCTATCCACTATCTTAAGGAAAACTACCCTTTCTTTCCATGTGAAAGTCATAGATGTTCTCTGGGCTTGTCCCAATCTGAGTTCTTCCCCCAATCTGAGAAACACCATCAGTCTTTGGCTCATTTGCAGACTAGTTTGCTTTGAGCATAAAGAAAGGATAATACCACCCACTCCTCACTCCCGTTCATGCCCCCTGCTAGGGCCATGTGCACCACCTACTTCCCCTGATTCTCCTGAGTGACTCATCAGCCAGGAGCCAGGATGTGCTCATAGAAGTATCCATCCAATATCAGCCAATCAAAATAAGATTCTCCAAGCACACATACAAAGTAATGCAAAATAATTCCTACTGACAAAGATGAAGGATTTAAAACATGCCTGGACAGGTAAATAACTGAACTAAGAGCAAGAAGAGATAAGGCAGGAATAAAACATGAAATTCTAAATATCTGAATCAATTAAGACACAATTCTATCACAGACAATATAGCAACCTGGTGACAGATTTTTTTTTCTTTTACAAATCAACTAATTTCTAAATATCTTCATAGGTCTATAAAATAATCACACTTTCCATTGCTATTCCTCATGATTGAAGCTGCCCCCTGCTCTATATCAAATGTATTCTCATTTAGCACAGACTCATTTAGCAAAGACCTCTATGCTTACCCACACCCTCAAAGGTGAAATAAATGCTCTACAGGCTATTCTCTGGGAAGATCCAAAGATATCACGGATTGTAGTCATGGGTGAATCTCACATTCCAACACTAGCATAGTAGGAACTCTTGAAAGGTCCCATTCCAACAAGGGTGATGGGTTAGAAGGGACGGTTAGAACTGCAGAAGTGACCAGTGTTTCCATGTGCCCACCTAGTGACTCACAGACACATCCTTGGTAAGTTCCTTCCCATCCAGCCATGAAGAAACTGAGTCTCTATGAGAAATAAAATTTTCTCTCTTTAGAGGGCTTTATTTTCCTTGATTTTTCCCAAATTCAATTTTTACATTGTCTAAGACAGCTAGTTTATTCTTAGTTGAGTTTGTGCATGCACCACACACTTGCACAATATTAGGTGTTCAAGTGAAAAAAGGCAGACAGGAGTCATCACAGAAAGATCTTTACATGTGTTAGGTAAAGAATTATGCATCTGTCAAATACACACGAGGTGGATCTTGGTGCAATGGGACTTAACGTCGCTTAGTAGAAGAAATCTTTGGCTGCTTCTTCATTAAGGTGGACACAGAGGGTCACCTTGGAACAGAAGTCTACATCATCTCAGAGTGCTCAAAGACAAACAAATGCCTCTGTTCCTGGAAGAGGAGTAAAAGAAGACTTTTGAGGCATGAGAAAAGTATTCTTCTTGGTATGGACACACTGATCGCTGGAGAAGAGGTAGGGAAAAGTAGTAAGGAGCCAAGGATTCTGCTGAGAGAAGAGAGATGGATACTCCAAACCCCTTCAAAACTACTAGAAATTCCTCTGTAGACTGATGCAGTTCAGACTGAGACCACTGACAGGAAAGGAAAATGGAGGATCACCCGTAAGGCAATGAGGAATTGGAGATTTAATCCAGCTCAACACAAGGCACTAGAGACTCATGGGGAGCACTAGTTCAGCACAGCACAAAGCTAAATCTGGAAGTCCCTGCAGACACCGACACCCTAGAACAATGGTCCTGCCTCGGGAGCACTGAGTGAGCAAATGAATTAACTTGAAACATTGTCAACCTAACACAAACCAGAAAAGTAAGCAAAACAGGTCTGCTAGTAGACTGCTCAGACTGTGCAGTTCTCTGTCCATGTGAGGTCTGGAATCAGACTGACCCATGGCCTGAATAAACTTCTAGTGTTCTTGAATAATCTATTGTGGCAATTAGAGAGCACTTCAGAAGGTAAAATTGCTCTTCCTGCTATTGACAATATGGGCAGGAAGAAGTTTTAGTAGTAAATTTAAAAAGAGATGTGACTCCTCTTTATAGCCCAAGCTGATAACTGGTACAAATGGGTACAAAAGCAGTTTCACAGAAGATAAAGATAGAACTACTTTAGGTCCAATTTAGACAATATTCCTAGTGGGCTTTTATCAAAAAGTAGAAAAATAGAAGTGTAATGTGGTGAAAGGTGAACATTCAGATGGTTAACTATGGTATATTTTCCGAATAATCAGAACCAACGTGGCTCCAGCCAACCTTATCAGAGAAAGCTCATCCCTGGGATGGAAACTAGGAGTACTATGAATGGGAATAGCAGATAATTGGGTCTAGAGTAGGCATTTAGTCTCATCTTACAGGCCTTAATTTGGGTACAGGGGAATGTCAGAAGGGATTAATACCCACTGGGTTACTAATCTTGCAAAGTCAAATGTACAAAGTAAGAGTAAATATCATTTTAAAAAAATGGTACCACAATATGTGCACTGCTTTGGTAAACTCATTTTATCATGAGCTCTCATTAAGGGGTATGTTTTGTAAATAGTTTAGCCTTTTATGTTTACTTCTAAAGACATGTCATGCATTCAATATTTCCTGAGCATATACTATATAAAAGACCTTGTCCTAGGCACAAAGGAGGATGCAAGAAGTAATGGGAAATTATCCATGGTCAAAAAGAGTTTACAGTCCCGACATCTAGAATATGCAAGTGACAATGATGCAAAGTAACATGTAATTATCAAAAAAATTAATAAAAACAAATGTTATGGGGCAGAAAAGGAAGGGATCAAACATGATCATGAACCAGGAAAATTTTCGTGGAGAAAAAGTAAGATGATGATGATGGTGGTGGTGATGACCAGGTACTAATGGGCTGAGAGGCCAATTCTAGTGGTGGGAGCAATTTAAACAAAAGTGATGAGTTGGTTCTGAGGACAGTGAAGGTTCAGTTAGGCTGTCCCTTCAGCAAATGTTTATCAAGTGCCTAATAAACACCAGACACTGGGTTAAAGGCTGATGATAGAGACAGGAGCTTCCCGCCTAAGCTTTCATGGTCAAGCAGTGGAGCAAAAGGTAAATGGAAAAATAACATAATAGGTACGTACTATACTGCATTACAGGGTGGGGGTTAAGAGCAGATGCTCTGTGGTGAGATTATCTAGGTTGGAACCAGAATCTACCATCTACAGGCTGTTTATTATCTTATGCAAGTTACTTAGCCTCTCTTGCCATGGTTTCCTTATCTGTGAAATGGGTTAGTAATGCACCCACCTCAAGGGGTAAATAAGACGGTGCATGGGAAGCACTTAACATAGTGCCAGGCGCCTGTATGTGCTCAGTAAATAGTACTGTGAGGTATATATTTATTTGTCCTTCCTGTCTGTATATTTGATGTCATGATGATAGTGTCTTAGAAGCAGAATTAGGGAAGACTCAATCAAGGATAAAAACTTTTCAAAAGTCATTAATACATTTTTACACATTGTTTTCTAACATTGTGGTCTCATTTCTCACTCCCATAAGCAGTGTATGAAAGTGCTGATCTTACCATGCCCCATAGTTCATATGTTCTTTAAAATATTTGCTAATTTGGTAGGGGAAAAATGGTATGTCATTGTTGTTTTAATTTCCATATCTTTGATTGTAGTGAGGCTATTTTTCATGTGCATTAGCCACGTATATTTTTCTTCACATAAAATGGTATTCCCATTTTACAAATGGGGAAATTCTGAATTTTGAGAATTTTGGAAATTCTGGTTGCAGAGTCTGGACTTAAAGAGCCAGGAAAGGTAGAGTCCTTGAAAATTACCAAGCAGGAGAACAAATTAATATAATCTTATACTATAGTACACATGGGCTAGTTCATTTCATATTCTAGGGAAAGAACAGAAATAAACCAGAGTGATACTGATGAAAGTGGGTATGGGTTTTGGAGTAGGAATTAATATGGATTAAACCAGAGAAAGAAAATAAACAGAAAGCTTTAAGATTAAAAAGATAAATGTAAGGAACAAAATAAAGAAAAAGGAAAGACGGTGAGAGAAACATGATTGTCAAAGCAAGGCAAGGAAAGGGAGGAGAGGAGGCACAAGTCCCCAAAACTTTTTAAAATGAACATATTTATAGTTTTATATCCTTTCAGCTCCCATCTCTGTCCTTAAACAAATATGGCTCTCGCTATGCTGCTTGCACTACACAACGTGCAAAGATGTGGGCAGGAGGAGGTGATGACAAAGCTGGGAGAGCAAGGGGATACCAATGGGAGTCCCAAAGGCGCACTGCTCCCAAAGCCAAGAGAATCTGACCCCTATTCCAAGAACCCACTGGCTCCATCTCTTTCTCGACCTGGAGGCAAAAAAAAAGACTCTAAGTAAGAATAGCTTCAGAATATGGATGCTTCAGCCCACATTACCTTTGGAATGCCCCCTCTTGGGTCTAAGAAGAGAATAGCAATCCAGAAAATACAGAGTTAAAAATGGAGCCAAGAAAAGGAGTGAATTGGTACCGAGAACTTCTTCCTTTCACCAACTTCCTCAAGGACTCTTTTTTTTTTTTTCTCAAGAGTATCATCTGGCCAAACTCTTGTCTACATCCTCCTGACCACTCAATAGTTTCCAGCCTCCTCTAGACCTCTTCTTTTCCATATCAATTTCAGTCTACCTCACCTGTGCCAGGAATCTGCAGGAAAGGCAAGTCAAGTTGGGAAAAGGAAAAGAGGCAAAAGGAAGAGTTAAAGGAAGTCACTCTCCACACTGCAATGGAGTATTCTGCAAGACCCATCTGTAGAACAAGAACCTGGGAGGAGGCACAATAGGCGGACAAGATCCACAACAGCTGGGAAGAACGGCCCCTAAACAAGAGAAGGTGCCACATCATTTGGTGCCTTTCCATCACTGGCACCTGAAAAGCATGGGCAAGTTCTCCTCCAAAGTCTTAGGATTTATTAGCTTTTCTCCTTTGTTCCCCTTCCCCAAAGAACACTGATATTCTGAATATACACATCACATATTTAAGGTGCTAAGTATTTGCTTGTAGCTCACATGTCAGGTGATGCCCCCTATTCTTGGGCAGTCTTATTGATTTTGGTCCAAACATCAGTTCTGAGGCAGGCATAGTTTAAAATCTTTCCTAAATTTTTTTACTGCTCCTGTGCCTTTCTTTCTGCCAGTCTTTCTCTGAGCACCTATATCTGTCTTGATTGTCTGCTACTCTTCTATCCAGATCCACTGAGATTTGAAATCAAGCTTTAACCAGCTTCTACATAAAGGAAGAAAATCCACTTGTTTTATCCATTCTGTGAGCTTAATAATGTTGCAGACGTGGGCAGACCCAGGGAAGGGCCACATCATTACAGAGTAGACATTCACCATCTCCGAGGGGGTTCCGCACCTCTGCTCTCCAACCTCCCTCTTCCTCAGTTGTCCTCCTAGTCCTGGAGATTAGATATATGCTCTTTATTTTTAGCTTATTCATGGAATTCTTTTCTATATCATGCAGAACAGACTCTCCCACTCTGAATCCCCTCAAACTCTCAGTTTTTACTCCAGATGTATGTCTCAAGTTGTTTCTGCTGGAGAATATATTACTCTCCTTGAAAGGTATTCTGGAGAATACAACTTTCTTTGGTCATATTACATGATGGTGCAAATTATATAAAATTAGAGAAGTTGCAGGCTATAGTTTCCCATAAGCATGGGCGATATTCAAAATATTTAACAACGGGCATGGCACCTTCAACAGCTCACCAGAACTGAAGCCAGACTTAGGGATGGCACGGGGTGTTGCAGCCCCTGCTCTGTCAGGCATTAGCCCTTTCAGTGCTGACTTACGAGAAAGCCTGGGGGACAAACTGGCGGTACTCACAGGCTTCAGAGCAGCTGCCATTTACCAACTGGTATAGATCCATATTTTAACAACTGCACAACCACATGGGTGCTTACCATCTAAACTTTAGTCCAGTAGCTCATCAGGAATGATCTTACTTGATCCTGTGTTATTTGGCTGAAAATATTGCTCCATATGTCCACAATCTGCCCTGTTGTAAAATCACCTGAAACCCATTATTTTACATAATCCTGCCTTTAACTTGAGTGTTCACTCTTGGTTTTATATTTTAGTCCAAGGCCACTGCTCTGAGATGTTTTGGTCTCTAGGAAATCAATTCATTCTTGACCAAATATTTTCCTTTAATTTCAGGAGAAATTAACCCCTTCAAGAAATTAACTCTGTGGCCTTTCTAGGTTGCAGATATAATATATCCCATAAGCAGCCTCCTTTCCTTACAGGACCCAATTCAACCCTGCTCCATAACTTTTATCATTCCTCTTTTTCTCTAAGGCTGTTACCAAAACTCAAGTTTGGTCTTGTTTTTGTTTTTCTGCTATACAGCAGTCCTTAAGAGTTAAGCTCTAGAATGGCACTATCCAACAGATGCAAGCCACATATGTAATTTTAAATTGTCTAGCAGACATATTAAAATAAATAAAAAGAAACAGGTGAGCTTAAATTTTAATCATATATTTAATTTAACTTAATATATCTAAAATATTATTTCAATGTATAATCAATATAAAAATTATTAATGGGATAATTTATGTGCCTTTGTTCATACAAAGTCTTCAATTCTCAATGTGTATTTTGCAACTTACAGCACATCTCAATTCAGACTAGCCACATTTCAAATGTTCAATTGCCACATCTGGCTAGTGGCTACCACACTAGACAGTGCAGCTAGAGCCAGCCTGCCTAGCCCAGCTTCTTATAGCTCTGCCACTTTTTAGCTGCTTGAGCTTGGGTAAATAACCTTCCTGTACCTCGGTTTCCCTGTCTTTCCAAGAGTGGGAATGATAGAAAACACCTCATAAGATTGTTACGAGAATTCAGTGAGAAGGCATGATTCATGGAACAGAATAAAACTTTAATAAATGTTAGCCATTATTGTCACTATCATTATTTTGCTATTTCTTCTCCCAATATTACTCTCCATTTCTCCAATTTATTATTCAATATCCAAAAGAACTAGTATGACCTTATAAAGAAAATTCTCTCTCAAGAAAGTCATTTCCCAGACCCTGCTTTTTCTCAGTTGAAGAAATAATGACCTACAACAGTGCCATATCTTTACTAATTAGAGGATGTCTATCCTAGCCTAGACAGACCAAAGGTAACACAAAAGTAAATTTAGCCAAGCACAGCCCAAGCACAGGGACACTGAGAAGTACAGTTTTTATTTTCCTGGGATCTGAATCCTTATTTACCATACAGCTATTTTTTTAAAACCAGTCTCCTCATTTATGTAAGCACCTTCTATCTCTATGCCTGAATTCTAGCCAGTATTTCATTAAGGTTCAGCCAGAGAATAGCATTCACCATGATTTACCCTCCCAAATATTACAGAATGTTATTTATGTGGCCTTTAAGCAGGTGTCATATCCATCCCCAGCCGTGGCTTCATTTCAACCACAAGGAATAGCAGATGCACCATGTTTCCCAAAATTCCTTTAAAAACAACCGTGTAGATGCCAGGAGCACTGGGAACATTATGAACTGGAGAGTTGGAAATTGAGGGGTGGATGCAGAATGGTGGCAAGGGAATGTAAAGAATCCAGTTCTATCAAGTGCCAAATTGTTAACATAGAGCAACAGTTTATAAAGCTATATGGAAGGAGAATTTATAGAGAAGAAAGTCAAAAGTCAAGAGTCAAAAATAACCTAAGAGCAAAAATGTTTGCAGACCTAGGTTGTATATTATTTATGGAGAAAAATGGATTCTTTTTAGGGTTCAGAAAAGGTGTCATAAGGACAGGTTTTGCCAAGAAATATGAGAGATATTTGCATAGGGAAGTGGCATGGTTTATGAAACTTATGAAAAAGGAGGAGAAAAAGCATGGAAGCAATTTTTTATAAATGATATGAACCTATATTTTATTTTTCTTAAGAAGGAATATTTTCTGATCAAATGTGGCCAAATATTTCAGCAGGACACTCAACAAAGACTGTAGTGAAATTCTGGTGGAAAAGATGGAGAAATAATACAGAAGGAGACCCCTGGTAGATAACCAAAAGACCCTTACTGAGTCTTGTTTTATTCAGCACTTTAATCAACAACTTGGGGAAGAATATTTTGACTAATTTACAAAATATACATATGACAAGATGATGGGAAAATAACAGAGGTGTCAGATGGCAGAATCGAACTTCAAAAATACATGGGCAGGCTAGAAAGATGAGATCAATCTAATAAAATGATATTCAGTTGAGTTAAATTTAAAACCAGCTCCATAAAGAGTGCATGGGAAGGCCTGGCTTAGTTTGGATCTTAGATAATTGTAAACGTGGGAAACCAGGCTGTCAAACGGCTAATGTAATCTTAAATTACTTTAATAGAAGGATAGCATATCAAACAAGGGAGATGATAATTCTGTTGTATTCCACTGTAACACACTGATAAATTGATCATTTGTATCTTGATCAAGTTTCCAGCATGAAATATCTCAAAATCATTTAATTTGAAAACCAGCTGAAGAAATACAGGCTGCATAGTTTGAAGAAGAGAAAACTCAGGGACTTCCTGAAAGTTATATTGTACCTGGAGGCAATCACATGAAAAAATAGTTAAAAATAACTACAGAGAGTAGAAAATAATGCCCAAAATGGCAATTGCAGCATAGCAGATTTTTGTCTTAATGTAAGGAAAACTTCTCACAATCTGAATGGAGTGAATTCTCCTGATCATTCAAGTCCCCTGCAATAAGGCATGTTCTTGGAAAAAGAGTCACTGGGTTACCTGTTAGGGATTCGTTCACTGAGTGAGATGTTGAACTAAATAACATTTTTTTTTTACTTTTTAAAAACCAGTAAAATTTTATTATGTAGTTATTTCCAACATGGACAGAGAAATAGATCAACTATCTCAGTTAGTTATATTGATTGCAGAAAACATTCATAACCACTTCATAGAAATGGGACTGTTTTCCCTAAATTAACAGAATATTTGGGATAGATACATCATGTTTCAATATTTAATCCATAAGCATTAAAGATCAACCAGAGGCAAACTAAGTTTGAGCTGTCAGTCTGGGATAGTTTATTGAAATGGGATACCCCCTACTTGGCCTGTCACCAGCCCAGCACCTCTCCCTTGAGACCAGCACAAAGGTCAAGGTCATATCATCTCCACAGACAAGTCGCCCCTCACCTGTCCGAGTTCACCTGTATAGGTGGTAAGTCCTTGTGCCCTGGAAGTCCTAATAAAGTAGGTGATCAGACCCAACAGTGTCAGGTGTCTGCAACTTTGGAGTGAGAAATCGGTTTTCAAAGCCAGAACCCAGATGAGGATAATCTTTAATTGGTAAATATTTAAGTGCCAAAGGGTTTGAAGAAATGAAAATAATATATACATGTGAAGTGAAATGAGCTGTGAACAGATCTGCAGCTGCCCTCCTGCCTGACAGGTTCCTGACAGGAGCCTGGGGTCCCCAAAGAGAGCCCAGGTCAGGCCTCATTCAGTCCCCAAAACAGGCCTGACTTCTGTCTCAGAAGGTTTTCACCTTAAACACCACAGAGTCATCCCAGCAGATCACAACAAGGTAGAAAACCTTGCAAAGAAGTCAGACTATCTGATCCAAATTTTTCCCTTTGCAGCCTGGGCCAGAAGTAAGTACCCAAATGCAGCATTTTTAGGTATTTCTACTCTTCCTCAGGAACGACCCGTAACTGCAACGCAGGCTGTACACAGAAGACACAGGGAAGGAGTGGCCAGAGCCACGTCTTGAGCTGAGGAGGAGGGCGGGGTCTCGAGGACAGCCCTCGGCACCGGGTGATCTTGTGAGGGGGCATGAACCCCGCGTCCCCAAGAGTCCTGAGCGCCGCTTGGCCATTGGCTTGTATCACCAGGTGGGTGATGCTGCCACTGTTGAGGGAGAGACGGAGCCAGCCTTCGGGGGGAAACTGCAGCACCCTGCGCACGACGCAGCAGATGATGCTGTGACATAAGATGATCTGGTACCTAGCTTC
Source organism: Daubentonia madagascariensis (assembly GCA_023783475.1). Classification (NCBI taxonomy): domain Eukaryota; kingdom Metazoa; phylum Chordata; class Mammalia; order Primates; family Daubentoniidae; genus Daubentonia; species Daubentonia madagascariensis. The sequence goes on from JAKFHU010001244.1 coordinate 2,171,073, forward strand.
CCCCTGCTTGGCATCCGCGGTGGATGCAGTTCCGAAGAGCGGCCTCAGTCCGGGCTCCGGCCTCATAACACACAGCTTCGGGCTTCCAGCGGGACGGGGCGGGTCTGGCTGGATGCGGGCGCCCTCCCGCAGCAGGTCTGTGCTGACCTTGCTGATGCCTGGCAGCTGCCTGCTGATCACTTCAGTGGTTTCCACTGCGCAGGTCACGGAGGTGTGGACGATTTTGTTACACTTCAACCCCAAGCTTGCAAGTCGAAGCCCTGTTAGTTTAGCCTGTTCACGACCCAGTGGGGTCGGAATGTGGTCCTTTTCCAAGGACGTCCATTCCACATGGTACTGGGAATGTCTGATAAGGAAGATGTGCCGTGTGGCCTTGGCTTCCTAGTGGTCCAGCCTGGATGCCAGTTCTCCAGATTCCATGTTCCTCTTCCCCAGGTTGAACAGAAGCAGTGGTTCTCGCCTGTCCCATTTGAGGTCCCGGAAGCTCGCCCCGACCACACCGCCCCCTCCCCTTGCCCCCACGCTGGCAGCTCCTTGTCCCTGCCCAAGCACCTAAATGGCCTAACTGCTTCTTCTAATACTCTATTAATATGGTATTTTTGTAGTAAAATGTAAGTAAATTGAGTCGGTTATGTCTGACACTATAACACAAATGTGAGGTAATTACACATACATAGCCCCATCACAGAGTACATGTGTTATTACTAGAGACAAACCTTAGCTCTTCTGTGTCTGTAGATCAATTATGTCAACAGAGTTATGTGCTAGACTTTGAGTTAGTGAGGTTGAACATAAAACTGGATCAGAATTTATTTGAGTTGATGAAATAGGCTTCACTTTTTCCATAATTAGAAAGCATAGGTCAGCCAGCAGGTAGGCTGCAGAGAAAAATGGATAGTTTTCAGTTCTCCTGCCTATGTGGGTCACACAGGAGAAAGAAGGGGAGGGGAAGGGGCTGCTCAGGACCACACACACACACCCCCGGTAACAGCCAGAGACCAGGCTTCTGTGACTGTCAACATTTCGAAGCAGCTTGTTGAGCAAACCTCCCTCTTCTGTATCCAGATGATCTTTGCCATTGAGGTTAAGAACAATATTATACTTTTGCTCCTCTCAAGGGATAAATTTGTCACATTGTAAGATATCACTTTTGTCTTTGGGCTGAAGTTACAATAAAATACAGAAAGAATTCTAGATTATCTCTCAGCTCTTCTTGTTTTAAGATCGATGATTCAACATGGTTCCCTTTCTGACAACAATGTAATGAGACTTGTTTCTTGCAGGTTTGAGAAAAGAACTCTAACTACTTTGTTGTTCTGCTGCACACATCATTCTTGAGCTGTCTTTTGCTTTGGGAAATCAAACTTTGGGAGACTCTTTGCTCTAGACCTGAGTTACCCATATACTTTTATCTCCCCATCACACTGCTTGTGTCACCTTACCTCTGTACTAAAGGTCAAGGCTGCTGCTTAGCAGTGGCTCAGGGACTCTGAAAGCACCTAGTCTGTGGAAATGGGAAGAATGGATCTGTCTAGTCTTCATGTGAATGGGCATATGCTGTGTGAGTACCTGGAGCTCTATCACACTTAGAGGATGCCAATGATTTGACTTAAGGCTACTTTCCTTCCCCCAAAACACGAGACTTTTCAAAGACTGGGAAATTTAAAGAGTACTATTAATATAAAAAACTATAATTTGTATACACGATGTTAAGTTTAAATAATATAAAGATCAAACAATTTTATAATATACTACCAAAAAAACAGCAAAAGCTTCCCTGTACTCAATGCCTTCACTGAAAATTCATTCGAGTCTCTTCCAGGTGAATTCATCCCTCTCCCACCCCAATAATCAAGGGCAGGATACTGAAAAGACTCATACACCAGAGATAAAGAAAAGAATAAGTTAGTATTTCTACATGCAACGTCTACTTTCTGCTTATAGGCAACAGGATTCCCTATGTAATGAGCTATGGACATTCTATTGATCTCCAAAATATAGGACAAGAGGATTACTAACAGGAATGGATTTTTAGAAAACCACAGACAGGCAGTAGGGTAAAATGCAGCCCTTTGTTCTAGGCAATAGGCAAAGTTAGGTGGGTGTTAACAGAGAAATATTTCAAAAGCTAAAACACCACAGAAATAAGGACACCATGATCTTGGCATAAGAATCTGGGGCACCTGGACAAAGGTAGATGACTGAGATCTCTGATACCCAGAGAAACTGATGAAGGTCTCTGGGCTCTTTCATGAGACAAAAGTATGTTTCGTTATAATGAAGAAAATGACCACACGGAAAGAGTGAAATGAAATTATTTTAAATAAACAAAGAAGCCCACTCCAAGCAGTAAAAGTCTAGAATACACCTGCTGGCCAAACTTGGTATAGATTAGCTCAGGAACTAGGAGAGCCTGAGCCTCAGAGTTCAATGTTTTCAGAATTTGCACCTTAGCAGGTCACAGGAAGGCAGGAATGAATGTATACCTAATACAGAACATATCCCTTTGTGTCATAGCTAGCTGCATAGGTGTCGGTCTCTCTGCTAAATAGGAAGCTTCCTGAAGGCAGGAAAGGCCTGGAGTACTGACTAAAATATAGCAAGTGTTCAATAAGCGTTTGGTATGTGAGTGTGATAGCTCAATCTGAGCTGTCCCCGTATGATACATTGAATGTCCTAATGGCCCCACTGATGGTCTCCCTATATCCACCCCTTGGAATGTGACTTTGCAGCTCCTCCCATTGAGAAGCACAGTGTACTTTTCCCCTTGAAATGAGCTGGCCTAATCACTCATTTTGGCCAATGCGATGTGGTAGAAGTGTCACTGTGCTGGCTTAAGCCCAAGCTAGCCTGCTGGAGAATGAGAGACCCCATGGCTAAGCGCCCAGCTGTCCCAACTGAGGTTATGTTGGACCAGCTTGTAACCAGCCAACACTCAAACATGAGAGAATCAGGAAAGAAGCCTACCCAACCCAAAACTGACCACAGAGGCATGAGTGAGCCCAGCTGACACAAGAACTATCTAGATGATTCCCCACCTTATGAGAAATAATACATGGCTGCTATTTTAAGCCACTAAGTTTTGGGTAGTTTATTACACAACAGCAGCAAACTGACACACTCCACTAAAATGCTGCTTTAATGTTCTTTATTACTGACCTTGTTTTTAAATATTTATGATCTATTTTAGCCTCTAATAATTTGATTCAAAAGAAAAAGCAAAAAGAATCCTTACCATTGACTCAATAATAACTATGTCTACATGTATACTTTCTTTTTTCCCTCTACTTGCCACTACTTAGAAAAGTACTTGCCCCTGCTTAATAAAGTCCTCATTCACTTCTCGATGTCCTGTTAAAATCAGTCTCTAGCTGGTCCCCTGGCATCCAGCCTTGTTTTAACCCCATCTGCACAACATGCAAGGGTTATCATCATAAAACATACGTGTGATCTTGTCACTCCCCTCCTCAAAAAGTTTAGGCCTTTCACATCACATACAGAATAAAGTGTGAACTACTCATATGGCTAATCCCATCTGTGACATTTTTGCCCAAACACCCCTTTCCAGTCTGATCTCACGCCCCAGCTCCCACATGCCTTATGTCCCAGCCACACCAGTCTGCCTCCACCATTTACCAACCGTGTCTTCTACTCTCCCACCTTCATATTTTTGTTCTACTTGTTTCATGTGCTTGCAATCTCCCACCAATCAAAATCCCATTCAAAACCATCCACCCCAAGAAGTTATCCTAAATATTCCACTGTATCTTTATGTAATAAAAGGATATAATAATAATACCAACAATATTTATTAAGCCTGTACTATGAGCTAGTGCTATTAAGCACTCTATGTGCATTATCTTTTGATCATCACATCAGTCCTGTGACATCATTATTATTACTATTTTCCACATGTTATAGATGAGCAAACTGAGACCCAAAAGGTCAACCAGTCCAACATTAAGTATCTACTAAGTGGCAGAGCTAAAATTTGAATCAAGGACTCTAGGAGCTAATCTACTATGCTACACCATGTTTTCATTTGAACATCTCATATTTACCATAATAAGTTACACTAAAGCACAAAGTAGTTAAACGACTTACCCAAGGTCACAGAGTACTAGATCATGAATCAAAATATTTTGATTTCTTCAATCTTTTGCTAATTTTCTGCTGCCTAGGAGAACATAATTGCTGACTGGTCTCTCCAGCAGAGCTTGAGAATATTTGCCTTTTTTCATTTTTTTCAATAAAGAATGCCTAAACTGAATGAAGCAGGTAAATTTCATTCTCTCCTACTGCTGTCATCATCCACAGCTATTCAGCCAGGGTTCCAAAGCTATAGGGAGAAATTAAGTTTAAAATCAAATTAAAATAATTTGGGGCTTAATTTTATTCAAATTTCAGAAAAATTCCAGCCAGTAACCCTGTTAATATACAACCGAACTAAATGTCTCATGTACCCAATTATGTTCAGTTCTGTGGGGACCACATACGTAGCACTGATGCCTTAAACATACTAATCTCATTCTATCCTACTTTATCCACTGGTCTCTCAAAGAGCGCCACATAGCTGAACTGACTTGCTTTTTAGAAACAGCACTCCATTTTAAATACATAAAATGTCAACCAGGGTAGTCCTTAGTCCTGGTGGACACACTTAGGAAAGCAGGTCTGCAATTGGCCATAGTGATTAGTCTCCAGAGGCTAGGGACCAGGAAGGGCCTGGTGAATCCAGGAATGGACCTGATTTGGCCCACAAGTATCAGGGCTGGAGGGGAAAAAAAAGAAAAAGAAAAAATCCCTAGTTGAATAGAAACCCAGGTGAACCATGTAAGCTTGGAAATAGTTCTTTTACTGAACTTCAAGGGGAAGAAAGGGAAGCTGACACGGCTTGTTTTGCTGCTGTGCCTGTTGTCCATTTCTTTTCTTTGTCCAGGCAGGCTGCACAGAGCGTGGGGGCAGCCACTGAGAGCAGCAGGTGCTGGGAGGGAGCAGGAGAAAGGGCCTATTCAAGAGCACTTAGTCGGCCCAGTTTGAGACTCACCACAAAAGAGAGACAACAAATGCAGACTTCATAGGACAAAAGGAATATGTAGTGTGCTCCACCTCCTCCAAGGAACCTTCGATAGACAGTTCTTACCTGCGGCTCTACGTTCGGTATGTTCAGCCTCTACCTCCCAAAACTCCAATTCATCTAAGAAGCTTTTTTTTTTTTTACTTTTTTTCTGAAGACCTATTAAAATAAGCAAAATGGGTAACTGGATGAAACTCAGGGTCAGGCCTAACCTAAGCCAGGAAAAGTATCCACTGAATATTATTTAAAAACCTTTCTTAAGTTTATGGGAAGCCCTTGCATGAAAGAAAGTGAACGTCACTTGAATCCCTGAACTTCTCAGCCTCTCGCTGCTTATCTCACATTTATCTTCAGAAAAGGTGAAGATTCTATTTCATACAGGCTCGGAGAGAGAAAAGAAGTGGCAGGTACGAATGGCTGCTACAAATGCTCTTACATAGAAAAAGCAGCATTCAAATTCTAGGACTATACCTCTGCCTGTCAGAAACATCTGTGTTATTCATTTCAAGTGTTCTCTCCTCAAAGGCTGACTTCTCTCCAAGCCCCCTCCCCCTATGCCATGCTACAGCTTATTAGCACTTCTGCTAAAAGGAAGGCAGTACCAGGGAAATAAAACACAAATATTTAATGATAGCCAATTCAGCCAGAAAAAGATCTCATGGGAAAAAGAGCAAGAAATATGAGTGTTTGTAAGATTTGCAAATTACCTAAGGATGTCATATATCCTATTATCCTCATTTTTAGGTCTATAACTAAGACTACTAACTCCAATACATGTAACAGACCCAACAAGTTTGAAGATACAATTTAGGCTAGTGAGAGCAATCTTTCATGGAACCCACATTTCTAAGAATAAAGATCTCAACTTCTTTATCTCACTGATTAGGTTGGTCAGTCCCCAATCTACAAATGTATCACATTTCAGAAATTAATTCTTAAGTTAGTCACTTAGAAATCCAAAAGCATTCTCCCATTGGCCCAATGGAATAAGTGGTGATAGCCACCCTCAGGCCAGCCTGCAAATACCAACTTATCTCAAATACACCAGAGTCTTCGTAAGATCCCCAGACCTCTCTGAGCCATTAATATAAGCCAGTGGAGCACCCTTGAATCTTAAGTCCCTTTGGGACTAGCATCCTGACATCTCAGAGCCAAGGGAAGGGGAGAGAAGGAAAAAAAATCAGGTTCCATCTGGGTAGTTTCTGTGGCAGGTGGAGGGAGGCTTACGTGGGACAGGTGGAAAGATGTAGTATTTCTCCCAAAGACAGGCAGATATCAGAGGAAGTGAGATGGTGTGTGATGAAGCTTTCCATTATGTTCATAAGAAATGATGCTGAATTTAGGGGACAGAACCGGACTCTTGGAACATTAGAGAGGTTACTATAGTGTTCAACAGAATGGACTAAGTTTTTAGCAAATATGACCATTAAAACAATAACACATTCCTCTCATTTCTACTGATTATAACCATGATAATACTAATACTAATCATAGAAAAATATAAACTAAAAATCTAGGCATAAAGACCTTATCAATATACTCAATTCTTACCAAATATTTGCTAGAACCATAGAATTTTTGCACTTTAGGAAGCCTTGGAAGTCATCTACCCCAACATCTTCATTTTAAAAATGAGGTCACCAAGGGAAGGAAAAGTTAAATGGTTTCTACTTACTAAAACACAGAAATCACCTGATGCCCATTGGGAAAACTACTTCATATTCCTCTTATATAAACTTTACCTTCCCTTCTTCGAGGATCCTTAATTTCTCTGTATTGATGTTTCACATGAGAGTTAAACACCGCTTGCAGCCGGAATGGTTGTTTTTCTGAGGGAAGGTATTAATCATCTCAGCCCAAGCATCTCCCTTTAAACTCTGAGGACTCGCTGGAACTATCTTCACTGCCAGGAGAGATTATTTCCCTTTTTCTCTAAGGAAGGCCATCGTTGGCCCTGAGCATCAGGCCTTTGATAACTGGCTGACTCCAAGCAAGTGGAAGATGAAACTGGCAATAGAGCGATAAACCTCCTGCAAATGTCGAACTCAGTCCATTTGCTGACCATCTGATGAACGGCTAATCTCCACATTTCAAATCAGCCCCAGCTAAACCTCTGGAGCTTCTTGCCAAAGGCCTCTTAAAGAGTCCTGATTATGTTTTTCCTATACACACTTAAAAATGTCATTAAACAAGAGAGAATGTTTTTAAAACAGTCAAATGCTGTTTCATCCATAGCCTTGCGTGTTGGAGGTTATAAACTCATATTCAACAATAGCCTCTGTAGGACCCATGCCAGGGTACCAGAATGAAATGAAAACCACTGGCAACAGTGCAATAATGGTATCCCATTACCAATCAACATCTTAAGTGGCAATAACTGCAAAAGGTTTTACCATTAAAATAAGTGCATGTGCCTCCCATATTCCAGCAAAAAGATTTCAGAAGATGGCTGAAGCTGAAAGTAGTTGGATGAGGAAGGGGGTGCTACAGCTTAGGATGCCCCACTTCCTTGCATCCCCCGGGCCAGTCCTCCTCAAACTGCAAGAGACCCTAAAATGAAGATTATTTTGGTGGCAAATACCATAGTGTTAGACCTGAGTGTCAGTCTAAAATCAGTTATTGCAGTCTCTGAATATTTGGAGAAACTATCTAACCACTATTAGCCTTAATTTCTTCAATTGTAAACTGTGATAATAATTGTGCCCTTGTACAAGGATTGTTCAAAGGACTAAATGATTCAAGGCTACGCATTAGAATTTGGCAAAGCAATGAGTACAAGTAAGCTCTCAATGTATGTTAGCTGCTATTTTTTTTAATCTGGTTAAATAGGATGTCTTGCAGAGTTCCCCGTCACCACTGGTATCAACTGAAGTTATAATAACTTGCTGATACTACCACCCCGAATTGAAATTGGGAGGGGGTACGGTGGTGATCGGAGGAGACTGAGAGTGGGTGAAGCAATCTTTTGCTTCTCCAACATCTTCTTTCTCTCTTCAGGCCACAGAGCTTTGGATGCAACGCGTTTATGTGCATGACTGGTCCTTACTAAAGGGCCCCAGAACACCCATGCCCATAGAGATGAGGTGACTTGGAAGTAGTGTTTCACATTACTTAGCTTGGCATGAGTTTAAAGCATAAACACACCACCATCACTCTCCCCACAGAGCCCCTGAAACTTGAGGTAACTGCTGGGGACTACTCCTCCTTTGAGACATCTGTCCAGCTCTCTCAGCTCTGACCTCCCACGGAACTGGGGGATGCAAAGTACCTTCCGGTCCAGGCCTGAACCCATCCTTACCTCTCCTGGCCTCCACCTGCCTGCCCATCAGAGACACAGTCCCTCGGTGGTAAGTCTCTCTAATCTTCAGCCTGCAGGGCCCTTGGTCCCTCTCACACTATCCCTGCAGGGACTCGCTGCTTCGCAGCACCCCACCTGTCTGCACTGACCTTCAACCCCCCCGTGTGCTCTCATCCCCTCCTGTCCTGGCTCCTCTGGCCTCCCTGTCCCACTCATCCCCAAGCCCTTGCCATCTGAGTCATCTCTGAGCTCATTATCTCTGCTTTCCTTGAATACATAGATACATTTAATAAAAACAACCAACCAAAAGGCCTTAATTTTTTTAAATACTATTTCCTAATTATAAATTCACCTGAACCAGATGAAACTGTTCCTGTTTCCCCTTTTGACAGACCCCAATAGACACGTGCAAGTTAAAGACAGCAAGCTCCAAGAGGCCTGCAGAGGCCCCTCATATTTTCCATAACTTTGGGGCTAATTTCATTTTATAATAGTCACCTCCCATGAACCCTCTGTGGAGAATCATTTCTTTTCTTTCAATTTGTTTTGGAGGGGCAGGGTCACTGCCCATTGGTGCTGAAGAGTGATTGTATAAAATACACAGAAGGAACCTCAGACCTAGAGATGATGCCTGCTCTTGTTGTTGAAGCTGTTCAAGTGGAGTTAGGACCATTATTAGGACCCGTGCAAGGGCTGAAAGGAGAACCTAAGGTAGGCAATTTGGTCTGGGCAAGACGGAGGTTGAAACAAGTACGCAGAGAGGGGCCAGGAGCGAGAGGGAAGGGCCAGAGGCTAGTGTTCCGGTGGGAGTGACAGGGCTGGAGCCCTGCCCTGCAGACACAGTGCCAGGTCCAGAAGGGCCCAGGTGTGCACTCAGCAGCAGGGAGAAGAGAAGGTGGCTTGGGCACCCTCCAGGTGGCCATGGCTTGGTTCCGCACAGGTCACGACATAATAGTTACAGGAAAAAAACGAAAGTGCAGAGAGAATTAGGGGCTTAAAGGGAACCTATTCATGACGACAGGATTAACACTCCATCTCTTGTGAAAGGTTCCCAGAATTTTCAATGACGGAAAGCCACAGACTGCACGTGGACAGTGCGTTGCACTCTGTTTCTTATTGGTGTGCCTACAGTTTTCTTAGAATTTTGTGAGTTAGACATAAGAATGACACCCTCTGTTAGCTTTTTCATTTTCTCAATAGCCTTATGAGGTAGGAATTTTTTAATTAACTAACTTACTTTTTTCATCGATACATATTAGATGTACATATTTTGAGGATACATATGACAATTTGATACATTCATATAATCAAATCAGGGTAACTGAGATATCCATCACCTTAAATGTTTATCTTTTCTTTATGCTAGAACATTCAAATTATTCTCTTCTAGCTATTTTGAAATGTGTAATCAATTAATGTTAACTATAGTCATCCTACTGATCTACCGAACACCAGGTCTTATTTCTTCTAAGTGTATGTTTGTATCCATTCATCAACCTCTCTTGGTCTCCTCCCCTCTACCCTTCCCGGCCTCTGGTAACCACCAATCTGCTCTCTATCTTGCTTTTTCACCTCCCACATGGGAGTGAAAACATGCGATATTTGTCTTTCTGCGCTTGGCTTGTTTCACTTAACATCATGATGAGGTAGGAATTTTTAACTCCTTTACATTTGAGATAGGGATTTTTAACTCCTACCTCAAATGTAAAGATGAGAAAACTGAAGCTCAGAGACACCAAGGGACTTACCCAATGCTATAGGGCTAGTGGGTATCAGAGTCGGGGTTGATCCATGCATTCTGACTCCACAGCCAGTACTCATTTTGGTTAACCCCAGCTGCCCACCCCCACCGCTAATGACACGGTCTCTGACTTCCTCAAGGGCAGCCATTGGTCTCGGAGCCATGACGGTCATGCCCCTGCACAAGCCAGCACTGGTGTTTTGAATGTTTGGGTGTGTCTTGGAAACTGGAAGGGTGGGCTCTGTAGAAGTCTATTTTCATGAGAAATGGAGGAGCTCCCTGGGGGAGAACTGACCTTCAGGAAAGAAGGAATCAAACAAGTTCAATCAACTAACAGAGCTATAGTCCTAGGCTGGGAGGAGCAGTTGCAAAGCCACCATGATGGCTATCACTTGAACCTCTCCCCAGCCTCGCCTGTGGGTCCTCAGGGAATACAAAGGGGCAGATGTGTGTAAAAACTGAAGGAGCTTCTTCATTAAAACCTTTAGAAGATCTTATGTCATGAGCATCCAGCTTTGGTCATGGTGTACAACATAATTGGGGATAAGAATCTTACTCTCAGATACTTCACCACAGACCACATGGAAGCTTTGGCATCATGAAGGATCTAGTATACTTGAAGAAGGTGATTAGTGGTACACTGTAATATCCACAGGGGGGCTGTGGTCTCAACGGCAGAGGACAAGAGGGTCTGAAAGAGGCCACAGTGCAAGGCAGATGCCACGTCACTTGAAGGAAGCAGCAGTCATGCCTAACACAGAGCGGTGCCTAGTACAATTAAAACAACAGGAAATGGCAGTTGTACCAAGGAAAAACCAGGAAGCCCACAGAAAATTGGCAGCCATTCTTAGCAAATATTGTACCAGAACTGTTTGTGAACCTATAATAGACCCTCCTGAGAATTCCCCAAAGCAATTACGGAATGGTGATCTTGTGGGGGATTGTGGTCTTAAGTGAGTAGGAAGAAGCAAGACTCAGTGAGATCTGGACTATTACTGATACTATGCATTCACACAGTGGTGAGGCCTGGGGACACCAGTGTTACACATAATATTCCTACTAACTGCATTCGTGGTATCTATAATTCAGACAAATCCCAAAGCAGACCTGAATATACTGTATAAAGTTATGCAACTCACAAATCCTTAGTCCTCAGGAAAATTTGAAGATGTACTTGTCCTTCAACCAGAAATGTGTTCAGCACCCTCCCTCCTTTCTGAACAGAATGAAGTGGGCACTAATGACCGTGCCAAATGTGGTTCTGTTTTTCTCATACTCTTCTTTGGCCTGTGGTTCCTAATTTGAAGCCACTCCTTACCAGTTCCCAAAGGGCTCCAGGAACTTATCCTCCACACCTCTCCCCACTGACAAACACAGGTTAGACAAGCCCTTTCTGGACATTGCTTGTCTGGCTGCCTTCTCTAGGGTTTGGCCTCTTATCTGAATGGTGTGTTCCAAAGGGGACTCTTCACGCTCTGTCTTAGCATCCGAGTACAATCAGTAAGTTATCTGTTCATAATCAGACTTTTTTTGAGGAGGAAATGGGAGAGGGGCAGGTTTTTAATTCCTTTGAAATCTATGTCTTCAACTCCTTCATGAAAGTGGAAAGAAGTTAATGCTTTTATTAACTCTATGCTCCTGAGTAAAGACCACCTCCGTTTCTATGGCAACAGGCTAGTAGATGCTTCTACAGAAGCAGATCCACCTCCATGCATTTGCAAAGGCGCCTCTCTACTAAATTAAATGCACAACTAGAATTAGCTATCACCAGAACACACTATCATCCCTCAGCTAATTCCATTATTGTGATCCCCCTCACCTCCCCACCAAAAAAACCAAAGAAGTCACAAAGATTTGGTGGCATCCAGGAAAATAAAATATTTTTACAACAGTACATCTCCATGTAGAAATCCCTCTACAATTGTCTGATAGAGATACCATTTTTCTCACAAAGTTGTTCAAGACAATTGAGTAAGCAGAACAAATGAGGCTAAAAATAAATAATGTTAGCCATGGAGAGGGAAGATATAACTCAGCAAAATGCTGGCAAATGCTTCTCTACTCACCAAGCCTCAGAATACACAATGCCCCTTTCTGTTCAGCCATGACAATCTAATTCAGGTTTTGCCCTCCCTGGAGGTGATCACTGAGTCCAGATGGATACCAAGCTACCTCGTTGTCCTGGGCATTGAAGCCAGACTGCACTGCAGGTGTGTGCTGAAATTCGGCTCCATTTTTCTACTGCCAGCAAGCCTCACCATGAGAGGAGCTGCCACGCATTTAGAGCCAGCTCCTGGGATAGCTGGGTAAGGCCAGAGCCCTAGGATTCCTTGGGCCACTCTGATATTTCAGGACTTAAAAGAGCAATTAGAGCCCAGCTCTGCTAACTCATCAGAATTCAGATTAGGTACTGAAGTATATAATTATGACATGGTCGGAACAAAACAAAAAAAGTTTAGCAGGAACAAGTGCACTTAGTAAAAAGGAGCTATGCCCACCTATACTGAGCAGAGGAAACAAAAATCTAACATTTAGCAGGCAAGCTGAATTTGTGCTGTAACAAGATAGGGAAAAATTATCATATAAGGATACCTAAATTTCAGAAGGCAAGGTAGATATAAGAAGGTGGTTATCATCATCAACATCATCATAACATGAGTTTGGTTTTTTTCTAGAGAAGCAAGTCAGGTTGGTCCAGGGGCAAAAAAAAAAAAAAAATAGGTTTAATCCTTGGAAGAACTGGATTTGACCTTGCTGTGCACTTCCACTATGCACTTAGTATTAAACTCTCTGAATCTTTGTTTTCTAACCTGTAAGGTGGGAATAATAATAACACCTAATTGTATTGTTGTACATGGTGTGAGAATTCACTGAGATAACGCATAGAGAGAGCTTTCCAGTGCATGGTAAGCAGTAAGAGTTCAATACTTGTTGACTACAAATGGAACGTCTATTTCTGATATCACCAAAGAAAGATAAAAGAAAATGTAGAAGGTTCTTGCAGAATAATACAAACTTTAAATGTTGTAAAATATGTCCACCCCTGAAAAGTTGACCAAGTACAGACCCATAAAGCTGAGGACCCCAGTCTCTGAGGCTCAGCCTGGGTCATCGAACCCCTTGGATATCTTTCTCTTTAACCGCACTTTGCAAGTGGAGAGAAGAGGACCAAAGGGCAGCATAATTGTGACCACAGGGCACAGGCATGATCAACTGTAGCTGGGCTTACAAATCACCAGATAAGCCCTTCCCCAATTCGGAAAAGCTTTTAGGACCCTTTGAAGTTGAAATGTCCATTAACCTTGAAAGCAGGCAATTAGTAATGCAAATATTAAGCCACCTCACAAAGGAAAAAGAAAAAGATCAACTCATTTTAAAAATCTTTGAAAGAAACAGACTTTGTGTAGCACATCTTGTTTTTTCCATCTGGCCAGCCAAAGCGCCCATCCATCACTCCACCGCTTGATTTGCCATTTCACTGCAGGCTTAGGAGCATGAACTGAAAAACCTTAAAGTCCATCCAATCCCAACTTCTCATTTTAACAGATGGGGAATTGAGACATGAAGAGATTAAGATATTTTCCAAGAACACAAATTTAGTAGCAAACTGGTACAAGATCCTAGTTTTCCTAATTACCTGTCATGCCTGCCTTTTTCATTCCCACCTCAAAGGTTTTATTTTGACAAGGAATATGATTCCTCTACTTCTATTTAGATTGTGGACCCCTTAAAGGAGGGTAAAGCATCCAGCTTTTGTACTTCTCAGTCAGAGCAATAAATAGATGATTAAAAATATAGTTTTAGTCCATTCGGGCTGCTATAACAAAATACCAAAGACCGGGTAGCTTATAAGCAACAGAAATTTGTTTCTCACGGTTCTGGAGGTTGGGAAGACCAAGATCAAGGTATTGGCAGATTTGGTGTCTGGTGAGGGTCCATTTCCTCGTTCATTGATGGCACCTTCCTCACTTGGTAGAAGGGGCAAAGGGTCTCCCTTGGGCATGTTTTATAAAGATACTACTCATGAAAACCTGCCCCCATGATGTAATTACCTCCCCAAAGCCCTAACTCCTAACACCATCACCTTGGGGGTTAGGAGTTCAATATTGAATTGTTGGGGGACACAAACATTCAGACCATACCAAATACTATCAATTGCACTTTTACTAAAATGATAGTGGAAAGTAGAGAAACCAGTTCCCATTTGGGCAGGGACTGTTTTTTTTCTGTTTCACTCACATTAGACATAATTGTGCTTATAATTTTTAAAAATCCCTAATGGTTCTCATAATATGTATAGAACCTGTCTAGCCTTTTTCAAATAGGCCCAGTTTTATGCAAGTGGGTAGAAAACTACATACTACTTTGAGTGAAGTAACAACCAATTGGTCTCCATTTCCATATGGGATTAAAAGCTATTAAATAAACAAAATGCAGCAAGCATTTCATGATCCATGAGCTAGAGGTAATGTTCTTATGTAATGGGTTTAATACTCCATAAATAGAGTTTACATGACGTTTATCCTTAGAAATCTTACAAAATAATGTTTTCCACCTTGAGTGGCTCAGCTGTTCTCCTCCATGAAAACACAAGCTGGATAGACACCTTCCCCTCCTGCGGTGCTTTCTGTCCTTTCTTACTTTCTGCTATTTTATTACAGTGATACTCTGGCAATATTTAATTCTTTTCCATCATTACATCTCCTACCTCTAATCACTTTCAGATTCCAATTTGTAAAAACCTCCCAACCTACTCAATCAAAGTCAACCCTGAAGTCACAAGTGTGACTCAGAAGGTCTAGGGTGGAGCCCAAGATTCTGTGTTTCTAGCAAGGTCCAGATAACACTGAAGCTGCTGGTCCTCAGACCGTATCTTGAATAGCAAAACTCTAGAAAGTATCCCATGACCCACCTACCCATCCCATCAGAACCATTCCTGATTCATTCCCCTTCCTCAGCAACCTCTTTACTAAACTGTTTTAAATGGCTTTTGTGTGTTTATTTCTAAATGAATATATGGTTGTAGTATTGTGAAAAAGAGCAAATGTGTCATTCATTCATTCACTAAAAATAAAAAGTGTCAATTTTGCAATGCATTGAACCAGCCCCTAGGGATACAAAGATGAATAACACACAATCTTATTTGGAGTTAGATGTCTTGGTCCACAATTCACTAGCTGATTGACCTTGGGAAAACCATTTGATCAGTTTATGTTAGTTTTTTTCTTCTGTAAAATAACAATGTTCACTTCATCCAATAATGTGAGTATAAAACAGAACTACGTACGTAAACTCACAACATACCCCAAAATATACTATAAGAATGTTTGACATGCTTATTATTATAATATAGATATTATTATTATTATTTGTTTAGGCTCCTCTCTTATACTGTAAATATCCTTAAGATAACAAATGATATCACCTGTATCCTCTTCCACCAAAACTAAGTGTTTAGCATAGTTCTTTACACTCTACAGGATTTAAATTCTTTTTCATTAAATGTCTGATTTCTTTTATTCCCATCCTTGGATAAGCAGTACATCCTAGAACATTTCCACAGGAAAAAAATGAACCAGATGGATGTGAGAACATATCCTCTTGAAAATCTCTGTTCTGAATGGTCTATCCCTCCAAATGCCTCCTTGAATTTAACAAGGTACTTCATTTCCCTGTGAGCCTTTCTTCCACTGATCTCAGAACATTTCCCACAATCACCGATGCTCAGTATGTATTCATTGAATGAGTGAATTAATATCAGGGTTTGACATTTGTTAAATCCAAGAAAATATTGACAAGTTTGGGAACTGGGGCTACAATCTATAGCCTTTTTTCCCTTCATGAACAATTTCAGTTCAATTGTTCTGGGTCAGGGCAATCTCCCATCACAGCCCCTGGAAGCTGTTCTGAGGCCTTTATACTGTGCCTTGGATGCATTTATGATTTGCACACCTGTTCCTTAAGAATCGTGGCCACTGATGTAACTGACACTAATTAGCCCTTCCCACTCCAGGCCCCCACACAGGGCCAAAGGCTAAATAAGACCAAATGCATTCTACCTCTGAGGGTGGCAGAGGTGAGTGACATGATTTGGCAGAAGGTGGAGAGGAATTTCAAACTTTCACTGTTGTTCCCGTGTCTCTTTTGCTCTGGTATTACACTATACTTACATTTCTAGGGACTGTCAATCCAGCACCAAATCCAGTTAGGCTGAGGCACGGCCACCCATGAGGCTTTCAGATCATAGGACACCTGAAAACTGCTAAACTGTGATGTCAGGGTAGAACCCTTGGGTATCTCTTGCCCACTGCCGCCTTCTCCAGGTGCTGTTCCTGCTGCCACCACAGACAAGATTAACAAGAAGGTTATATTTAAACTTCCAAGAGGCACTGCTGTGCCATTATGGGTCTATTTAAAATCCTCCGGGCAGCTGCAGTACATAATAACAAATCAGCAGGAGGGAGGGAGGAAAAGGAGGAGAAGGGAAGGAGGAGGGGAGGTGGTCAGGAGCATCATGGATTGTTACTGTGAAAAATGGACTGTCAAAAGATGGCAGGGGGTACAGGCAAGTTAAAGATGCCACCTGGGGCGAGAGTGAGGGAGAGAATGAATCAGGAGAATGTGCTAAACAGTGCTAGGGAGGGGACTTAGGATCCTAATATGAAGATCTGCCAGATCTAAAACCTCATTGACTACCTGGAAGATGTCACAGCTCCACATTACTCTATTTCTCCCAAGGGACCCTACTGAACAATACCAGCCATCCCTTCAGTGTTGATATAAGATCGGCACCAGAATATAAAGAGCTCTGATAATGGGAATACAAAGCAGCTCCCCCAAACCCAACCAATATATGCCACTTTCCTCCTTGATCTAGCATCCAATAATTCACCCAGTGGGAGGTCCATATCATGTTCCCTTAAAGAACATTCTCTATTGAAACAGCCTTGGAACCAGATGACTTACCTACGGCTGGGCTCAATTTTGACCTTGAGCACCCACCCCAGTTTCTGCTGTCTTTGTTGGATCTGAGCACAAGTCTTTTTTAGCTTCTACTGGCCTCCTATCAAAGTCCTGTGGGTACCATAGAATATTTACAATGTTCCTTCATCTGTACAGCACAGCCATACTCATTTTCATCTCCTAGCTCCTTCATCATTGCCAGTATTTGTTAACCTTAGTTTGACTGACACTATCCAAACTCCAGACCATTTTTATCACTCTTTGCTAAAGTTCCTTCAAAGTTACTAATGTTTCTCCTGATTTTTCCCTCATGTATAAGTTTACTTCAGCTTAGTTATTAACCACTATTTAAATCTCCACTAATTGTCTAAACTCTCACCCCTTGGTGTTTCCATATAGTATTAACATCTCTGCGCTCACAAGCACAGAAATTACAACATGTAAGAAACATGGTGTCCCTGTGTAGCATACTGTTAAAATGAACATCATAGTTATTTATTACTGGATCAATTTTGCTTCTATGGATGACCAAAGTGGATGTCACAGATTAACATATTTACCATGAACATAAGTCATAAGACTTGGATGTCCACAATGATCCAATAAACTAAATAAATACCAAAAACTCACTTTCTATTGCATAGACATATCTTAAACATCATGCCATTTTCTGATATAAATATGCAAGTAAATGATATAAGTGATGTAAGATGCAAGGTCTATCTATGTTATTTACCTCAAAGAGAATATTCTAGTAGATTAGGAAGTGTTAACAGTTTATACAAATTAAGAATAATTTCCTCAGGGGCTTTATCTTCTTTTTCTTGTTTCTGGTTGAATGCCTAATTAAGTGGGAGATTTATAAAATTATCTGTCCCTACCAAAGGAAGAGTAGGCAAACAATACACACAATTTGTAATAAACCAAAATCTGCCATATCAACACATATTTATTGATTATAAACATTGATTTAGTATTAAGTTCTATATAATAAGAACAGTCAATGTCCATTAAGCACATTATGTGCTTATGTGAAATATATTGTGAAATATATTGTGCACATGTCACCAGCATACATTGGCTGCATAAAACACCATGCCATATGTTCAGATCACAATTTGCGATCCCTATATAAAAAATCGATAAATGATTTATTGTCTAGTGTCAATGTCCTTACTTCTTTTCATTCCTATATCTTTCTTTATAAACATTAGGAGCTCAAAAGGTAAGACTTCCAAAAAAGGGAGTAAGAAGTTAGAGTAACTCCAGGATGCGCTATACCACCAGCCCAGACTCCCAAATGACTGAGGGGACAGAGATACTTGTATTGTCCCAGTTGGGCCTATAGAAATAGCTTCACCATCCAATATGAAAACAAATTGTCTTGGCCAAATTAAAATGACCTTCTCAATAAGAAATATAGCAAGAACTCTTTAAACTCCAAATAATTCATGCTGGTGAGGTGATCAATGAAGAAATCAGATATAACAATTCCAAGGTGTCAAACAGGAACAACCTCGACAAAACAAAAAAAAATGCAGCCAGGGCTGTTCCTTATTCAGCCTCCACCAGAACTTTTCCTGACCACTCAGTTCATTACCAGAATTCCTAGCTTCCTTTACTCACTATCTTACATGTCATCCATCTTTTGTTGGATTAATCATTTTGGTCTTGTCCCTGGGAACTGCTTTGAGCTCTGTACACGTGGCTTAGGCAAGACCTGTTACCTATACTCTACCAACTGCACTAAGGCTGGGTGAGCAGACAGGGAACACTCCCCTTGGTTCACTCATCCTTCTATAAGTTTGGCACCCATCCATTCACACACCGGCCAAATGTTTACTGAGTCCCTCCCTTGTGCTGGGTGCTCAGGATACAAAAATGAATAAGCTATGATCTTGCCTTGAAGGAGTTTGAAGTCTAGCCAAAGAAACAAACGTAAACAAAGAATAATACTTTACTAAATGCAATCAAGAAGACAGACATAAGGGCAAAAAAAAAAAAAAAAAGTTTCCATTTGAAAGTACTTACCAGAATAAAAGATAATTCACAAAAACAAAAAAATATAATAAAATAAAATGTCCAGTAAGTACATTTTTAAAGTTCAACTTCACTAATAAATCAACCAAATAGAAACCTAAACAATAACATTTTACCTTCTTAAATATGCAAAGATTTTTTTTCATTATTGCAAAGGTATGGGAAGTGGATACTCTCACACACTATTGATAAACACACAAGTTAGTTTAAAATTTCTGAAGATCAATTTGATAATAAATATCCAAAACCACAAAATGTTCATATTATTTGACCAAGCAAGTTCAAGTCTGCAAATTTATGCTGAAGAAACAATTTAGGATAGACAAAAAGATTTATCTGCAAGGATGTCCATCATTATATTATTTGTAAAATTCCTCAATTTAAAAATAATATAAAATGCTGAACAGTAGGGAATTGGTTAAATTGCAGAATTCTATGCAGCCATTAGAAATGATGTAGAAAGATGTTTTTGAAGGGAAAAGGTAACCATGTATATGAATAAATACAAAAGAATTTATACTTGTATCTCCATACAAATAGAAAAGGATGGATACAAAACAATATGTGTAGTATAACCTCATTTTTATTTCATATAACACACACTGAGAGATGTTCAGAGTGCTAACTACTACCTGTTGAGATGATGTGTGTTTTTTCCTTGTCTTCTAGTTTTTCTCCAATGTGCATGTATTGCTTTTGTAACAAGAAAAATTATTAAAAGCGCTACAGTTGACCCTCGAACGACATGAGTTTGAACTGTATGGGTCCACTTATATGTGCATTTTCTTCTGCCTCTGCCACCCCTGAGACAGCAAGACCAACCCCTCTGCTTTCTCAGCCTACTCAACTCGAAGATGATGAGGATGAAGACTTTTGTGATGATCCACTTCCACGTAATGAATAGTAAATAAATTTTCTCTTCCTTAGGATTTTATTGATAACATATTCTTTTTTCTAGTTTACTTTATTGTAAGAATGCAGTATATAATACACAGAGCATATAAAATATGTGTTAATCGGCTATGTTATCAGTAAGGCTTCTGGTCAACAGTAGGCTATTAGTAAAGTTTTTGGAGAGTTAAAAGTTATACATGAATTTTCAACTGTGCAAGAGGTCAGCACCCCTAAAACCGCACATTGTTCCAGGGTCAACTGTACTTTTAACTTCAAAAGAAAATAAAGTCCCTGTTATGTGCCAGGCACTGGGCTGGGCCCTGTGCATACAAGATTTCTACTATTCACAGCACTACCAAGGATTACTGAGATGAAGTGACTCATTTAGTCCAAACAATTAGTAACTAGCAGAGTAGAGATTAGAAGTTATGTTCCAAAACTCCTGTTCCCCTCCCCATCTGGCTAGTCCATTATACTTGCTCTATAGAATTAGATTTTTTTAAAAATCTATGTTACTATGATGTTTAAAAAAAGTTTTCCACATAAACCAAACCAAAACACCTTTTCAACCAATGTAAAAACTATAATAAAATTCAGGAGATTGTGAATAGGCATAAAAATACTTTTAAAAGGCTTTTTTCACTTTATATCTCAGCACACAGCAAATCACCCTAAACCCTGTGGTGAGAGGGGACTGGGGTAGGGAAAACAGAGAGTCAAAAAAGAAGACAGACTCATGTGGGAACAAAATGCGCACGGGCTAACCCACAGCCAAGTCTAAACTGATGTCAAAAGCCAACCCAAACTGGCACTTGCCTTTCTGCCTGTGAACCTGAAGTTTTGTTTGTCCCAATCAGCCATTTTATGCCCCTCTGCTTCTATTTAAAGTACAGTACATGGAATTATATTGTGCAAAATATGAACTGCCACTTCACTAAGTGCTTTATTCATTATTTACCCATCTTTATCTTTCTCTGAACTTGCCAAATTATATCTTTTCACTAGAACGTGCATTCCTGGGTGGTCCAGTACAAACCTGTCAACTTTCGCCTCTCCTTTCTGATCTCACTGTGTCTTGTGGTTTCTTTTCCTTTTGTTAGTGAGATATTATTTTTAGATAAGAAATCTTTTAAATGCTGCTTTAATCCTCTATGGCCTGTTTTTTTTTTTTCACCCTACACTGCATTACTTACATTTTATTAAATTGATTTTCACTCTATGCTCTTCTCCCATCTCAGGAAGATCAGTGCTTTGCTAGTGCTTGAGATTGTTATTCTTAAAATTTTTGCTTTCATATATTCTTATGCCTTTTAGGGTCTCCACAATCATTTAGGGTTCGCTACAATCTACAGCCACCTATTTTTTATTCCTTTCTCCTATATCTCTTTAACATAAATCAAAAAGCAAGACACCTGAACTCCTCGTTCTTGAAAATTATAACATTTTCATATTTGGTCATGCTGGTGCCTCCACCTAAAGCCCTCCTCTTTGTCCTTGTCCTTGCCCATGGAAATCCATGGGATTCAAATACCCTCTCTTCCAGGGTGCTTTCCCTGGTCATACTAATTAAAACTTCCCTCTGAATTTATATACAACAGTTTTACAGCTCCTGTAGTGTTTCTCATAGAGATTTATATTATATATATTTGATTACATCTTGTCTCCACCAATAAATTCTAAACTCCATGAGGTCTAGAAGAGTGTCTTGTAGCAATAATGCCTTGCCTATAATAGGTACTTAATAAATATTTTTAAATGATTGAACAAATGGACCAATCAGATTTCTCTAAGATCCTGGTCATGAGGGCTGCGGTGAATGTGCACACAGTGGTGTCTCAATTCACTTGCACCTCACTGTGCTAACCCAGAGTTCACGGATTTACTGATCATTAAGTTACCCTCTGTCTTATCCCCAGTACACAAACACACCCACACATACACACACACAGCCTTGCTGCTTGACTATTAATTTCAGTCCGATCTGGCTTTGATTTAATTTTCCCTATATACATTTTATTTAGGAGTCAATTTATTTCATCTTTTAGCAATTATTTAGTACTTCATGTTTGGAAAGAGCTTTGTAATCATTGATTAGTTGTTCTTCTGTGAGACAAATCAGCATTGTCATCTCTATTTTACAATTACTGTTACAGCTCTGTTAAAATTTGTCTAGCAGACTTTCCAGTTTTCATTGGAACCTGCTCCCTCTCCCCAAAAGAAAGGCCCGAAAGGTTCAATGACTTACTGAGTGTTAAAGCCAAAGCCAATATTAAAACCTACAGCTACTCAGCTTCTTGTCCACAGATTAACCCACCTTACCATATTTCCTACCAAAAACCAGGGGCTAGTATAAGATAACCTAAACAAGGTTGCATCTAGAAAAACCTGAAGGTCAAAATTTCAAATAGTTATCCAAAACTACAAAAGTGGGATTGTTTTGTTCTTTGAAAGTAATGTTCTTCAATGCTAACTACAAGAACAAGAAGAAGGAAGTTGCCTGAATTCCCATTGTGAGGTGTTTGCTTTTCTAAGAAACAATAAGCCTGTAGGCTATCCTCATTTATGTTATTAGAAATCTGAAAATATTCACTTCAAATGCTTTGTATTTAATTTTAATTGACAAATAAAAATTGTATATATTTATGGTGTACAACATAATGTTTTGATATATGTTTACATAATGGAATGTTTAAATCAAGCCAATGAATGTATACATTAACTCATATACATATTGTTTTCTTTGTGTGTGGTGAAAACATTTAAAATCTACTCTCTTAGCAATTTTCAACTACAAAATACCTTGTTATTAACTATAGTCACCATGTTGTACATTAGATCTCCTGAGCTTATTCCCCCAAGTCTAAATGAAATTTTGTATCCTTAGATCAACATGCCCCAATTCCTCCAACCGCAGCCCCTGGTAACCACCATTCTACTCTCTGCTTCTATGAGTTTAACTGTTTTATAATAGATTTCACATATAAGTGAGATCATGGAGTGTTTGTCTTTCTGTGCCTGGCTTATTTCACTTAGCATAATGTCCTCCCTCCAGATTCATCCCTGTTGTTGCAAATGACAGGATTTCTTTCTTTTTTAAGACTGAATAGTATTCCATTGTGTACATATACCACATTTTCCGTATCCATTCACCCACTGATGAACACTTAGGTTGACTCTGTATCTTGGCTACTGTAAATAATGCTGCAACAAATATGGGGTTGCAGCTCTCTCTCTGACATACTGTTTACAATTCCTTTGGATATATGCCCAGAAGTGGGATTACTGGGTCATGTGGTAATTCTATTTTTAGTGCGTTAAGGAACTTCCATACTGTTTTCCACACTACTAATTTACATTCTCATCAACTGTGTGCAAGGGTTCCCTTTCTCCACACCCTCACCAACACTTGTCTTCTCTTGGTGTTTTGGTAATAGCCATCCTAACAGGTGTGAAGTGATATCTCATTGTTGTTTTAATTTGCATTTCCCTGATGGTTAGTGATGTTGAGCATTTTTCCATATACCTGTTGGCCATTTGTATGTCTTCTTTTCAGAAATGTCTTTTCAGGTCTTTTGCCCATTTTTAAATTAGGTTATTGTTCTCCTACTATTGAGTTGTCTGAGTTCCTTAAAAATCCTGTATATTGACTCAATGTGAAAAGGCATTTACCACGCTACATAATTATTAGACTGGCCAAAGTAAACACAAAAAAGGAACTCCTCAGAGCTGTGAGGCGAAAAGAGCAGGTAACCTACAAAGGGAAACCTATCAGATTAACTGCAGATTTCCCAGCTGAAACCTGACAAGCCAGAAGGGAATGGGGACACATCATCAGTCTCCTAAAACAAAATAAAGGCCAACCCAGAATTCTGTATCCCACCAAACTAAGCTTCTTATATGAGGGAGAAATAAAGACTTTTCCAGACAAGCAATCACTGATAGGATTTGTGAAGTCCAGACCGGCCTTGCAAGAAATGCTTAGACCTGCATTGTACACTAACCAGCACAACAGACACCCACCAATGTAAAACTACCTGAAGCTAAAACTCCAGAACCCAGATTTCACAATGACTCAAGAAGTAAAAGAGAACAAGAAACTACCCAACAGAATAAACAGAAATCTACCCCAAATGTCAATTCTCTCAATAAATGTGAATGGCTTGAAGTGCCCATTGAAGAGACATAGGCTGGCTGAATGGATTACAAAATACAAGCCAAGTATCTGCTGTCTCCAGGAAACACATCTTACACACAAGGACTCATTCAGACTCAAGGTGAAAGGATGGAATACAATTTTCCAGTCTAATGGAAACCAAAAGAAATCTGGAGTAGCCATCCTTATTTCAGATGATATGAACTTTAAAGCAGCAAAAGTAAAGCAGGACAAAGATGGACACTATATAGCAGTGAAGGGAAAAATCTTACAAGAAGATTTAACAATCCTAAATATTTATGTATCCAATACAGGAGCGCCCAGATACATAAAGCAAATATTGCTTGATCTAGACAACATAATAAATAGCAATGCCATAATAGCAGGGGACTTCAACACCCACTGACGGAACTGGACAGATTCTCCAAACAGAAAATAAGCAAAGAAACAATGGACCTAAACAGGACTCTAGAACATTTGGGCCTAACAGACATCTA
The DNA here is from genome assembly GCA_023783475.1 of Daubentonia madagascariensis. Lineage (NCBI taxonomy): Eukaryota > Metazoa > Chordata > Mammalia > Primates > Daubentoniidae > Daubentonia > Daubentonia madagascariensis. The sequence goes on from JAKFHU010001244.1 coordinate 2,195,736, forward strand.
CAGAACACTCCACCCAAATATCACTACATATATGTTCTTCTCATCAGCTCATGGAACTTTCTCTAAAACTGCTCACATCCTAGGCCACAAAACAGATCTCAATAAATTCAAAAAAATAGAAATCATACCATGTATCTTTTCAGACCACAGTGGAATAAAATTAGAAATCAATTCCAACAGAAACTCACACCTTCATCCAAAAACATGGAAATTAAACAATCTGTTGATGAATGACTATTGGGTCAAAGAGGAGATTCAAATGGAAATCGAAAGATTCTTCGAACTAAATGATAAGGGCGATAAATTATCAAAATCTGTGGGATATGGCAAAAGCAGTCCTGAGAGGAAAACTTATTGCCTTAAATGCTCACATCCAAAAGACAGAAAGGTCACAAATCAGTAAACTAATGAATCATCTTAAGGAAATAGAAAATGAAGAGCAAACCAATCCTAAAGCCAGCAGAAGAAAAGAAACAACCAAGATCAGAGCAGAATTAAATGGAGAACAAAATAACACTACAGAAGATTAATAAAACGAAAAGTTGGTTCTTTGAAAAGATAAACAAAATAGGCCACTTGCCAGGTTGACCAGAAGCAGAAAGGGAAGGATTCTAATAAGCTCAATTAGAAATGAAAAAGGAGAGGTCACAACTGATATCATGGAAATACAAAACATCATCTTCGAATTCTATAAAAATCTCTATGCCCCAAAACACGAAAACGTGGAGGAAATGGACAAATTCTTAGAAACATACTACATTTCTAGGCTAAACCAGGAAGAAATAGAATTCCTAAACAGACCAATATCAAGCACTGAAATTGAAGCAGTAATAAAAAATCTTCCAACAAAAACAAAGTCCCGGACCAGATGGGTTCACACCTGAATTCTACCAAGCCTACAAAGAAGAACTGGTGCCTATACTGCAGAAATTATTCAAAAACATCCAGAAGGATGGATCCTCCCAAACTCATTCTACGAAGCCAATATCACCTTGATACCAAAGCCAGGAAAGGACACAACAAGAAACGAAAACTACAGACTGATATCCCTTATGAATATAGATGCAAAAATTCTCAATAAAATCCTAGGAAACTGAATTCAAATGTACATCAAAAAAATAATCCATCACGATCAGGTGGGCTTCATCCCCGAGATGCAGGGGTGGTTTAACATATGCAAATCTATAAATGTAATTCACCACAAAAATAAAAGCAAGAACAAAGATTATATGATCCTTTTAATAGATGCAGAAGGCTTTTGACAAAATCCAGCACCCTTTTGTGATAAGAACTCTTAACAATACAGGCATAGATGGCTCATACCTCAAAATTATTAAAGCCATATACAATAAACCCACAGCCAATATCATACTGAATGGGGAAAAATTGAAAGCATTCCCCCTTAAAACTGGAACCAGACAAGGTTGCCCACTATCTCTACTTCCATTCAACATAGTGCTGCAAGTCCTTGCCAGAGCAACCAGACAAGAGAGAGGAATCAGGGGTGTCCAAATGGGGCCAGAAGAGGTCAAACTTTCACTATTCATCGATGATATGATATTATATCTAGAATACCCCAAAGATTCAACCAAGAGATTACTGGAATTAATAAATGAATTCAGCAAAGTCTCAGGATACAAAATCAATGCACACAAATCAATACCCCTCATATATGCCAATAACAGTCGAGCCGAGAAACCAATTAAAGATGCAATACCTTTCACAATAGCACCAAAGAAAATTGAATATTTAGGAACATACCTAACTAAGGAGGTCAAAGACCTATATAGAGAGAATTACAAAACACTGAGAAAAGAAATTGCAGAGGATGTAAACAGATGGAAAACCCTACCATGCTCTTGGATAGGTAGAATTAACATCATAAAAATGTCTTTGCTACCTAAAGTGATTTACAGAATCAATGCAGTCCCTATCAAAATGCCAACATCATTTTTTGCTGATCTAGAAAAAATAATTCTATGCTTTGTGTGGAGCCAGAGAAGACCCTGTCTAGCCAAAGCAATCTTAAGCAAAAAGAACAAATTGGGAGGCATCTGTCTACCAGACTTCAAACTATACTACAAGGCTATAGTAACCAAAACAGCATGGTACTGGCACAAGAACAGAGACATACACCAATGGAACAGGACTGAGAACCCAAATATAAAACCATCCTCACACTGTTATCTGATCTTTGACAAATCCCACAAAAACATACACCGGGGAAAAGATTCCCTATTCAATAAATGGTGCTGGGAAAACTGGATGGCCACATGTAGAAGACTGAAACTAGATCTACACCTCTCACTTCTCACAAAAATCAACTCACAATAGATAACAGATTTAAACCTAAGACGTGAAACCATAAGAATTCTAGAAGAAAGTGTTGGAAAAATTCTCATGGACATCGGCCTGGGCAAAGAATTTATGAAGAAGACCCCCAAAGCAGTCATAGCAGCCACAAAAATAAATAAATGGGACCTGATCAAATTAAAAAGCTTCTGCACAGCCAAGGAAATTATCACTAGAGTAAACAGACAACCTACAGAATGGGAGAAGATATTTGCATGCTACACATCTGATAAAGGGCTGATAGCCAGAATCTATACAGAACTTAGGAAAATCAACAAGAAAAAATCAAACAACCCCATTAAAAAGTGGGCAAAGGACATGAACAGAAACTTTTGAAAAGAAGACAGAATAATGGCCAGCAAACATATAAAAAATTGCTCAACTTCTCTAATCATCAGGGAAATGCAAATCAAAACCACAATGAGATATCACTTAACTCCAGTGAGATTGGCTCATATCAAAAAGTCCCAAAACAACAAATGTTGGTGGGAATGCGGACAGATAGGAACACTCATACACTGCTGGTGGGACTGCAAATTAGTACAACCTCTATGGAAAGTAATACAGAGATACCTCAAAGAACTAAAAGTAGAATTACCATTTGATCCAGCAATCCCACTACTGGGTATTTACCCAAAGGAAAAAAAGACATTCTATAATAAAGACATCTGCACGTGAATGTTTATAGCAGCACAATTCACAATTGAAAAGATGTGGAAACAACCCAGGTGCCCATCAATACACGAGTGGATTAATAAAATGTGGTATATGTATACCATGGAGTATTACTCAGCAATAAAAAAACAATGGTGAATTAACAAATCTGGTATTATCCTGGATGAAGCTAAACCCCATTCTTCGAAGCAAAGTGTCACAAGAATGGAAAAACAAGCACCACTGGTACTCACCACCAAATTGGTACTAACTGATCAATACTTATGTCACACGTGGCAATAATATTCATTATGGGGTGGGCAGGCGGGAGGGTGGTGGAGGGGATGGGAAAAACTCTCACTGAATGGATGTGGGGTGCACAGTTTGGGGGATGTCCACAATTGTAGCTCTGACATGGGCAGTGCATGAGCAATATATATAAACAAAATGTTCTACCCCCATAATATTCTGAAATTAAAAAATAATAATAATAAACATTTCTGATTTTAATAAAGGAAAAAAATCCTGTATATTAACCCCTTATCAGATGTATGACTTGCAAATATTTTCTTCCATTCATAGGTTTGTCTCTTTTCTCTGTGGATTGTTTCCTTTGTTGTGCAGAAGTTTTTTAGTTTGATGCAATCCCATTTGTCTATTTTTACTTTTGTTTCCTGTACTTTTGGAGTCATATTAAAAAGTACTTGCCCAGAGCAATGTTAAGAAGCTCTACCCATATGTCTTCTTCTATTAGTTTTGCAGTTTCTGGTTTTACATTTAAGTCTTTAATCCACTTGATTTGATTTTTGTATATGTGGTGAGATAAGGGTTAAAAATATTCAGTTCAAATTCTAATTTGAGCAATACCGTCTGCCACTTGACCGTCCTGAAAGTGCTTTGTAAATTATAATACTTTATACAAATGTAAGGTCCAGCATAATGTTACTGTTTATTTTCCTGCAAATCCCATTAGATTGCTTAACCTTCTTGACTTCTGTCTTGAAATTTTGCTTGGTATTAATGAACAGGGTACAAGTTTCTTAATGTTTTTGGGGATGTTTTATGAAAAAAGGTAGTTGGATTAAAAGATTTCTATAGTGCCCTTCTGTCCAAACATGCCACAGCTGTATGAGTGTAAGTGACTACCGTGCTCTAATTCCCCTGATGGAAACATTTCAGGACTGTGAGTAGCTGCTGTATGGGCAATTGCATAAAGTCCTTCACACCACTTCATATAAGAGGCCCTAGAAAAATTCCTGTGACTTTCTGCATTAGCTCACTGTTCACATTTCACTTCACGTGATGCCCTTCTCCTGCCTCTCGCCTCCCCTAATCTCACTGACCACGTTCGCCTTGCCTTCCCTCTTCTGGCGCCAGTAAGCAAGCTTCCCCAGGCGAGCACAGAATCTCACCACAGTGAAATTTGCCTCAATTTCAATCAGCAACAGAGAGGGAAAAAATGTCCAAATTAAGCTGCTTGATTACGGAAATTAATCTTGTCATTTAGCGTCCCTGTTCTGCAGAAAAGGGCCTTTGATTAGCCTCCTTGTTTCAGAATATTACAAGCAGACGTTTATTAAGCAGAAGGCAATTTTTTCTTGTAGTCAGGCAAGTCAGAGGAAAAGCAAAGGTGCCAAAAGGCTTCTGAAAGAAGGACACAAGTTGAGGACTCTCTGTCTGCTTCTGAGTCCATATCCCCCAGAGCAAGACTGACATGGAATCAGGACCTCAACCAACCCACCCACTTATGGATGGCTCTTCTGACGGGAAGTTTGAGAAGCAGAAAGGGGATCCACAATCTGTTATCCTTTTAGTAAAGGAATGAGCCCCTTGACCTAGAGACAAGTGATAGCTATGGACGGCACTACGCACTGTAAAGCTAATTGCAAATGTGTGGAGAAACTGCTACCTTTGTAAGGCCATACACTCTGGCAGTTCTGAATTATGTTACTGTCTAGATTAAGAAAGACTTAAAGATCGTATAAAGATTATATGAGTGCTTTTGTTGGAAGAGGAGGGGGTATTCTCTCTCTCCCATCAGTATGCATTGGCATTTTTAAATTTTGAAGGGGTACTATGTGGTAGGGGGGGATTTGCTGCCTAACCCATGTTCTAAATCTCAGAGTTTCTGTGGCCACTTTGAGTTTGGTAGTAAAGAGGGAGTTAGGCATGACCTGCTCCAAATTCACACAACTTTCTGACGGAAGGGCTTTTCCAGTGCCAATAGCCTGACCTAAACCACTCCAGAGGAAGCCCAGCATGGAGCAATGGAGTAATTCAGTGCAGAAGCCCCAACACCTGACTAGAACTATTCAACCTACCCTCAACCAATAGATAAAATAATGCTAGGAGAAAACCAGTCATTGGCAAAAATGAAACAAAACAAAAACAGCTTGACAACAGAGTCTGTCTTTAGTTGGACCTAACTTCTCTTTAGGGCAAGAGCAAACAAACATAATCAGCTCTTGAATAATACCAGTCTCAGAAAAACCAACTTCCTAACTTCCAAAATAAGCTCACCATTCCCTTCAACTCTAAGAGGCAGCATGGTATGGTAGGAAGACCACGAGATTTAGGGGCCAAGAGGCCTATGATCAAGTCCTGGCCACTATGCACTAAGCATGTAGCCATGACTGAGGCACTTCGTTTGTCTGAGCTTTTGGGTCCTCATTTGTAACATGAGAATAAATAATACCCTCATTGCAAGGGCTTTTATGAGGGTTAAAAGAGATCATAATCTATGCCTGGTATCTAGGTCTACAGGGGATATTAAAAAAAATAATGGTAGTTATTATTATTCCAAACCCTGGAGTCCTAATCTAAAACTGCGAACCACTTGCCAAAGATAAAGAACTCATAAAGTGACATATTAGCCCCAGAGGTGGTCACCACGAAGGTTTGTTTTAAAAGGGTTTGGGGTGGGGGGAGAGAGAACTAAGCAAAGCCCACTAGAAGATGAACTCCTCAAAGGCAAGAATAAGTTGTGACTAGTAGTACCAAATGAATACTGAATAAATAGGTAAACTTATCTAAATTGGCCTCTTGTTCCACTTTGTGCCCTCACCCCCACCACCTAAACGTCATCCAGCACTTGGAATATTCTTTCATAAGCATAAAGCCCTCCAATTCCTCTTCTACACACTTAGGATATGATCCAGACGTCTTAGCCTGCTCTGTGGGCCCAGTTTGCCTCCCTGACCTCATCTCCTGCCCCTCTCCCTCCTCTCTCCACACTAGCCAGGAGCCCTTCTAGCTCTTTCTTGAACTGCCAAACTCACTCCTGCTTCAGGGCTGATCTGCTTGCTGTTCTCTGAACCTAGAAAGCTCCTCACTCCTCCCCAGCCTTCAGGCCTTAGCTCCAACACCATCTCTTCCCTACTCATCCTGTTTAAAGGAACTTCCTCCCCAGCCTCCATTGTTCATTATCCTCTTTCCCTGCTTACTTCCTTCATAATACTTAATTCTGTCTCAAATCGTATTTTTTGTGTATTCTGTTTTCTGTCTCCCCCACTAGAAAGTGTCATAAAAGCAGGGATTCTGTCTTGTCCATTCAGTAGCCCCAAGGTCTCTAGCCTATAATGGGCATGCAGTAAAAATTTGAATAAATGTAGTTGAGCGAATCCATGGTCATTCTAAAGGGTTTTATTTTTGGTACAAGGAGCCTGTATATTTTTCCAGCAGCCTGCCTCCTTGGGCACGGGCCCCTGAGAAGTGGAGTAATCCCCATTGCTACTGAATGAACAATCAGTTTGTATGTCTACATCCCACTCCACACTGAACCTGAAGGCAGATGCTGTGTTCTCCTTCTTAATAGTTTCTGCACTCCTAATGCCTATGCAGTGTCTGACCATAGTGTTGATTTCTCTTAACTGTCAGATGAATCAGAGGAACAAGAAATAATACTCGCTCTTTGCTACTATCAACATATCCAAATCCTAGGTGAGTTGCTCATATTGTATCACAGAAAACCTATCTTCTCCTCCCTCCCAACAGCCCTAGTACATCTCTGCAAATAACAGTCTACCTCCTGGTGTGAAAATCTGACTCTACGAATTGAATTAAGGTATCAGTGAACAATAAAACATTAGCTACACGTCACATCAAGGAGGATTAATTTATTGGGTCCAGAAGTGAGATGCACTTATCTGATCATTAGCCATTGCTGCCTATGGTAACTGGCCAAAAACAGAGCCCTAACTTCAGTGAAATGGACACTGGACATGTGAAAGTATTTGGGAAGGGATAATAAGGAAGACACCAAAATAGAGTTGGCAGTGTGAAAACCAAACTCTGTTGCCCTATTCCCATTCTGCAAGGGACAGGCCCTATTTCCAGATGACAAAGGGTCCTCCCTATGCCAGTACAATGACATTCTGTACAATATTACTTATCTGAGGGTTACAACATGCATTTTCCTTCATAAAGCAGAACACTCTGGGCTTAATATATGAAGCTGTGGGATGTGGCAACTAACACACTAGCATGATTGGGGAGCAGAGAGTGGAGAATGACACTAAAGTTTCTGGTTTGGGATTGGGCACAGAAGTCATCTTTTAATGAATATAAGAAATAAAGAGAACATCAAGGGAAATATATAAATGTAGAGTAGACATCCTAAGCCTGGGGTTTATGAATGGGCCTCATAAGCCACAGGTTTATGATCCATGAATCCCCTAAAACTGCATGCAGAATTTGGTAAGTGGATACTTATCTGGAAAAGGGGTCTATAGCATTTGTTAGGTTCCCAAAGGGCTCCATGACTCATGGCCACTGTTTCATAGAAGTCTCAAAAGAAAAAAAAGTACATATGTCCTGTGACTCTGAAGATATACTGGTGTTCACAGGCAGGGTTAAATTTTTCAGTTAATCGACCAATCCAATCTCTATAGAAATTGATTCAACAAATATTTGCTAAGCCCCAAAATGTATCCAAGACACTATGCAGCACTACTTCTAGGTGCGTGCCCAAGAGAAGAAGCTACGAGAAAATGTTAGGATGCTTTTCTTCTACGTGGGAACAAAATTCTTAGCAAAATGTTGACTGAGATAACTTCTGGGATCAAGCATTTGGACTGAATTTTATTTGTCTATTATACCAGCATTTCCCACTACTTATCCTCCCTAACCTCTATTTTCATCTGTATGTATCATGGTTTTTTTTTTTTTGCATTCTTCCTCTTCTCATCTTCCACTAAACCTATTTCAACTTTGAACATTTTCCATGAGCAAAATTCTGCTACAGTTCTTTGCATTCAGTAAAGGAAGACTAGTGTAAAATCCAGCAAATAAACAGTACAAATGAAATAAAGAATTCAGGGGTTTTTATTCCATTAAATCTGAGGAAGCTGCAAGAGATTAGATCATAATGTCTGAAAGAAATGGAAAAGAGGAAGAGAACCAAGAAAATGAATAGTAAGATCAGATATGTTGATCACGCTGTCTATTATAGACACAAGATATTTAAAACCATGAAACCATTTGCATTGGGAATGGAGAGGTAATGGACTTGTCCTTAAAGTGACAATTGTAGAGATCAGTAAAGGCATTTCATGAAGCACAGCACGATGGTATTCAGACATTATTAGTACTTACAATGAGGTAAGTAATTGGAAAGTTTGGGGAAATTTTATGTAAAACTGGAAATCAAAAAAAGTATAGACCAAGCAATAAAGCTATTTAGAGTCATCCATTTGAATACTGAGTATCAGAATTATGATATAAGGGCAGAATAAGAGTGAGGCAAAAATGGGAACCAGATGGCAAAGGAAGCACGTGAGGATGTTATAAATCCCGAACATTGCTACACTTCTGGGACTCTGGGTACCAAGGATTGGAAACAGGATAAGGATAAAATGTTTGGTGGCAGCAGTAACAACAAAAGCAGCAGCAGCAGCAAAATAATAGTAACAACGACAGCTAACATTAATGAGCACTTACTATGTGCCAGTGCTCTACACATATTCTCATTTCATGCTAATGACCACTCTACAAGGTTCTGTAGCAGATGAGGAAGCTGAAGGTCAGAAAGATGAAGGCACTTACCAAAGGTCATTTTTACAGGACTTAGATCAAAGCCTGCCCAATTCCAAAGTGCTAATTCATTCAACAAGATGCAAAAATAGTGAACAATTTAGAATTCACTCCTTTTTGGAGTGAGTACACACACATCAATAAAGGCCAATCTCACAAAACAGGTAAAGAAATTACCCTTCTCGAGTTGTTTTCTTTTTATCCTGGCCTTGCTTTAATTAAGCTGAACAGCCTCACTTTTGGAGAAATTTGAAAATCACAAGACTAACAGTGTGTATGCCTCTGTGCACACATGTTCTCATGCACCATCAGTTGAGTCTTCAGATCAATGTGGGCAATGACTCACAGGTGGAAATGATGAATGTGACACCACTTGAGGATTCCCCAAAATGGCTCCTTTTGGAGGAAATAGGAAAGTTACTGTAGACAAAGAGTCATAAGGAAGGAAACAGCAGAGATTTAAAGTTGAGATTAAATGCTTGGGTTTCTAGGGAACCTGGACAGTTTTTAGATTTAGGAACTTAATGCCTAATGTACAAAACTCTTTCAAAAGATGTGAAGGCAGGCAAATGATAGCTTTCCTTGTTAGAGCTGTTCCTCAGTGTGCCCTAATTCTCAGGGAGAGGAACTGCAAAGAGAGTGAAGAGCCATGTCAGATCTCAAGTGTTACATTTAGCCATTAGGGTTGGTTACACAGCCAGCAAAGAAGAGAATCTGCTACAAGGCAAGTGTTGTGTGTGTGTGTGTGTGTGTGTGTGTGTATAATGCTTATTTTACATATTCTGGGATTTGTAACAAATTTCACTGGGCCCCCAACAGTTACCAAACAGCCACAAGGATCAGTACCTAAGAAGAGAACCAATGAATTTCAGTAAATAACCAGAGCTGCCTCCAAGTCACTAAACCTTTCCTCCATCGTTACAGATGTTCATAAGGAAGTTTAAGTTCCCTTAACCTATTTTTCCTTCCACGATCAAGTTCTTCTGTGCCTGGCAGCACCATCCAGTAGAACTTCCAGTGATAACAGGCATGTTTTATATCTGTGCTGTCCAATGTGATAACCAATAGTCACATGTGGCTAGAATTTAAGTTTTAACTTTACTTAATTTTAAGTAATTTAAATTGAAATTCCAATACCCACATGTGGCTAGTGACTACTGTAATGGTCACTACAGCAACTTTAGAGCGCTTTGGGCTGGATTAGGATTTTCTTGTTCTTCCTATCTGTGAATGTTATTTTCAACTCTTCCCTTAACTCATCTCTTTGATTTTTTAAATCTGTCTTTAAATGTCAATCTCATTATTCTAGATTTTGTTTATACTGTACCTATATCTTAGATTAAAACATATAAAATTGCCCATAGGTCAAAAACAGCACAGTATCAGCAATCTTATATGGTTCAACTTTATGTAATGGAACTTAGGCTTCTTTTGCAGCACAGTGCTATGCACATAGGAACCATCTGTGGTTAAATGAATAAAAGAACAGATGATTAAATATTGGTTGAATAAATGAGTGACAGAGTCAGGTGGGCAACAAATGTTGCAGTACTCAAGGCACCTTTCCTCAGATCAACTCAATATATTGGTATTGAGATTAAGCCATGAGGCCAAAACCTCTCAAATAAAAAACCTACTACAGGAATATGTTTCAGCCCTGAATTTAGTGAAGGCACCATCCAAAACAGACAATAAAAAAAATATAGGAACTTCTGACACCATAACAATAGAACAATCACTGAGTATCCAGGGATTCACAAATTCCTTGAGCAGAAAATGGTTCAAAATAATTAAGGGTGGGTTGTTTATTGAGGAGGGAAATGGAGTCCATTAGAGAAAGGAGATTCAGGGATATGTACTAGAGAAACTTGGGATTATAGAAAAGATATATTCACGTTCTAACAAAGGGCCTTAGGGAATGTTTCTGTGTATAATGAGAACTGGAGAAGTAAAGAAAAAAAAAAAAAGATTGCCGGTTTTTAAAGTCTAACAAAATAAGCTCTCACTACAAACACCCTTGCCTGGTGTTGTTTCTGGAAAGCCCATTGTGCCTGTCTTTGAAGAGGAAAGGTAGGGTTAAAATACTCTGTATTTTCTTTCTCCCATTCTAAAAATGTGCCTGTAGACTTGGGCATTTTCTTCTGGTACTTATACTCAAGGGCTTCATCTGACATCATTCCTCACACAACAATCTTCCCATCAAAGGAATACAAGTGGGTGACAACTGGGGGTGTACATCCACCCCCAGGTCGGGAGACCCAACACAAATGCACACACACACCCCTGCAGCTGCCCCTGTACAAAATGAGGCCACAAACCCACTGCCAGCAGGGCATATACTGGAGAGGCGTTTGCACAATGAAAAAGAATTTACAGTGATTCCTCCATGACCCTTCATCTGGCTTCCAGATGAAAAATAGCACACTTGTACCAGTAGTACGAAGGGTGCGACCACCATACGTGGCTAGGTGTAAGAGATGACAGGTTCCTAAAGGGACAGATCCTGCACCTCTGCTTCAGCAGATTAAAAAAAAAACAGGTACAAGAACTGACCTCTACAATACTAAGGGATTTAACAATGCCATAAAATGGAACCCAGAAAAGTAGATACTTACGGAAATGACAACAGGTATACAAGAAAACTATTCTCTTCATCGTTTGGGAACAGGCACAGAAAATTGAAGGTTCAGAGTTTCTACTAGTGTTTCGAACTAGGTTCCTTTTTTCTTTTTTCCATTCCACCCTTCTCCCCCACTTCTAAGAAGCCGGAATAATAGGTTACAATGAGGTCACAATGATAAAGTCACAGTGTGGGTAAGATGCCAGCAGGCTTTTTGGGGCCCGTGCTCTACGAAGCATGGAAATTCCACTCTGGGAAGGAGTGAGCGCAGAACCTGGTTTCCATAGCACTGCCATGGAAACAGCTCTCCGTGCCTCCGGGCCCTCTGAAGCTGAAGCACTGCTCCCACACCCACCTCCGTGTCACACGCCCCCGACCCCCTCACAAGTGATTAAGGAGCGTGTTGAGAAAGTGGGGCCCTACCCAGACATTTACCCGGTTATCTTAATACACATGAATGTCCTCAAAAGAAGAAAAGGAAAACTCAGATGTTTCTTGCTCTTTCATTGCAGGGTGAGAGTGGGTGGGTGGGAGGGGGCTGGTGGTAAAGAAGGGAAAATAAAAACCCGAAGGCCGAAAACCCTACACTTGAAATTGCAAAAATACAGATCATGCCAAGTAGTTTATTAAAGAGATGGGCCTACTAAGCCCATGCATTGGTTCTTTTATCTCCTTTTGTCTGCCTGGAACGCCACCATACAAGTACAAAGGGTTTAATTAACTATTAGAGTTTCCAAGAGGCTCTCCCCTAATCTTTACCATTGGTAGCCAATGGAGGGTTTGATAGGAATTTTTCTTTTTCTCACTTCCGATCCCTTGGTCATGATTTTGAAAGAAGAATAAAAATTCAGAAATAGTAGAAAATTCCACCGGAAGGAAGCAGGGGCTCTTTAGCTAGCTTTGCATCCCTCATGCCTCTTTCTCTGATGGCTATGAGGGGGTGAGTGACAGCCAGCCAGCGGTGTACTGGTCTGGAATCTGGCTCTGCAACGTGCACTGTAGCTGAGCTGGAGCAATGCCCACTGACCAGGAGCAAACGGGAGGTCAGGAAGCCTGTTAGTCAGCAGATGCTTGGGAACTTGACAGGGCATATCAGAAAGGCTCCTAGCCCAGCAGCCCAGCCCACACACCAGCCAGGGGATTGCAGCTGGGACCCTTGGAATCCCATTCCTGTTTTCAGCTCTTTCCCTGCCTGATAAAATGAACTTGGGACATTGACCCCAGCACATGTATAATGCACAAATGCACAAAAGCATTACACCTGAGAAAAACCTGAAACTACCTTTGCTGGTAAAATCATTGAGAGGAAACATAATAAAGGACAGCTTCCAAATTTGCTGATTGGAAAAAGGTGATTTTTTTTTAACCTCTTGACAATAACCCAATGATGAGTAGAGAGGAGGGAGGGCCCACATACATAAGCAGAGAGGGTAAAAGGCAGGCCATGGGTTTCCAGCAGCTCAGGAATGGTTCTTCTGGGGCAAACAACTAAAATGATCTATGTCTTTATTTCTATACCTGGAAATTCTCCTCTGCCTACCTTGCTGAGTGCTATGAAATGGAAAGCAAAGCCAGGATCAGTCAGAGTTAGACAAAGGGGAGTAAAATAAAATGGGAGTTCTGAATTATTCATTTTTATTTATGTATTGTAGTGGCAATTGTTACAGTTTTTTGTTTCTCCTAGATGTCGAAATTGTAAAAAGAGGGCTGAATAATTCAGCATGACTCAAGAAATCATAAATGGAGTACTGTCTGGGCAGTGACGGCCTACGAAATAGGCTCATTTTTGTTGTTATTCTTAACATTTGCATGATACATTTATTTATAATTTAATTAACAACCCATGATGGCTCTAATGAATGTGATAATATTTGCCAGACATTTCAACATTCTAAACGTGAGAGGGACTGAATTGGCCCACTCCCTTCATTTTTACCAAAGGGAAGGAAGGAACAAGGGACCCAGTGGGAAAGAAAAGGGGTGCACTGGGACCAAAGGCCATTCCAGGAAGAAGTCAGAGTGCACACACGCCAGAGGCACATTTCTGGGTACTAAGTCATGCCCTGGTTGGTTGAGCACTTGTGCTAAGCTTGGCATGCAATTTTATTTCATACCACGGCAAGCCTGGAGGCAAGGCAGGATTTATTTTCTTAAAAGGCTGTTATTTCAGTCTAAGAGTCATAGGTGAGTTGGGGAAACACAGAAAGTACAAATTTCTCATTATTCTTAGAGATTGAGGAGCCAAAACTCCAATCCAAACGTTATACAGCTAAATCCATTTCTTCATTATACCTTCTTCACAAAGTCTAGGAATGCTGTTTAAGGGAACCAACTAAACAGTGAGTAAAGAGGAGAGAATAGAAAATAGTTTTAAGAAGAGAACATTCATTACCTTAAGATTACCAGCCCTCAACTTTCCATCAAAGACAGCACCATCATGACAGACCCTATCCTAGGGACTGGTCCAAGCCTTTCTTTGGATCTCCCATCAGTGTTTCACACCAGAGGAGTTGATAGCCTTTGAGACAGACAAGTCTTCATCACGTGGGGCTCTCTCTTATACTACAGGCTGTCCAGCAGCTCTGGCCCTGCCCATTAAGTGAAAGTAATACTCCACAGTTACTGTAACCTCTAAAGAATGCATTCACACATTTCCTAATGCCCCATGGGAGCTTCATGGGCTGAACTGTGTCCCTCAAAAATTCAAATGTTGAAGCCTTACTCCCTAGGACCTCAGAATGTGACTGTATTTGGAGACAGGGTCTTTAAAGAGGTGATCAAGTTAAAAGGAAGCTGTTAGGGTGCGTCCTAATCCAATCTGACTGTTGTCTTTATAAGAGGAAGAAATTAGGGCACACAAAGAAACAGCAGGACATACCTGCATTGAGAAAAGACCACCATGGGTGGACACAGAGAGAAGGCAGCCATCTGTAAGCCAACGACAGAGGCCTCAGGAGAAACCAAATCTGCCTAACACCTTGGACTTGGACTTCTGGCCTGCCAAACATTGAGAAATTATATTTCTGTTGTGTAAGCCATCCAATCTGTAGTATTTTGTTATGGCAGCCCTAGAAAACTAAAACAGATACAACACCACCTCCAGCTGAGAACAAAAACAAGTTTCTACACATCTTCAAGACTCAACTCACATTCACCTTGTCCAAAAGCCCTTACTAATCCCTGAAAGGAAATATAAATCCACAATTCTTTATTTAAGATCTTCAGAGCATGATGTGTTCTGTAATTAAAAATTTTTCAGATTTTAAAGAAAGCAATAGGGTGTATTTAACAAATGTTACCTGACACCATCCTAGGGGTGTCTGGGGCAAGATCCTGTAATCAAACACATAAATATTTCCCCAAAAAACATAAAAATATGAGTACTTTTAAGATTAAATTAAGATTATTAAATAGTTTCATATTATATTATGTCATATTTTGTTGCCAAATGGACTCACATTAGGTCAGGTTTTAATACTAAACAAAAAAATGTTTTGGTTCTCAGAGCCTGTTGGATTTCAGAGTTGCCATTAAGAGATGGTGGACTTGGTCACCCTCCCTTAATAAAATGAAATCCAGAACTTCCAGGGTCATCACTTAAATGGAGAGTCTTCTGGCGAACAAGAGCAACCAGCAAACAACCTAGACGTCCCATACCGAGGGCTCACCTCCTCCAGGGTTCTCCCACTTGGCTCCTGGCCGTGGGTGGATACTCCTCTCCTTGAATCCCTGACCCAAGTTTGGACCAACCTTTTCCGTTAGTTTTCCTTATCTCTGATAGAATAAACTGGGACTTTCCAAAAGACATCAACAAATTCCAGGAGATACCAAAAAGAAATCAAACAGTGCTCTTCCGACCCTACTCTTGCTAGCTCTCAGAGGTTTACGGCCCCTGATGCAGTCCACATGAAGCCCCCAGGGAAAAGAGATTAGATCTTTAACCAAATACCTAGTGCCCTCCTAACCCTTACCACCCAGGAACACAACCCTATATATTTTGCCCTTTCCATTTTCAAACCCAACAGAAAACGCTCTTCTGCAGCCTGCAATAAAGTGGGGAAGAAGTTGCCATTCCCTTGCCCACACCCATTCACCCAAGCTCACCTCTTATTCAGTAAATATCTACAAAGCGCCTAGTAGTTTCCCCAACTCAACTGAGCGTGAGGGATACAACCAACAGTGAGTAAAACACTGAATTTACCCACACGGAACTTCTTAGAAACCTCTCTTCTCTGTATTCTGACAGCACACATTGCTTACCACAATTACAGTACTCATTGTATTCCATTTTAATTGTTAAATGTCAACCTTCCTTACTAAACTTTGAGCTTATTATGGGAAGCAGCCATGTCCTATTCATTTTTCAAGCATTTAGCACAATGCTTGGCCTACATCAGGGGGCCAGATAAATATTGATTGAATTAATGAATAAGTGAACAGGGATGAGGGAGAACTTGGTCACTAAATGCTATCCATTCTCCCTTTTAACTACCTGAAAGGCAATCTTTTCTCTTTATCCCCACTGCTGTGCCTTTACTATCTCCTGGCTGGATTGCTGGAACAGTCCAGTGACTAGTCTTCCTGACCACAAAAATCCATCCTCCACACTGCTACTAAGGAGAGCTTTCTACAATAGGAATTTGATTATTCTCCCTTTTAAATTCCACTGCCCACAGGATGAGGATCAAACTCCTTTGAATAACATACATGGCCCTTTACAATATGCCCCAACTTGCTTTCTTCTTTTTCTTTCCAATTTCCTTCCACTTCCTACCATTCAAACTTTTTCTCATTTACCCAGAACTACTCACCCCTAAAATAGCCCCTGCTCCTCCATCTCTGTACCCCTGCCTGTGCTGCTGTTCTACTTTTCTCTAATGCTTTCTTACTGTTCCTCTTTATCCTCTGTTCCCTACCCCAAATTTACCTCCCAACTGGAGAAACCCATTTATTGTTCAGGACCCAATTGAAATGTCTTACATGGAACTTCTCAACTCTCAGGCAAAGTCATGCTTATCCTCTGGAACCAAGAAATACAGTCAAAGTAGGTCCCAGAAGGGAGGGCTCTGTTCATCCCCCACACTCACTTACACACACCACACCCTTTACACACATCATGTGCCTGGAGGAGGTAATTCCTGGCCCCAGACTTGATTTGTGCAATGCATCCCTCCACCTTTAAGTGGCTGTTGTTAAAATGCATATATCTGAAAGATGCATCATACGCAAAAGTTCCTTGCTGTCAGGGATTAGTTAAAGTCCAGCTGAGCAACAGAAAGGGACTGGTGCCAGGAAAGAAGGCAGAAGGCAGAAAAGAAGAAAGGGGTGCTACCTAAAAAGAGGCAGGAAGGAGCACAAAATAAATTTTCCTTATTTCACTATTTGGCTGGGATCAATTTTGGACCTGTGTAGTAACCTTGATCATTTTTGGTCATTTAGGAAAAATTTAGTACCAGGCACTGTGAAAATGTTCCTCTGGAGCCACATGTGATTAAGATATGGCCACGATCCTCAAACAGCTTATAATCTAATGAACTATTAAATTCACAAGAATTTCAAGCCTACCATTCTGTCCAGGGTCAGATTTTTTTCTAACCACCAAACTTAAAATGAAGGAAATACATTCCTTGGAGTTTTCTAGACTTCTAAACATTACTAACTTTATCCACTACACAGAATAAATATGGGAAGCAATTAAGCAGTAGGAGCTGGCCATAAATATTCTCAATCCCAGCCATGAAATACGTTCTTACTCTAACATATATAAGGTCATGAGTCAAATAAAAATCAGGGAATGAGATTCAAAACAATTTAATTTGCTCTGCCTGTCTATTCTGCTTTCTGTACTCTAAGTATTTCCTAAAGGACTGAGCTTAAAGTCTCATGAATTTTTAACTCAGGAGCTTCAAAGGGAATTTGGATGTGCGAAAAGAGAGGGAGACAACTCTATGAAGAAATGATGAAATCACACTGTAACACATTTGGTTAAAGATAAAGGCACCACCCTTCTAATATATTGGGTCAAAAGGAGCTGAACTATCTAACAGATTCTACAAGGTATCTGTAAGGTAGTTCCCCTCTCTCAGGTAAGCAGTAGTCAAAAATCTAAACGTATCAGGCACTGGAATATGGTTGTGGGGGTTAGAAATACATACAAAACACAATCCATGCTCTTATGACCTATTTGGTAAGATGAGGTATGCCCATGAAGAAAAGCAGCTAAAATCTGACAGAATCAGATAAAAGTAAATGAGATAAACAGTTAACAAATGAAAGTATGGAGTAATACTAAAAACTTCTATTTAATATTGAGAAGATTTTATATGCCAAGCACTTTATAACACTTCTGTTAAGTCTCGTAACAACCGTGCAAAGACTCCATGGTAGAAGTCCTCTTATCTGGCAAGATCAGGACAAACAGAAAGCTTTGGTTAAAGCAAGGAATATGTTATTCCTTACACATTTTATTTTAAGCTAAAATATATAAATGTGCATACATTTGCCAATCTTTTGACATAGAGACAAAGCTTTTTCTTTGATTATTAAGTTGGTAACTGGAGTCTTACTTATAGAAATGACACCCAAAGTGTACAACTTGTAATTCCTAATTGTAATTTCTTAAAGATAGTTCTAAGGGTTGAGGATCACTTCTTTTTCCAGATGGATATCCAATTGTTCCAATACTTTATTGAAAAGCCTTCTTTCTCCATTAATTACCCTGGCATCTTTATCGAAAATCAATTGAACACATAAATATAGTTCCATTTCTGAGCTTCATTCAGTTCCATTAATCTATATGTCTATCCTTATGCCAATACCACACTGCATTTATCACTGTAGCTTTATAGCAAGTTTTAAATTATGTAAGTCCTCCAACTTTGTTCTTTTTCAAAATTGCATTGACTATTCTAGATCCTTTGTATTTTTATAAAATTTTTATAATGATATCAATTTCTATTAAAAAAAAACTACTGGGATTTTTATTGTGATTGATTTGAATCTAAAGATGAAGGTGAAGGAACTGAAATCTTAAAATACTCTTTCGATCCATGATGACAGTATATCTTTCCATACTTAAGTCTTGTGTTTTTCTCAGCAATGTTTCACAGTCTTCAGTGTAGAAGTCTTGAATATATTTTGTTATAATTATCCCTAATTAGTTCATGGTTTTGATGCTACTATAAATAGTATTTTATTTAAATTTTTAAAATTTGTAATCATTCTCTTCTAGTATATAAAAATACAATTGATTTTTGTATACTGACTTTGCATACTGTGACCTTCCTAATTTCATGTAAGTTTTAGTGATTTTATGTAAATAAATTTTCCACATAGAAGATCATGCCATATGTGAAGAAAGATAGGATTACTTTTTGCTTTCTCATCAGTACGCTTTCTATTTCTTTTTCATACCTTATTCCATATGCTACACCCCTAGTATAATGCTGGGTAGACAGACACCCTTGTCTTGTTCCAATCTTAGGGGAAAAGTATTCAGTCTTTCACCAATAAGTATGATGTCAGCTGTAGGTTCTTCATAAATATCTTTATCAGGCTGAAGAAGTTACCCTTTATTTTTAGTTTGTTGGGAGTTCTTACCATGAAAGAGTGTTGAATTTTTTCAAATTGTGTTCCTGCATCTATTGAAATGATCTCTTTTTTTTCCTGTTAATATGATGAATTACATTGATTGATTTTCCAATGTTAAACCACATACAATTATGGGATAAACACCTCTTGGACATGATGTATTACCCTTTTTATAGCTTGCTGGATTTCTATTCACTAATATTTTATTTTCACTTCTATATTCATGAGGAATATAGTGACATAGTTTTCTTGTAATATCTTGTCATATATTAATTCCATGGGAATACTGATAAGGAGTAAGAAAATGTTCCCTCCTCTCCTATTACCTGAAAGAGTACATAGAATTGGTATTATTCTTTCTTTAGACATTTGGTAGATTTAACCAGTGAAGCCATCTGGGCCCGGCATTATCTTAGTAAGAAAGATTTTACTTAAAAATTTAGTTTCTTTGATAGATATAGGATTATTCATGTTATTTTTTCTTCTTAGGTGGGCTTCAGTAGTTTTGTGTCTTTCAAGGAATTTGTCCATTTGCCTAATTTGTCAAATTTTTTGGTATGAAGGTGGTGATAATATTCTTTCATTAGACTTTTAATTTCTGTACAATCTACAGTGGTGTCCTTCTTTCATGCCTGATATTGGTAATTTATGTTTTATCTCTTTAATATTTAGCCAGTCTTGCTAGAGGTTTATCAATTCTATTGATCATTTCAAAGACTCTGGGCTTCTCTGATTTTTCTCTTTCATTTGTCGATATTCTATTTCATTGATTTCCCCTCCTACTTTATTGTTTTCTTCTGTTTATTCTGGGTTTATATTGTGCTTCTTTTTCTAGATTCATAAGTAGAGGCTTAGATCATTGTTGCAGATCTTTCTTCTTTCCTAATATAACCTTTCAATTCTATAAATGTCCCTCTAAGCACTGCATTAGCTGTAATGCGTAAATTTTAATATGCTATTTTTCATTTCAGTTCAGTCCAAAATATTTCCTAAAGACCCTTGTGATTTTTTTTCTGACCAATGTATTACTTAGAAGTTTTCTTGTTTAATTTCCCAAATTTGTGTATTTTTCAAATATAGTTCTGTTTAATTCTGATGTGGTCACAGAATATGTTTTGTATGATTTCAATCAATTTAAATTTATAATACTTGTTTCATGGCCCGAATATTGTCTTATGTTGGTAAATATAACATACGAACTAGAAAAGAACGTATGTGCTCTCTTCTGTTGTTAGATGGAATATTCTACAAAAGTCAATTAGGTCAAGTTGGTGGATAATGTTCTTCAAGTCATCTATATTCTTAATATGTTTTGGCATATTTGTTCTATAAAAGACAGAAAGGGAAGTGTTGAAATCAACTATAAATGTAGTTTTGTTTATTTTTCTTTTCCATCAGTGTTCCATTAGTTCCATCAGAATTTGCTTGAATCTTTGTAATTAGGTGCACACGCATTTAGGATTGTTACATCTTCTTGAAAAAATAGCCCATTTTTCATTATAAAATGTTTCTCTTTATACCTAGTAACAATCCTTCTCCTGAATTCCATTTTGTCTGATATTAATATAGCCTACCCAAATTTCTTTTGATTAATATTTGTATAATGTATCTCGATTAATTTCTTTACTTTTAACCTATCTATGTCTTTATATTATTATTTAAGGCAGGTTTCTCATAGATAGTATATAATTGGGTCTTAGTTTTTATTTAATCTGACGTGTGCCCTTCAGTGGAGTATTTAGGCCATTTACATCTAATATTATTATTAATACGTTTGGTTCTAACTCTATCATTTTGCTATTTGTTTTCTATTTTTTATATCTATTCTTTATTTCTTTTTTCTGTTTCTTGCCTTTTCTTGGGTTGACTGTTTTTTATAGTTCTGTGTTATTTCCACCATTATTAGCTCTACTTCTTGTCATTGTCTGATGGTTTCCTTAGGACTTATATTGCACATCTTGAAATTATTACATTCTTTCTTCAAATAATGTTATACCACTACCCAGATAGTATAAGAAACTTACAACAGTAAATTTCATCCTTCCCCTCATTGTTAGGGCTGATGTTATCGTATGTTTTACTTCAATATATATTATAAACCTCACAATATATTGTTGATATTGTTGTTGTTTTTGCTTTAGACAGTCAATTTTTTTTTGAAGATACTTAACAATGTTTATAAATTCCCACTAATTTACTATGTCTGATGTTCTTCATTCCATTGTGTAGATCTGTATTTCCATCTGGTATCATTTTCCTTTTTACCGAAAAACTTTAATATTTCTTAAGTACAATGTACCACTGAATAATTACCTCAGCTTTTGTTCTCCTGGAAGTCTTTATTTTGCCTTCACATTTAAAAGATATTTTTTCTTTGTTTAGGAGTGTTTTGTTTTGTTTCATTTTCAGTATTTTAAAGATATTGGTCCATTTCTCCTCACTTGCTACTTTCTGATGAAAAGTCTGCTACCATTCTTACTTTTTCTAGTCTGAATACAGTTTGTCTTTTTTTCTCTAGATGTTTTTAAGATTTTTCTGTTTACCACTGCTTTTCAGTAATTTTATTATAATGTGCCTTACTATAGTTTTCTTCATTTTTTTGTTTGGGATTTGCTGAACTTCTTAAATGTATGGCTTTATAGTCTTTATAAATTTTTTTCAACAAATAGTTTTATACAGTTATCATCAAATGTGGAATTCTATTTTAGGCATTATTCCAATATTTTTTCTTTGCTTCTCCCTTCTGGGTCTCCAATTACATACAAGTTGGACTGCTTGATATTATCCTATGAATCTCTGAAACTGTTCATATCGTTCTGCTTTTTTTCTCTCAATGCTTCATTTTGCATATTTTCTATTGCTGTCTTCTAGTTCCTTCATATTTTATTATAATGTCTAATCTATTGTTAATCTTATCCAGTTTATTTTTTAATTCAAATATTGTTTTTTCCCCTCTCTTTAAGTTCCATTGGTTCTTTTTAAAAATGTCTTCCGTTGTTGCTTCTTCATCATGGTCGTGTCTTCTTTTATATAAATGAACATATTTATAATAGCTCTTTTAATGTCCTTTACTAATATTATGTATTAGTAAAGGATACTAATACATATCCTTTACTAACATTATGAATATCTTTGTTATTTCTGCATTTGTTTCTACTGTTCTGTTTTTCCTGTTTATGGGTCGAATTTCCTGCTGTGTATGTGCATGTGCACATGTGCATGTGTGTAATAATTTTTCAGCTTCCTTTTAAACATGTGGACCTTTTTTTGTCAGCGTGTTCCTTGATTAGTTTGTTACTTTTTATGGCATTCTCAAATAACTTTTATTTTATCACTGTTAACCCTGCCTCTGAGGCATGGCTCTTCTGAGATCTCTATTGAATGCCCCTTGCATTAAATGATTTCTTTCTACTCTGGCTTAAGGGAACTAGAATGGCCCCTGGCTCTGTGGGAATTCTCCTTGATAATTGTTATTTTTCCAGAAAGTGTTCTTGTCCAGCCATGGAGTTTCACTTAAAATATGCACAGATTTGGGCAGAAACTCAAGAGGAATCCAGTGCATATTTCTAGAGCTCTTTCTCATTTTGTGAATTCTGTTCCACAAAAATCTTGCTGCCTTAGCCTCCCAAAACTCTGATCTCTGTTTCCTCAACTCAGTGAAACTACTGAAATCTGCTTGGGTTATCCCTCTTTGTACCCCAGTCCTGGGATTATCTCCAGGTAAACAGCCTAGAAAAACCTTATTTCTCTTTTATCAGGAATATTAGCTCTGTGCTACTCATTGTCCAATGTCTAAAGGTATTCATTTCCTTGTTTCCCCTTCCAATTTTCTAGTTATTTATGGTGGGAGGATAATTCCAGATTGCCTTACTCCCTCATGACTGGAAGTAAAAATATTATGATTTTTGTTTATAATATTGAAATCAGATTATATAGTCCCTGCTTATAAACCTTCAATGTCTTCATATTACACATGGAATTAAATCCAGAGTCTTTACCGTGGCCTCTAAAGATAAACATGATCTAGTGCCTGTCTTTTTTTCTGACCTTGATTCCTACCAATCATCCCTTGTTTACTACATTCTAGTCGTATTTGCCTTCTTTCTCCCCCACAATTCCACAGTAGAGCTCTTCCCCTTGCTGTTAACCCTTCCTAGGGTGCTTCTACATAGAAGAAGCCATCACACAGGTGGCCTCTTCTTGTCATTTAACTTCAGTTCAAACTTTGCCTTCTCAGTAATAGCTTCACTGAACACACAATATAAACTAGCTACTCTCCCAGTCACCGTCATTAAAATATCCCACTTTAGCTTCTTAATAGAAATTACCACTATCTTAAATTATTGTGTTTATTGATGTGTTTATTATCTGATCACCCCCAAGAGTAGAAGACATAAACTCCATTAGACCTGAGATATGGCTATTTGCCCCAAATATCCACCACCTACAAGAGTGCCTGCATATACTAAGTATGCAAGTATTTGTTCAATTAAATATTGTTCATTTTTAATAAAAATTCAGAATACAGAGATAGGACCATGGTCTAGATTGATGACAAAAGATGGTGAGGGAACTGAGCCCTGAAGTTTGCTGTCTTTTCTTTCTAATTGTTCCTGTTTTGCTCCCACTCCTGCTTTATCATCTGCAGTCCTAGCCTAAAAGCTAAATTTGAGAAGACCCAATGATAATGTGGATGGATTTACTAAGTCTTGGTTGACTATTTGAGATTTATCTTTATCCAAATTAAAATTGGAATCCTCTGAGATGCCCGTTTCTAAGAGAGAGATGTGGGTGGTAAAAAAACAAAAGTCCACCTGTTCAGATTTCAGGAAACCTTTCTCTTTCTTTCTCAGGTGAGGATATCCCTGAATTCAGAGGGGAGGATGGGAAGATTACTTTTATCGAAGCAGTTGTTCCACATTCATACTATGGAATCCCTGGGTGGCCCTCTGTCTTGAAGAAAGGATCCACCTCAAATAAAGAGTTCTCTCCTCCCTCTTCCCAATATGCTGCAAAAGGTAAAGGAGTGAAGTGGTGTAGTGAGCTGGTGGGGGAGGCAAGGGAGGTGGATGAGACAAGAGTCCGTGTGGCAGTGCTACAAAGCACCTGAGACCCACTATCTGGCAGGCAGAGATGGCAAGTCTGTCACTGTGTCATCAGAAAATGTTTGAGTTCTGTCAACAAGTGAAATCCTTTTAGACTCCCACATACAAAATATTTGACAAAAGCAGGGGACTTCACAGAGGGAGGTATTTAAGGTCAGGGATTATAACTCAGGAAGCAGCCCAAAACAAAAGCAGGATGAAGTTAGTAAACTTGTTATTATACCTTGTGTTATGACTGAATAATACTATTTTTGTGACTTGTATTATAATTCACTAGCACATAGACTCTTTCAGAAAAGAAAACTATCTGTTTTATTGCAAAAACTAAAACAAATAAGGTTACCTTATTTATGCTGTCGTGTCTAGGAATAAGGTTTTTTTCTTCAAATATGACTTCTAACTTTATAATCCTGCACATACCCAGAGATACCTTTTCTTTCAATTCTTAATGAAAATGAGTCATAGAGAAACTACAGAGAATACTGTAGGAGAAAAAAAGAAATGCCCTAATCATCTCTGGAGCAAATATAAGCATTAGCTTATCTTTCACAAGCATTAGCTTATCTTTCAAACACCTTATCAGAGGAAGAAGGCCAAATATATGTATATATATTATATATGTGCACATATATAATATATATATATATATAATATATATATATAACCTTCCTTCCCCAGCTAAGAAACTAAGCCACAAGACAGAATCAGACATACAGATCAAAAGCCCTGTTCCCTAATAAAGCAGGCTTAAATCACAGGCAACATTTCTACCTAAATGTCTCTTCTTAAAGGACCATTTTCTGCAAGAGGAGAGAAAATGAGGCCCAGCAGGGAAGTCCCTATGCATATAACATCATGGTCATCCCCAGCCTCCCATCACAGCTACAGAGTGAAAAACACAGGTGCTATAGTTTGCCTACTGGACCCTCTAAACCTCATATTGAAATTTCTTCCCCAGTGTTGGAGGTGGGGCCTAATGGGAGGTGTTTGGGTCATGGGGGTGAATCCTTCATGAGTGGCTTGAGGTAACAAGTGAGTTCTCTCACTTTATTAGTTCCCCTAAGAATTCCCCAAAAGCTGGATGTTAAAAATAACCTGGCATCTTCCTCTTCTCTCTTGCTCTGCTCTGCTCTCTGACATTGCAATCTCTGTACACGCCAGCTCCCTTCCCCTTCCACCATAAGAGGAAGCAGCCTGAAGCCCTCACAAGAAGCAGATGCTGATGCCATGTTTCTTGTACAGCCTGCAGAACTGTGAGCCAAATAAATTTCTTTGCTTTATAAATTACCCAGCCTCAGGTATTCCTTTATAGCAACACAAATGGACTAAGACAGCAGGTAAGTTGATTTTCTGATTCTCTGTCTAACCAATATGAGTAAATTCTAAGTTGCCCCAAATGACAATGACAGAGCTGGGAGAATTCTCAGTGTTTACTAATTGCTGGTGACCCTCTCTTCTAGGTCAGGAGCCAACACACCCTTTCTGTCCACTGGAGATGCCAGTTTAGGCCCAACAGGCATGAATGCACAGGAGAGGTTACTAAAACCAAAGGATGTGTAGTGTGAGACCAGCATGATGCTGATGTACAGCAACACTCAATAAACGTGAGGGATTGACAGGCATTGAGCTTGAGTAGGAGAAAGGGAACACACTAGGAACAGGCAAGGACAGGAGAAAGGAGAAAAAGAGGCTCATGTGGGGGAACCCGGTGACTGCCACCACAATTCCTTCCAGATCCTCTCAGCTGACCCATGTCATAAGCCCCTTGTCTCTGCAGCACACTGGGCCAGGCGGGGCTGCCTCCATGGTGAAATGTTTTCAGTTTCTTTTCTTATTCAGCCTTATAAAGACTGTGTGCTGACATATCCAGAAACAAAAATCAATCTGACTGGACTTCAGAGAAACAAATCAGCAGGCCCCAAATAAATGCAATAAGCAGTATCGTGCTTTTCATTAGTCTTCCATAACCTTTTCAGGGGAATGTGCCTTCATAAGAGAAGCTTTCATCTATCTGTTCCAAAATACATACTTCTATATGTAGAGGTCTTTTAAGTTTTCCTGGTGCTGGAGGGTGGGGGTGGGGGCATGTTTTTGTTAGTTTATTTTTATTTATTGGTGCTGTCCAGTAGAAGTAGCGGGACAAATTTCAAAAAGGTGGTATTCACAAATGAAAATGGAGTCCATGAAAATTTAGCAACTTTCCTAAGACTTATATGTTTCTTTTTTATACATATTTATTCTTATTATAAGAGTATTATAATACACACTAATTGTGAAAAGTTGAAGAACTATAAAAAGCACACAAAGAATATGTAAATCATCTGTGCTACTTTCATTTAGGAATAACAACAATGTTTTGGTGTCTATATGTCAATTTGTTTCGAATGTTCATATCTTCATAGTGTATTTATTTTTACAAATATGTGCCCCTCCTGATCTCATTCTTATGCTCTGAAATACATCACATTGAACAGTCTTCCAGAGTGTTCACCCCCAACACCTCTACTGGATAAAACCTCCCAGAGTATGTACCTCCCATCCCCACTGGATGTAACCTTCTAAAGTCCAGGGTCTGTCTGATTTACCACTTTATTTTAGTGTCTAGCACAGTGTCCCAAACATAGTAGGCACTCAATAAATATTTGTTTACTATTACTAATATTACAACGCACCATTTTTCATGTATTTATAGAAATACATGACATTTTCCCATTTCCTTAAATATTCTTTTCTTCTATAATGTAATTTTTAATGGTTGCTTATCATCCATACCATAATTTCATTTAACCAGCTCTTCACATGGAACATGTAAATTGTTTCAAATTACTCACTATGATAAATAATGCTATGATGGCCATCTTTCAAATATGTGTGTGTGCATTGTCACAGGATCAGTTTCTATAAGTTGAACAGCTATAATGGGTATATACATATTCTGAGTCTTTTATTGACAAACTGACTTCTACAAAGGTCATTCTAATTTATATTTTTACCATTAATTTATGAAAGCATCTATTTCCCCACACTCCATCAACATTAAGTATTTTAATTTTTTCAAAAAAATTGTCACTCTGATGACTAAAATATAGCATAAATAAATAGCAAGGGCGAACGAAGGGGATAATGTAAAAATGGGTTTGTATGCTGTATGGTACACAAATGTTCATTGTTAAGTTACCGTTATTTCTGCAGTTGTAAGTGTCTTGACAATGATGCCTAGCACACTGGTTGGTATAGGGTTTGGTATTGAAAATTCCTGCCCCTTGAACTGAAAGTAAATAGAGGATGCAGATCTGTATTAACCCACGGGCATATCATCAGTCTGAACTTGGAAGAGGCCTAACTGCTAACACATCTCACAATGTCAATCCATCCATTCAGAGAACTGGGGATGCTCATACATGAGAATTGCTAGGTTCATCAGGTAGGCCTGGTCCTCACAAGGAGATAAACACCTAGAACCTGCCTTGGGACAGTCACAACGGGCCTTGGAACCTCCTTCCTCTCCATCTCCTCAGATCCTTGGCCTTTTTTAATTCTATTTTTAATTGATAATTTTTTTGAAAAAATCAAAATACTTAATGTTGATGGAGTGTTGGGAAATAGACACTTCCATAAATTAATGGTTAACAATATAAATTAGAACTACCTTTGTAGAAGGCAGTTTGGCTGCCTTCCCTAGCTTTTCCCTGATTCCAAGTCTGAGGTTCTTTAAGCTAACTGAGAATATGTTTTGTTACAAATTCAGCTGGGTTCTAATTAGTTTTCCTGAATAACCCTGAGCCTAAGATACCCCAAATCTGGCTTTTCTCCCGCCCTGGTCTAAGACAAGGCTGTCCCCATGTTGCTACCTGATGGGTAACTTTCAACAAATGGCAGGTGCAGATAGGACACTGCTAGAAACACACAACATCCTTACAACCAAAGAGGCCCTGACAGCCCCCACCTTCCTCCCACTCCCACCTCATTCGGCAAATGTAGAAATGAGGTCCCCAGTGGGTAAGAGATTTCACGGCACCATGAGTTGCTAACGGCAAAACAGGTATCAAAGCCTCTTCCTACCACCTCAGGATTCCTCCCTAATGGAAATCTAAGAGAGGAAAAAAGTGATGTCTTCTGAATGTGGTCAAAAGTCTGTGATTTGAAAGCTCCCCACCTCTTGCTATACTTAAGCCCACTGCCTTCAGACAACTGCAAGGAAAATGAGAAGAAGGTGCAAACACATTTGTCTATTTGCTAACTTCTAGAACTAGAAAAGACCCTCCACAGGGAGTTCCATCAGCAGCTTTAGGTCAAGTTCCAGAAGCAAATCAAAATGCCAAGTCATGTTTCCCTCAGGATCACAACTAAGAGCGTCCTCTTTTGACCTAAGTGTGACCGCAACAGCGTTATTTCCCACTCCTCGCCCTCGCATTAGCAACCCCTGACACTGCCTGGGTTCCCCTCTTGTTATCTTCTGCCTACGGGTGGACCTTGGCCCTGTGTCAGCTCCCGTCTTGTTTACCTAGCTAATTGTGTCGGTGTTTTCCCTTCACCCCTTTCACACAAAGAATGGTCATTTTCATGAGGTCAAGGCAGTGACCTTATATTTTCTAAAAGTGATATGCAGGGAAGAGAGGGGAAGGTTTGAATTAACTAAATCTGAGAATTATGTCTTTTGTCCAGGGATTTCAGAGATGGCTACTTCACAGCCCGGTGTTTAGAAGCCATAATTACTACCTTCCAAAAACAATCACCATCTAAGCAGTAAATGTCAACGTCTGTTGTCCATTAGAATCAACCAGAGAGCAAATCCTGGTGCCCATGCTACCCCCCAAAACAATTACATTCTCCATGGGAGGGACTCAGGCATCTGTACTTTTTTTTAACTGCCCAGGTAACTCCAAAGCGCAGCTAAGCTTGTGCCTCTGTGCTCCAAGCGTGGGCCAAAGGGACCTGTTCTAATTGGCCTTCATGGGATGAGCACAGAGCACCAGCAATGCAAATGAGGGAAAGGAGAGTTAAATCTGTCTTGCTTTCCTCACTCCTTCTTCTCCCATTTTTATCACAGACTGTAATTCAAGTGGCTCAAAGAGCTATCTACAGTCCACGGAGCAGAAATAACCCCGCAAGAAAGAAACACCTCCATCCCCCGGCCCTTTCTTTTTCTTTTTTTACAACATTGACCAGTTTTTGTCCTCACCCTCAGATTCCAGAGCTTTCTTGATTTGAAGTTCACATGCGATCCTAAAATGAGTTGTACGAGCAGCACACACCCTCGTCTGTCCTGAGTCCTGTTTATCACGTGAGCGTCCCCGAAGGGGATCATGTGCCTAGGGAGACGTTTCTGAGAAATAACATTTAACATCCAAGCTGCGGCTGTCTCATCCTCACCTTTTTCCATTCACAGAAGGTTTTTATGTAAAACAGAAACTCACTTGCTATGAGCCCAGCCCAGAGAAAACAGGTGACGGAGCGAACCTCACAGAAAGGACTCTCTGAGGGCCCCTGGGGTGGCAGCCCCACAGCCTCGGAGCCCCACGCCGTGGGCTGGGGGTGGGCAGGACATCAGAAAAGTGCCTCCTTAGCCTACAGACCTATCCAGTTCTGGGGACAGGTCCTTAAATTAGCATTGTGGAGGAGAACAGCAGGGAAGGATACAAAGAAGCAAAGAGTTGTATGAGAGAGGAAACATAGCACATTAAAAAAAAAAAAGGCAGCAGGAATATGTCCTAATTTGGAGAAACAGGCCACGTTGCCATAGCAACTCTGAATCTCCACAAGGCAGCCAGGCATGCCTTTAAACATCATGTTAAATAGTTCAACTATGAAGAAGAAGAAAGAAAAGAGCGTGGGGGGGGAGGTATTGAGAGAGAAAGAAGAGGCCTGAAGCCTGCCGAGGGTCAGAGGAGATGCAGCCCAAGGCCCAGCCACTCATCAAGGGAAATTTCACACGATGAAGCCGCCAGTTCTGAACTGGATCTTTCCTCTGTGGTTTGAGCAGGTTGGGGACTGCATTTGTGTATAGTTAACCTGTATCTTAAGAAAGATTCTCCCAAAGGCACATAGGTGCTAGCTCAGTACTTGTCAATCTTTTTTAGTAGGACTGTCCCCAGAACTGTCATCCTAACAGCAAACCCACCTGCTGTGCTCAGGCCTTTGCCCAGGAGCCCTGAGGGGGTTGTGGTCTTGTGCCAAGGGGGAGGGAAACCCGGTCACCCTGAGGGCTGAGCAGATCAATAATTTGACCACACCTGAAACCCATTCATGGCACCTTTGGTTGGGAATTCTGCCTAAGGGAAAAAAAATTATTTTATTTATTTAAAAAAATGTAGAGGCCACCTGGAAACCACGCCTAAATGAAGTTATGCCATGTGCGGTCCTTTGGGATCAAGCCAGTGATGACAGCAATTCAGGAAGTAGTTTACTGAGTGGGTCTGAACCTTTGGAAAATATGAACAAGAATATAAAACTGTTCTCCCATCTGGAACATTAATTACTCAAATTATGCACGTAATGTTTGGCATTTATTTTACCTTGCAACTAATTCTCAACCACATTGCCTTCCACGTTACTTTGCATCCTTCCTTTGCAGAAGTCTCTCTCCTTGTCCCTTCTGGCCTGCTTGCCTACCGTGCTTTCCCCATTTCTCCTCTGTTAGGGCCACGGGGTCTCCTGAGCAGCTCCAGCAGGTGAGGACCAAGCCAGAAACTGAGAAGGAGAAGCAAATGGCCCCGTGCCTTATGGCCCAATCAGCTGCCACGGCGGGGAGTGGTGTGTGTCATAGGTGTCCAGGCAACTTGATGAGCTCCCACAAGACACGGGGAATGGAGGGTACTTAACAACGGTAACAGAAGCAGATGGGCGCACTGCTATCCGCAGGCACACACTCTCTCGCTTTTCTTATTCATCGGCTTACATCAAATCATTTTCTGTATAGATTTATTCTTAGCATGTGAAACTGAATTTTCTACTTGCTCTGCTGTGCTCTATCAGAAAGTTTCTGTTGCATAAATATCCCACAGCTCAGAATGGGGCTGTCTGGTCTCATCTCCTATGGCCTTGTCTCAAGGCCCCTGGGAGGCTTCACTAGATCCCAAGATAAAAGAATCACATCACTCCCACCACAAACACCCTCTCCCAGCCTTGTCTCCTCCAACTGAGAACACATCTTTCTCTGAGACATGTCCTCCCCTACCACTTCACACATGCATGGCCTGGCTCAAACCACAGTCCCCCTGAGTCCTGGATTTCTTCCCTTGTACAATAATCACCTGACAGGACTGCTGGAAACACTGAATGAAAAAAACCCCGTGGAGGAGTGAGTCATCATGCAAGCCCACAATGAGAAGGGCTCCCTTCCCCACCAAACGTTGTACTTACTGAGTATTTGGGTGAGGCATTTCCTTCTCCGCTAACTCCACAAGGTTAGTATTATTGCTCTGATTTAACAGTGAGGAGCCTGCAGTTCTAAAAGGTTGAGTAATTGCCTAAGTTCAAACATGTAGGAACCAGCAAAATCTGATTTGGACTTCCAAATTCACTGCCCTTAACCATTCCCCACCCCAATCATGGCTCAGGACTTCCATAGTGAGGGGGTTGGCAATCTGTCTGGGAGGTAGGGCTTCAGCAGCTGTGCTGAGGCTGCAACGCACAGCAAACACACCATCTGCATTTAGCATGCATATTTATTTGGGATAGCTCCTGTGGTAGGGGAGGGGGAGTAGCTGATGGAAATCTGTGAACAACTAAAGGCTCCCACCTCCCAGACCCCCGCCTCTTTTGGAGCTGCCATGGGCACCCTTCCTTTATAATAAATGCAAATAAATATTTGTTCAATAGAAAATATCATATCATGCATTCCTTAATTGCAACTCTGCTTTTTCTCTAGCTGGATCTCCATGAATTACCAAGGGATTTAAAGACTTTGGAGGGAGTTACAAGAGGAAAGTGAAACCATTCATTTTTACCAAAATTAAATGAGCAAAAGGCTACATCTCAGAGGAGTTAGAATAGGGAGGAACAAGAAATAAATGGCAGATGGGGAAAAAGGAAAGAGGAAAATAGGAAACGTTTAACAAACTCGCTACTTAAAATTCTCCTCAGGACCAAGCCTGGAGCACAGCCAGACGTGGCCCAAAGCACCTGTGTGGTCCACTTTCTACCCTTCACGTCCTGATATTCCCTTGGATGCCTCATTCTCTGAGAAAAAAATACTCCTAGCCTAAGTCCATCGATTCTGAATAAACAAGTGTCCATATCTGAAGCACCCCAGTCCCTCAGTACAACCTTTCTCATCTTCCTAGCTCTCTCTCTACTCCTCAGTGGAATTAACCCACATTTTAACAAGAATTGAATTATCCAATTATCCGTGCATTGTTTCATCACAGTTCTTCAACAGCCTCTCCTGATTACAGTGCCAGCCTTCTGGCCTCTACCTCCCGTGATGTCTGTCTCTTCCTGTCTGTCTCTCCTCACCTTGATCTTAACTATTCCCTCTCCTGTCACCTCTTCAAGGATTAATAGGGTCAAAACACTCATTCCACATTCCACCAATATTCACTGATGCTCAGGTGTGGCCCAGGAAAATTTCCACCATGGCCTGGAAGCTATTTAACAGGGAAGGAGTAGGGAGGGAGGCTGGGTGGAGAAGCCAGATGTGTTGCTCAAGAGACGAGTGCATTTCAGGGTGGCTGTGTAGAGGGAACTGCCAGCTTTCTCCTGGTAACCTGCTGACGCAAAGTGGCATAAACCTGCCTCTTTGCCCCTTTGATGTTTTTTCAGGCACTCCTGCCTTCACATACTCACTCTTACCAACAACCTGCCCTTCTCGGACACACTCCACTGGCGGGCTCTCATCACCAAATCAACAGTCATTTAGCAAGGCCCCCAATGCCTGAACCACTTTTTTGCCAGCATTTTTACCCATCCAGTCTGCCAACACATGGCAAAGGAGATGCCAACACGGACTCTTCTGTTTATAGCACTCACTGATCACACTCTGAGGTTAAGTCGGCTCTGGCACTGTGAAGCACGCAAGTGCAGAAAGGTGAATGAAGCTACAAGAGAAATAGCAAAGAATTAGTGATCTCTATATTAGCCCGGCAGGCTGATTTTCTCTCATCTAAATTTAATTATATGTCATAATGTGCACAGACACCCACAGAACAAGTTAGGCTAGATAAGGGCTAGGAAGTAAACGAATGGACACAGAAGTGGCTTTACCATGATTCCCTTATATAGATGTTCGGGCTAGAATCTTTTCCAGATGTGGAAATTTGAAAGTGATTTAATCAGTGAAATGTAACCACATAGAACAATTGTCAGGGTGAAAATCCCCGAGTTTTTTTTCAATTCCTTCTAATCAGAATACGAATAGTACCTAATGCTGGGACAGTGCTTACAGCTTAACGAAGCGCTCTCACGTACCCCATTTCAGTCACTACGTCACACATTATCATTTCATGGACAAAGAAACTCTGGCTCAGAGAGGTCCAGTGATCTGCCCAAGGTCATGCAGCTGCCAGGAGACAGAGCCAGACGGAAGACCCAGGTGTCAGACAAAGGGCTTGTAACTACGCACCTCAGATTTATGCCACCGTAGTCCACAGTGCTCAGAGAAACAAGGACAGGCACAAGATAAGCCCAAAGAACCAGGAAAAATGTGCGTATTAAAAGCCATCCAACAGCACCAATTGGCTATTAAAAACTCACCTTCTTTAGTGACTAATAACCAGGTCAAAGCTTTGACTTTATTGAATGGACCAATACAGCTCATTCAATGAACATAGAAAATCACCACAATAGAAAATCTGCATATGTGTTTGTATTTATATTATATAGAAACCACAGGATGTTTTCATACTTGAATCTTTCAGAATAAAATGTAATGTTTCTTCCCACCTAGTTAGAGGAAGAATAAGTGAGCTTATCATAAAATAAAGGACCAAACCACTTGAAACGCAAATGGCAAGGCGAGTTTCACTCCATCTCTAAGAGGACATTATGTATGCTACCACAGCGCGTTTCATTCTGCACCTCTCAGTTCTGCCCCGCTGCATCCCTCCCTATCACTGGGGCCAACTTCACTCCCTCTGCAACCTGTTCATTCGGTAAGAATCCAAGCATTCTAGAAATATACAGCTGGAAAGGAATTCAAGGTCATCCTGTTGGAAAGAAAAAACAGTAGAATAAGATAGGTAAAAATTCCAGGGCTGAGAGAAGTGCCTTGGATGCTTATTCTACATTAGGAAGTGGCAATGAATATACGCATCGGTGCAGGGGGTATCTTGTGATTTGGAATCAAAGATACTTAGTTTAAATCCTGGCTACACCTCTTACCTGATGTGCAACCTTGACAACTACTCAATGTCTCTGGGCCCCAGTTTTCTCCCAGGTAAAATGGAATTAATAATATTTACCTCACAGGATTATAGGAAAATCAAAACAATATCACTAAGGTAATATGTTAATTAATATAAGGCAATTAAATAATATAACCAGTGTAATAAACTAAAATATAAAGCACGCAGCAAACTACCTGTTCAGTTCAAGTTAGGTTACTTTCTGCCCTTCGTATGTCTAAAAATCACTGGATGTTTCTTTATTGATTTATTTAAAAAATAATATTCCATAGCTGATTTGTATCTTTGATATGCTACATCTTCTGAGGTTTTGTTTTTTTCTTTTGTCTTCTCTGAGCCTTGAATTGTTTATCCTATCATTTTTTACACATTTCTAAAAAGTAAATACATAAAGAACTCCTTCAGCTTGTGTCTCCAGGAGACAGAAACAAGATGAAGTAAAGAAAAATTGTTCTCCACTATGGGTGGGTATAAATAATGCTGTACTTCTAGGAGTATATTAAGTAATCATAGTTTTCCTTTTTTTATAAATAGATATTGCAGCAGCATGAGATAACTGTACATCAATGAGCAAAGAAACATATTTTTCTTAGCTAGTTGTGGGTAAAAGTAAAGTTCCTATCAGGTTTTTTAACACTGAAGATAACTCAATGAGCCACCAGTGGAGACAATTCTCATCTTATGGATGAGGAAACTGAGACCCAATGAATGAACTGATCTGTCCAGATCACACAGCTAGCCATGCCAGAGCCTGGATGCCAACACAGCATTTCTGCCTCTCTGGTGAGCCGTCTTCTCCTCTACACTGCAGTTGTGAAATAACCTTCCAACCAGAAGGTTGTGTCTAGATTCTATCTTCTCAGATTATTGATGATTATGTCACCTAGGACAGAAATAAAAGATTTGCTGAAGTTAAGACAGAGTGCATCAATCACTCCCCGCCCCAAACCCCGAGCCCCATCGTCTGTCACTGAAGGAGATTATGATATCCCATAGAATCTCCGTGCAACACTCCTCATTGTGCCACAATTTCTGTCAGAGAAACAGGATGAGAGCAGAGCCCCCGACCTGTCAGGCTCCAGACCAACAGTTCAGAAGACACATCTGGACCCACAGCTCTTAGAAGTAATTTCCTTGGAAATGCTGCCTCTAGCAATAATATCTACACTAGTGCCTCCCAAACACGGGCCCATGGATCAATGACAATCCATGATAAAGTTATCACTGGCCCACAGAGAAATGAGAAAAATAAGAGAAATGTTGTGAGTTGTTGATACAGCTAAATGTATTCAATTTCAAGGACTGTCCTTTATTCTGAAATTATGTATTTCTTAGTTTTGCTTTGTTTGTAGTTTCCGTGTCCTTTCTTTTAAAAAAATGTTGTACAGAGTTCAGAAAAAATCTCTAATTGGGAAAATAAAGATTCACCATGTTACATCATGCCACCACTGCCACTGCCGTTATAAAATAATTAGTCTGCAAATCGAGAAACCAGGAAACCTCTTCCCTAAGCAACCGGCAACAGAGACTGTGTGCCTGGAGGCACCAAGGGCCCCACTGAGACTGGAATCCTCTGGCAGAAGAAGAGGTTCAGGCAAGAGACTGTCACTGCCAATGGTCAAGGGACTTCGGCAAGTTTCGTAAAACCATACTCCAACATGACGCTCCCCGCGCAGGTATCTTTGGAATTCAGTCACGTGGGGTTTTCACTGTGTTATAGTTGGGATTTTCATTTTCATTTCTTTGTTTCCGTTTTTCACACTTAATCAACACTGGTGGGTAATCACCCACTAAGTGTCAACATCACCAGCGGTTTTAATATACATTATTTTTATTACCCCTATGAAATAAGCCTTTAAAGTGTCCAAGATTACCATGCCTGGCTTTTGCAGCTCACTGCCACAAACTTTTATCATGGCCTCCTAGATCTTGGTGGCTCAAATTCAGCCTTCCACATCTAATTTCGGCACCATTGCCTCCTTCAGTGAAGCATTCTGCACGTTACTATTGATTAAAACCCTATGCGTGTCCACCTATTTTTCCAACTTCACCACTGTACCCTCAGTGATTTGCACCACGTCTAACACATAACAGACATTCTGAATGAATAGATTAATCCTGGCTCCACTTTCCAAGGAGCTAATCTTAAGATGATTTGAGAAAATTATCAAAATGTTGACTTTTTTTGTGAAAATGAGCCTACAAAGAATGCTAACTTCTACCATTCATTAGGGAAAGAGGGTCAAAGTGAGCTCTGGGGAAGTGATGGGTTTTCACCAGCAAAATAATTAAGAGAGTTATAGTGAGATAACACATATGAAGCTCTTACACATAGCAGATATTCCATCATGATAATCTTCCCTTTCCAGCTCCTCTTCTAATTAGTTTCTCATTGGAATGTTGGGGTGGTTAGTTTTTCCTTTTTTAGGAAATCTATCTTATTGTTATCAAAACACTGCTTTTTAAAAAACTATAACATCAACCCTGGGCCCACAAAAATCACCTTGAAAACATCATTTTGCCATTTGTTATGTTCTCCAGAATCCCTATACACACTAAACACACACGTGTGCATGCACATGTGCTTGCACTTACACTTCCAAAATTTTGGTTAGTATCGCATCACTGATTACTATGAGTATATCTTCCAGACAACTGTGTCCACATGAAATGCTTCCAGGGGCCATTCACATTTGATTCACTTTTAATATTTTCCCAATTTTTCATGGATGATCAAATCAAAACCTTCTTCAAAGTAAAGACTAAATATACTTTGTTGTTTTTTTTTTAAATGTCTGCACTTTCAGGCTTTCACAGGATATTAAATCAGTGGGACAGCACTTTTAGGAACACTAGGTAAGCTATTGGAAAGTGAGTACTATTTAATTCTAAGAACACCTGGTAGTTGGTAAATATTAAATAGCCAGAAGACATTGATTAGGGCACCAGCATCCTGAGAGTCACACAGATTGTTATGTCTGTTTTTGAAAGAAGCATTTTTTAAAATAATAGGTACAAGTTGCAAATCTATCAAGATCCCATCATTTGTGAAGTACGACACAACTCAGATTTTTATAATTGGTTTGCAACAAATCACCACATCTCTCTGAAATGTGTCATGTTATGTTGACGTGCATGTCTTTCTGTTTGTGCCTATGTGTTCTGTTTACACTGCCCAGTGTAATGTGATGTTTAATAACCATTTTAAAGCCAATGTTATCAAAATATATTTTAGCCTACATTCAACAACTCTAGAGAAGGCCAAAAACCTAGTACATTTTCTCTTCATTATCACCTCAGTAAGAGTCCCTTGCCAGGATCTGGCTAGGAGGCTGATATCTGACAAAGCTTAACGAAGTGTTAATGAAGGGAAAATGTCCCAGCCCATTTTGGGCTTTGTTCAGAACAGGTTTAAGTGTACCCTGGTAAAGACCTTTAATAGTGGCTCTTTTTTTTCCCCATGAGAGGACAAACAGGGTGAGAGGTTATGCACATGGACTGGTCATCTTTTGCTTGAATGGTGTTGCCTTTTGTTCACTAAACTGAGGTTTAATTCTTGTTGTCCTGATTTTAAAATTCCTCTGTCTGGTCCGTTCCCCATGAATTCCCCACCGTAGATCTGGCCCAACCTTTCTAATATGTCTAGGTTTTCAAGCATGTTCCCACAGCTTCCCTTTATTCCCTGTAAGCAACTTCTCGGTCCTGTCCAGTCCTATCTAAGCTCTTCATTCAACTTAAAGTTCACCAGCCAAGGTCTACAAATAATTCCGGGGGCCAAACCTTCTGCATTCCATTTCACTCCCCCGTGCTAATCTGATACTGCCCATCACGCATCAGCATTCAACACGCTCCAGTGTGGCTTATGAGCTTCTCTTCTCCGGCAGGCACTAAATTAAGGGCCAGAAGATCCAGATTCTAGTCCTAGCTCTGCCACTTATAACTTCCCCATCTTTGATATATCATTTAACTTCTCAGAGTCTTATGGGGACAATGGGCATGGTACTAATAGTTATCTCCCCTTTTCAGAGAGACATCTGAGACTCAGTTTCCCATCTTACGCAATTGTTATGGGTATAAAATTAAGACAAAGTATATAAATTATTTTGAAAATTGTAAAACATTATAAAATATAAGATTTGGTTATTTATCTCCCACCTCCAGCCACATATACTGTGCAGTTTCTTCCTGATCTCTCTCTGACTTCTCTCTCCTTTCTTTTTGGAAGCCTCCCTGTGCTTCCGGTATGAATCCCCCACTGCACACACATTTCCCTGCACACTTGAGCCCTTCTTTCCTAAATATCTTAGTTAGGGCAATGCTTCAAGATGAGAAGTGAAAGGGATAACCTCAGGGCACCACTTTTGGAGAAAAGGGAAGCGCTGTCTCCCGCCTGTGAGTAGTTGGGACACACCAGTTTCTGAAGTTGTCTTTGATCGTTGAAGACTCTCAACCCAGACAGAATTTACTTTATTTAGATTTGCTTTCCATCTGCCTATCTATGGTTATCAAAAGTTTACACAACCCCCAAGCTATAGGTTTTCTACCACATATAGTCCAAAAATTCTTTGAATGGTATTTACTTTTATCAATATCTGAGATATTTGTTAGTATACTTTTAATCAGTTATCTCAAGCAACATTAAAATATCACATCCTCCTTTGACCCCAGTCCTAATTTTAATTTGCCCTTGTCTTCACCTCTAGTCAGGAGAGAGGAGAGACAGCAATTCTTCAGACCATGTTTTCTGCTGGGCTGTGAACTACTAGAGAGGATTGGTATTTTGTTGAGGTTAAAGTCCTACCAGAGACTGGCGTGGTAATCTAGAAAAGTAGGCCAACTCCAGAGAGAACTGAGGCATGGCCTCAGGCAAGTCACTTAGTCTTTCTTGGCCTCAGTGTCTTCTACTGCGAAATAAGGGCGTTAGACCATTAGACTCCTCTCCGAGATCCCTTCCAGGCTGAACGGCCTTCCACAAAGAGTAGCAAGATAACATGTTTGCCCCCATTTCTGTGGAGGGGTGAGTGGGGATGAAAATAGGGTGCTTCTTCTCGGGAATTCCCTTTCCTTTCCCCACTGCATGTAAAGTGCTACGACCTTCTCTTTGCAACCCTCTGTATACCAAATCTTAAAATGTGCCAGCAAGGATGCAGTTTAAAAACTCATAATTTGACCATGCATCTGCATATTTTGCCGCTGTTCCTCATCACTTTTGTTTACTTTTAATCTGCTCACCCTGACTCCTGTGCATTTTTGGTGCCTTCCCTCCTATTCATTGGCTCAGCTTTCCTTCAATCAACATCTTCTCGTAGATATTGTATCGGAAACTTCTCAAATAGATTACAAATCGCAACCCCTTCATTTTCAGATGAAAAAAAAGAGGCCAAGAGAGCTTAATGGACAGGCCCAGAGTCAAATAGCTATACTGATTGTAAAGCAAAGTCCTCCTGGCATGGCAGTGGAGTCCAGGCTCTTTCCACTGTAACACCCCCTCCACTGA
This sequence comes from Daubentonia madagascariensis, assembly GCA_023783475.1. NCBI lineage: Eukaryota > Metazoa > Chordata > Mammalia > Primates > Daubentoniidae > Daubentonia > Daubentonia madagascariensis. Next base: position 2,235,927 of record JAKFHU010001244.1, read on the forward strand.
ATGAAAATTTCCATTCAACCCTGTGGAGGAGCCCAAAGGAGAATAAAGTTCCTAAAAAGTGAGTAGCACCATTCCATCCACTACATTGCCCATAAGACCAAAATTATTTTTAAATGATAATTAGTCCTACTTCCTTTCCCTCCAATTCAAATATTGGTAACATATACCTCCCATTTTGTATAATCCTAGTTGTATATAATTGCCTATTGGTTTATTTCCATTTTCTTTGCCAAATGTGATTAAAACTTCTACCGACTCTTTACAGCTGCATCCTCACCTCAAACCCATCCAAACCAAGCCTTTTTCTCATATCAAGTGTGCCTGCTGACATGCTCCGACTCCACCACCATCTAGCCCAGAGATGCTGTTAGGATCTATGTGAAAAAAGTAATTAAATCATTTCTGTAATTATTCTCCCATGCTTATAAATAATTAAGAGCTGCACATTCTCCCGGAAGCCACAAAGGGCCCAGAAACAGTGAATAATGGAGGTAGTGGATCAGGAAACGTATTATAAAGAAAGTGAAAATTCAGGGGTGGGGGGTCACGAAGGATAAAGCAAGAAACTGAGAATGAGGAACAGGCTAAGAGTCAGGAAAATGGAAAGAGAAACACAAAACTGGGATAAGAGAAGGGGAAATTCCTAGAAACATTGGTAAAAAATCAAAGGACGATTAAAATGGAAAACAGTTTAACAAAATAGGCCCAGGAACAAGGGAAAAAGGGAGAGGGAGGTGGAAAGAGGCCAAACACGTGTTGCAGTTTCTATTATTTTCTTCATTGCACAGCTGAGGAAACTGAGGCACAGAAGAATTAAATAGGCTAAGGTCACGGAACTAATAAAGAAGAGCCGGAATCCGAGTCCAGGTCTGTCTGGGCCTGAATTCTGTCTATTATGTTGAGCTCACATTCTCCTTACACCTATAAAATTATAAAACGTGAATCTACAATGATCTTGAAATAAAAGTTTAATTTAAAAAAATGTGTATTATTAGTGGTGATATCCCTTATCAATAAATTAGCATTAATGCAGCCACAGCTCCTCACCCAGACCCCCATGCGACCCAGGCTGTGAGCGTGGTGGGCATCTCTGCCCTGGGATGGAAGAGCGTGAATGGGGTCCTACAGAGATAGGGCACATGTCCTTGGGTGGCCTCATTAAATGCTAAGTTCTAACCAACTGAACCAACTTGCCACAGACTATAAAGCTAATGTTTGACAGCTCCAAAAGCCAAGAGCAGACCACCTGGGAACTTTTAACTATGCCAGGTCCAAAGGTAGGCCACGGAGGGGCCTGGGCACTGACAGGATGAAGCATGGCGATGGAGCGTGTGCCAAAGAAAGTATAAGTCATGTGGAAGACTGGGTCACAGGAGAGAAGGAGGGGACAAGGTGGGCGAAGGGCACAGAAACACGAACCAGAAATGAGACGATGGGGAGCAGGAAGCAGGGCACGGAGGGAGAGGAGGACAGGGAGTAGGAGAAATCTGAGAAGCCAAGATGGGAAGAGACAAAGAAGGATGCACGCACAGACGATAGGTCAAGGGGGCAGTAAAAGGCAGCTAAGGGTTCTTCATGCAGAAAGTAGGGTCTAAGCCCTCTCTCCAGTGTGGAGTCTAGAAGTAGTGAGAGTTCACCAATTAATGCAGGTTTCACCTCTTCCATTTCATTCCCTGTGACTTCTCAGCAGGAGGTCCTGAAGTCCTTCTGCCATAATAGACAAAATGTTCTCCAAGGCTCCAGAGCAGGTTCTGGACCGTCCCCTGCTCAGCCAAGCACAAACGACCCCCTTCCCAAGCAAGCGGCTGCCCTTCAGTGTTGGTCTGCAGCAAGGTCTCCCAGCGCAGCCTCACCTCGTGCCAGGATTGGCGCGGCTCCCTGTGAAAGGCGTGATTTGTGGCAGTCAGGAAAGTACCTTCTGTTTTAAATACACATTCCTCTTATGGCCCAACGTGGAATCTGAAATTCCAGTATTACAAATGTCTTCCCCTGAGTTAGAATATAAATGTCCACGGAAAGGGGAACATGTTAGTTTCTCTTGTCTCTTTGGACCCTGGGAAGGACTTAGCAGTCTCCCAAGTTTGACATGAAACAGGGACCTGCAAGGAGGAAATACCGGGGTGCCACATAGGGGACAGACCCAGATCTGATTCGTACAGTGCTACTTGGAGAAGTCCCAGCACTGGGCAATGCTGGGGGCGGGGAGAGGAGTCTGCTAGGCAGCTTCAGGGCAGGAAAGGGACACTGGGCCACTCGAGGAAGTAGGACTTGTCAAAGGGGAGAAAGGAATGTGGGAGACAGGAGTAAAACAAAAAAGATTAAATGTACATTCTTTTCCAATTGCATAACTTTCCCCAGGGCTGACTGTCAAGATCAGGATGGCAAAGGTGGCCATGGTTGCTATTTGGAAGTTCCAGAAACATAAAGAAGAACGCTGTTCAAGCCCTAATGCTACCTCCCATAGACAAAAATCCAGCTCCAGATACTTGCAACTCTTAGAAGCATCAGAGGCCCTCATCATAAGGACTAGGTAGCCTCTCTCTTGGACCAAAGAGAGCTCAAGAGCAGAATTTACATGGAAAGAAAGTGCCCTTCTGCCAGAGCATCCAGAGAAATAAACTGTGTTCTTATCCCCCTCTCTGCTCTACAGACTAGTTTTCATAATAATCACTGAACTGGTCTTCCTTCAGGAAGAACTGAAATGACACCAGTAACTACTCAATTCTTCCCTTTCATTGACCAATGAGACTTCCCCTCAGGCACAGAAACTGCAGGACCCCAAAGGCCACATTACTTTTCTTGATAAAAGTAGCCACCAATTTAGTCTCAGAGAGCAACAGTGATCAGAGACCAGGGCATTCACAAGAAAAGTATTGCTGTCTCTGAGCTTCTTCTGACAAAGACAGGCTAGATGCCCAGGGAAGTGACAAAATGACACAACAGGCAGGCAAGCAGGACAAGAACTGAGATTCTGGCCACCGCCCCCCTCCCCACCCTGCAGAGCAGCCTTGTCTTGGGTCCAGTGCCCCTATTTGGCCTAAGAAGAGCTTCCATGGACTAAATGAGTGCAACTGGACCTGCTGCTGTCGTCGCCACTGGACAACTCCAGCTGTGTTGGTCTGAGCCCTCCTCAGTGCCCCACTCCTCTCCTGCCTGCTTCTGGGAATTGCTATACTCACACTTCCTGCCCAAATTCCTCTATCCCTGGGCTCTGAATCCAGGATTCAGAACTTCTTTCCTGCTTTCAGTATCAACTCTGGCTTCCACAGCCATCCATCCAAAATGGGAGACCCCTCTATGATCTCCATTCAGAGGGGCGGTGGGGAGAAGGCTCTGGCAGAGACTCCAGGCAAGCAGCCAGCCGGGGCCAAGGGGAAGAGAATTATTCACAGGATCACAGATGTTAGAGATAAAAAGAACTTGCAAAAACACTTCTCACTCATCCATCCCACCTTGTAATGTAGGCCCTTTTCCAAGAGCATATGGCCTGTTCCCATCTGATTTCAAAGAATCTATCATTACAGACAAATACGTACTGAGTGCGCCTGTACACTCTGTGTTGTCTCCATCATGAAGGGAGGAAATGAAGGGGCTCCCTCCCTCTGGAAAGGGCTTGCACATTGTATGATAAATTTACTTCTCACCTGCATTGCCTGAGCCCACCAAGATATCTGTCCCATCACCCTGACACAGGTATTCACACACCCAAATACCACTCTCGCACATAAACAGACCTCTGATCATCGCAGGAAAATAACAAGGAGAGTAGGTGATGAAGGCCCAGCAAAAACAGAGGTACAGCAGGAGAGTGCTGAGGAGGGGGCCAGGGGAAGCAGTCTTTGGGTACCATCTCTAGTAACTGGTAAGGATTTTGGTCCAGGGTAACAGCAGTTACAGCTGATACTCTAAGATTATTCAATAATTAGGAAGAAAAATGTTGTTCCAAGACCTGTATCCATCCAGGACAGTGAGGCAAAGACACTATTCCTTCTTTGTCAACTTCTCATCTGCTGAGATGGAATCCTAGACCTTAGGCTGATATACATTTTATCCTGGTACACACTAAGGTAGAAAAAAAAAATCTCCCAATCCCAGAAATGTCAGTGAAGACTTCGATCTGATCCAGGAGTCAAATCCTGGAACACCCACTTGAAAGTGTTCTGGGCTTGAGGGTCCAGGTCCACTCTTGACCAGAGTCCAGAGTCTGGAGGGGGCTGGAGTTTGTGTGCAGCTGCAGTCCCAGGCCCCATCAAACTGGGAATGGACCTGACAGTTTTGCCCTCCCCTACGTCCTGTCTCCCCTAATTCTCTTGCCCTTTCTACTTCCTGCCTTTCATCCCACTCTCTTCCCTCATTCACCTGTTCTGTTGCTCTGAATGTTTCAGTCTTAGTCAAGATTGACTGGGAAAGGGCAGAATCAACGTTGCCCAAGCTCCAGTTGGCCCCTGTTTGGACAACTGGGGTATCCCACTCCCAGGCTAAATGCTAGATGTCCCAAGAAGACTGAACAAATAAAAGTGCTCAAGAGAAAGGGAAGCCCACTGGTGAAATCCACGGGCTTCACTGTCACTCACACAAGGGTTCCAGTTCCCACACTGCCACTACTGGTGTGAGACAAGGGGCCGGCTACTCTCCTTTCTGATCCCGTTTCTTCATCTGTAAGAAGGGAGAATAGTACTACCGCCTAAACCCTAGGTCTCCTTTGGGAGTTAAATTGGCTCCATGCAGGCAAAGCACCATCTCATGCAGAGAGCAGCACTGGACATGTAGCGGGTACTGAACAGAGTGAAGCTGACCTCTTCTGAAACTCCAGATCCTGGTCCACCCCAGACTCCTACCAACCAGGGAAAATCCAGAATTCAAAACATATCCAAAAGAGTATGTTAATCAATTCCAGGCTAAGACCCTTAAGAGCCTGCACTTGAGCTGAAAATCAGACACAAGCGAGTCAGGGAACCGGCACCTGCCTGTCACCACCTCCACTCCACTGCCTCTCCTCGTGTTCACGACGTCCCTCCCTTCTGTCTCCCTTTCCTCTCCTCCTCAGCTCCTTTAGCTTCTTCCCTTCTCTCTCCAACTCTTCTTCCTCCTCCTTAACCTTTATTAAGCAGCCACACAAATACATTACACTGGGAACCATAAAAAGAAAACTCAACAAACAGATCCTGACCCATCACAAACTTTATAGCCTGAACAACATGATACATTCCACTCACCAGTGGTTCCCAAACCTGGCTGCACCTCAGGATCCCTTGGGAGAAGTTTACAAAAATAGCAATTAGTAGGACCTTGCCCCAAACCCATTAAATCAGAATCCTTGGGAATGGGGCCAGAGAATATGTATTAAAATAATGATAATAGTAAAATGAAAAATTCCCCAGTTGATTCTGAAGTCTGGTCGGTTTGAGAACCACTACCATATGCTAAAGTAAAGTATAAATTCTACCGAGCTTCTTTCCCTCTTTCTTGCTGTTTTTTTTTTTTTTAACTCCTTCATTCCCACCATCCTCTCAACTGATCATGTCAAGCAGTTTTACTTTTTGAGAATTTATAATATTTGCTTTTATATGAGCAGTGAGAATGGTAAGAGAATACAAGGCAAAGGGCTGGGGGGAGCTGGAAGAAGTACGCAGACAGTGCATCTAGGAAGGCAAAAGAAGTGGAGAGACGCAGATGGAAGGCAGCAGGAATGCGAGCAGGCAGCGGGAGGAGGAGGGAGGTGTGGGCCGCAGCAGCACGCAGAAACCACAGTGCAGCCTGTTGTCCCGGCAACGTGATGCTGAAAGGTTAAAGGCTGTTGCTCTCTACAACTCTGGACAACGCGTTGCCAAGGCAACAGAATGCATCCAAAACACGTGTGGCAGGCCATGAGGACTTGGGGGAGTGCCAGGAATCCTCAGTTCAAGGCAGGCCACCCCGGCTGGCTGTGCCACTGCACTACCTTCCACTCTCAATGCCCACAACCCTCACCTCAAAATCCCACCCCAGCTGCTCCATTCCCTGTGCCATCACCTCCCTTTGGGAAGAGGGGAAGTGATGTCCACCTGTGGCTACATAGACACAAATCCAGGGACGGCACAAGGGACATTGGTGCATGGGAACTCTAAGAACCCAAAAGGAGAGGCGGCTATGTAGTTAGAGGAAAGCCAACCATAATGCTTCTAACTTCCTATATTGCTCTGCTAATTGGTTTGCAAGTTTATAAACAAAGTTTGTAAAAACAGCAAAACCAAACCCAACCTGCATAATCCATAAATCTGTCAAAAGCAAAGGATGGCTGGATCAAGAGGAATTTGTATTCCAACACTAGTAGAAATGGTAACAGCAACCATTTATTCAAAACCAAGTGTGTACTTGGCAGAGTAATGAGTGACTCAAAGGCTATTTCATTTAATCCTTATAGTAGCTCGTTGAGGTAGGTGAGTATTAACCACATCACAGAGATAAGAAAAAACAGATCCCAGAAGTCACACATGGCAAGAGATCACCCAGCTTCTAAAAGGTGGAGCCAAAACTCAAAATGGCTCCAAGGTATGTGCTCCATACACACTACCACCATCTGAAAAGATGTTAAGTCAGGTGACATCACTCCCTTCTTACACCCAGAATGAATTGAAAAATATACAACTCCACGCCAAGACTCTAGGGCCCTATATGACCTGGCCCCAGAGCACATATTCAATCTCAACTATGCTGACCTTCCTACCGCTCACCAAAAACAACAGCAACATGATCATGTTCCCACTTCAAGGCCTTCACACCTGCTGTTCTCTCTGCCAAAATGCTGCCCCTCAGATCTTCATTTCTCCATCCTTTTCATCATACAAATCCCAAGTGCTACCTCTGAGACCTTCCCTGGCAACCCCAACTAAAATAGTTCACAATATCCCTTCCTGCTATTTTCATTAAAGCATTTACCACTATCTAAAATAATATTGTTTAATTGATGTGTCTGGTTATTGTCACTGAATGCTCCATGAGGACATGTCTTTCTTATTGACTATACCTCCAGGACCTTGAACAGTTCCTGATACCTAGTAGATACCAGATATTTTTTGAATGAATAAATAAGTAAAATAGAAAGGATGTTGTTTACTAAAGGAAGTTTCAAAATCTCTTGCTACTACCTTTGGAAACTTAATTGCATTGATTAAATATAGTTGGGTGGTATCTTGCTGATTAGCATGTCATATGAATTGCATATCTTTATTTGTCAAAATTTTTTTAAATGTTTACTTCTTTCTTCTTCTTTTTTTGGAGGAATGCTAATAAAGTCAAGATTATCACTGGCACCTAAATGTTTTACATGATGAAAGATTTGCTCTGCTCCCTCCTAACGTGAGACAGGCCTTTTGCCATGTCTGTCTGCTAGAAATAAAGTGGACATGAATGGTATAACTCTGGATGCGAATGCCAGGTTGTTGACTGCTAGTGTCTGGTCCTTATATCTGTGAGGAAGGGAAGGGTGATGGAGACAGCAGCCCAGAGGGACATAAGGAATGTATTTGCCAGGAACCAGAGAGATTATCCTATCAGCCATTTTCATTTGGGTTTAAAATACCTTTCTCTTAATTACGGCTGACACCTACTGCCCCCAAATAATTCATTCATCCATACATTTAATAAATGTGTATTAAGGGCTTACTACATGCCAAGCTATGTGTTAGGTTCTGGAGAGACAAAAATGAAAAAGACATAGTCCATGCCCTTGTAACACTTACAGTCTAGCAGCACAGAGAAGCTAATAAAAAAAGCAGGATTACTTATAGTTGTGGTACGGACTATAAAAAGTATTAAATGAAAGGGGAGAAAGGGAAAGGAAAAAGAAGTTTTGATTTTAGGGTAGGGAAGAAAAAAAAACTGAAGGCATAAGGACGTCGGGTCAGGAGGGGAGCTCTAGGTGAGATGTGCCATCTGGAAAGCATGAAGATCAGCAACCACATTTGAAAACATGCACACACATATGCACATGTGCATGCACACAAAACGAAGAAGCAGAAACAAAAACAAGGTGACAGGAGAGCAAAAAGGGAAGTACCAGGGCCAAAAGCCAAACTTCCCTGCCCCCCAGTCCCACCGAGGGCCTCAGGAGTGGCATAGCTACAGGGAGCATTGACACTTCACCCTCTCAGCATCGTCTCAGGCCTGGGGAGGCCCAGAAAGGCAAAGAGCTGCCTTTGGATAGAGCACCCGAAGTGCGTGCCAATTACCATGCAGCTAGGTGAGTTCAAGATCATGCTGCTGATGGCTGATGTTTCTGTTTACCTCATTCATTTATTCATCGGTGACTTCTGAATACCTCTCGCAGACCCACACTTACTGATCCCTACTATTTGCCAGGCCTTTTCTAAGCACTTTCAACAACTTTACTTAATAATCTTAAGACATAAGTTCTATTTTTTTTAATCACTATTTTATAGATGAGGCGACTAAGGCTCAGAGAAGTAAAGTAATTTGCCAAAGGTCACACAGTTAATGGTGAGTGGAGCAGTGAGATTCCAGAACTCTGCCTCTTGACTATGGTGTGTATATTAGTTTTCCAGGGCTGCTGTAACAAATTACTACACACTCAGTGGCTTAAAACGAGAGAAATGTATTCTCTCTCAGTTCTGTGGTGTCAGAAGCCTGAAATCGAGGTGTCAGCAGGGTCATGCTTTCTCTGAAGGCTCTAGTGGAGATTTTCCCCTTGCTTCTTTCAGCTTCTTCGTTGGTCTTCTTGGCTTGCAGTCTCATAACTCAACCTTCGTCGTTGAATTGGCCCTTCCATGTGTCGGTACTCCCTCTTCGTCTTCTAAGAACATTGTCATTGAATTAAACCACCCAAAGAAGATGTCTCATCAGGTCCTTATTAAGTTACATCTGCAAGGATCCTTTTTCTAAATAAGGTCACATTTATGGGGTTAGAACATGGACACATCTTTTTGGGGATCACCGTGCAACCCACTACCATGTGTCCATAAAGTGCACAGTTTGACAAGTGGATTGTTTAAATAAAATTAGTAACTTACTATGCACTGGACACAATGGTATGTGCTAGGAAGTCAAAAATTAGTAAAGCATAGGCCTGGCCCACAAGTGATCCCTGGAGAAGAAAGATATGTAAATAACAGTTAGTAAAGCAAATAGGGACAGACGAAAAATGGTAAATCTGTGAAGATGGGATTCTGAAAAAGGTTCACCGCAGAAGTGCCACGCTATCTTGAAAAGGAATTAGTACCGGGGGACAGGAAGAGAACAACAGGAGAGGAGGTGAAACAAACAAGGCAAGGGAGTGTAAATAAGTAGGGACCCTTGGAGCTGTAATGAATTGTGTGGCTCGACATCCTGGCAGGGCGGGAAGGTAAAGAGAATCTGGAAGGTGGCTGGGAACCAGATTAAAAAGGATGTGTATTCCAAGCTTGTGGTAGCCAGATAGATGTTAAGTGCAAAATTTGACAATCAGTTTAGAGTCCCAAGAACTCGGTAAGCTTCCAGGGCACTGCAGGTGAGGAGAAATAAGCACCAGGCCTTTTTGTTGCAGGGTGCATGCAGTGAGGGACGATGGGAGAGTGTGAAAGTAGAACACAAGACCATTCTGTGAGGGACGGATGTCTGGTGTTCCCAACTGGTGACTACTCCCTTCTTAGAACTCTCTCTTGCTTTCTATAATGCCTCCCTTTCCTAATTCTTCTTGTTCTCTTATCTCTCTGGTAACTCTGTCTTAGCTCTTCTGTCATCTGTACCTCCTCTGGCCATCCCCATATGGTGGTAGACCCCAAGGTTCTGCCCTGACCCACTTCTCTCCCCATCCCACTGTCCGCTCTGAGCCGTCCCATCCCCCCTCGTGGTTCAGCTACCTTCTCCTTGCTAGTGAGGCTTATATCTGTATGTGCAAACCGAGTTACTCCCTAAACCTCTGGGCCCAAATCCAAGTGCTTCCTAGACTTTTCCACTGATATGACCCATCCATGTTCTAAATTCTACTCCTTATCATTCCTACTGTCACCAAGTCTGTGACAAATCTAATTTCTCTTGTCATCGTAATTTTTGTGACTAGCACTAAAAGGGTCAACAGTGTTCAGTGCCACAGAAGGTCAAGAACAATTTGAAAAGTCCACTGGAGTTGGCACTTTGGAGAATATGAGAGACGAGGGTGTGAAAAAGGCAAGTTCAAACTACCCTCTAAGGAGCTTGACTGTGCAAGGGAGCTGGAGATGGAGAGAGAATGAGAATCAAGGAAAGCTTTCATGTTTGCTTATTAATGTGGGAGTGACTTGAGCACTCTTATGGGCCACAGTGATGTTTTTCAAAGGGGGGCACAATTGATAATGTGGGTAAGGCTGTTCTTGACAGTGGGGCACTAACACATACATTGCAGCACATTTAACATGCCTGGTCTCTAGGTTCTAAGTGCCTGTAGCACACAGACACACACACACACACACCAACCAGTCATTATGATATCTAAAAAAACACCCCATATATTTCCAAACATCTCCTAAGAATCCCTAAGAGGGAAGACGCTATTTGGGTTCATGAGATCAAGGATGTGGGGAAGACTTTTCCTGATCCAATATCCACCCACCCCTTTTTCCTTCTTTGAGTATGGGCATGACGCCTAGAGCTGGGGCAGCCACCTCCCAACCGTGCCAAAAATGCCAAGAGAACCCCCAGATGTCAACTCTGACATCACTGAGCCACTGAACCACCCCCAGGAGGTTCTGTCTCCAGACTCTTTGTTCTGAGACACCAACAAACATCTATTTGTTTAAGCTACTATGAACAAATCACTACCTAAAGGTCTTAGACAACACAGTCAACCTCTCTGACCTATAGTCTCCTTGTCTATAATGGATGCAAAATACATGCCTCATAAATACAATGAAAACATTAAAATAAATAACATATATAAGGTGACTAGCTCATATAAGGTGACTAACTCAGAGCTTGACAAAAATAAAAGATCAGTCAATGTTAGTCTGTCTTACCATAAACTTCTAACAACTTATGATAATTAGATCTTCTTTGTCCATGTAAAATAGAATTACAGCAATAAACTTTTTGCCCTCAGAAAAGTGAAATAAAAATAGAATTTGTTGTTACTCTTCTGCATGCTGGACCCTTAAACTACAGAATCAAAATATGATTTTGAATAAAATGTAGATCTAACATCTAAGAATAAAGCAAAAAGAATCACAGAAGTCTCAAATAGGTGAATAAAAATATACTCTTGAAGTAAAAATCATAATTCAAGGAATTTTTCAGCAGTATCAGTCTAATCTATTAAAAATGGCTGGTGACATTTAATAAATTAACTGTCCTCCTGTATCTATAACACTTTACTACTTCTTACCTAGTACCTTTAATATTTCCCTCATCTAATAATTAACTTTATACATATATATCAATACTTCCAAAGCTATGCATGACCCTGGATTCCAACACTATTTTATTCTTCTATGTTTTTTTAAATGTTCTTGACTTGTCTCCATTGATTATATCCCATGTATATCAGTTTGTTAAAATCACTGTATGTCTCTGTTTTGAAAATCTTGACAAGTTCTGATCAAGGTACAGTCAGTAGTAATTGCATCACCATAGAGTTGGAACCCCCTGAGCTGTTGCTTATCTACCAGGTCTAAATGGAAGCATATTAACATCCCAAGCTCTTCTCCTTCAGTTAATAGGAAAAATCAGAATCCCGCTTTCCTGAAATGACTTAGGTAAGGTCTGTTAAATGAAAACACAAGATAGCATATACTGAGGGCCTACTGTTTACCAAGTACTGGGCACACTGCTTCATAAAGTTCACTACCCACTCTGAACTATTTTTGTTTCCATTTTGCAGGTGGAGATTTTGCTGCTCAGAGAGTTTGAAAAGTGCAGCCTAGGTCACATGGCTGAGAATGAGCAGAGCTCAAGCCTACCGACTCCAAAGCCTGCATTCTCTCGTTGTTGTGCCACTGCCTTCTTATAGACACGCCATCACTTTCCTGGAGGATGTATGAGAAGTGAGGGCTCATGTGTCACTTTCTAGCACCAAGCACCTTTATTTCTATGAATGTTTAAGCAATTTCTGGGCCTTCAGTTTTTACAAGCATTAAAACTGTACCTGGACTTCAAGCGGCCAGTCTCATTAAAGAAAATTCTAGCCCCAATTTGAAAAGAAAAGATGTCCTGGGCAACAAAACACATTGCACAGAAACAGGTGGAAAGACCTGGAATCCAGACAGACTTGAGCACTGCATCACTGCAAAGCTTACTGTGTCTTAGAGAGAATGGAAAGTGTAGTTCAAGGAAGCAGGGAAAATTGGAGGGGAGAAACTGAACCCTAGGCAGGCAATTTGATCCTGGCTTTTTTTCTTACTTCTTCAGTGTGTAGACTGGGAAAAAGTTTTAAAGTCAAGTACACCTGGATGCAGATCCAGTCCCATTATTGTTCTAGCTGTGTGACTTTGGCCAAGGGATGTAAACTCTCTCTGATTTAGTCCCCTCATCAGCAAAGAAGAAATAAGACTACTTCCCACACAGGACTGCAAAAGAATTAAAATGTTCATTAACATCATGCCAGGTTCAAAGGTGGCATACTATATTAGCTATTTCCCTGTCACTTTTCCCACCTCTGTCTCTTAACTCTTCTCATCCAAGAACTGCTATAACACAAAGGTTTGTTCCTGAATTCTGTCCCAAGGAATTGGGACACATCACACATCACAGACAACTAAAATCAAGGTAAACTAAGAGACACCAGAAATTAGCAGAGAAGCACAGGGTGAGGTATGAGTAACATAGTCATCTTGGTTTCAAGATTATGGTGGATATGGAAATCCCACAGGAGCAAAGGGGAGGTAATAGTCTATTCACAGTGTCACACACCACAGCTGCTTATCTACTATCTCCAAATGCATTGCTATTGGACAAGTGGGACAGCGCAGGGGACAGGGAAGAAAGGGAGAAGAGGAGCCAAAGAAGTGTAGGGCCATCTCCCTAGCCCCAGTTAGATTCCAAAATGTGGCTCTCTGTGCAGAAAATGAGAGTACTTCCCATGTTTATTGCTGCACTATTCACAATAGCCAAGATTCGGAATCAACCTAAGTGTCCGTCAATAGATAAATGGATAAAGAAATTGTGGTACCTATACACAATGGAATATTTTATAGCCATAAAAAAGAACAAAATCCTGCCATTTGCAAAAACATGGATGGAAGTGGAGAACATTATGTTAAGTGAAATAAGCCAAGCACAGAAAGACAAATCTTGCATGTTCTCACTTATATGTGGGATCTGAATATTAAAAACAATTGATCTCATGGAGACAGAGAGTAGAATGATGGCCGCCAGAGGCTGGGAAGGGTAGCAGGGAGGAGGGGATAAAGTGGGGATGGTTAATGGGTACAAAAATATAGTTAGATAGTTAGATAGAATGAACAACATCTGATAGCACAACAAAGTGACTATAATCAACAATAAGTGAGGGTATACTTTAAAATACCTAAAAGGGTGGAATTGAATGTTCCTAACACAAAGAAATGATAAATGCCTGAGGTGATGGATACCCCAATTACCCTGATTTGATTAATTCACATTGTATGCCTGTATCAAAACATCACATATACCCTATAAATATATACATTATGTACCCATAATGATTAAAAATAAAGACTTTTTAAAAAAAGAAAATGATAGTGCTATTCAAAGCTTCAATTCCCAAGCAAGCAGTTTAGAAAGGAAGGAATCATAGCAACAGACTCCCACAATATTTTTGCATATCTTCTAATGAGGAATAGGATACAGAGTATGATGCATGCTTTAGCTGCTGTATTCACCCTGATCAACCCACCTAATTCCAGACCTTAACCCTTTGCTCATCTACCCTTTCTCTCCCATTCTTGCAGCATTAGTGGTTGATCTTGTATCCCCTTGCCTGAACCTCCTAAACCTTCCACCTTTCTGTTTACCTTCCTCCCTCCTGCCCATACCATTTTCACTGGTCCTACTCCTGGTGAAGAAAAAGTTGTCATTGACTCTGTCATTCCCTAGCAACACTTCTTTTTTTTTTTTTTTTTTTTTTTTTTTTAGAGACGGGGACTCGCTCTTGCTCAGGCTGGTCTCGAACTCTTGAGCTCAAGCAATCTTCCCGCCTCGGCCTCCCAGAGTGCTAGGATTCTATCAACACTTCTTATTTCCCTCACCTGAAGTGTCTGTTTGCATTGTTCCAAAATTTTCCACATATGTTATTTCATTGTATCATCAAAATGTTGGGTAGAGCAGGAAACAAAATATATACCTTATGAGCTATAAACTAAGTATCATGTAGCTTAAGTGATTTGTTTGCCCAAACTCCAAAGCTCATCAGAATGGAGACTAAAACTCAGGACTTACAACTCTCAGTTCAATGTTTTGTGAAGCGGAATTGCGTAATAGAAAGCACAAGCTTCAAAACAGGTATTCCCGGGATTTGAATCCCAGGCCCCTTGCTAATTGTGAGCTGTGATATCCGGATTAGTTACTTAACCTTTCTAAGCTAAAATCCAAAAACCCAAGAAAGATTTCAGACAATCAGTAGAGAAACCTCCTAGATAGAAATGGAAATACATCTAGCTTTAGTTCATTATTTGGATTCAGATGGGCATCTTAAATCCAGGATCTCAGGGAGAATAAAAGTAATTACAACAAGGCAAAATAAAATAGGTTCTTTATACTCAGGTGGGGAACTGCCAAGAAGCACCTCATACATTTTTAAACATTCTCCATTACTATTCTAAACAGTGTTCTGTTACAAGCACCCAGCAGTTCTTTCCTGGTTAGAGCTTTTCTTTAATCAAGCATGCCCTTCTTGGCTATGGCAGGCCTCCGTACCACTCGTGAGCCTTAGCTTCCCTGGTGGGGCAAGACCAAGACCTCCCCACGTGGCAGAGCCCTCCCCTGGATTTTCACCTGAGCTCCCTTCTTGGTTCGTCTCCAATTCAGAATTGTCTCCACAATTCCGTGATGCTTTTCAATTCCCATTCTTTTCCTGTATCACGAAACGTTCTCACTTTCTTCAAACTACTCCATACACCTTCAGCCTAACCTGCAGAATGCTATGCTGGACACTTAGTGAAGCGCTTGCTATGCATCACTTCATTTAATACTCAACAACCCTGTAATGGATATGTTATTGTACCCACTATACTGGCAAGGAAACCAAGGTTGAGAGTCAAGGGTTGGTGACTAGTCCAGATTCCCACATCTGGGAAGTGATACCTGAAACCAGCTCAGACCCTAAATTCTGAACTTTTAACAGCTCTACTCTGCTAGCTCCCAGGCTTCCTTCTGCCATAGTATAAAGCATATTTCCTCTTTGGGAAAGCAGAGCATTGGTTAAAGTTTTTATGGATTAACTAGCATATGCAAAAGTGAGCATGTGCTATCTGACCAGATGCTGAACTGCCGAACTGTGCCTCTGCTTTTGTCCAAAGTCTTAACAGTGCTGTCTGTCCTACATCAAAAACTCCTTGAAGACAGAGGCTTTATCCTTGTAAAGCAATCCTCCACAACAGCACTTAATAAGTGGGTTTTATTCAAAACAAACTAACAAGAAAAACCTAAGTTAAAACAGACTAGCAATTACTGCTGTCCTGGAAGGGGAAAGCAAGATGGAAGGCTTATCTATCTATCATCCCTCAGACGGTGACTATATGCCTGAAATGTGGCCAAGCTACATGTCTTAAACACTCTGCATCCATTCCACTTTCAGCTGTTTCATCCTATTGCCCCGTTGTCAGTTCGCAGTTGTCAAACTCTGTGTCCTCATTCCACGTTTGTAAAATATGCACATGGTACCTAAAAATAAACTTCTATTTAAAACAAACAAACAAACCTGGCCTTAGTCTTGAAGTGTTCTATTTTTGAAACTTGTGTGAAAGGCTTATTTCTCTGAGATCTGGGGGATTCTTTTCCTTTGGCTCCACGCAAATCCTTTAAGCCTATGAACACTCCTCTGCACAGCTCCTGGGAGTCTGGGTGCTGCCACGTCTCAGTCCATGTGGCTCCTGCTACATCCTCCTCTGTCACTACCATTCAGCATGCCACCCCTGTGACTGAACCTCCAACGTGCCAGTGATCCGTTATTAGGACCTTCTCTCTTCTTTTTCCTCTTGCTGCCTACCTTTTAAAAACTCTTCTTTTCAGGTCAAAAGTCAGTTCGATATTTAGGCTATTTTAGAAAATTGTCCGAAAATCATTTCCCACCTCCTTTTTTTAGTGGAGAGAAGAGAAAAGATGGAATATTTGGGTGCGGTAGCAGCAGGGAAAAGAGGAAGGGGGAAGTGACCACGGAGGGGATCTTATGACATTGATCTGGAAGAATTCACCTTACTGGCTTCGATTCTCCTTTTTACCCCAAAAAGGCAGTAGCCAGTGGGCCTTCCCTGGAACTGTACTACACCTAAGAGCTCCACCATTTCACAGCCTTATTAATGCTCTCCTGTCATTAGATTCCAGTATTGCCTGATTATGAATCAAGTGATGGATCCACTTTCAGTCAGATGACACCCCCCACAATGCTATATAACAGAGGAGAAAGTGAAGGATAAGAAGGTATATGAGACCTTAACAAACCTCATCATTTTCTTAAGAGGCAATAGAGCACTTGGCCTTTGGAGCCAGCAACCAGTGTTAAAGTCCTCGCTGCCACTTACTAGCTACAGCACTTTGGATACTTTATTTAACTTCCCTGAGACTCAGTTTCCCCATCTGTAAGATAGAGATTAAACAATACCACTTAGCCCACTGAGTAGTTAGGAGTATCCAATAAGGTACTGCATGCAAAGCACTAAGTGCCTAGCACATGATACATACTCTCAAAGCATCTAGGATACACCAGTGAACAAAGAGTTCAGTCTCTCCACATGGTCTGCATCTTATCTCATATTTTTATGTTGATGTTGTGGATTTGTAAGAGGTACCAGAGAGAAGCAGCCAACCAGTTTAGGCATAACCTTTTCTACTGGGGGAAAATAATATGGGCTGCACATAGCCCACATGAGCAAAAAAAAAAAAAAGAAAGAAAGAAAAAATCATTTTACCTGTTGTGCTCTGAAAATAACTTACTTTGATTTAAAATAAGTGTGCTCTCCAAACACACTTATTTATGATTTTAAACTCTGGCTCTTATCCATATTGTCATTCATTCACTGCAATTTTGTGCCCTCAAAATACCACTATTAAAATAAAATATAATTTGCTAAGGATGATGATGTTTAAAAAAAATCTACCTGAAGCAAAACTCAATGAGTTTTGCCACGGTCAGTCTACATTTTCCATTTTGCTTAAGTTTATCCCACTTCCCTTAGCATGGGCTATTTATGCCAGCATTTTTTTCCTACCATCTGTACCTGCACCCATGCAAATGTACACTGAAATATTTCCGCTTAACTCTTTCAACTTGACCTTTCATAGACTGAATAAAGGAAAGCTCTGAAACAGGAGCTAGTCAACGCTGCCTGCAGCCGACAGAGGGCGACGGCGGTCACGCAAGGTTATTTCTTTCTCTGCTAAGCCAGCTGCACTGTGGTTGTTCTCAACTGGTCAAGTAACATGCTTGTGGTGTCTGTGCTAGATTTTAAGGTATATACAAATATCATTAACCCCACAGTTTGTCTTTTAAGTAAAAAACTAAAGGCAGTTTTAAAAGTGGTGATAAGAAGTATAAGATGACAACGACAATCTTAAAAACCCAAAATGATGAAAAATGATAAATGTTGCACTTGTGCTGGAATGAATCATTCTAAGATATGAATTCTTAGGACAATTCACGTGTGAGAAGCGCTGTATCTGAGCAACGAGCAATAGTAAATAAAGCAAGGAAAAATAACCAAATAACTGAAAACATGCAAAAACAACACACAACCAAACATAAAGTAACACACTTCTTCTGCAGTCAGAGAATAAGCATCAACGTCAGACGCTAATTGGTCATATGACAATTAATCTAGCATTAATGCAGGAGAAGCTAGGATTTATTTGAGACTTTAAAGCAGTGTTGTCAGTCTTAACTGCACACTGGAACTACCTGGGGAGCTCACAAGATTCCTTAAGGCCAGGTCAGTAATGAGAATTCCAGTGTGTGCCCAAGTTTTAGAACCAATGCTTCCAAATCCAAGCATGGGGAAAACGAGGCTGCTACTGGTTCCATGGATTAAAATCTATCTGAATGTGCAGGACAGTATGTGTGATCAGCATGGATGTCTCAGCGAGAATTACTTCCCTATGACACTTGTCTCTATCTTATATTCTTGAAGCCAGTATGGGGGAGAATGTGTATTACCAAGCAATAATAGATTATGCCTTATTTTAAAATTTTGAAGGTGCTATTCCTATACCTATTTGAAGAAAATGTACCACAGAGCTACAAGCATCAACATTTATCTCTTAGTCATTTCAGTGAATCTATTTACAAGCAAATGAACACACAAAGCTATTGAAAACTGTAGGAGCTTCTAGACACTAGCATCTTTCTCGCACTTTCATCTTTACCTGATTAGACTAATTCCTGGTCTATCTACTCTCTCAGTGCATGCTGGCTCCCTTCCATCATTAACAACCAAATTTAGCATTAAAACAAATGTATCATTTAGTGCTCAATACAAGCCCCCGGCTCATGTCGCTGTAGCCCCTGTTACCTTATCTGCCATTATCATAGAGGAGCCCCCGTGGATTCCCAGGATGGGGGTGAGAGTCTGGGCTGAAATAAAATCAAGGATCTGGGCAATGGCTTCCTGGTCTGTGTCATCAGCAAACACCACCCCCTGGATCTTCCGGTCAGACATGAGATCACAGATGCGAGTGATGATGCTCTTTGGGTCGGTCTCATTCATGGCTACCAGCTCCACCCGGGGCACCACGGAGAGATGGTGGAAATCATCTTTCTCGTGGGCATCCTTGATGGCCACCTCGTCTGAAGTGCCCACGAGGATGACAGCAATGCCAATGCTGGGGGGGCTCTTCTGAGAACGAGCTCTGCTGCCTGACACAGCCAGGACAGCCAACACCAACCAGAACTTGGGAGAACAGCACTCTGCTCTGGGCTTCATCTTCAACTTGTCGACTCCCTGAAAAGACAAAGAGAGAGAATGGTTAAAATAGGATCCACACCACATAATGTGTCTTTGGAGAGGCAAGTCAAGGATTTTATCTACTTTCACGGATCATCACATCCAACGTCTATCTTCTAGCCTAGTCTCTCATCTCTGGTGTTTGCTCAGCAGAACGAGAGAAAAGAAAACTTTCAAAGGCCTCAGAAATCCTTGAGCAAGACAATAAAAGATACTATTGCTATAACCATTAGCAGCTATAGAGATAAAAGAGGAAAAGTGGATGCAAGTGGTCCAGGTAGCCAGGCCAAGAGCACACACTCAGAAGTCTCCGGGAGGGGGCTTGCTGTTGCTACATGACCCCGGCACTCCTGTCACAACCCACCCTGGAACTGCTCCTGGGCCGAGGGAAAGCAGAGGCCAGGCAAAGTGCACTCAGCAGAGGCTAGCAACAGAACATGGCCCGGATACACTGGAGATAGGGAACTGCAGATACGTAAGCCCCACATTCCTGCTGCCTTCACCTCATGTTTGCCTCAAAGAGGACAGCAGCCAGAAAATTCTTCTGTGGCCCTTTTAGTATCTGGCTCTTAATCATAAATCACAAGAACAACCAATACATAGGCAGTACTTTTAAAACCATCATCTCAATTGATCCTTACAATAATTCAAAAAGTAAGAAAAATATTACTGTCCCCATTTTATAGATGTTGAAGCCAAGGCTCAAAGAAGCTAAGTGATCTGTCCAAGACCATGAACCAATTAGGTGAACCTGAACCTAGATCTTCTGATTTTTGTATTCTAATTTGTATTCCATTGCATTATACTGCACTGCCCCTCATATCATCAATTATTATAAGGAGCAATATTATTCTGATCTGTTTATACATCAAAATATGGAAACAGACTAATACTATTAACAGCTGCAGTAAGGTTAGAGCCATCTTTGCAAATTTTTCCTTTTTTTTTTTCTGATGGCATCCTATAGCAGTGACTTCCCTCAAATGACTGGCTCCATATTTGCATATGATTCACCATGTTTTACCTGCAAAGAACTGCTGCCTTTTTAACTTCCACATATGCCCTTAAATCTTGCACTTTGCACCAGACTGAGGACCCAGTGCTCTACAGAGTATAAGTCTTGGTCATTTCTCTTTATGTTTCTCATCATTCTCCAAGAGCTCCTCTTATTTTAACAGAACTGTTTCTGCTTATGTTGCTTTGATTTGTTTTAAATAATCATTTATTGTACATCTGTTATATGCTGTACACTTTGTTAGGCATTTCCTCATATTCAATATCTTCGGTCCTCATGGAAACTCTATAAATTAGACATTTTATTCCCATTTCTCAAATGGAGAAACTGAAGCTCAAAACAGTTATGTAATTGCCCATGGTCAAAGGCACTATAACACCAGAATGCCAATACATAAACTTAGCATTTTTATATTCCAAGAAAACATTCTACAAACTGCACCTAGGACCAAAACCAGGGACTCTCATTCTTCTGCAAAGAGAGAGAAGATGCAATCAAGGATGAAAATGCAGCTTAAATTCTCCTCCTTGTTTGAAAGAAAAAAAAGGAGTGAGGTTAGAAATCTAAAAACTTTGAGAGTTTAGCTAACGAAAAGAAAAGAAATTATTATGAAGTCATTGAAGAAAGAAAGATAAAGAAGCATTCAGGCTAAGCAGTCAGTCTTGACTGAAAAGGGCATTAATGATTTGAGAGTAAGATGCTGGGGACATTTTTTGGCTGAAGAAGCACAAAATCCAATCCAGTTCTTGGCAGAAAACATTTTGGAACTCTTACTGTTGTAGTCATCCTTCAACACTGCCAAGAAGGAGACCCGTATCGATTGCCTTGTCTCTCTCCTGCGAACAAGACGAGTAGCTCAGTGGTTTGTGCCTGAACAAAGTTTACTCCTGACAGTTTTCTGGTCTCAGTGTCTCTGTGAAAACAGGAATGACTACAAGAGCCCTGAAAACCCATGCTGATGGGCTGTACCCAATCTAGCAGGTGAAGTGGGGCCTGAATTCCTCCTCCTAGAGCTGAAAGAAAAGCTACACTGTATAGAGAGTTGAGCAGCAGTGAATATTCAGAGGAAGACAGATGGATTTAGCATCACAAAGAGCTGTGGACAAAAAAAA
Source organism: Daubentonia madagascariensis (assembly GCA_023783475.1). Taxonomy (NCBI): domain Eukaryota; kingdom Metazoa; phylum Chordata; class Mammalia; order Primates; family Daubentoniidae; genus Daubentonia; species Daubentonia madagascariensis. The sequence goes on from JAKFHU010001244.1 coordinate 2,257,130, forward strand.
ATTTATATATATATATATATATATATATATATATATATATAAATCTGTTCAATTCCAAGAACTGGTTCTCAAGAAGAACCGAACAATTTAGAATTTGGCAAAACTCATGGCTAACTTCGTTCCAATGAAGTTGGAATGTAGGATTCTAATCCTACAGTTACAAGTCACTAAATTAGTTTCCTTCACATTTAAAAGTGGTCCACTCTGCCATGACAGTTTATTAACTTTAATGCACTCTACACTCTCCCATTTTGATGTTTTATTTGCCCTCTTTAAAATATCTCTTGTGTTTCTCTATTTGTTCTTCCACAATATATATTATGCTTTGTCATGCAATGGCTAGTTGTGACACTCAAAGAATAGAATCTGGTTTTACTGAGCATCTCTTTTATACTCAGAATATAGCAAAGCACTTTACAGAGCAATATATTACGGGAGATACTAGTAACAGAGGGACTGTGAGACAAACAAAGAGGCTGCTTTGAATACAAACTCAATTTCAAACATTAGAAGGGTGGTTAGCTGGGAGAAAGCATGTAGTCCAAGATAAGCAAAGTGGTTTTGCTCCCTTGCCCATACAGGCCCTGATAAGTCTTGACGCACCTGCTCTGCGAAGTTTTGTCCCCTGCTGTCCTTTGCACTTCACCCTACCCCAGCATCATTGAGCACTGCTTCCTTTGGTTTGTCACCACTGCCTGTATGTGTCTGTCTAACTACATGTAACACTCTATTATAACTACATGATTACGTGTCTGCTTACCTTAACTAGTCAATAACCTTGTGAGCAGGGGCCTTTTCAGTTTAGTAAGCACTTATTGAGCACCTACTTACTTTCTAGCAGACATTGTTTTTGATGCTGAGGATACAACGGACACAGGCTCTACCCCTCAGGACCGTGGTCTAGCAGAAGATATAGACACATAAAGAATACGTTCTCTCATTTCTATTTACATGCTTGGGGTCTAACAGAGCCTCATATACAATATGGAAAAATTCAACAAATGGTAGCCAATATTGCGTTTCTACCATTAGGTTAAATCATATAAAATTGCTCATATTTGACCATTTTTGACTTATAATAGTTCAACTTACTATGTGCCACACACTATGATTGCCAGGCAATTTTCATGCATTAGTAGATCCTCATAAAGACATTATAAGTCATAATTTTTCCCTACATTACAAATGAGGAAACTGATCTTCTGAAGGGTTTAATTACATGGCCTAGATTACACAGCTAATAAGGAATGGCATCAAGTTTCAAACCCAAGTTTGTCTGATTCAAAGCCCTGGCTCTTTACCTTCTCAGGCCTCTCTGTATAATATGAGTGGATGGATGGATGAAAGAATGAAATCTCCAAGCAAAACCAACTGGGGTTTTAATACCAGTTCCACATTAACAAAATGCCCAAGGATGGGCAAGTCACCTAATTACGGTCTCTATTTCATCATCGGTGAAATCAGGATAATATACCTAACCTACATACCTGAAAGGTTTTTGTGAAGATCAAATGATAGTATGTATACTGAAGTGCTTTGAAGAATATAAAATACTCTACAGATGCAAAAGATGTTACCTTTAAGCCTCTATAGAAGCTGTTCAAGGGGCCTAGCTATTTATGACACCACAAAGTGAGCATGTGGGAGGCAAGGGTGAGAGAATGGCAGACAGAGGCTGACAGGAATGTTAAGAGGAACCTCACAGGGGGCAAGAGATGTTAGTTCCTTGAGTGATATAACTCCCTGGAAAAGATGTCACATAATGGCCTCAGGGAAGCAGAGAACTCCACTGACATTTTACCAGTCATGTAGCAGAATTCAAGAGTCATTCCAGCTAGGGCCAATATTGGGAATCAGTGAAGCTCAACATACCTAAATCATGCTATGAGTTCAGGCACCAGAGTGCACAAGCAGAAACAACTATAAAGCAGCAGGATTAGAGAGCCTACTGTTCACCTATTTGGCCTCTGCCTCCTTGAAGCTTGGGCTGAGCGAGCCCTAGATCAACAGTGAGCAGAAGGCCACAGTAGCCCATCTTCATGCCTGTAACTGACGCAGGGGAACTACAATAGGGAAACAGTCTACACTTTGCCCACGGCTCACTCTAAGGGAAGACACATCTGGGTGAGAAGCTGGGCCAACCCTGTCCTCAGAGAAAACTGAGTCCTCGGGCAACCCCAGCAGGAAGGATAAAATGTGATTTAGTAGATAATTAAGTCAGATTTTCTAGGCACCATCCTTTAATGCAGTCATGACACTGTTTAGAGTGAACCAATTAAGAAGATTGTGATTGGAATATGATAGACAGTAAGTAAAATTAAGATTAAAAGTGCCAGAATCATGTGTCAGGTCCAGTTTCCTAAGCTACCAATAAAGAGAGAAAGCTAACATACGTAGGCCTTAAACCACGTCACATCAAAGAGTGTGGGGAAACAAGGAGTCTCATACAGCATAAGTCAAGTGAAGTATAAATGAGTATAACATTTTTGGAGGTCAAAGTGGGAATATCTATCAAAATTTAAATATCAAGACAAAATAAAATTCAAAGGCAAAAGCATCCAAAGGGACAATGAAAGATGTCACATACTGGTACCAAGAAGATACAATAATCATGAACATACATGAAGCTACAAATATACACTTGACGTGGTAAAGCAGCAACTAAAATTTCCATGGGGAGAAACAGATAAATTCAACAGACAAAAGATCTTATCAACTAAGACATAAAAGATCAATTAAAAAAAACAAAGCATGAGTTATAAGCTTGAATTAGTTCAGATACCTACAGATACATATAGAACAGGGAATACCCATCCTTTTTAATATTAAATCAATGATAATGCATCAGTAAATCCTAAAGGATCAACATGAAATAGTTGTCATTTTTCCATAATGCGATTAAATTAGAAGTAAATTTTTAAAAGGTAGCTAAAAAATATTACATATTCAAAAACTTTTTAAAAAAACATACAATTAAATAACTCTAAGGTTAAATATGAAATCATAAGTGAAACTAAAAATTCCTTTGAACAGAATAACAATGAAAATACTAAATGCTAAAAGTTCTAGAGCACAACTAAAGAAATTTAGAGAGAAAACTACACCTTTAAATACATTTATAAGACAACAGGAAAATAAATATGATTAATTATAATTAAATTTTCACTTATTGAATTGAACAATTTACAGAGTCAACCCTAAAAAAGAAGGAAATAAATAAGAAATGAATGAAATAAGACAAAGAAAAAATAAAACTGATCCTTTAAAAGACACAAGGTTCTGGCAAGAGGAATAAAGGAAAACATAGAAAAAATGAAAATAATTAAAAGGAGAAAATAATAACTTATAATAGAAATTTTAAAATAATAAAATATTATGAAAACTACTTGCTTTTAAATGTATAATATCCAACAAAAATAGCAAATAGGGAAAGGGGCTTAAAAGAATGTAGAAAATTTGAATATAATAATAACCATTAAAAAAAGCAAAATGGTTATCAAAGCCCCCAACCCTAATCCACCAAAACTAGCCCTACCCCTACTCCTCCCACTCGACCTCTGTCAAAATAAATGGAAATAAAAACTGTACAGATGGTTTTATAAATTAAGTATACCAAACTTTTTAAGGAAGAAATAAGCCTTGCTCATGCAAGTTGAACAAAATAGAAAAAGAAGGAAAGTTTGATTCTACATTCAGATAAGTATAGAACAAGAAAAGATTTTTATATATCTCTTTCACTTATGAACATAAAGGCAAAAAAAAAACCCTTAAAATTATTACTAACCAAAACACAGTATATTTTTAAAATCATCATCATCATCATCATGATCAAATGTAGTTTATAACAGGAATGCAAGGATAGCTTAACTTCAGAATATATCAAAATAATTCAACACATTAAAGGGCTAAAGGAGATATTTACATGAATATCTCAAAAAAAGTGAAGAAAACACATTTGATTAAGGAAAACACCTACATATGATAGAAATGTTAAATTATGTTTAAACAAACAATAAATAACTCTTTGATAATAGGAAATGAAGGAGATCATCAGCTTTTACCTGGTAAGGGTACATATCAAAAATTTTTTATCCCATTCCCTTTGATATTGAGAAAAAGGCAAGGTTAATGCTATCAGTGCTACTGGAAATCCTAGTAAACAAAGTTAAATCAAGAAGGTAAAAGTTTTAAGGATAGGAAGGAAAGAGAAAGAACTGGCATTATATGAAGACAATATGGTCACCTACATAGAAAACCCAACAGATTTAAACCCAACAGATTTAATTTAAAACTATTCAAATTAATATGAGTACAGCAAAGTTGCTAGATAAATAATCCTCTTAGAAAAATACCTTTCTTCTAACCAACTATAAAAAATATACATAATAGCAAAAAGAACTGTAAATTACTTAGGAATTAACTTAACAAAAAAGGTCTTAAAAAGACCTCTGCAGAGAAAATTTGAAAACTCTGTTAATGGATTTCAAAGAAGACCCAGACAATATAACCACATACCACATTCATGAATGTGCTTACATACTATTTTAAGGAGTTCTATTTTCTCCTGAATTAATCTATAAATTCAAAGCAATTCCTATCAAAATAACAAGAGGATTTTTAAGGAATTTTATAAGCTTATTCTAAAATGTATAGGAAAGAATAAGGCACATAAAGAACTAATAATAATTAAATATGATGTCCTTATCTGAACCAATAATGAAAGTGTGCCATGAACCGAGACCTATGATTGACTCAACTCTGCAGAACAGATCCAAAATAATTTTTTAATTAACACTTTTTAAAATTTTAAGTTCAAGTCAGTTTGGAATTGTACATTATACCTTCTAAATTCAAATTTATAGGAGCAGAGTAAATGTTGAACCAAAGAGGTGCTCTTGAGTCAGAATGCTTGGTTTAGGCAATAAATGTGTCTACCAAGGATCTGAAGCAGGAGATGTGAGTATCGCAGATGTCAAACATCCACGACTAATGCCATTATGAAGTACAAGACCAATATCTATTTCCATCAAATAAAATACGATGGTGTCTATAAATTCAGGTCATTTGGAAACCTAATTTCAATCCTCTAAATGCACTTAAGGTCTGCTATACTATTAAATATTAACTAAATCTGTAGACATAACACATAAAAGGAATCAACCTTCGACTTCGGTTAACTTAGAACCTAACACTTCTGAGTTCTGCTGTTCTCCGCCTTCTCACACTATTGCCATTATCCATTACTCTTTTAGAGCTTTTAAGTTCCCTTGCTCCTGTTCTTTCTTCAGAAAGGAACAAGGTATGAAATCCTGATAGTCTGGGGTATATGGGAACGTGCCGAGACTGTGCCCTTATAAAACCAGTGAAGAAAGAAATGTCTACGTGGACATGCTACAAACATGCCAAATTCATTTGTAACTCAGTGACCTACATGGCAATAAACAGGGCTTCTTGGTCCTATTTGGGTAATTACTTACCTAAATACACTCCTGTGGGGAGCCAACCCCAAATCCATTTCAACATATCACAGCCACAACAAATAATGTAAATAGAAAATCAAAGAAAACACAGCCTTAGTTAAGTCTGTTCTGGGAAAGTGTTTGATTAGAGAAGAGCAGGATAGGTGAATACAGACAAACATTATCCAAACCCTTGACCCAGCAGATGGACCACCAGTGCAGGTAAGGATGTCCGTCCTAAGACCACAGCTCCCTCAGACCCCTAGAGGAAGGTGGCCTCATCACTGCCAAGGGCAAAGGCAGTACTAGATTCCTTGGCAGAGATATTTCTGCCAAGTCTTTCCTAGGACATATCCTGAATAAGAGTCTTCTTGTTCTTACCTGGTCCAACCACAACTGCCACCTGAGCTCCTTCCTCATTCTACACTTCCAGTGGCTAAATCCGGGTTTTTCCATCTGAGCTGTTTTTTCCTGCTGTATGCACAAAGCAGATGTATCTCTTCCACCGTCACCCAAATTCTGACACAAGGGTTGTACAGATAACTAATAAAGGATTATGAATCACTCTACATGTGTGCATTTTAATAGAAATTTGTAATACCAGCGTAGATGATTATCTGAACTCTCACCAGCAGCAACCACTCATGGGCTTTTTTTCCTTAATATTCTGCAAGAGCAGACATCAAAATTGTTCAAAGTTTCTCTTTTAACATCTGCACACGGTTCTTAATTATAATTAATTTATGTGCCTCCAAGGACAGTGTGGGCAGCCCTGCTGAAATCCAAACCTTTTGAAACCTGATTCTGATTATTACCATTTGGCAGCAGATTAGGGCAATTGTGTGGATTGGTTTAACAGAAAAATAGCATTTTCAAGTGTTAATAAAAATTATTGGCTTGTCACTGACTATTGAGAGGGGGCTGGGCACTGCAAATAGGTGGGATGACAAAAGGAGAAGCACAGGAGCAGGGCAGCAGGAAAATCTCAACTGGGAAGGAGGTCAAAGGAAGAAACTGGAAGGATAAGAGAGGGAGGGAACGGAGGGTTGACCACCCAACCTATGGGCATCTACCCAGAAAACACTGGTGTTCTGAGCTGCAGATGCTCTGTGCTAGAGTAGATTTAAAATGTAGTGTTGAAGAAGATTATTTACAAGCCCTCCCCCCAAATGATGTGCTCTATAGCCTAAGCATGTTCCAAGCAACCACACCACTCAACAAGGCCTGTTCTACAAACTCCAGCCCCAAACAGCAAAACCATGTTGTAGTGGAGTGAGCAGAGCTTTAGAGTTAATGGACTCATGTTTAACATTTACTCTCAACTTGCTGTGTGATCTTGGATCAGTTTCTTTACCTCTCTGACCCTCAGCTCCTCATCTGTAAAATGTGAGATAGTAACTGCCTTCACAGAATTACTGTGAGTACTGATTCATTTGACAAATGTTTCTTGAACATTTTCCATGTGCCAGGGAATGTGCTAGGAGATGGGCTCCAACACTAAATGGGATCCAATCTACAAGGAACCTTTAGACTAGCAGCCAAGACAGACAAATAAACAGGAGATTACAGCATCATGCGATAAGGGTCAGGATAGAGCATGCCCAGTGCTACCTGGGCGATCAGGAGAGTAAAAAGCCAAGGACTCACAGATGAGCAGGAAATAGTAAAGAAAATGACAGATTGAAATTACAAACATAATAAAATATTATTTAGAAGGGCCTTATGATACAGCAAAGAAAGCAAAGACCTGAAGTCAAAAGAGCTGGAATTGAAACTTGGCTTTGACACATACTTATCTTGAGGGGAAGGGAAAGAGTAACATAAATTACCTGGACTTCATTTTCTTCTTTATAAAATGAGGATTATTATGCTCACCTCACAGAGTTGTTGTGAATGTTAAACAATTTACTTGAAAGCATCTAGCAAAATGCAAGCACCTGATATTTATTCTTTGAATGTGAATATACCCTGCTCAGAGTCAGATAAGGAGCTTCTTTTACTCAAATTACTAAGAAAGGGGTCAAAGAGCTCCTTCCCTCCCTAGCTTTAGTACAATTTCTACTGATTTCTGAAATGGGTTGTTTTAAAAAGTCTGTAAGTAACAACAATATCTAATATAAACAACATTTAGAATAGATTTTAAATCCCACAGCCAGCCAGCACCCACTCCTTCTCACCAGCCACCAAACAGCCACCCAATTTTACACAAAGTAACATGACAGCTTCAACTACATCAAAATAGTCATCTATTATATTTGGAATCCATAACTCCACTCACCAAGAGTATGGGAAAGGAGTATAGAAGTATAGGAAAGGCAGACTCCAACTCTCACTACTTCTGTTAGTAAAATGGCTTTTCTTGAAAACCCTAATGAAGTGAGGCAGGGACTGTGTCTTCCTTATCTATCTCCAGTACTTAGCAAAGTGTCTGGCATATGGTAAGGTGCTCAATGAACACCTTTGATCCTCCTTTGGGATCACAGGTGATGGTAGCTACACCAAGCTGCTACTACTTTAGGATGCTGGACCACTTCTTGTGGTTTCTGTGTACTGCCCACACCTTGATAAACAGTCCTTTTATTAAACTGTCCTCAAATTAAACAAATTGAGTGTGCTATTGTTTGCTGCTCTGACCATAAATGGTACAGATTTCTCCTGAGTTCAAAACGGAAAAAGCAAGACCTGAATTCCACCACCACCCCCTCCACTGAATAGGGTATGGCCTCTCCTGATAACACTCCCTGCTTATCCTCAGGCCCTAGTTAGCAGCATTTTAAGCAGCAATGGTCCCCAGGTGCCTGGCCCTCTGCAAAAAATGGATAAACATCTGTAGAACACTTTAAGAGAACAGCCTTCAGGAGCCAGCATTGAGAATGAGAAACGTAAAAGCATTGGAAGTCAGAAAAATACACCAAGCAGTTATCAAAATGACTACAAAATAAAATTCATTTCACTACATTTTCACTAAGGAAAATGTGGTCATTAAAGGGGACTTTACATTGCTGAAGGAACAAACTGGTTAACGAAAGCCCTAACTTTCTTTTATTCTTCTCTGTGATTTTATTGGAATCTGCTTCAAGAAAAAAAAATTGAGCTATACAATCAATTTTTACTGAATATACAAATTACAAACCAAAGTATAATGAAAGACAGTCATGCATCCCTTATTGACAGGGGTATGTTCTGAGAAATGCATCATTAGGTGATTTCATTATTGTGTGAACATCATAGGATGTACTTATGCAAACCTGGGCCTTGTAGCCTACTAAACACCTAGGCTATATGGAACAGCCTGTTGCTCCAACCTACCAAGCTGTACAGCATGTTACTGTACTGGAAGTATCTGTATATCTAAACACATCTAAACACAGAAAAGGTACAGTAAAAATACAATATTATAATCTTATGGGACCACCGTTGTATGTTATGGGGTGCATGACTATATAGCAACACGAGAAAATAAAAAGGTGATATTTCAAGGAAATATATGACTGTTAACTTTGTATTTTTTTCTTACCATGCAGAAAAGAAATTAAAATTAATGAATTAATGAAAAAAATGAGAAAAGGTTTGTGAATCTTTTCTTGTAATAGTAATAACACATTATACTTGCGATTTGGTCACCCTTCACATTTTGTATTGTTTCTGTAAAGCAAGTAGCTGCTCTCTCTGAATCCAGTATTTTGACACAGTTAGAACAGCCTGAATTACCATGTCCACCATCACCCCAGAAATGATTGGGGGTGTGGGGTTAGGAACAGGCTGGCACGGCCTGTGCCTCCTTTTCCATGCCCTGCTGAGGCCAAACAATGCTTACCCCTGACTTGCTGGACCCAGCTGCAGGCCGGGCCAGAGGCCATGGGCAGAAATCTCTAAAACCAGATACAGGGAGTACAATCAGAGTGCCTATAACTTTCCCATTTTAAATTAAAATTTGAAAGCAGAAAACTTGACTAACAACTCTCCACACCAGCTCCTATCCCTTTGTCCTTAAAAGTCCAATGAACCAAGAAGTCTTTATTGTGTGTCCATCTTGCAAGTCACCATGAAGTGTGTCAGTGAGTCAGGACTCAGCCTCTGCCCACAAGGATGAGACACTCCCACACAGGACACCACACAAACACTCCCCAACACAGGACTGTCAGAAGGGTAGAGAGGGCTGAGGGAGTATAAAGACAAGGGCAGAGAGACCCCTGGGCTTGGGTCCTGGTGCCACCTCCGTCAGGATGCCACTTTTGAGCTGGGCTAAAGCATGCAGAGGCACAAAATTGAGGCTGCACTAAGTGGGAAAATCAGTGAGGCACGAAGCATATCAGGGCATGATGAGCAGCCCAGCCTGTCCAGGAGCAAGAGCTCACGGAGACAGGAGTGAGAGATAAAGGTGAAAAGGCAGGCGCAGGAATGGGGGTGCCCAGCTAAGCTAAGGAGCTTAGGCTTAATGCTAGAGATGCAACAAGAAGCGACGGAAGACCAGAGGGAAAGTGACAGATCTCCGATCACCAAATCCAGGTTACTCTCAACTTCCAAGGTGAATGAAGCTGTGGCTGCCTTTGAGAGCCATTTGGGAGATCAGCTAGGCTGGCTTGTGACAGCACGGAAACTCCTTCCCTGCCTCCCGATAATAGCAAAGGAGCAGCTACTGTTGAGAAGTTAAGAGCCCAGTTTTACAACGATTAAGAAACCGAAGCACTTGCGAAGTAGCATTCACTGAAGTGTTTGTGATTGAAATAATATTCACGGAAACAGTGTTCTTCCCAGCATGAACATTTCCCTGCGGTAACGTGAACCTAAGTACAATGACCCTGGGCTACTGCCTGACACTGTCTTTGCGTTTAGAGACTTCTCTGTCCGCCTCTCATCTCTGACCTAAGCCCGCTGCTTCCGCTCTTTCCTTCCTGTTTCCCGCTTTCACTTGCTCCTGCAAAGGTTGTTCCATGGCCTCCCTGAGACCCTCCATCCCTAGGCAGACTTTTTTCAGTTTTCCAATTCTCTCTTGCCTGACTTTGGCTGACGGAGGGGTGTAAGGTTTGGTGCGTGTGTTCGCGTGCACGTGTGCGTATGTGTGCGTGTGCGTGTATGTATGAAAAAGAGGGAGAATTCCCCTCCATTCATCTGCCTCTCCTACTCCATCTTCCTTGCTTTAGTCCTCACCTTACGTCTTAAATCTGTCTTCTCGATTTCTTAAAATGTCCTCTTCTAGAGTTCTTTTTTGAGTATCTTCACATTTTCAGCCGTTCCATTTTACCAAAAACAACTGGACACGAGTCACTAACAATATGGTCATGAACAACTCCAGTTGCCTCTTTTTTTCTGCTGTTCTAATTGTCCCTAGCTATGCTTGACGAGATTTATCATGTGTTTCTTCCCCATTTCACTGTCTCTCTCTATGCTTAACCTCTGCATTTCCTTGGTCTGCTTGCACCGGGAGGTCTGTTTGGGCACCTCTCCCGCCTTCTCTGACACACTCTTTTCTTTCTTCCTCCTGTCTCTCCAGGGCCCTTCATTCTTACCCAGGATGTGCCCATGAGCCCCCTCCCCCAGCTGAGCTAGTGACTCAGACCTTACTCTTCCTTAACCTACAAGAAAGGTCTCGTTTGACACTTTTATCCATCTGTCTAGTTTCCTGGCCTCTCTTCAAGGTTAACACATCTGAAATGTTTTCACAAGCTCTTCACGTGTCCCTGTCATTTTCCTTTTCTAATTTATATTCAGGTCAATCCTTGCCACTTTCTCTACTTTAGCACCAATTCTTTCTTCATCACCTGATGAACGTCCTCATGTTTTCCTACAACCATCTTTCCTCTGGCTTCTTCTCTTATCCCACGTCAAAACATCTCCATCAGAATCATTTTCTTCTCCTACTTACCATACTACATTTTTCTTTCTTGAAAACTTGGTATTTTCTCTCCTACTCTCCTCTTCCCTTCAGAATCTACATAGAGATGTAGTGATGCAGCTTGACGGGAAAAAACGGATTCAGTCTGAGCTCCACAGAGTTTAATGAAAGGAGCTGCTAAGGCTTTACCTCTGCATCTAATTAATCTTCCATGTCTTGAAATTCACTCATTCTTCGACCATCCTGTGCACTTGTTCATTCTCATACCAACTCTCCAAACTGCCTTCTGTCTCCTTATCCCAAAGTCAGTATGGCTCTTTCTTACACAAACCTCCACGAGATAGATGAGGAAATAACATAGAGATTTATAAGTTACGTACAACACAAACTATAGTACGTGTCACATTTGCCAAGAGGAAGGAATGCAGTGTCTGCCCTGGCATCCTCTTGAGGGGTAGGTGATTCTGGGCTTATCAGGAGAGTGTTCCCCAGAGATCTATACTTTAGAGAGAATGGAAGGGCTCTGGCAGAAGGCTGAGTGGAGTACCAGGAAGCTCTCTGGAATTGGTCTGGACCAGGGAAGAAGAGTAAGGCACCAAAGCAGGAATTCCCAGCTGACCAAGGGGAGGGAAGAGCAGCCAAGTAAGCCATAACAGAAAAACAGAATTTTCTTTCAAAATTGACAAATGTGATCTATTTTTTAAGAAGCACTGAGAAATAATGGAAAAACCCTGGATTGGAAAAAAAAAACTTACTATGTGACCTTAAGCACATCCCTTAGCCTCTCTGAACCTCAGAGCAGTGGCTCATCTCTAAAATGTGAGCAATACTACCTATTTCACAGGGTTGTGAGACTTGCATGAGAAAATAGATATAGTTGACAGGTACTATCTGAAGGAGGTTTGTTATCACTAAATGGAACTGACAAATTATCTATTCATGCATACATCAGTATGTAGACTTTAACAAATGCAAAAATCTTGTTTTTACGTCCAGTTTACTGAGGTATAATTTGCATGCATTAAAATTTACCCTTTTAGGTTTACAGTTCTATAAGTTTTTGAAAAATGTATATAGAATGTAACCACCGCCATAATCAAGATATAGAATATTTCTATCACCCCAAAAAGTTCCCTGTGCTCCTTTGTAATCAATACCTTAGCCCTCTCCTTCCCCTGACAATCACTGATCTGATTTCTGTCCCTATAATTTTGCCTTTTCCAGAACACTCTATAAATGGAATAATATTGTATGCAGCCTTTTGTGTCTGACTTTCTTTGCTTGACACCATAGCTTTTGATATTCCTCAATATTGTTGTATGTATCAGAACTTCATCCTTTTTTATTGCTGAGCAATATTTTTTTGTATGGACGTAGCTAAATGTGTTTATTGATTCACTGTTGATGGACATTTAGGGTGTTTCCACTTTTGGTGATCATGAATAAAGCTGCCATAACATTCATGTACAATTCTTAGTATGGATATATGTTTTTATTTTTCTTAAGTAGGTACCTGGCAGTGGGATTGCTGGGTTATTGGTTAGAGTATTCTTAACTTTATATGAAATTGCTAAACTCTTCCAAAGTGGCTATACCATTTTGCATTCCTATCAGCAGTTTCTTTACATTCTTATCAGCATTCTTACTAACTAATGTTTTCCAAGGTATTGTGAGTTTTCTTTCCTTCCTTCATTCCTACCTGCCTCCCTTCTAAATTTTATCCATTTTACTGGGTGCTTAGTGGTATCTCATTGAGGTTTTGAGTTGAATTTCCTGCCGGCTAATAATATTGAGGATCTTTTTAAGTGCTTATTTACCATCTTATCTCTACTTTAGTTAAATGTCTGTTCATGTCTTCTGTCTACTTTTTAATTGGATTTTTTATCTTACCATTGAGTTGCAAGGTTCTTCATATATTCTAGACATAAGTCATTTATATAAGATATATGTTTTATAAATATTTTCTGTCATTATGTGGCTGATCTTATCATTTTCTTAACAGTGTCTTTCAAAAAAAGAGAGGTTTTTATTTTTAAGAAGTGTAATTTATTATTTTTTTCTTTTATGGCTCATGCTTTTTGTATATCTAGGAAATCTCTGCCTAAACCAAGGACATAAAGATTTTCTCTTATTTTCTTCCAAAAGATTTTTAGTTTCAGAGTTTTACAGTTATAGTTCTGCAGTACATTTTAAATTAATAAGTTGATTTTTTACATGGTGCAAGGATATGAGTCAAGGTTCATTTGTGTTTGTGTGTGTGATGTACAATTATTTAAGCACCATTTATTGAAAAGACTATCCTTCCTCTACTACCTTTGTGAAAAATCAATTGACCATATGTAGGTGGGTCTGCTGTGGACTCTCTTATGCCATCACCACACTGTCTTGATTACTGTTGCTTTATAGTCTTACAATCAGGCAGTGTATTGTCCCGCAACTTTTTTTAATTCCAGAATTGCTTAGATTTTTTGCTTTTCCATATAAATTTTAGAATCAGCCAACAATTTCTACAAAAAAGCCTACGGGGATTGATTCAGTTTCTGTACAAAAGAAATTTTAAAAAGAATGGACATCTTAACAATATTAAGTCAGATATTTTATAAAATCTATCCCTAAGAATATCATGTTTTGATGTTGTTATAAATTTATTTCTTAAATTTCAATTTCTATTTGCTCATTGATAGTATATAAAAATACAATTAATTTATGTATTGACCTGATATCCTCTAACCTTATTAAACTAACATTCATTTTAGCGTTCTTTTTGTATATTCTTTGCTGCTTTCTACATAAACAATCATGTTGCCTGTGAATAATGATAGTTTTTTTTCCCTCCTTTCACTTGTTTTTCTAGTCTAATAACACTGGCTAGGACCTCCAATAAATTTTTTTATAGAACTTGTAATAAGGAACATCTTTGTCTTGTTTTTTATCTTAGGGGTAGAGCATTCAGTCTTTCAGCATTAAGTAGGATATTGTCTGTAGGGTTTTCATACCTTTGTCAGGTTGAGGAAGTTCCTTTCTATTTCTAATTTGATAAATTTTAAAAATCATGAATGTGTGTATGCAGATATATATTTTTTTCATCTGTTTCCTTTACATGAAATATTTTTTGCACCCTTACTTCAAGATTCCTTCTATGAGCTTGGCTGCTCATAAAATAGAGACTTGAGAAGAAGGGAATGGAACATTTAAGTTAGCATATGTAGTGGGTTATTTTAGTTCGAGTTTGTGAGATTGACTGAAGGATCACAGAAAGTTAGAAGCCCCCCGAGGAGGTCATAGCTATTTATGTAGAAGATAATCAGTCATAAAAAAAAAAATTTCTAGAGAGGAGATAATAGATCTGAAATTGACGAGGAGTAAAACACAGTAAGATGTGGAGAAGGTAAGAGACTAGAATTGTATTAAAATTGTTGCCTACACCAAAACTTGGTGAAGGAGAATCCAGTGATGGAGAACAATTTAGAAAATAAGTTCTGTGTATCTTATATAAATTTCCAAGTGTCAGCAATATATAACATTATAAAAACTCCTGTAGACAATGAAAGACAAATACTAAACCACAGAAAAAGAGCAGTTAGGGCCAAAAAACTGACTTAAGTGTCAACTAAATGAATGAAATCTGTCTCTAAATTGAGAGTACAAGTACAGTACATATTCCTAAGAGATCTTCCTGTCTAGCTGTGTGTAGCTAGAAAACCCTCCAAACTAACCTTTTCTCCCCATTAATGTGGGAATTTTCCCTCTTTCTTCCTTCATGTCTACTTCACCCTCCATGTGAGTATTATTCCCCCGTGGCAGGGCCCTCCTCTCTGCCCCTTGCCTATAGTCCTAATCTCACTTCACTCCACCCAGTGCTGCCATCCATGGGGTCTAGGGAGCGCTGGTCACAAGACCTACCGGAAAGCTTAACTACGCTTTTATGTGTTGGTTTAAGAACCTATCAGCCTTCCTAAAAAAAGTGTTATTCTGAAGTTTGAAATAAAAATCTCAGAAACTGACTTTCAGAATACAACTTGCTCATAAGACAGAGCATTCGTACACAGAGGGAAATAGCGGAGGTATAGGTATATACCTTAGTAGAGATCACATATCTAATGTAGTGTTTGTCAAAATAAGATCTGCAAGAAACCTGCATCAGAGACACCTGAGCACTTGGCAAAATCGGCCAATACCCAGGCCTGACCCAGACCAGGTGACACAGAAATCTTTGGAGATGAAATTTGGGGATCTGCATTTTTTACAAGTGCTTCAGTTGATACTGTTGTGCACTAAAGATAGAGAAGCCCTGATTAGAACAGTGCAGTAAAGCCAGTTGTTCCCCCACCCCAACCCACCAGTACACACAAGTCTCAGAGCAGTGTTTTTCAAACCAGGGTCACAACTAGCATTTTTTAATGGAATGGAAGAGAATAGGTCAGCCCATGTCATGCTGTAAAGGTAAACAGGTTGTTTTCAGTTTTATATTTACAGGTGTATGTGCCAGTTTTACGTTAAATGCATTTCATACTGTATATATCAATAAAAAAATTTTTGAAAAGCCATGCCTCATACAGTTCATGCAGAGGCTGCCTCAGAAGAAGCACCTTATATATCACCTGCCCCCACAGCTCCACATCACCCCATTCGCTCTGGCTTTGGACTAGGGCTGGGTGTTTGACCAAGCTCAGCCTATTAGGAAAACTGGAATATGAATGCAGAGCAGCTAAATAAGTTAGCTGGGGGCAAGAGACTGTCGAGGCTGAATAGACAGGTGGGCTGAGGCTATCATTTGGGGTGATGAATTTTGAGCAGAGGAATATTGATGAGCAAGCAGGAAGGGCCATGTGGCAAAGAGAAACAGAGATGGGCACAGTCTGAGAAGCTGAGACAAGGCATCAAGCGATCCCACAGCCAGTGGGGGAAGAAGACAAGGAGACATTGCTTGGTCCCTGCAGATTCTCCAATATTCCCCCCAGCCCCTGCTCAGGTTCCTCTTGTGGGCCACACTACTTACTCTATAATAAACCTCCTAAAGAAAGCCAGTTCCAGGTACTTCAGTATTTCTTAACCAAATGTCTAGAGTCTGAAAGTTCCACAATAGAGGCACACAGAACAAATCTTCACTTACAAACACTTATATAGTACTCATTACATGATATGCATGCTCCAAGTGCTTTATACATAGTAATTCACTTAATCTTCACACAACCCTATGTGGTAGATGCTATTATTAGCCCCATTTAACAGATGACTATACTGAGGTACAGAAAAGTTAAGTAACTAACCCAAGATTACACAGCCACTAAATGAAGGAGCTGGGATACAAACCCAGGCAGTTATCTCTAGCATCCATGCTCTTAATCACTACCCTATATATCCTCGCAGATGCCAGCACAGGAAAACAAATTAAATTTCAAGCCAGAATATAATTATAAAAATAAGCTGAAATGCTTTAGTAAAAAATTTCAATGATACAGAAGAAACAAAAACACAAATTTTAAAAAAATATAAAAATATGAATAACGTAAATGACTTTTAAAAAATTTTTATTAATGTGTAATATGTACATAAAGTACATATATTATAAATGTACATGCAGCTCAATTAATTTTTATAAAATAAAGCAACACTGATGTTTTTCAATACCTTCATAATTAAGTATAGAAAAACCTTCACGGGGGGAAAAATTATTCTATCCTCACAACTTAAAAAAAAACAAAAACAGAAACACTAACAAGCAGGGGCGGTAGAATAAGGCACAGAACTCAAGAGAACACATACAAAAAGATCAGCAAAAGAAAGCAGGAATGGAAGTAGGAAAATAAATAAAGAAAAGGAAATCCAAACTCCTAAAAGAATGAATCAATTCTTAGTCAAAGTGACCTGCTTTCAGAATACATCGGGGATTTATTTCAGTCTTACTTACACTTACCCACTCATCCAGGACAAGTAATAATTATGGAAAGTGAGTAATGAAGGCTGGGGGTCTGTGGATCTCATGTATTTTATTTCTTTGGCACAATCTCGAAAAGAAGAGAGGACCAATAAGTACTTCTATGGGCCAGGAGCTCTTAGGCATTTACTTACGAAGCTTGATTTGTGGCCAGTTATTACATTTATATAGCACCTTCCCTCTGAAATATGAAGAAAACTATATTGTGTCCTCAAATGTATGGTGACAATGGCTCTGTCTCAGTGGCCATGGACTTAGCCCCAGGACTGACGCAGTACACAGTCCATCTTCATCTACTTCTACGAGCCTGGTTCCTTTGTCCCAATTCCAAGCCTGTTGAGCAAACAATGGATTGGTATTGCACAGAGAAGGCAGAGAAAGGAGAGAGGGAAAGGGAATTAGTGGAAGAGATGGAATGTAAAAAGAGACAAAGACACAGTTATGTTAAACCCAAAAATCAAGGCACAGTCACGCATTGCCTTACAGGGATACATCCCAAGAAATGAGCTAGGCAATGTCGTCGTCGTGCAAACATCAGAGTGTACTTACACAAACCTAGATGGTATAGCCCACACCTAGGCTGTATGGTACAGCCTGTTACTACCAGGCTGCCAGTCTCAACAGCCCTGTACTGAATGCTGCAGGCAATCGTAGCTCAATGGTAAGTATTTGTGTATCTAAACCTATCCAAACATAGATTAAGGTGCAGTAAAAATACAGTTTTATAAAAGATAAAAATGGTACACCTGTATAGGGCACTTACTATGAATGGAGCTTGCAGGACTGGAAGTTGGTCTGAGTGAGTCAGTGAGGGAGTGAATGTGAAGCCCTAGACTGTAGACTTTATAAACACGGTATACTTATACTATACTAAATTTATAAAAAAAAAAATTTTTTTCTTCAATGATAAATCAACCTTAGCTTACTGTAACTTTTTTACTTTATAAATTTGTTAATTTTTTTTAACTTTTGACTCTTTCGTAATACTGCTGTACAAAAAAAATATTTTCTTTCTTTGTATGCTTATCTATAAGCGTTTTTCTATTTAAAATTTTTTTTTTACTTTTTAAACTTTTTTGTTAAAAACTAAGCCACAAACACACACATTAGCCTAGTTCTACCCAGGGGCAGGATCATCAAGACGTTACCAGACAAGAGGAATTTTTCTGCTCCATTATAATCTTATGGGACCACTGTCATATATGCAGTCCGTTGATGACCAAAATGTCATTATGCAGCTGCACATGACTGTACATTACATGCTTAGGAGCAGAAAAAAAAAATTGCCGATGACCTATTAAGCTTGAGATAGGGCATTAAAAATGCTTTTATATCTGAGTCTGCTGAGGGAATTTTAGGTAAGCACAGTATATAATTACCCAACTTAATAACATTTAGTGCTTCATCTTCCAACTACTTTATAACCTTTACCTAATTAATTTTCACAAAATCTCTGCAAGGTATGCATGTATTAAACACCCATTTTGTAAATGGACAAACCAAGAGCAAGAGGTTAAGTGAGTTACCTAAAAATGAAAAGAGAGGCTGGCATGCGAGATCAGAATGCAAACAGCAGTATAGAATTTCTGTTCCCCAAGACCATGCCAAACCCATTTTTTTCCAAATTGTTGTGTTCTCAACCTCCTAGCTCTTATAGAATGGCATCAAGGATGGATTTTTGCACAGGCAAAATTAGCATACACCTGTCTGTCATTCATATGACAGAAGAAGTGCATCTCCCACAAGTAGATCTGAGCCCAGGAGGCTAAAATGCTCAGTGGAAACAGGTACAAGGATGTACAACCAGGGAACAAACCTCCCCATCAGTGACTGTCATTCTGCAGCCACGCAGCTCAGAAGACTTGATCATTTCTAGGCTTGTAAGCAAAGCCTGATCAAGGCTATAGGCTGGGAACCTTCAAATCAGGGGGGACTGAAGAGGGTCTCCCTGCCCTAATTCTGTCCTCCCTGTGCTGGGAGGATCTGAGACCTGCTGCCCACCAGGCGGCAGCCTCCTCTTCAGCCCCTGCTAGGCTGGCCCACCTTGCTTCATGGCCTACAGACTTTAAACATTCAGGACATTGTTTCAACACAGATGAAGAATGTGTGTCCTTCTTTCCTGGATGTGTTGCCACACCTTACAACCAGTGCATCACTGCCCCCTCCAGGAAGTTTCTCTTGACCTCACCTATCTGTTCCTTCCGGTTTTAACATCCTGTGAAGTTTGCCCACCTACCCAGCACCTCTAGAAAGCAAAATACATCAGGGACTCCTATACTCTGAATCTCCTACTGATTGTTCTATAGCTTCTGTAAGTCTTATTGGGGATTTATAAACTACAAAGCCTAAAGTGAGTCTCAAAATCTGACAGTCTGCTTCTGACTGGAGGGTTGGTACCACCACTGCCCCACGTGGATGCCAGTGAAGAGATTCAGAGGCAGCAACCTGGTTGGAGAAGGAAACCAGGGGACTTGTTATAAAGTAGCATTTACACTTTTACTTACTGTAAAACACTGTTTTTACTTAGTGTATATGTTTATTGAGGAAAAGGGGTGCTTTACAAAGGCTTGTCACTATTATGGGATTGTATATTTCTCCCACATCATCCCTTATCTCCTTGCTGTCCCATGAACAAGCATAAGTATTTAGGTCTCAAGGATCGAACATGGAACAGCCCATAAACAGTGTGACTCCTGCCCAGCCCTGTTAGGATTTCAGAGAAGACAGTGTCATTCGGGCACCATACAGACCTTCCACCTTGAGGGAGAGATAGTACCCTGGGCACCACGACTCCAAAGCTGAAAACTGCAGTGGGTCAGGGACCCACCTGAGCAGCCTTCCTCTGCAGGCAAGGACACTTGAGGCAGTGGCTTTTCTCATCTTACACACTAGCCAAGCCAGACAATCTCTGCTCCCTATCAGTATTTCTGACGCACAGTTACCTTCAGCTGATTGCCATCTTTCGTCTTCTGGAATGTGATTTTTAAATATGCTATGTATTTCATTTGTGCAGTGCCCTGGATACTGGATTGGAACACAATTGCAGCAGATTACACTACTTATTTTACATACTTGAAGATAGAGCCTCTTGAACTCAATATGCAAATGCATGTGAATAATATGCAAATCTGTGTTTTCTGCCAAGACTCTGGCATTTTTCTTTTAATGGGACTGTGATTCCTATTCAAGAAGGAAGAGCATCTTTCATGCATCCTCCTGCATCAACGCCCTCCCCCCTGCTCCCTTCAAGATCCTGACCAGCTTGTAACTTCACTAAGCTTCAAAGCCCTGAGAAAATTACAGGCTCCACTGAATTTCATTTAAACCTATAATGGTCATTCTAAGGCATTGTTTAGTGCCTTTTGATTGGTGTGCTACAAATGCAATGAGGTTCACACTACTTCACTGCCAATTTTGGAATTTTATTCTTAACCTCATGGAATCTGACAGTCTCCTTAGTAATTCTAAATTTAAATGTTCTCACCTATTGTACAGATGTGGCCACATAACCTTTCTAAAGAAAAAAATGCAGTTTACAAAGCGTTTTAAAGAGAAATTTACAATGGTGCTGGTAAAAGGTGTCAGACTGGCAACTGCAAAACTGAATCCTCCATTTAGCCTCAGCATAGTGAACTACATGTGTCTTACAAATGCTGCCTGAACCACCACCACCACCATCACCACCACCACCACTAAAGCCGGAAGGAGCCCAAGAGGTGCTCAGACCCAAGAGAAGCTACTGAAGAAACTAATCAAATTCAACAATTATTTACCTACTGTGTACAAGGCACTCGTCTAAGTTGTCAGAAATATAAATGTAAGACAAGCCTTGCCCTTTAGAAGCATACAATCTAATAAAAACAATGACAGCAACTAATAATCACTTAGCACTTATTTTACATCAGGTACCACACTCAGCACTCAACCCAAAGCATGTCATTTGATCCTCATGACAACCATACTTGCCCAAGATTTTACAGTTAATAAATGGTAGAAGCTAGATTCAAAGAAACCATCCTAGTGACTCATGAATAAATAATTGCTGAAGTGAAATGAATTGAAATTTCATAGGTTAAATACAACTGTCCCAAAGAACCAAGGTACGATCCTTAAATTAACTCTCAGAGAAGGTTTTCATTCATGGCAGATGTGAAGAAAGAAATCAGAAGTTCCATCTCCCAGTGGCCCAGGTCTAATTTGTATTTTATGCTTATACATCAAATTCAATATAATGTCCTCACAGTTTTCTAGCACTAATCCCTTTATAAAGAATATCATTTTTAAAAAAGATTTCAAATTCTCATAATACAATATTATACAGGCTAGATTTATCCTCTTCATGCTGGGAACGGAATAAATAAGATTCCCTAAGTGATCCAGGGAGCTGGGAGCACCCAAGATTCCTGGGCACCATAAGCAGAAACAGTGCACAGGCCAGAATGAGGTTCACACTACTTCACTGCCAATTTGGAATTTTATTCTTAACCTCATGGAATCTGACAGTCTCCTTAGTAATTTTAAATTTAAATGCTCTCACCTACTGTACAGATGTGGCCACATAACCTTAAGCCACGTAAGCTAATCTCCCACTCTCTCTAATCTCGAACAAATTCCTTACTACTCTTAGCTTTGCAGAAGTGGTAGAGGAAGGCAGAGACTGCCACCTTGGACAAAGATACTTCTCCCTGTAAATACAAAACACTCTCAAAAGCCTTGTGGTATATGAGAATACGGTAGGGACCTAAGCTTCCAACAAGAATCCCAAGGGCCAACTGTGGCCCACATAAATCATATAGTTCTTTTGAGGATTCTGGGAGATTAGAGGTTATCTAGTTAGCACCCCAGAAAGATATAATATTGCTGAAATTTTAGAGAATGAATCCTAAACTTGTTCTACAGGCTAGTTCACCTGACTTCCTTGAAAGTGCATTCTCTTTCATGGAACTAGTGGATTCAAAGCTCAGAGTAGCAGTCATCAGGGATGAGAACCTGGAGTCAGAGTTGAGTTATGACCTTATCAAAAACATCCCCCCCATCTCTTGAGAATCATCCATTTGGTTCTAGATGTTCAATATTCAAATTGACTTGATCAACATTGATCAATGACTGGTACTTGGCCCATATCTAAGTGCTTTTGTACAAATACATTCAATTAAATTGTTTTGAACAGCTTTTGAATTACATCAAAACAGCCATATTTTAAAATAGCAAACACACTCTATTTCACCACTGTTATCAATAAAATATTCATAGGTCTTGTACACACATTGATTTCCAATCATATGGCTAGCTACTGAAGAAGCATGTGTTCCTGTTTTTCCTGTGCTGGTGAAGAACGATGCAGAAGACAGGTGGTGGAGGAAAGGGAGTAGCAGAAACCATTAAAAGTGGTATTTCCAAAAAGTTTTTAATAACATAGAGAAATCCTTACATTGGGATGTCAAATGAAAAGAACAACATGAAAAATTGTGATTCTAAGTCAAATAATCCATAGGAAAAAAAGTAGGAAGAAATATACCAAAATATTGGATAATAACCATTCATTAAATTCTTTGTTTAATCATTATTAACTAATGCCAACCTACAAAAATTAAGATTACAGATTCCACTACATCGGCCACCTGGAAATCTGTGAAAAGATATGCATGACTGTATCTCACTTTATGTAATAGACGTGTGCCTGAAAATCTACACATAAAATTCAATTCTGTAAATTTATTCCACAGATACTTGAAAGCCATTTACTCAGAGGCACATAGCTTACTATTTAAAACTATGATTTTGAGGATTCTTAAAAGATTCTATGATTCTTAAAAGAAGAATGGGCTTGCACTTATCAGATTTATATAAACTGATGACAGAGAATTTAATTTAAATTTAAAATATATTGAAGATATGCACGGAAAACTCAGAAAAGAAAAATTACAGACACTCAACAAACATGGAAAACTGTTCAATATCACTTGTAATTACAGAAATAAAAATTGACACAGTGGAGTATAATTTTTACCTACCAACCAAATCATAAAGATTTTTTACTTGGTTTTTAGAGGGGAGCAGCCAAGGACATAGAGAAAACACTGCACACTCACATATTGCTACAAGGAATGTAAACTGATAACAAACCATTTTGGAAAAGCCACTTGGCATTATGGATCAAGAGCCTTAAAAATGTTCATACCTTTGACCCTATAATTCAATTTCTGGGAATCTTTCCTACAGAAATAATGTAAAATACACACAGAAAAGCTTTATACACCAAAGTGTTCACTGCAGCATCATTTATAACAGTGAAAAATTGAAAGTAATTAAATGGCCGACAGTAAGAAGGTGGTTAAGTAAATTATGCTGTAGCTTTATGACAGAATGCTAAATAGCCTTAAAAATTATGTTTACCAAGAGTTTTCAATAACATAGAAAAATTCTTATGCTGTGATGTTAAATCAAAATAACAGCACAAAAAAATAGTGTGATTCCATCTATTTAAAAATGCATAACAAAATGCCGGAAGGAAATAACAAAATGTTAACAGCAATTGTCTTTGTTGGAATTTGAGTGACTCTTTGTCTTTCTGCCAACCTTTGCATTTTTTGACAAATATTCCACAATGAGCATGTTACTTTCATAACAGAAAAAAATTATTAAAACTATATGTCATATATCTCTCAAGTATTTATACCAGTCATTTAATTAAAAAAAAGATGGAAAAATGAGGAAGAATAAAACTGAAATGAGGAAGAGAAACAGATTAATGGATTATCAGCCTCTTCCTCTTCCCTTTTAGGTAATGCCACTAAATTTTTTAAGGCCATGTTGTGATTTAGCAATTACAAGCATATGAAATATTTGCCCCATTCACTGGATAAAATTAAGTTAAGTGCATAAATCTGTCTAGGGTCACATACTTCCTAGTCCTGAATTAAAGGAATCACATAATGAATCATTTTGGAAAGAATCATTTCTGGAAAGTGAGAGTCATGATCTAATTTTGAGTTATCAAGTTTATTTAAAGTGCTGCACCCTCTTTTGTGTGCATATAAAGGCATGTGTACTTGGTGTAATTTTTGAGAATGTGCATGCCTTGTGTAAACACATACTCAAGAATATTAGAGCAACTAAAAGTTGGATGGTTTGATCTAGGTCAACCCCCTCCCTCACCAGATGAAGAAACTGAGACCCAAAGAAATTATGAGGCTGAAAAACTCATTCGGGATCACTCGGCTAGCCAGGGGCAAAGCCAGTTTGGAGGTTTTCCACTAATTTATATTGCCACATTTACACCCAGAGCTACGACTGTAACAAACTGGAAAGTTGAAATAAAGCTGTAGTAACACCCAATTCTTACCCTACCAAGGAAATGATCCCTTTCACTTTATTTTTGTATGTTCTTTCATTAAAGGGACCTGAAAAGCTGTTGGGAGTGTGTGGCTGAGCCCTTAAATATGTGTGCTACTGTCCTGGGTGGTCACTAATATCACAATTAGCAGAATAAACTGAAAGTAGAGGCTAAAGCAGTGTCTGTTTGGTTGGTGTTCTTAGATCAAAACAGCTCTTTCCAAAGTTTGAAAGGCCAATAATTTCAGAAGTTCTTGAGAAATGACAGAAAAGCAGGTTAATAATGTAAACCGAAATCTCCAGATAATAAATATTTTACTGTTCTTGCACAACATTAGGCTCCTTATCTCCTGCTTTGTGATTCCTGCTTGCTGTCATTAGCATATGCAAAGTTTTTCAAGGTGACTTATTAAGCTTATTATCCCAGGGCTTTAGAAAAAGTTTTGAAGGTAGATCTTTAGATCTTTTCGTGCTATGTCAGTTCCTCTAACTTTGAGGTCTAAGGAGGTGTCTGTTGCCTTAAGAGTCCTTGTGCCTGTTAATCAGGGTACTACTGTATGTAGCAGAGGCTGACTAAGTCATGACTCTGCAAAACAATTAAAATCCCTTTATATCCAATGGGCTTTTACCAAATGTATGTGTGCATTTTATAGTATACTACATATATTTTATATTACATCTATTTACTACATACTATTTAGGCAAATTCTCTATGCAAATATTTCCTACATATAGAAACACAATGTTGATAATAAAATAGAAAGTAAAGTATGCAAACAGAGGATCATGGTATGATTTCAGAGGAGAGGTGAAGTATGACAGAAGGCTGTACCATTGAGAGGTTCCTTTAACTGGCAATAAACTTGGAGCTGAGAACAGCAGGATCATACCAGGGGAAATGAGTAATAGTGAGGAAGATGGGGACAGGAGTGCAGAGCTGACAAAAGCTAAGGTGCAGGATGAGCTTGGCTATCACAAGCCCATGGGGGATTGTAATTAAAGATCAAGGCAGACATTTGGAATAGAATCAAGAAGAGGATAGGGTGTCCGATGAAAAGAGCAGAGCAAGGGGGTTAGTCCTTCAGAAGGTCTGCAGTATCACCACTGGCCAGCGAGGGCATGCAAAGAATCCAAACAAAATTATGAAACTATGGATAATTTAAGAGAGCGATCATTAACGCCACGGTGTTCGTAAAATTTGATGCACGTCTCCAAAACGAGTATAATGTACAACTACACGGCAATGATCTCTGTAAGTCATTCTAAAAAACTCCATTCCATTATTTTATTATACTTACATGGTGATCTCACAGCGGCTCTGAGGACAAGTGAAGTCCTTGAAAAAGAAAAGTCCAGAATACAAAATGTGTTGGGGGATTTGGGGGACCTTTGAGTCTCTAAACATAAAGATTATTATCACTTTATGAGCAAGTTAATTATATACCACATAGCTCACTATCCAGCAAGGACTATAAACAGAGCTAGTGTGGCTCTGACATGCACTAGCTGGGTGACCTTGAGTAAGCTGTTTAAACTTTCTGAGCCACATTTTCCCATCTGTAAAATGGAGATAATAATACCTACCTTGCAGGACTCTTGTACGAATTAAATGAGACAATGTATGTAAAGTACCCAGAAAGAGGCCTAGAACATCTGCCCCATAACAGATACTAGTTATGATAATGATTATGATGATGAGGGTATTACTTACAATATTGCAAACATTTGTATTTTTCCTTCCCTCTCGCTTTCAATTGCCCTAGAAAGAAGCCTCATTCTACCGCCGCTCCTCCTCCCAACTCTCTGAGAAATGGACAAGAACTAGGGAAAAGCTTAATGTTTCTCACTGACTGAGCATATTTCCTTGGAGCTTCTCATTTCCGTCAGCCTCACTGGTGCCTCCCTCATGCAGGGAGACCAGGGCCTCAGCCCGGTGAGAGCCTCACTGCAGGACCAGTCCAAATCACTCCATCACCTACTCCTTTAGCAAACTCCAAATAAGACTCCCCAGCCCTGCCCCCATTGCACTAGCAAAACCAAAAGCCACCAGTGAGCATGCACCTGGGAGAGAAACACTACTGTGCAGCACAGAGCACAAAAGGGCAACAGCTAAGAGACTCCCAAATCTTTCATATTTGACAAGAGTACAGATTAAAATATTAACCTCCTTACCTATCATTTCCCAAGAAAGGTCTTGCGAAGTCCTTTGCATGCTAACTCTATTTTCAATCTATAGAAAATTTGGACTCTCCCTCTGAGTCTAGAGCCTTTGGACCCTTGGAGGTAACTAGCTGTGAGATCTCAGGCAAGACACTTATTTCTTTGGGCCTTGGATCCCCACTCTAGAAAATAAGGATGTTGTATTAGGTAATCTTCAAGGTTCTTTCCAGAAATTACAGCCAAGGGTCTTTAAACACCAGTTTTAATATTATATCAATAAAGCAGAAAGAGATAGATGGATGAATAGATGGATGAATGGATGGATAGATGGACAGATAGACAGATGTTTAGATAATGATAAATAGATAACAGACATATAGTGAAAGCATGTTTTTATTGGGAAAGTCATAATAATTAAGTATGACTCAGTGACTTAGTCCTACTGGGGAATTATGTCCTGGGCCCAGATTATCTTAATAACTTGGTCCTTATTGTCCACCCTCCCACCTCTCACCAACCATTACTATCTTCATAATGAAGAAAGGGCTGCCTTAAACCAGCACTGGCTCTACCAACAAGGGTTGCTGTTAATGAAGAGAAGAAGAGAGATGGGGAAGAAATAATGACAATGGGTACACACAGGGGTCAAGCGTGCTACTCTGTCTCTCTCCTTTCTGAGCTAACCAAATTTGCAGGCTGCAAATGGGAGCCACCAGGGTCTGATACGGACATGGAGGGTTTTTCCAGGTCATTATTTCTACCTAGCTTCTTATAATACTGATTAATAGAACTAGGGGAAATAATAATGCCACTTACTGAATACTTAATTATGTGGCAGCCACTATGCATTGCCATTTGGACATATAATTGCATTTGATAATCAAAGCTTTACAGAGATAAGTTATTAGTCAAAGACCACAGAGCTACTAAATGGCCGAGTAAGGATTTGAACCCAGGCTTGCCTGATTCCTAGACTGGTGCTTTTCACCACAGGGAGGAAGCATTTCTCTTCGTGGCCATGGTTTGGCCACTATGTGGCCAGATAGATCATCCTGCTTACTGGATGTGGGAGAACGCAAGAGGCAGAACACACATGTGGTCCTTCCTTTCCTGCCTGACATATTTTCTGGCACATTTCCCTAGTGCAAATAATAACAATAACTACTGCTACGACTACTACTATTACAACCACTACCACTACCACTTAATAAGAATTATGTTTTGTCAGATACTGTGCTAGGTTTATATAAGAATTATTTTCCTCATTTTACAGATGAGAAAACTTAAAATTCAGAGAAGCCAATAATAGAGACATATTTAGAACCCTACACTATTTTACTCAACCCAAAACACATTATGGAAGATTTGAATGCTGGAATCAAGACCACATCAATTAAATTAACATACGAGACTAACTCACTCGTGCATGGCCCCTACTCTTTCGAAGGCAAAAAAAAAAAAAAGTAGCTGCATTAACAGCCCTTTAAAAAAACAACTAGATAATGTTCAACAGAAATAAGACAACACTATGATCTGGCAAAAGTAAGTGGCTCAGTGCCAAGTTGAAGAGTGTTTAGTCGCAGGGCAATTGGGGAGGTGCCTTACATAATCCATGTTCAATCCAAATGAAAATGAAAATAGGCAGGAATGTCCACAGGGGCGTTGTCCCAACCATTTTTGCTAGGCACATACCATAGTGGTTAAAAGTGCCAGACACACATTAAGGAATCTATAAATATTAGATTTGATTATTTTCTATGTCAAAATGGTTAAGTTAAACCAATTGATTCATTTGTAATTAAATAAGTTGAAAGGAGAAATTGCCAACGATCCACTTCCCATTAGGTAGTATAAACAAAGAAGAGCATGTTAAGATGTTGAAAACTTTTTCTTATTTTGTCTGATGCTGAAATCTATGGAGACATAACTGTGGCCATGCTTTCTTTCAAGAAATCCACAGATGTGCTTTATGGAAGACAATGTATGTACAAAAATAATTTTCAATTAAAGAATAATTTCACATCAGTCTTCAAATCTATGCAGATCTCACAAGAAATATCCCTAACCTATGTAACAGCCTTATTTCCCACCAACTCCTCTAAAGGGTACCCATATATTATTCACAGAAACCAAACAGGCGTATTTTACCGCCTCCACGCTGTTTGCAAGATGTTCCCATTCTAGGATGATCTTTCCTTTCCCTGTTTGTTGAATCTCCTCATCCTCCACGAACACTCTCAAATATCCTTCCTCTATAACTTCTTTTCAAATATACTCAAGAAGATATAAGCAGCTTAGAGCTTCCTTTATTATTGTGGAACCTACATATAAAAAGTTAATAAAGCATTTATGCGCATTCTTCCAAATAATTTGAAAGCAAATACTTCCGTAACTATCACCCAGATCAAAAAATAGCATGTTATAACTGCTCCAAAATGCCCCTGTGTGCCCGTCCCTTGTTATAACCTTCTCCCTCACCAGTGGAGGAAACAACCAGCCTGTGAGTATTATAATAATCATTTTCTTTCTTTTCTTTATAATTTTCACATGACACATCCCTAAATAGCATGTTTAGTTGCTTGTTTTATAACAGTGCATGAATAGAATCATATCACACCTATTATTTCACCTGTTGCTTCTTTTACTCTATATCACACTTCTGAGATTTGGCCATGTTGTTGGGTGCACTATTGTTCATTTACCTCAATTGCTATATACTGTTTCACTCTACGATTTTACTCCAACTCCTTTATCTATATTACAATGTAGATAAGACCTGCCATGTCAATTCTTGTCCTAGGACCCTGGTACAATAACACATGAAGTTCTCTAACACTCAAATTTAATAGCTAATGCCAAACCATTTTTCCAAATTGGGCCAATTATACTTCCACAAGCAGTGTAGAAGTATTGTTCTTATTCTACATTCTCACAAACATTCAGTATTGTCAAGTTTAAACAATGGGCTTTTTTTTTTTTCTTCTAGCCACTAGACGACCAGGGAGGGTTTAAACAATGTTTTAACCAATCGGTTGAGTATATAATGGCAACTTACAGTGGTTTTAATTTGTATTCCTTTGCTTCCTAATGAGATTGAACATCTTTTCATATGTTTATTGGCCATTTGGATATCCTTTTCTGGGAAGAGCCTATTTGCCCATTTTACTACTGAATTATCTTTTTTATTCTTATTCATTTATATAAGAATATTAATTTCTATATAAATTATGGATACTTTATATGGTTATAAATGGATATAAGTTAGGGACACTATCCTGTATATATTCTGGATATGTATTTTTTTATAAAATCTAATGTGGTAGCCAGTAGCCACATCTGGCTATTTACTCTCACTAGCCTTTGAAATGTGGCTAGTGAGAGTAAAGAATTGCTTTTTAAATTCAATTAAGTTAATTTAAATTTAAGTAGCCACATGCGGCTACTGCTACCTTATTGGACAGTACAATACTAAATATGAGTTTTTGTCAGCTACATATCTTATAAATTGTTTTCCCACTCTGTGATCTGTCTTTTCATTATCTTTATGGTGTAATTTGATAAAAGATTTTAAATTTAATATAATTGAATGTATCAAACTTGTCCTTTATTATCTGAAATATTTTGCTTTACATAAAAAATATTTTCCTACTCCAAGTTCATGAAATATTCCTCTAGCTTCTATGAGTGTTTTACCTTTCACATTTATATCTCAAATCCACCTGTAATTGATTTTTGTATATGCTGTGAAGTGAGACATGTATTTCTTTTTTTACATACATACCTAATTTTTCTGGTACTAATTAGTAAAAAGATTATCTTTTCCCCACCAACCTGCCACACAATTCTATCATTTATCAAGTGTCTGTGAAAGTGAGGCACTTTTCAGGAAGTTTTTATTCCATTTCATTGATATATTTGTATATCCCTGCAAATATATTACAGTATTAAGCTTTAAAACAAGTCTTGATAGCTGGTAGAGAGTTTGTCCCATCTTGGTCTTTCTTTTCAAGAGTGTCTTGACTATCCCTAGCTGTTTGCAATTTCAAGTTAATTTTAGAATCTATTTGTTAAATTCTCCAAAAATAAAATCTGCTGCATTTTGGTTTGGATTAAATTAAATCTTACATCATTTGGGGTTGAGTTAATAGTTTTAAAATGCTGTCTTCCAATATGTAAATATAGTATTTCTTTCCTTCTATTTAAGTTTACAATACTTCATTAAAAAAACACAAACCAAAAAACAAAACAAAACAAAAAACTAAGGATTATCATCTCCTTTTTTTATTCTCTGGAAGAGTTTATATAAAAGTAAAACTTTCCCTCATTTAATGGTTGACAAGATTTGCCAATGAAGCCAACTAAGCCTGCCGCTTATTTTTAGGAAGATTTTCTTTGCTGTCAATTAAATGTTTTAATGATCATAATCTTCGAGTTTTCTATTTATCTGTGAATCAATATCAGTGAGTTATATTTTCTAATAATTTTTCTACTACAATTAAATTTTCAAATTCATCAGTATTAAATTGTTATAATTTCTTACCTCTTTATTTCATGTAGTATTTCTAGTGATACCCCTTTTTTATTCCTTAGATCATTTGTACCTTATATCATTTTTTGTTGACCAGCCTTGCCAGAGGTTTGTAAATGTATAATTTTTTTTCAAAAAAAAACTTTAGGTTTTGTGAATACTTTATAATATATGTTTATCATCAATTTCTTTCATTTCTGCTTTTGTCTTGATTATTCCCTTCCTTTTGGACTTTTTTAGATTATTTTATTCCCCTTCTAACTTCATGAGACAGATGTCCAGTTTATTATTTTTCAGTCTTTCTTTTTTAAATATAAACTATTAAAAAATATACACTATAAATCTCCCTCTAAGGATTGTTTTATCTGTATCCTGCATATAATGATACATAGCATTTTAGTTATTGCTCAATTACAACAGTTTCTAACTTAGTTTCTCAGTTAGAAACTGCTAGTAATTATAATAGTTTCTAAACTTCTATTATAATTTCTTCTTTAAGACACGAGTTATTTATCCCAAACATGACATTTTCTAGTTGTTCTCTTGTTTTTTTATTTCTAACTAAACTTCACTGTGATCAGAAAGAGCAAGGTCTTTCTGACCTTTATTCCAGTCCTCTGAAATTCACTGAGATGTGATTTAAGTTCTGATAAATGGTCAATTTTATAAACATGCCACATATGCTTGAAAAAAAATGTATTTGGTAGCTTTTTACTACAGTGTTCTGTATATATCTGCTGTGTCAAGTTTGTTGATCATATGAGTCAAGTCTTCTATATCCACAGTGATATTTTGTCAGCCTGTTCTATTACCGAGAGAAGTATTTTTAAAATCTCCTATCCTAATTGTGAATATTTTTATTTCTCCCTATGCAACTGTTAATTTTGATATTATATATTTTGAAGTTTTCTACTTGGTTCATATAATCTAAAATGTTTATATTATAATCTAAAATATTTAATCAATTGAAGTGACCCATCTGTTTAAAGTCTATTTTCTCTGATATTAATATAGCTACATCGGCCTTATTTTGTCTAATGTTTACAAGGTATATGTTTTTCTAACTTTTTATATTTGCTCTTTCAATATCCTTATATTTTAGGTATGTCACTTGTAAACAGCATATCATTAGATTTTTCAATCCAATCTGATAATTATTTTTTAATTGGAGCATTTTTTAGTTACTGTAATTATTGGGCTTAAATGTATCACCCTGTTTTGTGTTTTCTATTCATTCTACCTCTCTTCTGTTTCTTTCTTTTTCACTTTCTTTCTTTGCCTACTTTTGGCTGATTGAGGTTTTTTTCATTTTTATTTCCAATCTGCTAATTGTAAATTATACACTTGGTCTCTATTGTTTTAGTAATTATCTTAGAGATTAAAATATGTCTACTTAATTTATCAACATTTAATATCACTACCCTTCTTTCAAAAATACCAGTGTATTAGGATACTTTAGCCCCACAACCTCTCTGCTTAATTTATTTATACATTTTTGTCATGTACTTTTCCCATTTTTAATTTTATCACTATTAGTCATTTTTATCCCTGTTATAAATGGCTGATAATCATTTAGGGTCACTCACATACTCACTACTTCACTTGCATTTCACTCCACCCTGCATCTCAGACATTCACCTTCAGCTCGTGCCCATTCTGCCTACAGTACAACCATTAGAGCATCCTGTAGTGAAGGTTTGCTGGTGATGATAATTCTAGTTTTTATTTTTCTTAATTTTTTAGACTTTTACTTCATTCTTAAAAGACATTTTCACTGATGTAGAATTCTAAAGTACCAGTTGTTTTCTTTCAGAGCATAAAGTTTCTACTATTTTCTAGCTTCTGTTCTTGCTATTGAGAAGTCAGGAGTTAGTCTGCCTGTCATTTCTTTATAATAATCTTTCATTATTCTATAACTTCTTTTAAGATATTTTCTAGTGAGTTGATTCTCTGCTGTAATATATGATATAATTTTAAGTCAGAAACCATTTTAAGATATAAATTTAAAATACATTTATTTATGTTTCTGAGTATTCATTAGGCCTTTTCAAATCTGTAGATTTGATTTTTTCTGCTTATAGATCTGTTCATTTATAAACATAAGTAGATAATTATATAGGTATTTTGAGGCCATGTTTTTCAGTGTACACAAATTCAAAATTGGTACATATTTTTGGTAAATTAAACTTTTTATCATTAAGATGTGATCATGGAAAATTCTATGGCATTGTTTCTTCAAATATATTGTTTCTGCCTATTTTCTCTTACCACTCTTAGAACTCTGATTATATGCATGGAAGACAGTGGGGAAGGTCTCTCTGCTGCCTTCTGGGTAATTCTTCAGACTCATCTTCGAGTCCACAAATTCTCTCATCAGCTATATACAAATCAACTGCTAAATCAATCATATGAGCTTTTACTTTATTTTATTTTTTATTCCTAGAAGTTCTAGTTGGTACCTTTACAAATCTCCTAAAATACTTTTTATACTTTCCTGGTTCCTGGAGATATTTTTAAGCTTCCCTTTTATTTCTTTAGAAAATGTGGTAAGTATAGTTGTTTCATAATATATGCCCAATGATTCCAAAGTCTGAAGAATTTGCTGATGTTTCTTCACTCTGTTATTTCTCCTGGTTCTTGCTGGTTTTATTGTGTTACCTAATTATCTTTGACTATACTGCTCAGTATCCTTGAAAATGAAGGGATGAGGAGGTGGTTCCCAGCAGTCTAGGAGGAAGGTCTCTTCCTCTAAAGCAGTTTTGTATTTGCTTCTGCCAGGTGCTTAAAAGTACTACTAACCCAGAACCATCTCAAACCAAATTCACTGCTAGAGGGTTCTTGATCATCCACTTACGCGAATACAAGTTGCAAGTATTCCGATGCTCTGAGAGCCACTGTGGTTACAACTTCTCAGGGGTAGGTTCTCTTTCACTTCCCCAGCCCTAGGCCCCTTCTGCTCAGTCTCAAGGCAGCTCTCCACAGAACTGCCTGGGGATGTGATGACAGGTTATTTCTGGTTCAGAGATTCCAATTTAATATGGGAGAGTTTCCCTAGGCTCCCCACTTGAGCTGAGTTCCAAGCTTTGTCTCTGCCCTCCTCTGCCAGGTCATCAAAACTGCAGCTTAATTTCTTGTACCAGCAAATACCATTTGGCAAATGGAGCTCCCAACACCTTTCTTGGATTTCAGCCTCACGATTCTTCATCTTCCTATAGCAATTTGATGCTTTTAGACAACATCCTTTTATTCAGCATTTTGTTTTTAGCAGAGGGTTGGGCTAAATAGCCACACTGCCATATTCTTGGAAACGAATGGTCTTTTTTTATACCTCTGTCACTTAATATATTCCATCTTGTACCTGGCGCCACCTGACTACAAACAAGTCCACAAATCCACAGGCAATTAGGGACTTACCTCCTGTCCTCCAGTGTCTAAGCGTGAAGTGCACTGACCACTATAGGACAATTCTTGTACCTTGTACCACTCCTCCACCTCCTCTCATCTCATTTTTCAGTTGATTGCTATATTCAATCAATTCTAAGAACAACTTTTTGAGTTTCAGGAAAATAGGGCTGTGAAGAGACAATTATTCACTTGATGATACAGAGATGAATGGTTATATCCTAGGAGATGTGTAGTTTTCACATGGCCTGTTGTAGGTAGTGTATATGTGCTTGTAGGTGTGTGTGTGTGAGTATGTGTGTGTATAAGAGAGAGAGGGAGACAATGTGTGTGTTTAAGATTTACTCTGGAAAATCAATTCCATTTTGTTGTACACAGGGCTTCATGTCTTGATGTCTTGTGTGAATGAGCATGATGATAATGACTTCTTTATCTGGACAATCAGAATAAACTGTTCTAAAAATGTCATTGTCAGAATGTGTTTACAGCCCAAGAAGCCAGTACAATAGTGAATAGGATTAATTTGTATCATGGTAATTTGTAATTTTAAATAATTCACATTTTCTATGTATAATTCAGACACTATGTGCATAACTCTTACTGAGAATAATGTTTGCAATGGAACTATCTCTGTGAAGATATAACATACCATGTTACTTGGCTATTAGTTAGCTATGCAAGTTACTTAGTATCTTCTGGTGTCAGATGCTTCTTTTGTAAAACAAATAACATAGACATGAAACCGTATAAAATTCCTCCCAGCCTCGCATTTCTTCCAAGGATTTATCTATAACGATTCATTCTAAATGGAAAACCATTTAGATATAAAAGCTTTTTGCATTAACTAGTTATGTGCAACAATACAAAAGAATCTCAAAGAGAGGATGCTAAGCAAAAGCTTCCAGACACAAGAATACTACTGCTTGGTTCACATTATATGAAGTTCAAGAACAGGTAAAACCTATCTAAGGTTGATAGAAGTCTGAATAATGATTATATCATCACAGGGGGTGGTAGTGACTAGAAAGGGGCATGAGGGAACTCTCTGGATTGTTGGAAATGTTTTATGTCTTTACCTGTGTGGTGGTTATGTGAGTGTATGCATATGTAAAAATTCATCCAGCTGTACACTTGAGATGTGTGCACTTTGCTACGTGTATGTTGGTACCTCAATTTTTAAAAAAAAAAAAAAGAGTATGAACAAGGATTAAAGAAATGGAAAGTTACAGATTTAATTATTTCAATGTTCCTTAAAATTCGGGATGAAACAATTCATCTTTTTCTTAAAAAAAATACATAAATGGCATTTTACTTATTACTGCCTATGAATTCCTTAGTTGAAAATGTATACAAGATTTTAAAATACTAAAACTGCATTTTTTATTTTTGAAAAATCCTAATTTAGCTTTCCCCAGGTCAGAATGGCATCCTCACCCATCCTACCCCTCATGCTCCCGTTATTTTGAACTCATGACATTCTATACTGTATACATTTTCCTAAACATCACAGTAATATTTATGCTGTTTAAATTATTCTGGAAGCTAAGCCTTCCAGTTCTCTAGCAATCTCTCCCTGAGATTGCTAAGAAAAAATGAGAAAACCACACACACATATTCCAAAGAATTCCATATTTGAAAAAAAAACTTATAGTGCTCAGTTATAATAGGAAATCCTGGAAACTGTTGTTAAACATGTATACCATCTGAGACAGTCTAGACTGGTAGTAATTGCCAGTATTATCACTGTGTGAATCATGCTAAGAGGATGTAATTAGCTTTATGTCATCAGATAACCATAACAATCAATGAGTAGATACTAATATCATCCCCATTTTACAGATAAGGAAACTAAAGATTAGAAGAGTTTTAAAAAAAATCTACCCAAGTTGATAAGGCTAGTAATTGCAGAGAATGGATTTAAACTCAAGAAGCTCGATGCCAAAGCAAAAATTCTTAACTATCACAATCTAAAGTTCTTCCTCATAATGAATTGAACTCTGTCCCCCTCTACTTTGCACCTAGTTCTGATCCTTGAAGAAACAAAGAACAATGCTAATCCCCTTCCCTATAACAGCATTTCAAATACTTAAAGACAACTTTCTTGTCCTGCCCTGAATTTCTCTACTACAAGCTAAATTACACTACTTCCTTCAACAGTTTTTTACAATGACTTGTTTCAAGTCATCTCCACTTGCTTGAGACTTCTCACAAGATGCACACTAGTGTATTCAGTGACTGCCTAGAACTGAAGAAAGTATATTCCAAAGTAGTCTGATAAGTGCACAACACCAAGCACACTGTTAAACTGCTCCAGAAGAGAAGGAGCACTTTACTGGAATCGAGAAATGCTTGGTAAGTAGTGGAAGTGATAAGAAGGAGCCCTGGGGTTGTGTGTACACACCACACCACACCACACAGTATAAATGGCTGCTGGCTGGTACTCTGTAACAAGGGCAGGCTCCCCCAAAATAACAAAATATACTTTCTCTCCTTCTGCCTTCCCAAAGCTCATCAAAACCAGTGATCCTTGGACAGCACAAAGGGCAAAATTTTGGAGCTCCAAATTCGATAGCCCAGAAAGGCTGTGTGTGTTACAGAGGGCTTCATTCAAAGTTGACTTGTTTTTTTGTTTTTTGGGTTTTTTTTATTTCAGAATATTATGGGGGTACAACACTTTGGCTATATATATTGCCCATGCACTGCCCGTGTCAGAGCTACAATCGTGGACATCCCCCAAACTGTGCTCCCCACATCCATTCAGTGAGAGTTTTCCCATGCCCTCCACCTGCCTCCTGCCTACCTGCCCCCTGATGAATATTATTGCTACTTCTTACGTGTGTAGAAGTCCGTATGAGAACCCAGGACTGGCTGTGAGAACAACAGAAGTAAATAAAGATGAACACTATCATTCATGAGACCTTGTCTTTGACAAGGACTGCCTGGATTCAACATAGGGAGGTCAAAATCTATTGTTCATATTGAAATGGCTAGTGATAACAGCACCCTCGGGTTAGTGCCACTGGATATGTGCCACGTGTCCTCATGATATAGAGCCCAAATGTAAGGAGAGGGCAGAAACTAATGGGCTTTGTTTTTAAGTCCAGTAAAACTTTCTGATCAGGTTTATCAAAGTCTAAAGGAGAGATATCAACTGGATATATCATAAGAGACAGGGACACTGCATGGTCTGGTGCACTGTGAAAGTATATTGCATTCAGAGGCCTGACGCCTGACAGTTTACTTGTCCTTAAATTGGGACGGATGCTAGAAAGACTCAGGAAGAAAGAGGAGAAAAAAACAGCCTTAAGGTATGGAGGAATACCTATGAGTAATAACGATAAATGTGACAAGGAAGCAAATAGGAGAGAGAAAAGAATGCTGCAAATAAGAGACCAACTGATGGCAGCTATTCTGATTTATATAAATATCAGAAAACAGAAAAAGGACTTGAATTAGAAAATATCAATCATCGTTGTAAAAAGCTCTGGTTTCTAAAGACAGAATGACTGATCATCAGAGATTATTGAACAACAAAGAAATGCTACCTCCCATATTTTTAGAAACAATCTCCAATTAAGCCGATTAAAATTTTTACCTAAGAAAATCAAGAGCAGAAGCCATTTGTGTTATATTCCAGGAATAGGTTTGACTGTGTTCAAAAGCTCAAATAATTGAGATTTTCTTATAAAATTTAAACTTAGCCAAACTGCTTCTAAACCTGGTTATTCCATTACTGACAAATACAATAAAGCTCCTGGGGCTCAGATCTTATTACTATTAAACACTTATTAAGTATCCCCGATGTGCTGAATGCTGCACATTATAGATGGATGAATATGTCCTGTGTCCTCCCTTGAAGAGCTTAGTGTCTTATAAAACTGATAAGACACAAACATAAACACCCCCAAATTTCTTCCAGAGCATATTTACAAGAATCAGCATCTTTATAATTCTTTGGTGTTAGGTGCAGTGATGTAAATTGAACTGGGCTTATTTGATGAAGTGGGGGGAACACACAGACATGATTATCCCAGCAATACACAGCCTTCTCACCCCTTTCTCTCTGGTCCCAGAGAAAGTGTGGCCCCCTCCTGTCCACAGCTAATACCTTGACCAAAGTCCTCCCTCTTCTCCCCTCTCTGCCACTGCTCTGGCTCAGGCCTTTGTCTTTTCTGGCCATGATTACTGGGAAGGCCTCTGAATGAGCTCTGCCACCAGTTCACACCGCTCTGAGCAACACTTCTGCACACCATTTCCCAAGGAAATTTTTTTGTCTAAAGTGTAAATTTCACTGTGTCACTCCTCTGTTTAAAGATTCTTTAGCAGATTCCTGTAGCTCTGAGGATATAGTTCAAATTAATCCCCTTTAGCATGACATAAAATGATCTTTGTGGTTTGCATCTTTCATAGATTTTTACTTTCATCTTATGGTATCCCTCAGGAACCCATTTACACCAAACCTATTGCCTTTTACTTTAAGGTTTCCAAATTTGTCATGCTTGTTCACATCTCCATGCATTAACTCTCATGGTGAGGGGTTCCTGGGACACCCTTCCCTTCTCTCCTTATTTAGCCGTCAAACCCCAGTTTAAGCATCACCTTCAATTAAAAGACTTTTTCCAGCCCTTCCTGCATTTCCCTGGAGAGCCCCCCCACCCCTCCGGCCAAGCCCTTTCTGTTCTCCTGTGAGACCCTACAGACACCTCTACTGTGACACTCAGAACCGTGTTGGCCTTTGTCTGTCTCCTCTGGAAAATGACTGCATCCTATGCATTTTTGTATCTCTAACAATTAGCACAGAACTTAAAAGAAAAAAATAAGGGATAATTAGCCTAAAGACGGTATTTTCGAATAAAGGAATGAACGATCACATAGGTGGTTCAGCCTGAGGGGACCGTGCAAACGGATCAGATAGGAGAGTCTGGACATCAGTGCCTTGTGAGAAGTTGGGGGCGATGCAGGGCGGTTGGGCCTCGAGAAGTAGGCTCCAGGAAGGCGTCGGCCAAGGGGAGCAAGTGAGCCTCAGAAGTCCGCTCTGATCTCACCACCTGGCAACCAGGAACCAACCCCCACCTCTGTCCAGCTTGCGTCAATATTTACTATTCTTTCCACAGTTCTCCCTGGCTACCTGCTCACCCCAGGCAATAAATCAAAATCGTATCTTCTGTCTTTCTGGTGCGTCACTTGTCTTCCACGGCTTTGAAAGAAGATGATTTCTTTTTCCTCCCTTTGTCACGAATCCTAATCCGGACCTCAGGCCCTCCCTCCACCCCAACACACACACAGGCACCCTCAAAATGACAGGGTGGCATGAGAGATTTCACACGGGGCTCTGAAGTCCGGCCCTTGCTGGAGGTGGGTGAGGCCCAGACACACAGAGGAAGGTAGTCAAGTACCTGTTCACCTCAGGGCTCTTCCATTCTCTGCCTTCTCTCTTTTTTCCATCCCCTCACACTATTTCTTCCACACAGAAAGCTTTTAGCTGGGCAGCGACAGGCTCGACTGCCCGTGCCATCCGTGCCATCCGTGCAGGGCAGGGAGGCAGGGATGAAGCAGCGGCCGACACTCGGGGCCAGGGAGTGAGTGCCCAGCCAGCGGGAATTGACCAAGTCCCTCGGAACCTTACACAGGGGGCTGCCACCCTGAGAGGGTGGTCTGCTGTGGATGGTCCCCGTGCCCCCCACCCCAGGAAGCAGGGGCTGCTCATTAAGATGGAGCTGATGCCGCAGCTCTTCCATCACGGGCTGACATTCACTCTGGGTGCAATTTACCAACTGTATGCGGTGAATAATAACCAACTGGGGTCTCTTGCCACTCACAGAGAAGCAGGAGAAAGAGAAAAGCAAAAGAGGGAAAACACACACAGGATAAAGAAGAAAGGAGGAAATGAGCGATAGGCCAACTGAGGGGGGAAAGCAAATTACTTTTCAAATGTTTAGCATTTAAAGGAAATGACACATGAACAATTCTGAAAGGGGTGAACACTCCTATCGAAGCTATAGATTGAATATGACTGGCAGGAAACCGCTATTAAGGGTCCAGAGAGCATATCAGGTCTAAAGGAGCAACAGGCTGGCCTGGGCTTCCTGCTCAGATCTCTGTACTTGTGGGAATGGGGTGAGGACAGGGCGTGGGTCTGACTGAATCTGAACTGCCCCCCTCAAGAGTCAAGGCGACTGCAGTGCAGAAGGAGTGTGGCCTTAGGATTTGGGGGTGCTGGGGTCAAGCAACTTTTTTCAATATGACTTGGTCTCTAAGAGTCTCAGTTTCCTCATCTGTAAAATGGGGATGAATTTAATATCCTTTACAGATTTGTCTGAGAGGAGTGAACGCACATGCATTTTGTAAAGTGCAACCTAAGGGTCGGCTTT
This sequence comes from Daubentonia madagascariensis, assembly GCA_023783475.1. Taxonomy (NCBI): domain Eukaryota; kingdom Metazoa; phylum Chordata; class Mammalia; order Primates; family Daubentoniidae; genus Daubentonia; species Daubentonia madagascariensis. The sequence goes on from JAKFHU010001244.1 coordinate 2,298,159, forward strand.
TGGTGCTTCCCAACAGGCGAAAACAAGAGGCAGAAGAGCAGGAGGGGTCAGGCCTCTGCTCAGGAGGTCCTGACAGCTAGAATTGTGGCCGTAGGTCTCAGTGAGTTTGATAACATGTCACCTCACTCCTCTATCCTCCTGTTGGAAAAAAGTGACTGAGTTCCCCAAACATGCCCTCGGCCTTCCACCTGAGTGGACAGTAACAGCAGCAGTGGAGAGTTCAAATCCCATGTGAAGAGGATGCAAATTCAATACCCAGGGTCCACACAGCCTGATGGAGGATCCCACATAGATCTTTAATGCTGTTGGAGCCACGTTTACCACGTTTCCTTTTCTGTTCTGAAGCAAAAGTCTCATGAAAGCACAGGAAGAAATCAGCACAAAAACATGGTTTTAAGGGCTAGAATTTTCTATTCAGTATCCCTGATGCCCTTCCTATATCAGCCCTACTCACACACAACTGAGAGCACACATGGAATGGCTGAAGTGAAATGGATGGCAGAGGGGAGTTTTTAATACCCTGACTCACACAAGAGGGCCTCCAGAAACTCCTGAGAGTGTCCCCTTTGAGAACCAGCTATCCCAGGAAGGGGTTAAAACTGTGGGACTGGAGGTGTGGAAAGTATTTTAAAGGGCACTGGACTGCTGTCTGTGAGGCACTGGTGAGGCACTTCACCCCTTTGGGCCTCTGGTTCAACATCTGAAAACTGAATAGTTAGAAACTCTCTGCCAGTCTGCAATGTCACTGGCAGGTGAGTTTTATCTGGCCTTCATTGAGGTGTTGCTGTTGTTATTTAATGTGAATACGAAATACTAGGTGGGGCACACACTCCAACCCTCCACTATTCCCATTGCCTGACACTCAGGGACCTCAGGGACTTCAGGCATTTCCATCACCTGCTTGCCCCAAGGCCATCTGTGATGGCCACAGTGGACATAATGGTTTCTCAGGGGCCACTTCCTCACTATGTGACCCTAAACAAGTTACTTCATTTCTGCAAAGATCAGGTTCCTCATCTATAAAATAGAGGTAATAACCATTTCTACCTGCCAGAGTAGTTACGAGGATTAAATGAGTTAATTTACACAAATGCTCAGAACAGTGCCTCGCACATAGAACAGCACCTGCTACTTAATAATAACTCATCTTTGATTTTAGATTCAGCAGATCCTCCTTCCATTCATTCAGCTTCCCACGGAAGAAAAATCCACTTCAGCAGCTGCTCCTGACCACAGACCCTGAGCAGGTGGTTGGGCTTTACCCAGACTCTGTGGGACTAATGAATGCAGCAGCCAGGTAGATTTCCTCAAATCAATGTCTCCCCTTTTAACTACTGGTTCTTTGCCCACCTGCTCCCCACTCCCTTTTCCCACCTCTAAAGTGCTGAACTTACAAGTCAGAAGCAGCAGGTTCCAACTAGGACCCTGCCACTGGGTGACCTTTTACATGTTACTTAATGCCTGTGAGTCTCAGCCTTCTCATCTGCAAAAGGCAGGCCCCCCACAATGAGATACCTTCTCACCCCCATAAAAACGGCTTTTATCAAAAAGACCGGGAATAACAGATACTGGCGAGGATGTGGAGAAAAGAGAACCCTTGTACATTGTTGATAGGAATGTAAAATAGTACAGCCATTATGGAAAACAGCATTGCGGTTCCTCAAAAAACTAAAAACAGATCTACTATTTGATGCAGCAATCCCACTACCAGGTATTTATTTAAAAGAAAGGAAATCAGTACATCAAGGAGTTACCTGCATTCTCATGGTTATTGCAGCACTATCTATAAGAGCCAAAAAATGGGATCAATCTAAGTGCCCATCAATGGATGAGTAGATAAAGAATATGTGGTACATACACGATGGAATACTATCCAGCCATGAAAAAGAATGAAATCCTGTCACTTGCTGCAGCATGGATGGAACTGGAGGTCATTATGTTAAGTGAAATAAGCCAAGTGCAGAAAGACAAATATCAAGTGTTCTCACTCATATGTGGGAGCTAAAAAATGTTTCTCATCAAGGTAGAGTGTAGATTGGTTGTTACCTCCACTACTGGCAAGGTAATGGAGGATGAAGATAGGTTGATTAATGGGTACAAAAATACAGTTGGATAGAAGGAATAATATCTAGTGCTCAATAGTTCAGCAGGGTGACTACAGCTAACAATAATCCATTGTATGTTTCAAAATAACTAGAAGAGAGGAATTCAGAAGTTCCCAGCATGAAGAAAAGAAAAATGTTTGAGGTGATGGATACCCCAATTACCCTGATTTGATCATTACACATTGTATGCATGTATCAAATATCACATGTACCCTGAAAATATGTACATCTATTATTATGTATCAATTTTAAAAATAGGCCACAATCTTATCTTAGAAGCTGAAATAAGGTAACAAAGTCAAAAGCAACCCACATAGTTCCTGGCATGCGTTAGTCACACAATACTTACTTAGATTTCAATCTGAGTTACCACTCCATTTCCTACCTCTCCACTAGCTATGTTTCAAACCTGCTAGTTGTACCCATGGGCATCACCCTGCCCCTGGCCACAGGCACGCCAAAACTATTTGCTGACTTCCCTGTCTATTTTAAGCTGTGTCTCCCGGGACTTCTCCTGACCTTTCTGGAAAAGTCAGGCATCTTGCAGAAGATGCAACATTATAGGCTTCCAACACCTTGGAACAACACTGTCCAGACAGGTCTTCCTGCAATGACGGAAATTTATATCTGCAGTGTTCAATACAGCAGCTACATGTGGCCACTAACCATATGTGGCTCAGTGACTGAGAGGCTGAATTTTTAATTCACTTAATTTTAATTAAGTTAAATGTAAATAGCCACATACGACCAGTGGTGAATGCATCGGACAGCACAGCCTTAGAGCCACCTGCAGTTGTTACCAACGACCAACTCCAGCCACGCTTCAAGGCAAGACATCTGAACCTTCAACCCACCTGGCGGGCACCTCTATTTGGACTTTGCTACTTCCATCAAGGCTGCCTTAGTGAAGCAAGAAAAGGAGATCACTCAATGGCTATCTCCAATGCCCTTTCAAACACTAGGCAACTAGAAGATATGTTTTTTAAAATGCAGGTAAAATCAGTATGTCCTCTTGATTCACTGCTATTTGGGGAATGTACGTAAATTGGACCTATCCTTTTAATAGTCCCTGAGGGATCCTCCTACAGGAAGGGCTGTGGGGTGTCTCAGCAAAGGGCAGAGCTTTGGGACCAGTAAATAAAAGCCTGTGCAAGAGAAGATGAGGGGGCAAGACGCTGAGGGCCTTTTTGGAAAATGAGATCCTTGGCACTTCAATTCCACTCAGTCAAAAATTCCACAAGAATTACCTTACTTCACAATATTTTTTACATTAATCTTGCCAAGATCAGACTCCAAGAAGCAATAAAGAATATTAAGTTAACTTTCATTTTAAATCAGGAAGTTTGGTAGGTATGAAATCATAAACAAATTATCACCTTTGCCAAACTGAGGTTGGCCCTGAGAGAGAAGACTCATCCCCTTGTTTGGGAGGTGAGAGCCTTGCATAGTGTCATGGCTTTCATAGCAGGGTGTTAAATGTGTGGTGTGAATTGTCCTCAGCCATTTGTCCTAGACAAAAACAAGGCAAAAGAAAAAACCTTGGCTCAAGTAAGAAAAAGTTGGGGATGGAAGGAAAGACTCATCTATTCATCTGATAAATATATATCGAATCTTTACTACGTGCCCAGATGACAATGGGGCTCAATGTTCAGTTAGAGACAAATCTATGACAAATAATCACCACATGTAAGGTACATGGTACCCACAAGATGTCTGGGAACAGAGAAGAGAGCAATACCCGGCACCGGGAAATGTCGAGGAGGCTTTACCAAGAGGTACCCTTTGAGCCGGGACTTGAAGAACAAATAGAAATGTGCCAGGCAAAGGTGGGAAAGAGAAAGCTACATTTCAGGAAAAGAACATGGGAAGAGAGCAAAGCACAGAGGAAGAAGTGAGCATTCTACACCAGAGGGCAAGCCCGAACACTGGCCCCATTTTCATTTTTGAGTCTCTCCGCCCTGCCAGTCCTTCTTGGCTCCTGTGGGCCTCTTCCAAATTCATGCAACCAGTCCAAGCACATCATGTTCCTCTGGGTCACATCCCATTATAAGAAGGCTCTAAATAGTGTCGTACTAACCAAATGCTGCAATCCTGCTAGTCAAAACTTCTTTTACAAAGCCCCAGCAACCCACCCTGTATGCAAATTATGTTTGCTGTTTCCTAGAAAAGACCACATACACTGCTGCTGCAGGTAGCCAGCTTTCTGCACCATGGTGATCCACAGATTTCAGAGGAAGCCGGAGCTCCTCAAGGTGGGCTGGCTGTATTGTGCTGTGCTGCAGTACTTACAAAGGGAAGAGACACTAAATGACAGTTAATTTAATGAGAGGAATGTCAAGAGGCTAAAAGTGTCCATAAAGTACAGTACAATAGAGTGACGCACAAGAATAAAAAGGGAACAGCAATGACCAAGGTAAATGTGGACTAGCTGGAAATTTTTCCGGCATGCCATTAGATTCCTAAGATTGATCTTCTAAGCCATGCTTTGGAGACCAAGTTTTAAGAAGGTACATTTACTCCAACGTACACAAAGAAGCCAGAACGTTCACAGGATACTATATAACAATACAGAGGTGTATGTTCAAAATCAGCCTATAATTTTTGGATGAAAAACATTTGTTCCACTATTGTGAGACTATCCCATTTTAAGTGACAATTTCAGAATATGCAAAAGTACTCTTCTCTGCTTTCTTATTATTCTACTTGCTAGAAAAATATCAGATTTTTGTTAAGGTGTTTTTCCCCCCCATCCTTTAATAAATTAGGTCACCTCACCAGGCTTTTTTGGACACGCTGGGTAGATTTTCCCAAATAAAGACATCACAGTGGTCACCTGGCAATATCAATGAGAGAATTCAGGTCCCCAGAAACTGGAACCAAGTAGGGCAGCATTGTGAAAAAAGCACTGGACTTACCATCAGACATCCATCAGATTTAGCTTTCAATACAAGCTCCACCCCTTTCTCGTGTGAATTTAAAAAGACAAGTCTCTTAACTCCTCTGGAACTTACTTTTCTAATCTGTAAAAGAGCAATAGTAATACCTCACAAGATTTCTGTGAAGATTAATAAAATGATGTAAGTGAAAGCATATGGAAAATAACCAGTAGTCAATAAATCTTAGTTCAATTGAATTTGATAATAAAATACCATGCATTTATTCGTTAATAGGAGTTTGATAGGACATGTCAAGTAAAGTGTCCACATAGTTAAAAATCCTCATTTCTGATCTCTCGCCTATTAATCACAAATAGCCTGAGCAACCCCAGTTCCCTTTCATTTTCTATACATTTCATACTCTGCAATAAGACAATGGCTAAACAAAATCAAAATGTGTTAAAGGGATGCTTATTTGCTTCATCCCCTAAAATCTTGTGGATGATTGATTCATAAACTACCCATTATGAAATTGAAGGCTCCTTTTAATATAGAACTTGTAGTTCCAAAATGAATGACTTTATCAAAATGAAGAAGAGAATTTCTGGAAAAGAATTTCTTAGTCCCTCCCTTCTGTGATCTCTTTTTGGAACAACCAGCTTGATAGTCAGCATTCTTTCTCCAGGATCCTTCTCAATCTTTCTACCCACTCAAAACTATTAGCTGTCCAACTAACTTATTTTTATCTATTTCACTTATTTAATCAGTATTAAATAATACTGCTCTTGTTCTCAAAAGGAATAAAGACTTCTAACCCCAGCTAAGGATAGAGATGCACATGCTTCCAAAGCTCCATTCTGGGGAATCCCCTGAATTTCTATTCCTCCACATGCAGATCCCAAAAGCTCTACATTTACCTGCCTAATTTCAATCATTAGCATGTATATAACCAAACTTTCCCACCGATATGCATGTAGACCTGGCCTTTCTTACCTCCTGTCTTCTGAGTTAGACTGTCTATGTTCAAAGTTTGGTTTTTAGGGACTTTCTGAATACGTTTATAGTTCTAGGACTGCCAATATATGATCCAGGTAGAAAGCAAACAAAGCCAAGTTCAGGATTAAAAACTCCTATTCTTCAAATATCCTATTCTAATTATCCCAATGAAACACTCACCCACATAAACTGAACCATTTGTTTCTCTCACCACTTCTCTCAAATTCAAAGTCTTTTCTAAACTAACATTCCCTAATATGCACTTTTGGAATGACCCCAACCTTTTGGGAACAATGGCCGTATCTGACATGATAGATAGGTAGAGGCCATATGGGTTTTTTTTCCTCAAAGGTTTAATGACGACTCTAAAAATAACAAATACCATGTGATGCAGGCTTTTAAGACAGTCTATCAATTTAAACTAATTCCTTTGGTTTACAAGTGAAAAATAGCAGTGTCCATTTGCAAAAAGGTAGGAAGCACCAAAACGGACCCTATAAAGCTGCTGGCCACGATCTTGCTTGAAAATTGGGAGCCGATGAAGGGGAAGGTCTTCTGGGAAAGGGCCCATGGCCCCCTATTCTGAGGACCGTTGGGAGTTCAGGGACTGAAAAGCCCAGCCCCTCTTCTTGGGGTTATATCAGAATCACCTTGAAAATGAGAGTAGTGAGGGTGCAGATGAACTGGCTGGAGCATTTAACTTCCTGTACCACAGGAGGAAGATCACACTCCCCCAGAGGAATATAACACAAATCCTTTCAATCAGTTCACATTTTCTTCCCTGTGTCTTCCCTAAAGAGCTTATCTCTGAAGAGGCCCAGCATGATAAAAAGCCCCCAGAGGAATTCAGTCACAACCCTGGGACTAACAGCCCTTCTCACTGAAACAAGCGACTGGGAGAACCAAGAAAGTGAAGCGTAAGAAGGTGAAGTTAAAAGGAAGAAGGAGAGTCAACAGAACTAAGCTTCCCAGCTCTGTTATGCTTCTCACAGAAGCATCATTCATTGGTACTTTCGCATCTCAAGGAGAAGGTTTAAAGGGATAGGATTGAGGTAGGAAAAAGAAGGAATAGGATGACATTGCCTTATCCTAGGCCACAACGTCACTTTGTAATTGTGCAGCATATTGTTTGTTGATCCTCACACCAGAACAGCTCTCTGAGCTCTCTCCCGTATGCCAGGTCTATGAAGTCTAGACGCTACCTTTCCTAGATGCCCTTGCTAGTGAGTTGCTGATTAGATTCTAGCAGTGACGGCACTAGAGTGACATGGGAAGGCAGAAGAAAGGAGAAGCCATTGTGCTACAGGCTCACCTGGAGGACAGGCACTGGGCACCGGCACGTGGCAAAGGTGGGGTTTCGCCAGTGACATCAAGCATCTCCTGAGAATCACCGGCTTGCTGCACTGTAGGCCCTCACTTACATTTTTCCTGAATGAAGCTTTCCTGTCCTTCACTCCCCTACCCTTCCAAAGGTTTTGTAAACCTCAAATTCCCTGCATTAAACAACTTCCTATTCAAAATTCCTATGATGGCTTCTGTGAACTCTGACTAACACATTAGTCTATTCCAATTTGAGTCTACTTCTCAAATTGGAGTATATGGCACCAGGGATATGTAAAACCATAAGGGACCATGGCACATACTCTTGAGCCATTTTACTCAATAGTATCTAATTTTAGGAATTTATTTTTATATTAAAATAATCACTGAAATATTATGGAGGAAAGGGCATTTTAAGATAAAGTTTTAGGACAAAATACAATACTTAAGAGAAAATAACTCTCGCAGAAGGCCACTTTACATTGCACTCTCAACCTGAAGGGCATGCTTCCACCCTCCTCTGCAATTGTGAGTATCTAGATGCAAGAGTTAGAGACACATTGCACACCCTCCTACCTGTCTGTTTATCTAAGTTTCTCCTGCATTGCTATTCCAGTAGGGATTTTAGATGGTACAGCAGTATTGGATAGATCGAAAGTCTGTACATTCTCTATGAACAGCAAGTCAGGGTTCAATTAAGCTACTACAGTGCTGGATCCCTCATGGCAGGGAAGACACCATATCTAATCAGCTATGTGCTCAGCATTTTGTGTCTCCAACAGACAGTAGGCACGCGATACATATCTTATGCACTGAAGAATCAGTGGATACATCAATAGGTGGATAAGTATTTACCAAGCACAAGTGGTAAGATGGAAGTTAAAGTATATGAAATATATATTATTAACTGTGTAACCTTGTCCAAGTTATTTTGCCTTTAAGCCTTATGTTCTGCACCAGAAAAATGAGGGTAATAATTGTACCTATTTCATAGGGTTGTTAGGGTTAGCATGAAGGTTCGAGACAGATGGTACAGGTGAAACACTTAGCAAGGTGTCTAGCACATAGTAAGCTCCCCTATAAATATTAGCTATTATCATTACTAACTGACTGGATTTGAGTACAGCCTAAAATATGCTTAGGTTATGCAACTATACTAAGTCTAATTCAATCTTTCCTCAATGGTTCAGAGATCACTAAAGTGCTTCAGCAGGTCATTTTAGACACTGTGTCTCTAGTTCATTGGCCAGAATGGCAGATAGCAGGGTACCCTGGTTGTCTGAGCCCAGGCCCTCATTTACACCAGAAGCTGGCTAGGAACAACTAGCTGGTATTTTGACCACATGGCAGCACTCCCAACTGAATTGTTATTTGGGTTCGGATTACAAGATTAGTAGGGAGGAGCACATAGTCAATGAAATAATACATTTTGACTCTAAAAAAAGAATCTGATACAGCAGCTCATGAAATTTTACTCCTTATATGAAATTCAAACTGGCAGGAGTGTGAAGCTCATCACAGAGGCTAAAACCTGACAAAGGCAGATGAACAATTATCAACGATAATGTACATGGGCAGAGGAACGCCTGGTGGGGAGCCTGTGGCACCCGTGGCAAGTCCAGTTTTATTTAACATCTTAGTTAATGATCTGGAAGAGAGATAAACAGAAGACCAAAGAGATGCTGAAGTGGACATCTGTTGGCTTTGCCTGCCAGGCACCTGATCTCTTACTAGTGGCAACAGCACCCAAATTGTGCTTTAGAAACAACCCTTCCCCCAGTGGCTAAAATCTCCATAAGATTATCAAACAAGGCACCCCAACCTCCCTTGCAAAGGATGGGCAAGTGATCCACAGTGGGCCAAAAAGATGCTCCCTCCCTGGAATTCTAATCTTAAGCAGAGATCTTAAGCAAAGATTTTTTTCAATGCAAAGACATTGAACCATGGAGCATCATTTATTCCAGTAGTATATCCTGAGATTCTCCCTGCTACCTAGATCCTTGGAAACACATTAGCTTTTTCCCTTTCCCTTCCCTTTAAATCTAATATACATCTTTTTTTTCCCCCCTGAAGTTAGCCAATGTTATTTTCTCCAGACTAGAAAAAAAAAAGCCCAAATAATAGAGATGCAGCTTCTACTTAATCTAGAGTATGCATTCTGTTTATCTGATCCTTCAGCAATTCTCAAAATACTTTTCAGACATTCACATAAGAAACACCACTATAGATAAAGCAAACTATTTAAAAATCAGTGTTTAGATTCAACTTGAAAACAATTCACATTGACTTTTTTTTCTGGAAAAAAGAAATGTATTCCAATATTCACACAACAGAACAAATCACCTAACCTTGGAAATAAGCTGAAGCCAGAGAATCAGACAAGAGATTGCAATAAGATGAGGTACTTTTAAATGCCATTAAAGTTCTATATTGCATAAAGTACAACACATCAGACATTAGCAAAGTACAACCATGGTAAGTGACCTGTATGGTACATTGTCTGAATTATTAGGTACATACTTTCTTTAAAGAGAGAGAGTAGGCAGAGAATAAATCCAAGGGATTTTAGAGAAGTGTAATAAAAATGAGTCAGGTTATCCAGGAATAAATGCTCAAGATACACTGGCTGTGTTTTCCAACAGCTCTGCTCTCCCGGGTGGGAAGCATGGAAGGAGGCCACCATCTTTGCTTGAGGCTAAGAGCAGCTCCACGCTTAAGGACCACATCTGTTAATCACAGAAAACTCAGCCACCCAGGCCCAAAAGAGGAAGTGAAGACTAAGGGTGAGGCCAGCCTACCCTCAGCCCAACTGGATGTTTCTGTCATTCAACCAACACCCTACCCTGTCTCCATGACAACTCGCCTACCCTGCTTTGGGGCCAGAAGAAGAAAGCTGCCCTGCCAACAACTAAAAAGGCCACTCTTGCAGAAAGAATTTGGAAAGGAAGGAAGAATTTTCTTCTCAATATTAGAAAGAGTCAAGATCCATTTCCTAGCCTACAAAAAACAGGGAATCCTACCCCTATTCTTCTTTCCTCCTAGAATCTGTAAGCAATGCCTCTCGAGAACTATTCAGTGCCATGAAGGAGCTCAAGAAATTTTACCCCAAAATATGACTCCTTGGTATAAAGAGTATTTTGAATTAGAGGCCCTCAGAGATCAACAGGCATTGGAAGGGGCTTTCTCTCTACCTCCATAAAGACCAGATGGACCCATCAAGAAGAAAACTGTCTTTCCTTCCCCTCCCTGTTATCTCAATATATTGCAGGAAAGAAGATCAAGAAAGAGAAGATCAAGAAGGCAGCCAGACCTGGCCCAACCCATTTTTAAAATAATACCTGTCTCTCAGGTTAAGTTAATTTCCAAAGAGAATCATTTACAAGTCTATTTCCCCCACCCAGTCATTCTTCCAAGTATCTATTCATCCTCCCCAGTAATCATTTGCTGCCCCTCAACAGAATTACCTGTATTCCTCATTCCTTCCTCCCCTCTAAAACGAGGGTATATAAACTCCTCGAACCCATTGGAATATTGGGTAATCACTCTGTGATTCTCCCTGTGCACATGGTAAATAAATTTGTAATCTCTTTCTCTTACTAATCTGCTTATTTTTTGTGAGTTGATCTTTCAGTGAACCTTCCAGACATGAAGGGGAAGTTTTCTCTTCTCTTCCACAGCAACATCCTAGCCGGTGCTTTAGGAAGTCTTGAGGTATATGTTGCACACAGCACATGAAAGGAGTACACGGTAGTAGGTGTGTTACATATGGATAAGATGTCTAGTATAATATCATATCAGAGAACCGTTGGCCACTCCAAGTGGGGAGATTGAGGACAGTTTACCGAAGGGACTGTTTGTAAAGGCATGAGGATAGTCAAGAGAAAACAAGGGGTGGTGGAGCACCCCAGCTCTGACAACTGAGAGAGCTGTTACCACCCTGGTCCCCCAAAGAGGAAAGGTGAGGGAGCTGGTAACGGGACCCAGGAGGAGCTGGGCCTGTGAGAGAGGCCACCCAAAAAAGGTTGTGGCTTTTGGGGGAGGAGGGTGGCCATTCTGAACCCACAGGGCAGCAGGGAAGGAGGGAACTGGAGAAATGGCCATAGATCCAGCCCCTCCTGACGGCTCTCCCCTGCTGCACCACCACTGGCCAATGCTAACCGGATCAGTAAGGAGCCCACTGATCTGGTCTATGGGGTTCAGACTCACAGAGGTCAATGCAGAGTGAGAGGAACAGGAGGGTTTGGAGGGGCAAAGAGAGGAATATCTCCTGTATCTTTATCGATATCTATATCCATGTCTCACACCATGGAAACTCTTCACATATTCCTCCAAAGTACGTGATTTTTTTAACCCTTCCATTTCTGTGTGAGATTTTTCTTACCCTCTCTAAATGTGAATCTACATCTTCCTTAATTTTCATAGTTATACAATTAAGGCATAGGGTGCAAAAGTGGTACTCTCCTATTTCTCCCAATCCACACCCAGGCATTGACACAGACTAAACTTTCCTTAAGACCATAATCATAAAAGAAAAATGAAAGTAAGGATAGAAACGCTAACTGGTGCTTAATACCTCTAAGGACACAAAGGAAATCTGTGTTTTAGCAATATATGAAGAACAGAACCCAGGTATCATTTAATGCACACCTAAAACAAAAACCACCCCTACACTAAGAAAACAATTTAAAAATAAAGAAGACTAATGAAGGGGTAGTGTTGCCGTTGACTATGACACTGCCCTTCACTTTGCTGGCTCCACATTGAGAACAGCTCTTGGCAGCTCCCAGTCTGACTACAGCCGAAGCCCAAGGCCTCCTACATAAACTTGACCCAGGACTCCAGTTTCTGTAAAATTCTATTATACAGAGAATGACAGAGCAGGAATAACAGGAAGAAATTAAGGAGTAATTTAGGAATACGGTGTTAGAAGAGGCTCTGACAAAACGAGAGCTGTTATGTCATGAAAGGACTGCAAAGGAAAGTGGGACAGCTGTCATTTCTGAGATGTTTGCTGACAGAATCTTCAAAGCACAGCTTTTTTCTCTGATTTCCACCATTTTTAAAAGAAACATGCGTGTGGCTCCGGCAGGTCAAAGCAGTATTTTTTCCACTTTATCTCTGCCCTGACAATGGCACCAGGAGATGTTTTATGGGCAAACTCAATTCACCACGGTCTACCACATCAGCCTCACCCTTAAGGAAGGACCCCGGAAACATCCTGCACCTGCCTTGGAGCCTTAACACCAGCAGTCAGCTTGCTCCACCTTTAATTCCTGACTGTTAAAATTCAAGCATTCTGAAACAGTTTTCAAAGCTATTGAAGCTATTAATAGTGCAATTTTGATGAGCTAGTTCAAAGTCAGCACTAATGACCTGTTGATGATTTTAATGGTTCTTGCAATAAGTACTGTGAACGACCTATTGTTAAAGTACAGATTGACTGGCTTTTACATTAATCCATTAACTCTTCTTTTCTCATCCTTCTTTCAGGACTAAAATATTTTCTTCCTTTCAATTTGATGAGTTCACGGGTAATGAAAACTGAGGTACACAAAAGGAATACATTTTAGCGACTGACAATCAAATAGGCAAAAATAAGCAAGATTCTAAGGTCCTGTTTGTATGAAGCTGTGGTTCAGAGAGAACATAAATCCAGCAGGGGCATACTCAGACCAAGGAGAGGGAAGAGAGAGCAGGCAAATTCAGAAGGCAGAAAACGAGAAGGTGATGGAGATGGAGACAATGACCAGCCCTGGGCACTGCCAGGATCTGGCATCTTTAAGGGGCTGCTCAGCAACACACACTCAATTGCAAAAAAGCAACATCCAACCCTGGTCTGTAAGTGCCACTTCTCTTGCTCTGTACCTTGCTGAATCCCCCAGCTACTGCATTTGCCTGTTGTGTACTCTTAAGCTACCATCCACACCTGAACAAAGTGTATTCCTTTCCTCCCTGGAACAGAAGCAGCTACTCTTTTGGCTAACTTTATCCTTCTCCAGTTGCCAGCATGTTCTCAAAGACCACCTTCTACAATGACCCTCCTGCTCCAGCTCCTCCCCAGCACCCTCCTGCCCCAGGGGTGGAACGTGGATGAGAGCAGGGAAGGATATCCAACACTTACAGCAGAAGGAGCAGAGCAAGTCTATGCAAATGAGCAAAGTCAAGGACTTTACCACCTACCTGGCTTGAGTGCCAGCATTTTTAAAAAGACAAACTTGTATAGAAGGCATTTAAGGAGGTGTAAGTGTATTTGGAAATTCAGGAACCAGGATACATGGCTGAGAGCATCTGGGTGAAAGATAAAATAAGACAGATAATGATATCACCATAAGAGTAAAGACCACTAAGCAGCACCACCTGACAGAGGATATTGAAAATATTTCCTGAAAGAAATCATAAAACTGGCAGAAAGGCAAGATATGTTAGCGACAACGGGATTTCAATTATTTGGACATGCTAGAAGTTTAATTCTTTTAAAACAGGGAATCTGATATTTCCTTCTAACAACAGTATTTCCCAGGAGGCTAAGAAATTTTTGAGGAGAACTTCTATCAGGGGTTTAATTTTCCACTCCAAGGAAGCCCTAGGCTGGCAATGTTTTTTCTGTAAAGTGGCAGATAGTAAATAGTTTACACTTTGTGGGCCATATGGTCTATGCCTCTGTCACAGCTATTCAACTTTGCCCTTGTGGTGCAAAAGCAGCCATGGACTATACATAAACAAATGGATGTGGCTGTGTTCCAATAAAACTTTATTTATAAAAACAAACAGCAGACCAGATTTGGCCTGCAGGCTGTAGTTTGCCAACCCTTGCCCTAGATAGTTATGTGGAACTAATGATACCCCTGTGAGAAAATGGCCATATCCTACTGGTGTTTATACTAGCTAAGAAAGGGGATACTGTGGAAAGTGAGATGTGTCATTAGTTAGGTGACCTCTGAGAGAAAATAAAAAGTTGGAAATAACGAATTTGAGTCTATGCACATGTCTAAAAAGGCAATGTTATTCAAAAGAGATGCACTGCTTTAAATGAGTTTATTCTGGCTCTATAATAGCTAACAATCCTAACACAGAAGATATTTAAAGGAGATAGTATGGTTACCCAGGAAGTTCTATAATGAAATCAGATTACATAACAAACTATACAGAAGATAAGGGTACACTCATACTATATAAAAACAGGGCAGTTATAAAAATATAAGGATAAACTTGTAAGGAAAGTGGCTAAAGCTCAGAAAAAAAATGGTAAAAGACTTGTTAAAGCTATGTTCAAAAGAAAATGATCCAGGAAGTGATAGAAACAGCTTTGAATGGTGATGGAAAGTTAAAAGATGACAGAGAGAAGGCAAAAGTACTCAACTTTTATCTTGCTTTTCATCTCTTCCACAAAGGAAGATGGTGTTCAAACTAAAAGGAGTAAGGCAAACATGGTTAAGATGAGACTGAAACCCCACAGGGGAAAAGAAATAGTAAAGAAACAATCAATCACTTAAACAAATACATGGGGTACTGTCCCAGGACAATGACAATAACCTAACAAGAATGGCTAGTGTTTACTGAGTTCTTAAGATGTGCCCCACATTGTGCTAAATGCTTGATATGCATTAACTAATTTAGTCCCCACAACAACACTGTATATATTATCATTGTTCCCATTTTATGGACAAGTAACTAAAAGACTAGGAAACCTGTCCCAGGCCAAATTCTGTAATCCCCGCACTTTGGGAGGCCTAGGTGGGGGGATTGCTTGAAGCCAGGAGTTTGAGACCTGCCTGTGCAACATAGCAAGACCCCATCTCTACAAAACTTTTTTTAGATAGCTGGGCTGGGTGTGATGGTGCACACCTATAGTCCTAGTTACTGGAGAGGCTGAAGTGGGAGGATTGCTTGAGCCCAGAAGTTCAAAACTATAGCTGTGATCATGCCACTGCACCCTAGCCTGGGTGACAGAGCGAGACCCTGTCTCTAAAAAGAAAAAAAAAAAAAAGGAAGAAGGAAATCTGTCCAAGTCCCCAATTAATAAGTATAAAGCTAGGTGTTGAACTCAAGTCTGTCTAGCACATAAGTCTTGCTTTTAAAGATGCTTAAATAATCTGAAGATTTGTTTAAGATTCACTATTAATAACTCTTAAGATGTGATATAGAATTAGAAGATACCCTAAATGGGAGATTGGTATATGTTGCCATTTTTAAAACAAACAAAAAATGGTGAAGTCCACAAGATTTGACCAAGTTCTAACTTGCACAGATTCACAGAAAAGCTCCAAAACAGATTGTTAAACAAATGGTGTGGTTGGTTTAAAAACAGAAAGATGTGATCACCAGGAATCAGGATAGGTTCACCATTGGTCCATTCTGCCCCACGCCCGCCAGTAATAATAGCGTCCTAACAACCAGTCTCAGTCCAGCTCCAACCCTGAGTCTGGGAAAGCCAGGCCTCATGTTATGGTAAAGGAGAGTGTTGCCCCTAGTGATGGATGTCTGAAAATGGTCTTCTGCCGTATCCCTAGTGTTACTATGCTAGGCCTGAACAAAGCCCTAAGTGTCCAATGGAGCATTAAGTTCAGCTTTCCTTTATATACTATCACCTGTGAATAGGCTGCCTCAATGAGCTGCATAGGTCCCATTTCCAAACTCCCGTGTCAGTGGTTTGAATCCAACTTTCACCGTTTATAGCAGTCATGAAACCTAGGGTAAGCTACTTAACGTCTTTGATAATCAATTTCTTCACGTGCAAAATAAAGTGCCCTAGATAACACTGGGTTATTGTGATGGTTTATTGTGATGTTTCAGTGAGAAAATACATATTAAAGCACTCTAAACATCATAATATACTAAAAAATATTAATTATTACAAGTTATTATTAACCTTATTTTAATGAACCTTGTTATCACTTTTGCTGGTGATTCAGAGAAACGTAAACATACGGGATCTTGATTTCAATAGGGCATTTGGCCCACTTTCCCATAAGATCTTTGAGACAGAGAATAGTGGGCAGAATAGTGGTGCAATCAAGGAGGATCACAGCTGGATGAGAGGCAGGCAGCTTGGAAGGAGCCTTCGGCGAACTGGTCCAGGCACATCCAGGCAGCAGCAGCATCCACTTGCCCCTGATCTTGAGCCAGCAAGAACCAGACCCTCTGCCTTTGTGGGGCCTTCTCACTGTTGAATTGTGTTTAAAAATGGCCTTTGGCTTGTCTACATTTGTATTTACGTATCAGTAATTTATAATTTATGCCCACCCACCTCCACAAATATGTGAAACAGCTAACATGTTTATTAAAGACTTGGATGAAAGTAAAGGGACCTGCTTATAAAAGGATGACATCAATTCCTGAGTGACAGAATTTGAACCTAAAATAGACCTTGGCAAGCCAAATCAAACAAGATGAAGTGCAACAATGACAACCATTGGGTTCACCACTTCAATCCAAAAAAAAAAAAGCCTGTCTATATAATAACAGGATAGAGAGGTCGCTTTGAAATAGCATGTGTGTTAAAGATTTACAGCTCTTAGGTGATAACTTAATATCAATCAAAAGTTCAATGTGGTTGTCAAAAAAATAAATGCAATCTATCTTAAGCTACAAAAATACAGAATACTTAGAAAGAAGGAAATACTTTTCTTGACATATTCTACATGGGACAGACCACACATGGCATACTATGTACTGTAATCAGTTCTGGGCATTATCTAGACACACTTGAGGTTATTTAGAGGTGGTTTAACTAGGACAAAAAAATTTAAAAATCTAAAAAATGTAAAATTATACTATGTTAGGAACAGTTGAAAAAAACAGTATGTATAATGTGTACAACAGAAAATGAGGATGGTGGCGTTTATCGCCTAATACTTGCAGAACATTATTTACTCACGTTCCACTCTCTCCTTAACCCTCTACCTGAACTGCTTGTATGGAGGTCACCAGCGATCCCCACATCGCCAAATCCAGTGGTCAACTCACTGTCTCATCTTCCTGCATCAACTGTATCCAACAGTGTTGACCGTCCCCTTATTTGTGAAATGGTTTCTGGCTTCAAAAACACTGCAGTATCCTGGTTTCTTCCTATTGCAGCAGTCCGTCTTTTCTGTCTCCCTTCTGTCTTGCCTCCTTTTCACGCCTTCAAATGTGGGATGCTACAGGGCTCACTACCTGACTTTTTTTTTCCCCAGCAACCTAGGCTCATGCCCTAAGTGATTGCATGAAAATCCATGGCTGTAAATACCTTCTCTATGCTGATAGCTCCCATATTGCTATCTCCAGCCCCAACCTCTTCAAACCTCAAGGCTCGAATAGATTTCTAAATCAGAAGTTCAGACAAAGTAATTCAGACAAGAACACTTCCTGTTTTCCTGCACCAAATTTACCCCTTCCCAAGTGTTCCCCATCTCAGCTGACAGCACCACTGTTTGCCCAACTGCAGAGTCGTCCGTGATTCCTCTCTCCTTCACCCCCTCCATGCACTCATCCACAAGTTAAGTCAGCTCTACGATGAGTGTGCATCTGCAATCCAGCCCTGCCCACCTCCGCCACTACCACCTAATCCCTACCATTTCTCACCTGAACTATGAAACAGCCACCTCAGCGTCTCTCAGCCTCCACAGACCTTTCACACCATTCCATCTAGCTGGATTAAAACAGAAAAAAGACCATTTCCTGCAATGCTCCCTTCATCACACTTAGAATGAAACTGCAAGCCTCTTACCATAGCCTAGAGGACCCCACGTGCCTGGTCTCTCTCTCCAGTTTCTTCTTCTAATATATTTATGCTCATTCACCCCAATCACATTGACCTTCTTGCTGCTATTCAAACATGCCAAACCTGTTCCTGTCTTCGGGTATGTGCCCTGCTGTTGGTTCCCTCATGGCCCATGCCCTTCAATCTATCAGGTATCTTCACAAATGCCACCTCCTCTGAGAGGTCTTCCATGACTACATTATCCAAAAGAGGCCTGAACTCTCTTTATTTTATTTAAGGAACTTATTACCTAAAATTATATTGTTTTTATGTGAATATCATCTATGTCCTCCACTAACAAGTCAGTTCTGTACCACAGGGGGGCCTTTGTCTGTTTCCTTCATCACTAAATTCCCAATGCCTAGAACAATACCTAGCACTAAGTAGGTAATGACAAATATCTGTTTAATGAAGTGCTGCTTCATATATGGCCACCATATAAAAGTGGAATCTGACTAGCTCACAAATTCAAGGGCCAAATTCACTCATGAGGTAACTTTCTACCATTGTACCCAAACTTTAAGCCAGTTGCTTCCTTATTTATCTTTCTCCTTATAGCCTAAAAAGTCCTTTTTGAAATTATCCAGGCACAGTGGTGTACACCTGTAGTCCTAGCTACTCAGGAGGCTGAGGCAGGAGGATCTCTTGAGCCTAGGAGTTTGAGGCTGCAGTGAGCTATGTTGATGCCACTGCACTTTAGCTCGAGCAACAGAGCAAGACCTTGTCTCAAAAAAAAGAAAAGGCCTTTTTGGAATATTAGTGTTTATATTTATTCTAGCACATAGCATATTATATACAGCAGGCACTCAATGCTTGTTAAAGTGAACTGCATTGAACTGAAGGAATAACTTATTCAATGTATAGGGAGAGCACAGAACCAGAATTAATGAATAGAAGTTGGGAGGAGGCATATTTGGGCTTCCAATAAGGAAAACTGTTCAAATAAGTATTGCTACCTCATCAAATAGTGCTCTTGCCATCCCTGGAAGTATCCAAGTGTAAGCTGAATGACCATATGTGAAAGATGTATACAAAGGGCTCTTGCATTAGCAGGAAAGTGGGAGTAGATGACGTCTAACATCCAAGTGGATGCTCCTTAATTCTCTGCAGGATGTAGACAGGTGGAAGAGAATAAGGACTAAGCAGGTGTCACTGAGATTTGAAGGAGAGGACACCAGTGACAGAGAGTTCAGTTTCAGTAGACTGACAGGAGCAGTAGCTGGCTGATAAGTGATTAACGGGGGCGGGGGGGGCCTGAGGAAATACATGCAGCCAAACTAGATATTTGTCAGTGAAAGAAAGTGGAGAATAAAGGTAACAGCTTAAAGGGCAAGGTCAGGTTTCAGGGAGGTTTTAGAAGGAGATTTAGCATGTCTGGAAGCAGCAGAAGGGAGGTGAGAAGCGACTGCCCAAAGTTGTAAGGAAGGAGCATGGGCTCAACCGTGGAGCAATCGTGATCCCTGGCAGCAGAATTGGCCCAGAGATGCCTGAGCTCTGGGACCAAGAAGTCCTGAGAAGGTGTACGCTGAACTAGAAAGGAAATGGAAAGCTCCAGCCGTGATTCTCTGCAAAGGTTCGCTTGGTTGTTTTGTTTTGTGTTAACTAAAGTCCCTATATTAGATGTATTATGCATTCAAAAAATGGATGAGAACATGCAAGAGAAGTCCTGAGGGAGGGAAGGCAGAGAAGCCTTTCTAGATTCCTATCCTAAGAAAGAGTAAGACTAGTTGAGGGAGATTTCCAGAACTGGGAAGGATCCAGAGAAATGCTGAGTCAAGAATCAAAAGGTGGGGAGAACGTTGGTTCTAGACTTAGCAGAAATCAGGATGAAGTAGGAAGCAGTCAATGCTTAGACTATGAAAGCCTAGTTTCTGTGCTATGCTCTTTCTGGATAAAGTAGAAAGACTGCATTTAAAATGATTGACCTTTGATTATTGGTACTCCAAGATGATAGGTAAAGTGTTGTTTGCACTCAAAAGGGCTATGTGTGTCTATGTGTGTGTGTGTGAGTGTGTGTGTGTGTAGCCATAGCTCCTGGTGGACAGCTCCCCTTCCATAGCTACTGAGACATGTTTCCCTACCCTTGTCCCTTCAGCCAGGGGTGATAACGGCTTCCTGCGGTTGCTAACCACTGGCTTATTAGTCATCAGCTCATGCGTCCCTGATTTCTTCCCATACCTCTGTAAATCGTCCCTTTATCAAACTCTCTTGAATGAAACCCTTTCAGTGTGCCATTTTCTTCCTGCCAGGACACTGGCTGAAGCACTAAGTAAGACCTCAAAGACGGAGCCCTTCCCTGGGGTAGCACCTTTTATCCAGCCAATTTAATGTGACTGCCATATATCTCCTTTATTGGTCACTACTCGAACTCCAAGACCCGCAGATTAATTTAACAACAATCTGTTTTTTGTTTCTAGATAATTACCCATCGAATCACCATTCCCCCAGACATTTACCTGACACAGCCCCACCTGAACACCCTTACACTTATAATTCTAACCTAATTTTACTCTCCACTTACCCTGCCTTCCCAAATGCAGCCACCATCCATTCCCTGGCATAGCTCAGATGTTGCAGGTACCTCTGTAGAAAGGGTATTGGATACTAGCCAAAGAAGCTGAGGCTCAAAGATGAGCTCCCAGCCCTGCAGAGGAATTGGAAAGTAAATCAAGAAAGTAAAGGAGAGGCCCCATGGTGGAACAGCATAGTAAGAACTGGAGGGATGGCTGTAGGTACACGGCCAAGTCCACTCAGTTTGACTGACCCCAAGCATGGGGTAGCTTAATGTGTGCCAGGTCCTACAGGCTGGGGGGTAGAGCTACTTGCCTGGGTGAAGTCTGGCTTGGGAAGGGGACTGATCTAAGCTGACAGAAAGAGGTTTGCCTGCCTGAAGGTGAGCAGGGCTGGGGATGGTAACAGTGGATTCCTGCCTCCTCCTCAAACCTTCCTCTTACCCCTCAAATATCTCCTACTCACCAACCTACTCAAATTGCTGATTCTCCTAAAACGACTGTCACCGTGATCCAGCCTAACCTCCTAAAGAGACTACATTCCCAAAGAGGCATGAACTCTGCCTTCTATTTCTGCTATGTTCTCCATAGCATTTTGCACAGTGCTAAGTACCAGGAGGACTTCAAAAAATGTTTATTAATTCACTAGCTCATCTTGGCAGCCTGTTTTTCAGTTACTCGCACAGACTCAAATCCTAATACTCCTTGATAACCCATGCCTACCATGCTCTTCTTCTGTGTCTAAACATCCACAGCCAACTGTTTCCACTTATATTTTTTCCAAAAATCAGAAATCACACTAAATTTCTAGAAGTTGCATACTATTGACTCTCTTGCTTTCAAGAAACTAGTTGGATACAGGGTTAGATAAAATAGTTTTCATAGACATTATTTCATTTTCT
The DNA here is from genome assembly GCA_023783475.1 of Daubentonia madagascariensis. Taxonomy (NCBI): domain Eukaryota; kingdom Metazoa; phylum Chordata; class Mammalia; order Primates; family Daubentoniidae; genus Daubentonia; species Daubentonia madagascariensis. Next base: position 2,319,609 of record JAKFHU010001244.1, read on the forward strand.
CACAAAAAACCTTAAGGTGGGATATTACAGGCATTATGACTCCCATTTTAGAATTAATGAAACCAAGGCTCAGAAAGGTTAAGTAATTTACCCAAGACTGCAGAGTTTATAAGTGTAACTCAGATTGCAACCCAGGTCTGTGTCTGCTACCCCACCCTGCTTCTCTATTAGCACATCTCTCCTGCCACCCCAAATTAACACCCCCTTTCCTCCACAAGCTACCAAATGGGTGTAACATGATGGAGAGACATACCAGAGCATCTGGCCATAACTCACAACTTCATCCCTGGTAGGGAGCCCAGACCCCAATACCCATGCTGAGTCCTGAATGTTGGCATCCACTTGTTGCTGCACACACTCCTCAGTAGTAATGTCCACCAGCAGTCTGCATGGAAAGCATGGCTCTCAGCTCTGTGGTAACCAAAGCCTTGTATGCTTTTACATCCTCATCCTTTCATCATCTGTCAGGGCAGCTATGAACAGCAGCCAGAAAACAGTGTCTGCTCTGGTGCTCTCCTATGTCTCCAGCTAAAAAACTCAACCACAAGCAGCAGCTTGATGTCTTATTTTTCCTATTCTTACCCCACCCAAATGAATGAAATGCTAGTTCCCATTTTCCCTCTAAAGGAAAACCCAAGGTGTCTAAGAATGGATAACCAGGAACTCCTGGGACTTTAAGATAGAGATGACAGAAGGAGCAGGTGGTAGAGAGAGGAGAAATGCATATGGAAACATAAGATTTAAGTTTGGGGTTTTAAAGAGCCATACCTGAGTGAGGTTGGCTCTGCCATAGCTATTCAAAAGACTAGTGTGTATGACCTGAAAGAAAGTGTAAGCCTTCTGTATCATGCCAATCGTGAATGTAAGCAATAGTTAGTAATAGCTATACTAACACAGGACTCACTAAACTACTTGACTTCACACCAACCTCAGAACATAACATGGCCACACCTTCTTTTGGAGTTCCCATACCAATAATCATACTTGCATTTATGAAGCACTTCATCTCATTCTTAGAGGGGGAAAGCATTTTCTCCGTGGTAACAATGATACTGAGTGATATTCCCACAGCAATGGCTACTGTCAAGTCAGGGAGTATATAATTTAAAAGCATGAACTCTTGAGTCAGACTGCCTGGGTTTGAATTCAGGCTCTGATACTTGTTAGTTGTATTTCCAACCATGAGTTACTTAACACCCTGCACATCAATTTCCTTATAACTTACAAAATTATGATAACAATAGTATCTATTTCATGGCATCATTGTGAGAATTAAAAGAAATAATACTTTTAAATAAATAGAAGAGAACCCTGCACAAGGTAATTGTTCAATACGTGCTGGTTATTATTAAAGATAAAGGTTAAGTTGAGGGCTTCTGCTTTTTGCCATGATGGAATACCTGGTTTCAGATTAGTCCTCCTACTGGAAACAACAAACTGGATAGAATATATGAGGCAATTATTTCCAGGCAGCGGACAACAAGCAGCATAAGACTTTGATTACTGAGAAAATGGAAACTCATGGGATGAGACTGTGATCACCCTGGCTCTTTGCAACAACAATTCTCTGACAGGGAGTACTAAGAGCTAGAGTCCAAACACAGCACAGTGGTCACACTAAGCTGAGGAGGCAGAGCTAGAGTTCACAGCAGCTAAAGAAACTAGACTCTGCAGGGTGGAGTATCAGAGAGACATGTCCAAGGTGAGGTCCCCTATGAATCCATGGCTCAGGGATAGGTTGTACATGCCTAGAGAAAGACACCCAAGATTTTCTAGACAGCAGCTGTTACAGAGTTAAAAGTAAAATACAGATAGTAGAGGTTGAACACTGGTGGGAAAAGAGAAGTGCTGGAATTTGTTGGAGTTTCAGCCCTGCCAGAATGGAGAAATCTTCTTTAAATCTTGTTAACATCTCTGGCATCAATCTGAGATTCCAGAAATGCCACCTCTTAGGAATAAGAACTGCACCCTAAAATATGACCTACTCTAGTCTCACCCTAATAAAAACTAAATTCAAACTACAACAACATCCACAAGGAGAGAGTTTACAGATTGAGTCCCACTGAGTTAGAGGGGCTTGAGAAATGCCCTGGGTTTTGCATAGATGTGCAATAACAAGGAATAAAACCAAGCCCGCACCAGTTCGAGGTGATAAGTGAGTATTTAAACTGCAAGATAAAACAAGAATTCATATTTTCTTAAGGGAAACAACAGAATCCAGAGTCTTTACAGTGTATTATCCAAAATGTCCAGTATTCAATTAAAAAAATCACTTACACATAAAAACAAAATGGAAAGTGTGATTCAGATTTTGGACATGTCATGTGAAAACTTTAAAGCAGCTATTAGCAGCTATTATAAATGTATTAAAAGAAGTAAGGAAAATATGTTCAAATAATTCAAGGCAAATATGGTCTTAATGAGTGAACAGATAGGAAATCTCAGTAGAAAAACAGAAATTACAAAAAAAGATGGAAATGAAAATTCTAGAACAAAAAGGTATCATAGTTGAAAACTTCAAAAATCTCTGTATGGACTTAACAGCAAATGGGAGATGGCAGAGAATTGGTGAACTTTAAGACAGATTAATAATATCATTGATCTATTCTTAATCTTTTTTTTTTCCACCCTGGCTCTCTTCCTAGAGAAAATTTCCTGACTGCAGTATAAAAAAGAGCTAGAGTTCAAACACAGCATAGAAATAAAGAAAGGAGGTAAAGATTAAAGAAAAATGACAGAGCTCCATATTGATATTTGGCACAATATCAGATGATCTAACATACATACCACTGGAGTCTCAAAAGATAAAAATAGTGAGATTGAAGCAGGAAAAACATATGAAGATATTAAAAGCCAAAAATTTCCTAAGTGCCAATGAAACACACTGACTTACAGGTCCAAAAAGCTCAGCAAACCCCAGGAAGGATTAATATAAAGGCAATCACACCTGGTTACATTATAAATTTCTGAAGACCTAGCTAAAGAATCTTGAAAACAGCCAGCAAGAAAAAATAAAAAAATAAAAAGATATAGTAGGTATAGGGAAACAAGGATAAAAGTGCTGACCAGAAGACAATGGAACAATATCTCTAAAGAGCTAAAAGAAAGAGGGAAAAAACTGTCAACCCTGAATTCTATTCTTCAAGAATGAGAGTAAAATAAAGACATTTTAAGATAAATAAAGCTGAGTAAAAGGATTGCCTTCAGGCTGGAGGGAGATAAACTAGACGAAAACTCGGATCTACAAGAAGAAATAAGGAGCACTGGACAAGGAAAATAAATGAGCAAATATAGAAGACCATGTTTTCATTCTTCTCATAATTTACACAAAATAGCACTGTTTATTAACACAAAATGATTATAGTGTAAAGTGAGGTTTACAGTATACATGGAAGTAAAAGATAAAAAATCCATCATACTAAGGACAAGGTGGGCCGTTAACTGAGATTATGTTGCTATGAGCTTGTCACACTTGTGAAGTGTGAAGTGGGAATCAGGAAACAGGAAGTGGGAATTGGGCAATGATGCGTATGAAGTGGGAAGTGGGAACAGGAAGTGTGTAACGTCATGTGTGAAGTGTGAGAGATACAATACTAACTCTAAATAGACTATCTACCATAGTTAAGAATGCATATTGTTAACCCCAGAGAAACCACTACAAAAATATATATATATTAAAAATAAAAATAATCAGAAGTATAAATAAGACAACAGGGGAAATAAAATAGAAAATACTAAATGATATTTGATTACCCTAAAAGAATACAGGAAAGAAACAACAGAGAAACAATGAAAATCAGAAGAGATAAATGAAATCCAAATAGCAAGACATGGACATAAACCCAACCACATCAATAATTACATAAAATATAAATATACCAAGTCTCTGGTCAAAGGGCAGAGATTGTGATGCTGAATAAAAAAGCAATACCCAACTATATGCAGTCTGTAAGAAATGCATTTTAAATATAAAGGCATATATGGGTTGAAAGTAAAGGATGGAAAAATCTATACCATGCAACTATATGATCCAACAATTCTTCTCCTAGACGTATGTCCATAAAAATATGTCGATGTGAATATTCTTCACAGACTTATTCATAATAACCAAAAACTAGAAACAATCCATATGTCCATAAACAAGTGACACATTGTGGTATATTCCTAAATACAATACTCAATAAAAAGGAACAAACTACTGATATGTGCAACAACATGGACAAATCTCAGACATTTGGCTAAGCAAAAAAAGCTGCATTCAAAAGATTACATAGCATGTAATTCCATTTATATGAAATTCTAGAGCACACGAAACTAATCTGTAGGAATAAAGATCAGCCTGACGGCCGCCTTGGGTAAGAAGATCGGGAGTAAAACTGACTGCAAAGGGGCACAGTGGAACTTTCTGAGGTGACGGAAACGTTCTTTCTCGAACAGAGTGGTAGTTAGTTACACGGTTGCATATATTTGTCAAAAGTCATTGACCTGTACACTTAAAATATGTGAATTTTATTTTGTGTAAATTTTACTTCAATAATGTTGATTTAAATTTTTAAAAAATAAAGTCAATTGAATGCTTCTCCCCTCTTCTTGCCATCACCATCAAACTTGACCAGCTCCACACTCATTCAGGAAAGAAAGAAGAGAGAAGCAGAGGGTTAAAATGAAGCAGGAGCCCACCTCCTCAAAAGCATTTAACTGTCCCCTACCTGTTGTCTATTCTGAATGCAGTCTTTGAATTATTGTCCAGTATTATTATTGTCATTACTGATCAACTTTACTGATCTTCAATGGAGTTTAGTTGTCTAAAAATCTAGTTTCTAAAATTCTCTTGTGGATCCAGGGAAGTTCAGAAACACAAAATGTGTTCTTAATCCAAGAAGCATTCCCACCCCAAAGGAGATGCACAGAATACAAAACTAGAAAGGGTTGAGTACACTTTTGCGTTAGGTACAGCATCAAGGCAGAAGCTGGGAAGTAGCCCCAGTGACCTGGAAACCTGTGAGCTCAGGTTCATGGTCCAGCAGAATTTTCATTGCAAGCTTATGAATCTGTGGAGAAAAGAGTTTGAAATCCATAGATTCTATTACTAAATTTTACCAGTCCACTGAGATATTTACAGTTTCACCATTATAAGTGAAACCAAGACTTAAATACTTTGCAATAGGAGCTGGTCCACTCTGTTCACCTCTCAGCTCCCTGATGCCACTTGCACCTGCTGCATCTGCTGGGAAAGCCATGCCATCACTTAGACCCACTGTGAGGAGGTTTGCCTCAGACTGCTTTATAATTTATGGAAGAACAGGGTAAGGAAACCTCCTCACCTTTAAAGAACTCCACTGAGCTCACCCAGAAGGCATTGTTTCCCAGTAGTTTTTATATCTTCCCTTCCCATTCACCCTCCAGCTTAGCCCCTTGCTACACACACACAAACACACACACACACACACACACACACACACACAACAGAGGCATGGAAACAGGTAAGCCTCCAAACTACCAAAATGATGAAGTGGGAGAGGAGATTGATTTATGCGGGTTATACAAGGGGTATAACTAGGTGAAATTGAGCAAAGGAAAGTACAGACTGAATATCAAGAAACATTTCAACTCGCCGGAGTGTGAAGCCAGCTCCCAGGAGAAGCCAGGGAAGCCCTATGGCTGGAAATCATTACACACTCAACAATGGGAAATAACAGGCTGTGGCCTGGCTAGATGGAAAGAAGAGAGCAGAGGCGAAATTTACATGTCACTAAAATCCTAGAACCACTTTGCTAAATACGTCATTCTGTGAACAGTGAGAGTTCCATTTCTGTATTCATTCTCTCTCTCTCTCTACCTTGCTCTCACAAACACCCATCACTCCACACCTTCCAACATGACGGCTGGAACTAGATGACCTTCCATGTACCTTGTTCGGGGCTTCAATTCCCACCAAGCCTTTCTCTCCTGACCATCCACCACCTCGCCAACCTGCTCACCTCCCACCACTCATCCTGCCCACCCCCCTCTTTCTCACACTTGCCCTTCATTTCCCACATTGTTTTCATTAACCATTGTATTTATGCTGGTGCCCCTCTGGGGTAGCACTGGCCCCAGGGAAAGTGAGCGCACACACATGGTGGGTAGAAAGGGGGTAGGCAGGGGACTCACACTCTTTGTGGTTCTTGGATAAAGCCAGGCCAATCACCAAGAATGAGCAAAGTAACACTGCTAGACATTGAGGATTATCTTATATTTCAGTGCCTCCTCCTATTTTTAGTACTTTGAAATTCCATTATGTTCCTATACTTAGCCTGGTCAAAAGCTAAAAATGCCTACAACTAGCACGCAACTCCCCACAAACCTTGTGGCCAAAAAGTTCTCCAGAAGAAAAGCTGACAACCCTAGTCATATGCACGGTAAGGCTGAAGCAGGCTTCCAACTCTTCCTGCTGTGAAGATGGACAAAGGGACAAGAAAAAAGCATAATGCTGCTCTCATTTCAAACCCTGTGTAGGGCATGGGATCAGGTATGACCTTTTGTTTCTAAGTCTAAGGTATGAAGCTCTACAGTAGGACGGAAGACGTAAACTCTGGGGAGCATGATTTGCTAGTCTAGAAAAGTTGGGAATAGGACTGCCACCTCCACGGCCAAGATAGATTAGCATAATCTGCCCATGAACTTGACCTGCTGGAAAGCAATGGCCAAGGCATGCAGCATTCATGGCATCAAACCTAGGGGAGTATCACTGCAGATTTCTAGTCTGTTAGTATCCTGTGGATGGATGCAAAGTGTCACTTCTAGATCTATGTGTGTGTAGACCCCGGTAGCTGAAGGTTTAAAACAATTAAACATAAGATTGAACATTGATCAAGTGAGAATGAAAATGAGGCCCAACCGTGACTAATCCTATACTGGCTCATGCAGTGCAGTGTCTATTAAGGACAGCTGGAAAAGCTTCAATGTTAGCATGTTACTGCCCTCTCCTGGGCAAAAGGTCAAAGTGGGTACAGATGTGTGAGTCATAATTTGTTCAGGTTTGTGTGCCCCATGGCAGTCAATCTTTAATCCACTGTCACAAGCCTTTGAAAAAAGGTCTGCCTTTCCTGTCTTCCACATGCAAACCTCTCCCCATAACCATTTTACCTTTTCCACCAGATCACAGACTTCATCAGCGGGTCACAGGTGATTGTGAGGAAGGGACTGGAATTGTCCTCTGGAATAGTGTTGGGAGGACAGCCCAGAAACTTCAGAACATCCTACTGACCTGCCTTTTAAGCAGCTACCCTTTTTGCTTTTATTGCCCTGGAATTCTTCCGGACAATTCTGGGTCTGAGAAAAATTCCTCTTCCACTTCACCCCAGCACATACTCTGCCTTCAGCCATAGGCCCAGGCACTTACTGTGTTGGAACCTAACTGGTACAACTAAATAAAGTAATTAAGTCTAATTCACTTATAATTTTAAGGGCTAGAATAGCTTCTGAAAATTAATAAAAATTCAAATCTTTTGGAAGTAATTATTTTATGGCTTTTAGTTGCTGTACAAATAACATTTTAAAAGACAATACATATGAATAATAAGCAAAATCAAATGAGGCAAATTAATTAACAACATCCTGATAGGTCTATGTTAGGTAATAATCTATTTTTCATAAAGTTCCCAAGTAAGTTACCTATTTCCAACTTTCCCTTTCATACAAAGGACAAAGAGCAGGTTTGAATTTATATAAACTAAAGGAATCCAAGTTAATGGCAATTTAGAATATGGTACCTTTCAATAGATACGATAATCACTTTAAAGGATTCTCATCATCAACAAAAATTTATCCAGGGCCTGCTACGTACACAGCCCCATATCTGGGGATAGAGGACAACCTCGTTATCATGTCGCCCCATGAAGATAAATCACAGAAAATCCTGAAAGCTGCTGTTGGAGTCATCTTGCTTGGCTTGTACTTTGATCACGTCCCTAACTTCTCTGGTCCCTACAGAGGCCCTCCCCAACACGGTTCACGGGAAAAGCATCTCCTCAGCGGCAGTTGGCATGGGGTGGGAGTGGAGCATGGGACCACAGTGAATGAAAGGACCCGACTTCTAGCCTGAGAGCAGCCACTTCTCCCTGATAAGAGCGGTGGCCTCTGAAGCCCTTCTCGGTGGACGTGCCTGCTAATGCACCAGCAATTCAGGAATATTATTTCATTCAATCCTCAAAACAGCCCTGTAGGTAGATCTTATTACCACTCTACCATTTTAAGGATGAGAAAAGAGATGTGTACAAAATTCAAGCATTTTGCCCAAAGTTACAAAACCTTAAGCAGTAGAGTCAGGATTCTAATGTGAGTCCGTCTGAGTCATTAACTCCTATACTATGCCACTCCCTTCATGTCTGACATGGAATCAACCCATCAGGCTTGCTATACAGATCGATCGGCAGCTTATAAGAAGGTATTTTCTAGAGGATAATTAGTTTATGTCAAGGATCATGAAGTCAGATGGTGTCACACGCCTACTCAAAATCCTCCACTGGTTCCCCACTGAATTTAGAATAAAGTCCAAGTTCCTGCCATGGCCTACAAAGCTCTGCACAAACTGGCCCCGACTACCTCTGTGACCTCATCTCCCTACTTGTGTTCCATTCACTACCCTCCGAGCATGGCCTCCTTGATTTTTCTTAACAAAAATGCACATTTCTCCCTCAGGGTCTTTCTACTTGTTGTTCCCTCTGCCTGAGATGCTCTCGGCCCAGGTATCTACATGACCCACCTCCTCACCTCATTCATGCCTCTGCTAAACGTCACTGTATCCAAAAGGCCTTTCCTGACCAACCTATCTAAAGCAGAAACTTCCACCACTGTCTACCCCTCACCTGTCTTTGATTTTACTCAGAACCCTTGTCGCTCTCTCCTATCATTATATTCACATCTGTTTGTTTATTGTCTGTCCCATTAAAATGAAAGCTTCAGGAAGGCAGGGACCTGGCCTCATCTACTCCCTGCTGTGTGCCCGGTACTGTAACAGCTCATGGCACATAGCAGACAATAAATATCTGAATAAATGAATGAACATAAATTCCTTTATCAATATTCATATTTGCCTACTTTAATTTTCATTTGTAAAACAAATCTAGAAAAGACAATTTCAAATTTATCTAGATAGGCCTATTCATGATCCAAATTATCTAATTTTCTCCATTTCCATCTTGGTCTTATATTATTCCTCAAATCTGAAATGCCATGTTCTGAACTGCCACACACCCCCTTCCTATAAGTGCTTTCTGTGATTTCCTAAAACCCTTCTCTAACCACATCATGCTGAGGAGAGGTGACTATTTCAAGGCCACCAACCATCTAAGTCACACCATCCAACATTTCACAACTTAAATAATCAAATGACTCCTATGTGTAGCTATAGGTAGAATCTCTGCTCCTGCCCCAAGATAGCTTCCCAATAGAAACAGAACTGTGTAGGTCTGCTTGAGCACCCTCTCCTAGCTGGCTAGGCCACAGTCTGCCTATTGTTCTGTAGCCAAGTTCCATGTACAGCTCCATGTACAGGGCAACACTTAGGAAGATGCCTTTGAGGAAAATGGTCATAACAGCTCCAGTTATTAAGCACCTACTTTTCATCTTACATCCTTTTCCTCTAGTCCTCCCAACTTTACAAGACAGGCTTTGTACTCCCCATTTTATAAATTCACTGATAAAAGTGAGTATCAGAAAAGTTAAATAACTTGCCCAAGGTCAAAAAGCTAGTTAGGGGCAGTGATATGAACCCAGATCTGACTTGAGTCCAAAGAAGAAACATTTCTGATAATGTTGAGAGATAAATAGAAAGGTTTTCACCTAATTAATCAAGTATTTTTCATAAATTGACTGTATGTCTCAGACCATAGTAGGTAATCTAGAATACAAAAGAAATGTAGACATTCCCACCTGAGAGGGAGAGCTGTGGGCCAACTATTTTCTTACATGCTCACAGCTTTAATTTTTCTAAGCCCTGGACTATTGGTTAAGTTAATTTGTATGGTTTCTGTAAACTGTGAGTTGTTTATCATAAATCACTTCACTTCTCAGATGGCTACAGCTGGAAAAAAAAACTGCTTTTCTAGTATTATATGCTTTTTAAGAATAGAGTGGTTCAATACAAGATCCTAAGTTTACACTACTAATAAATATGGGCTAAAAGTTCAGGGCATGAAACAAATTGGGGCAGGCCAAAAAACAAAAACAAAAACACAAAACAAACCTACAGGCCCAGAAAGCAAAATGCAACAAAGCACCTGCTACTCCTAGCTCCTTAATCCACTGATTGTATCATCATTATGACATTAGAAAGAGTGAGAAGCAGCAGGGTGGTAAGCATTTTTATGAGGTGTTACAATGTTTTAACTAACCCACACTTGCTTCTGAAGGCTGTGTTTTCTCTATCACTACAGATTCCTGTTACATTGCTGGGTGTTACTGCTTGAGTCTGGCTCTGCCTGTGCCATCCTGGAGAGAGCTGCTTTAGGAAGTAACTACAGTTGCCAACACCAGAACCTTTGTCTAACCTAGCAGAACAGTGATAAGTTCCTATGAATACAATGGCAGCCTATTTTTCTATAGACCACTTCCACTTTTCCCTCTCTAGAGCTAGCCTTTTCATAGTGCACAGGAGGCAGCACCAGTACCTCCCTGTGTGTGGCAGTCCTACAGTGAGGTGGACTGTATGCCAGCCAATGACGGGTGATCTCTGTGCTTCAGAAACAACAGTATTAAGCCAGTGGCAAAAACAGGTCAGTTCAACCCCAGCTAAAGTCTATGAGATATCAGGGAACATAAACAACTAGTTCTTCACCTGATTGATTAGTGTGATGCAGTCACACTTGGGAGTAAACCATCTATCACTACATTTAATTCCAAGGAATGACTACAGAGGCCAAACAGGGCAGTCTAGGATGCCAAACCACTGCCCATATTATAACAATGCAGCAATGCATGGAGGTGGATGAACAAGCCTATTTTGGGAATGGAGGTAGCAGTTCTATGGGACATTCCAGAGGATAATGCAGACCACTCAACTGAGGTATTGAGTAACACTATTGGTGGGTCAAACGAGGAAACAAGGAAAGTCAGATGTTGAAGTTAGTATAAATACGTAAATCCTGTGGGGTAGGGGGGCATGAATGATGTCTTCAAACTTTTTTGCTCAGTCACCCACTAAAAGGATTCTTAAAAACTTGTTTTTGAAGCTGACATCCATGTAAGTTTTTTTCATCATTATCTAAATGGTTGCAAAGGATATAAATATATAGTAAATATTAACATTTTAAAATAAAATTGTTTCATCCTGCTTTCAAATTATTTCATGCAATATAAAGACCATAATAACTTGATATCTACCACATCCACTTTTAAAATGTAAGATTAAGCTCCTTTTTTTTAAGTCATAAATTTGATGTCATTCCTTTTGTTCCCTGACATTGTATTTCTCTCCCATCTCCCCCACAAAATTTTATCATAATGCAATATATACATTACATTATATATATGATGCTTGAAAGCATTTTACTCTCTATTATACTTCTTTGCAACCAAAATATGTATATAGATCAAAGTTTATGATTATTTTAAACTTCCTGTAATCATAAGACTCTTAAGTGTTTAACCGTTCTTTTCTGGATTGAGATAGTATTATAATTATTATTTATAAACATTTGGTAAAAATAACAAATACATTATGAATTTTGATAGCTAAGTATTAAACATAAATAGCAAAATCTTACTAGATTTCATATCATGTGTATTTTACCACAGTTAAAAAATAAATATAAAAATGTTATTAGAAATAAATCTCTTAATAAGCTAGATGCAGGGATAGTTATGGTGTCTGGAGGAAAGGATGCTTCCCCTAACACCAGTGTTTCTAATTATCCCTTTATGTAGTCCCCTAGAAATGTTTTCACCATAGGGCAATGCATATTGTAAAATTCTGGGTAAATGAGAGGTACAATTTTGTTTTATAAAAAAAGAAAAAGGTAACTGTGAGAGGGGAGATAGCACTTTTTCTAGCAGATAGATTTTAGGAAAGAACACACAGGGAAACTGAAGATCTGGAAATTAAGTCCCTTAAAAGTATCCATGCCTTCATACTCCCTGGAAAGTCTTCATGTATTCACAAAGGTATCTGTTCTCCAGTTCGTTGCTGTGTTTGAGACCTTCTGGAACACTGTAGACCTGTTGCTTTTCCCACTGACTGTGGTCTGGTCAGTGTAGCTAATAAATCATGAAGTTGCAGCCCCTCACTGCCCATGTCGCTATTGGTAGGAAAAGGCTGAGGCTCACTGTGTGACTTGTCCTGGGATTATACCAATCTGGGCTGCATGTTGCTTTCTTCTCTATGGGGAGAGTCAACAGCTCGGCCCGGCAAGCAGCAAAGCCCACGAACCAGCCTTTGCCAGAGCAATTGTAGCACAGCTGAAAAAAATCACGCTTCACCTCACTGGAGGAATGTGGTCCATGAGAGAACAAAGACAACCCCAACCCCATACACGTGGTTTCCCCAGACATCCAGTAGCAATACTGTCCACATCCTGCAACATAATATTTCAACATCCCTGTGGGACATACTCCATCCTATATCTTATATTTTCAATCATCCATCCCATCCTCTCCTTTTCAACTTGAAACCCTAGCATAAAAAGTGGCTGTTGAACCACCTTTGGCTGTGGTTCATTTCCCAGCTACGGCCCAAATCCTTTGCTGATGACACCAAAAATATCACCATGGCAACCATCATTGACATACAGCGCAAAGCTGAAGATGAAGAATGAATTCCTCTCCACATCACTTCCATAATGGTAAACTCATCACCTATCACCCTCTAGGCTTATTGGCCTATCCCAGCACCAGGGAAGCAGCACATTTTTAAATTGAAATGGTTCCTTCACTCTCCTCAGGACGCTCCACAAGAAAACTATGAGAAAGGTGATCATAGTGCCAGCTAGACCCTGAAAGTATGACGTTTATTCATTCAAAAGCCAATTGTATTTTCAGTTAATTGTAGAAAAGGTGCTATTGGGAGAGGAGAAGATGATATCTAAAACTAGCACATGGATAAATACGACACAAAATGTCAAATTGTTGTTGAATGGAGACAAAAAAGAAGGTTCTGGGGCAAATATAGCCACATTGCCTCATAGAAAAAGCCTAAAGAAAGTCTCTGCCGGGGGGGATCCTTGGGGTAAATGCTTTCTTTTCATAAGGATCAATCCAACCCTGTGCCATATGTTTAAACGTTGAATTCAAAAATGGGCTGCGATGAAAGAACAGCAAACCTTTGTTAGCCCTCGGGGGGGACTAAAGATGCTGAAATGTGTGCCTTGCTGAGAGAGCACTGTAAATAGCAAAGAAGTCCTATTTTTCTTTGCTCACAGACAAAGCATAGTCCTACAGATTTGGGTCTTAGATTTTTTTTATACATCCTCTCAAATTCATTTTTGCCAGAGTCATCCAGTTCTGCTCTGATGCCAAAGATTCTAACACAGTTGGTGGTGGCAGAGCCAACACTGGTGACTTAACAAAGACTGTTCATTCAAAAGCCACATTTCTGAAGGGAAGAGACCTGGATTCTGAAGGAGCAACTGTACCTCTGATTACAAAATTTCTGAAATTCCCCTAAATGTAGGTTCCATCAATCCCATCAGCATACCAAGGATGGTCATCTTGATTTATTTTTGAGTAAAGACTCAAAAGCTGTGCTACCCAGACGGGTATCCTGAATGTAAGGAAGGTAACTGGCAACTAATGGGAATTCTGTGGACAGATGGGCCATTTAGACTCACCAGGACTTTGGTCCCTCTAAACTGATGGGCAGCCACTCAGGAAACCCAGGGACCACAGACTCACTGGACTACTGCAGACAGCTTTTTCTTTGAAAAAACTAACTGCTTGGGAAAGGAGGGTTTGGCTAAATCAGTCTTTAGAAGGTGCTCCCAGAGGTTCTACTACTTTCCTTATATATCAAGTCCCCAGGCAGGGCAAACCATCAGTCCCTGTAGCAAACAATGGCAGAAATACCTGTGTGGTTACCGGACTTTGGAGGATCCTAGCTTCAACCCTAAGAGTCCTCAGTCATACAAATCAGGGCTGAATCCATCAGCTAAAAAGCCCAGAGTTACTGGAGAGAAATTAGGGGAGAAGGGAAATGCTGGTTTGCATTTCAGCCTGGACAGCAAGCAAACCTCAGCTAGGTGAAAGAGTTATTAGAGACCTCTAGGAAGCTTCTGGCTGCTATGGAGAAATCTCAGAGTTCCCAATTGTTCTAACTCGTAGGCTCTCCCATACCCTCCAGATCCTCTGAGATCAATGGCAGAAACTCTTCCTCTCCCTTTTCCTGCCTCTTTTTTCCAGGACTGCTATAGGCTTCTAAGACCTCCATTGTGAACATTCCACCAGAGGGACACCAGGGCCTCCTGAAGTCCTTTAAGTGTGATGGTTGCGGGAGCATCTAAAATCAGTTAAAGCTCTAACATAGGGTGCTTCAGCTACGAGGGCTTTATGGTCGTACGATCTATACGATGTCTACACTATATACGATCTATATGGCCTTTCTGCTGGGGTGCCAGGCACCCCACAGTGGACACAGGATTATTGACAAACTATTTTATTTATACACATGTTCTGGTATTATAGAGTAAGACCACAAATCACAATACCAAGAAGTTGCATTCAGTACAGTGCATGCTGGTGGGCAGTGAGATAAACAAGGGACGGATACAGCTTGAAGGGAAGCAGCCAAACAATCCCCACTTTTAGGTATGTACCAAGCTATGCTGTGTTTGCAGTACAGAAGCCTGCAAGAACCAAACCAATCAAATATATATTTTTTATGAACTTATGACATGTAAGTTACTATGAATCTCCAATATATACTATATTGATTAAGAAGGAATTTAAAAGAGAGCAACAAAGAGTACTAAACATTAGGAAATAGGCACTTGAATTCTCTTTGCTCACTATGTTGATTACAGAACCTAAAAGGAAAAATTGAGAGATGGCTGGAGGAAATAAAAAAGTTACCCCTTTAAATATAAGACACTGATCAATTTGCTATTTCCACTGAAGCTAAGGAATGGTTTCACACTGAAGAAGAAAAACATTATATTAATATATGGAAGAGTAGCTGGCCAAAATGGAACATGACACAGTAGAAGTTATTAAAGAGTTTGCAAAGTATCCCTCCTTGTTAGAAATCATTAAAACAGAGTAGGTAAATCAGCCCAAGAGTGTTTACTGAGACCCAAGCCCAGGCCCAACCCCATGCAGTGTAGCACTATGATTCAAAGTGGGAGCTCTATTGTCAGACTTACCTGGGTTCAAATCCCAGCTTGGGCACTTATGGGCCACCCAACTTTGGGCAAGTTATTTAATCTCTTTAAGCTTGTTTCCTCATTTGGAAAATGAGGATGATAAGAGCACTTACCTCATTAAATTATTGTGAGGATTAAGTGAGAACAACATGCATATAAAAGCATTTAGCTCAGCACTGGCATATGGAACATGCTCAATAAATTGTTGTTGTTGCTCATACTGGACCTCTTGCCTATCTAGAAATTACTTGCCCAGGGATCTAACTTACTAGATCACAGTCAATAATGAAGATATAAACCAAAATGATTGCTGGGATGTCTCAGATCCCTGCACGACTATGAATGCCCTCTGCTCCCTGAGGCCTACACTTATGCCTCTGACTCATGCTTTGGGCACAATTCCTTATAAACAGTTTCCACTTCAAATTTATGGAGCAAAATAAGTTTTGGGTACAATATCACTTTGGCAGAAGTAGTTCAACCAAAGGCCATATTTTTAATATCACCAGAACCCATATCAGAAATGAACTCAACACATTTACTCTGATTGACAGGCCTAGCCACATGCAACATGGAAAAAAGCTAAGCTTGACCAGAAAAGATAAAAACGAAGGGCCAAATATCCACTCCAGAAGTGGTGCTTTTAGAGATAAAAATTTCAAACACTTCCCACTCCCTTGTGAACATTCCAAGAAGAACAAGGCCAAGAGAAAGCAGTGATATGGCTTGCCACATAAAATACAGGACACCCAATTGAATTTGAATTTCAATGATAAATAATAAATATTTTTAGTATAAGTATACAAACATTACAATATCTGGAACATACTTATACAAAAATATTGTTGTTTATTTGAAATTCAAAATTAGCTGAACATTTTAATTTGCTAAATCTGACAACCCTAGATGTGGTACAGGGAACCTCTTATGTGCAGACTGACTAAGGCCAAAAATGAACTAGAAATATTGAAAATACCACAGTGATCGCTGAATAGTCTCTGCCTGGTAGACAGCCTAGAGAGAATTCATTCCAGGGAAAGATGGGAACCCTGTAGCCTGGATAAGAAAATCCAATGTAAAAAACATTTAGCTTAAATGTAAAGGGTAAAGAGGCCCCATTGGGCAAATTAGCTTGTCTTGTTAACAGGATATTCAAGTCAAACAGCCCAATCTGTTTGTAGAAAACTCACCACTTCCAAAAGCCAAGCACAAGCAATTCATGGTTGGCAGAGCTGTATGATTGCCCCCCTTTGTCAAAACTCTTGGAAGACTTCACGGAAACTAAGTGTCCATACCACATGCTCCCAAGCACACTATACCTACTTCTATCACAACACTCACCACACAAAACATATCACCAATTCATCTGTCCATCTCTCTCTCTAGACTGTGAGCTTCTCAAGAGCAGGGACAGAATTTAATTTATCTGTGAAACCACAGCCCTGAAAGTGTCTGGCCATCCGATACAGCTGGTTAACCGGGGTGGCTTCTGTAAAGGAATTCATAGTAAGAAGGTGCTAAATAGACTTTACTGGGAATAAGTCAGAAAAGAGGAAAAAAAAGAGAAAGCCATTTTTATTAATTCCTCTCAAAAGATTAGACATGTTTATCTATATAGGTTTTATACACAAGCATACTTTATATCAACAGTAGTTGATCTGTGTATATATTGTTGAGGTTTTTTTTTTTTTTGCAGGGGGTGGGGGTTGAAAGAAGAGGTCTACATGTATAAAATTATATAAAAATAAAAATGTATGTAAGGCAAGGACCTTAAGGATGTGTCTACATGTGCATGTCAGATGTCCACTCAGAATACACTAGCTTCCGCAAAGGAAATGAGATATACTAGAAAAAAGACCCAACTCGATCTCTTCCTAAAAATATCCAGATCTCCGAGGCACTCGATTCTAGAATTAGCTCTCAATGACAGTCCCTGTTGTGTTAATGAAACTGCAACTCACCCTATCTACTCACCTTTATACAATGCCCACAGGAAGCCGCAAATTGGGATGTAGTGATGGTCCTCATGAATGGCATCACAGAAGTGAAACTGAAATACTCTCAAAGCCTAATACTACTTTGGGAAACTCTCCACCTTGTCCAGGAGCCCCACGTTCCATCTCATGGACCCTCCCTCCACCTTCGCTTCCCTGTCCCTCTCCATGTGGCACTCCTTCCCTGAGCACCTCCCCATACACCCTTCCCCTTTCTACCATTGCCACCCCATCCTTCTTCCTCAGAGATTGTTGAAATAGTCGTTGACTATCTAAAAGGCCAAAAATATCATAGTCCATCCTCTTCTGGCCATGTACTTAATGTATATAATAGTGTGTGGTATCCAATACTCCAGAAGCTGGGCATGGGAAGAAAATGTTAGAACTTCTACTTACATTTAATTTTATCTCACCATTTTTAATTTCTGGTTTTGTGTGTGCTTTATAATGGACACAATATGTTAGACAGCATACGCATATAATTATGTACTAAACAAACATCCCAGGCATTGGCATTCCACTTCTGTAAAGCTGCATAACAAACCACCCCAAAACTTAGTGGCATAAAATAACAACCAGTTTATTAAGCTCACAGATTCTGAGGGTTAGGTGTTTAGCTGGGGCACAGCTGGGATTGCTTGATTCAGTTCCATGACTTTTGAAGACTCAGTTGGGAAGACTCAAACATCTGGAAAATATCTCCAAGACTGGGTGCTAGAATCATCTGCAACTTCTTAACTTACATGGCTGGCACCTGGGCTCAGCTGGGACCATTGACCACCTACACATGACTTCTTCCGGTGGCTTCTGCCAGCATGGCAGCCAGGATGTCCAGGGGGCAAGGGAACCGAGGGAACCCGGTAAAAGCTGCATGGCCTTTGCTGACCTAGCCTCAAAAGTCACCTAAGGTCACTTTCTCCATACTTGACTAATCAAAGCAGTTATAAGGCTGCCCAGATACAAGGAGAGGGGACTAGACTGACCACTCCATGATAGGGAGTGGCCAGGTCACACTGCAGAGAGAATGTGAGATGGGAGATACTGTTGCAGTCAGAAAATAATCTCTCCCAATTTGCCTGTTTGCCCTGAGATCTGCCCCCCACCTTTTCTCTTCACTGCTCTATATTGCGGGGAACAAAAGCTTTGCAGACCACATTTCCAGCCTCCCTTGCCAAACAGATTCTGGCTAGGGTTAAACAATGTCCATTTGTCAATGGGCATCTACCTTTTCCCTGTGACCCAAAGATTCGCACTGGTTTCCTGCTTTGCTGATCTGGGGTTGCATATGGGGGTGGCCATGCCCCATTTAGCTTTTCAGCTCTTCTGATCCCTTCATAACAAATTCCCTTTTGAACTATCTAATATGAGCTGCTTTCCTGGCTGCATAATAAATATACACAGATTGGGGATAAATACCCCCGAATATTTTACTGATCAAAATGTAGGATTTAAAAAGTACATAGACCATTGATACAGTTTAAAAAGCCTTGGAATGGGAGTCAGGTTGCCTGAGTTTTGGACTGGACCAGGCACTAGCTATATACTTTGATACTTGCTTAGCCCATGGGCCTTAGTGATACTTAGCATCTCACCTCAGCACTAAAAAATAGTCAGCACAAACAAACAAACGTAATTTGCTACATGATTCACCAAAGAGTGCTGACCAGGCGACAGAGTACCAGATTCAGGTCCACTGGCCCCTGACGTGTCATCTGAGGTTGAAACAGGGAGGCTGAGGCCGGCACATCAGGTTAGTGTGAGAGCTCCATTTTCCATGCTCAGAGCAGTTCTGCCTTCTCAGCTCTAGACAAAAGCATGACAGCATTTGTCACTGGACCCTTACAAGTAAGTCTGGCTATCTGCAGACTGAGCCCCATCTAAGTTCAGGGTACCCACTGGGGGACATTCACAAACATATGAAAAAAGAACTTTTTCTTCTTTGAAGGGGGAAAAAAAGCCTTATGGCATAAAAGGAGAATAAGTTGTTGCAAAAGGGAAGAAAAATCGTGCAACTGAGCCAGCCAGTCACACTATCACAGGGGACAACTTCCACTTTAGAGAAATTCCTTCATGATGGAGCTGATAGAAAGAGAAACAAATTCACATAGGTGCCCTTTTTTTCTTCCACATGCATTTAAATGACCCTTCCCCCAGCATACCCATCCCTTTGTCTCTTTCCTATTCCAGGAGAAGAAGATTTAACAAAATTGATCGTGAATTTAACAAAACATCTTTAAGATATTCAAATGAAATAAAATATTACAACAAATGATAAACAATTTGACCATTTTTAAATTTATAAATTCTATTTGATTGGATATTATTTAGGACAAGTAGGTTACATGTTTAGACCTAGCATTCTTTGGTAGTAGAGACATTTTCAAGCTATTTCTTAGAGCAGGATCTGACCTGCAAATGAACCTCAGTACTATTCAGAAACACAGTTGAGAAAATGGTAGTTCAAAACCAATACCTTGAAAGTAATGTCAAAGATGCTAAAAGGTTAACAAAAAGGACCGAAGTCTCACCACACACCTGCCGCAGGCATACAGGCCTAAATCATTACATTGGCTTTATTTGGACAGAGGAGAACCTGTGAGACATCCAAATTCAAAACTTTACTTTGATGATTTGAAAGAGTGAGAAACAAGCTGAACCTGGTGCAACTAAAGTAAAACGTACTCATTCTACTTAGCTAAAATTAGTTTTGATATATCCGAATAATTTTGAGATGAAGAGAGCAGAACTCATCACGTACACTGGAACAGGTTTCTTCACTTAACTCACTACACATTTGGACCTGTACGTCGTGTACAATACTTTGAAACTACGAAACTGGGATAAAAGGCAAATGAAGACATAAAGGTAAGCAGTTTCAGTTAAGCAACAAAGAAGAATCCCACTTAATGTGCCTACTGTATGCAGTGCACTTTTCTAGATTCCGTGCAGAATGTGAAGACAAACAAGATGCAGCCTGACCCTCCAGGGACCTGCATTTGTGTGATGGAGCTAAACACAAATATCAGTAACTTGGTAATAATATAGTGATGACAAGGGCCATTGAGAACACAGAGTGAAACTTGAGAATGCAGGAGAAGTGTCTGGAAGAGAGAAGGGACCGTTTGGAAGGGTGAAGCCTTCCCTGTTTGAAGGCTATGGGAAGGCTTCTTAGGGGAGGTGGGATTCAACAAGACCTTGAAGAACTTACTTGTAGAATGTTGACAAAGTTGGGATGGGCGGTGGGAGGATATACCTGCATGAAGGAAGGAACAGCCTGCACAAAGCCAAGGAGGTGCGGCAAGGGCATGCACCGAGTGCACAGATGAGCTAGAACAGAGAGAAGGAGGCAGAGCAGGGGGCAGGAGGCAGCAAAGGCCGCTGAGAGCCAACCTCTAGCACTCTGCAGGTAACAATGAGCCATTAAAGGCTTCTGAGAAGGCAGATGTGATTAGATCTCTGATTTAAAAGACAATTTGTGGCAACTGGAGTTATGTTCTTAAAATCCATATTCCTCAGGGAAAATTTTGCAAAAATCTCCTATGGGGGCAATAACTCTTTCTCTCAGTCACAGCTGCCCTGAATGCTCTGACCCTCATTCTGTTTTAAAAGTCTCAGTGTGAAAACAAGTGCCTTATTCTCCAAGTCACTGCCTCCAACTGTGCATTCCGTATGGGCTGTGCCTGCCCTGTGCGCCATCACATCCGTCTGCCCAGCAACGAGCCGCGACATCATGAGCAAACCTGGAGGGTCTCCCGGGGGCACCAGTAAGCCCAAGAGCTGCGGGACCAAATTTCTATTTCCCTGTAAACATGCATGGCAAGGAAGAGCAAAAGGGTACATTTTCCATGGATGAAGAGCATCTGTGCCCCTTAAACAGTTAATTTTGAGGATATCTTCTTCCATGATTTCTCTACACTCAGAGAATCAGAGTTCAGAATCCTCCCTCTAGTCCTGTAATTAAAGACTCTGAATTTCTAAGGAAAGTTCTTTTTCCCTCTACCCTTAATTTCCATGTATAAACAGACTCAATTTATCTAGGGTAAGAACTCTAATGCCCTACGTCCCACAGGTTAAAGAGAGTTCAGTATTTTTTTCCTTATAGGCATAAAAAAATGAATCAGATTAAAATACAAGTTGAGCAGAATACGTGAACAAGAAAGGGTAAAGAAACTAGCAAAGACAGGGTCAGGCCACACCACGCCATACCATCAACCTGTTGCTTCCTTTAGCTGTTTCTCTGGGGCTCTGTCATTTTCTGATGATTTCCCTGACCCATCAGCAACAAGTCTGACATTAGGAGCCTCCCCTGGGGGGCCAAGCCCAGGAAATACAGTAACTAGTACTTTTTTGTTGTCGTTTTTGAGACAGGGTCTTGCTCTGTCACCCTGGGTAGAGTGCCGCAGCGTGATCACAGCTCACTGCAACCTCAAACTCCTGGGCTCAAGCAATCCTCCTGCTTCAGCCTCCTGAGTAGCTGGGACTACAGGCATGTGCCACCACGCCTGGCTAATTTTTCTATTTTTTGTAAAGAACAGCTCAGGCTGGTCTCGAATTCCTGGCCTCAAGAGATCCTCCCGCCTCAGCCTCCCAAAGTGCTAGGATTACAGGTGTGAGCCACCGCGCCCGGCCCATAACTAGCACTTTTGAAGTAATGCAAGATATGGGAGGAAAGGCACCCAGGGCACTTGGAGTGCATATCATAGGCGTGTTTATGGGTATACACACACTGACTCACACGAACACACGAGAGAGAGAGAGAGAGAACTGTAAAGAGAGGCTCCAGCCACAAAGTTCTGCTGAGGTATCCATCTCTCAGTGGGAATCAGAGACAGAAGCACCAAATGAACGCGTCTACATCTCACCGATAACCTTCCCTGGGCCATATGGAGAAGGCTGGCTAATGCTCCAACACCACATTAGAGCCCCCTCCGTGCCAACCTCTGAGAAGCAGTTCAGCTTCCTCCCATGGCCCGTCTCTCGTGGGAAGAGGTGAGACCCCCAAAGGAATGAGTACTGAGCTCCGACGGGGCTGCCAGGAGGGAAGAGACCCACCCAGGAGCTGGCAGTTTCTTCTCCACAAATGCTTCCCACCCCGTGCCGACTCCCCAGGACAGCAGTCGCCTCTCGTCTCCCTTGGTGACGATCCGGGCTCTGCAGAAGCCCATCTTCAGGGAGCTCCCACATACTGGATCTTCATGGTTTTCTGTAACTTCCCAGAGGGTGAAAAGGGAAGGGAGATGTGGAAACCCAGATTAGGCAAATTACTAAGGTGAATTATTTGACGCGTGTAACAATATAACGAGTCTGGAACTGCCCTGTCTAACGTGGAAACCACCAGCAGTATATGCTATTTAAATTTCAGTTGAATTCTCCAGTCTCACTAGTTACATGTGGCTGGTGGCAATCGCATTGGACAGCAAAGATACAGAACCTTTCCATCATGGTAGAAAGTTTTATTGGACAGCGCTGGTCTCAAGGTTCTTGAAAAGAGGTTTATTTGCACCTTGGATTAGCAATAAAATGTAGTGTTTGTGATAAAGTGAAAAGAGTACTAATTAGGATTAATTCTAGGCCCCGTTTTACTAATAATGGCCTAATAATGGCAACCCAATCTGTAAAATAAGGGCATTGAAGTGGACAGGTGATCCCTAAAGCCTTATTTTACAGAGTTAGAAGAGGCAACAGGATGCAACGGGGAGAGCCTGAATCTCCCTCAGCACCGTCCTGAGGCCCCAGGGCAAGGCACCTCGTCTCTCCCAGCCTTCACGGCCTCAGCTGCTCAATGGCATTCCATGATCTATCTATGGGACACCTACCTCACACACCCACCTCATACATACCCTCTGTCTCATACATCTATGAGACCGTATATTCAAAATATACTTGAAATGGTCCTGTTTGCTGCAAAATGCTAAACAAAAGCTAGGTGTTACCGTCATAGGTGAAAACACTCAAAGTACACAGTATTTTCATCTCTCCTGTATCCCTATGAAGGTTCTCCATGAGCAAATGCCTGGGACACGGTACTGGTGGGTTTTTCTCATATCACATCTCTACTCCCGCTGGCAACCTCCAGCAGAGTTGTTTTGTGGCCTGTGTTTGGCAAACCCAGATTTACTTGCTCCTTCCCCTCCTCCTCTTCCTCCCATCCACTACCAACACAACCACAAAGAGAAGAGAAGGTTATTTTAAAGTCACCCATGAAATATACCCTTGAAGTTCCTCCTTGGCTTTGTCCGGGAGGGAAAAAAGACAATTACAGAGACATCATTTATTGAAGTCCTGCTATATCCAGAGCACTTTATTTGGGCCATGAGAATTAGCCTTTTAAAAAATAAAAAGAAGGGAGGGGAAATGAAACACACACGTTTGGAGAAGCTTTAAAAAAAAGAAAGGATTCTTCATACACGCCAGCAAGTATAAATTAACGCAGGCCAAGTCTCATAAAGACTTGAGACCAAAATGAGATCCTGAGTGACAGGACGAGGACAGTCTGGTGGGTTATTCTTCAGGCAGGTTTCCTAGGGAAGTTCAAAACTGAGCCAGATTTTAAAAGAGGTGACAGACATGGTTTGGCAAAAAGGAGAGGATGGGGCATTCCAGGAAGGAAAATTATGACAATCCAAGACGTAGACACAGGGGGAAGAGTTCAGACAGGGGAACACCCCGTGGCCATGGAGGGAGCAACACAAAGGCAGGCAGCTGCCGCATGAGGCCCAAGAGGGGAGCGAGGTCAGGCGATGCAGGGTTTCCTGGGGAATTTCCTCTTGCTAATAAGCAGCAATGGAGAGCCACTGTGGGTTCTTGAGCAGAGGAAAACAGTGTTTAATGCACACAATTCCAGTGGCTGTGTGGAGGGTGGAGGCGAGAAGGCGAGGTCCAGGTGGGGGAAGCCAGCTAGAGTCCTGCGCTTAGCAGTAGCCACGGAAATGGGAACGAGGATGCAGGGAGAGCGCGCAGAGGAAGAACCGGCAGAAAGTGGTGGGGACTGCACGTGGGAGCTTTTGGAGAGAGGGCTCGTGGGAGCTGGTGCCAGGACCGCGTGCCGCTGGCAACAACAGAAGTGTTGGGAAAGGGTGGCCGTTTGAATAAACAGAGAAAGGGGAGGAACATTTTTTTTTTTTTTTTTTGCCTTCAACATTTCCCAATATCGGGAGAACGTGCCAGGGGACATTTTTCTATAAACCCACTGGAGACATAATCAGGATGCTGGAACTGTAGATTTCAGAACCATCAAAATCAGTTTGTAACTGAAGCCATGTGAGAAAACCAGCCTTCAAAGGAGTGGAGGACTGAGAAAAACAGAAACTGGCACCCAGTGAGACCTTGAGACAATGGTGGCAGAAAATGGTCTGGGGCGAGGAAGGGGAGCAGAGTTTCTCAGCCTCAGCACCACCAGCATTTCAGGCTGAATAATTCTGTTTTGGGGGGCTGTCCTGTGCATGGTAGGATGTTTAGCAGCATCCCTGGCCCCCACCCACTAGATGACAGCAGTCCCCTCCCCCAGTAAGGACTGAAAACTGTCTCCAGACACAGCCAATTGTCCCCAGGTGAGAGCCTGGGGACATTTGGCACAGCGGCCCCCAGGTGAGAGCCACAGACGTAGAGGTAATAATAATACACTCATTTGTTAGACATTTACAGTGTGCCCGGCACTGTTCTAAATACATCAGAGGTATTAATTTATTTAATTCACAAAACAACATTGTAAAACTCTGTACTATTATTATTCTTCATTATTCCCAAATAAAGAAATTAAGACTCAGAAGTTACATAATTTCTCAAAGTTCCCACTACTAGGAACTGACAACTTCAGGCAGTTTGGCTCCAAGGCCCGTGCTTTTTACCAAAAGGCTCTATTGCCTTTCCGTGGAACAGAGGGATTATGTACGAAAGTACTTTGAAGACAGAGTCCATAGAACCCATTGGGGCTAAGGAGAGGGTGTTGGGGGACACAGGAGATCCCTGGAGCATCAGGCCTGAGGTGCTGAGAGAATGCGGGCACCACCCAAGACACAGGTACCTCAGAAAGAGAGGCTGGGGGAAGAAAACGGATTTCATTTTGGACCACTAAAGGTTTCAGGGTGATCACACTGAAAGCAGCAGCAAAGACACAGGGAAGACAGAACTTCAAGATGTCAGGAAAGGCAGAAAGCATTGAGTGTGACAGCAAAGCCCCTAATGAAGAGACGGACTGGGTCAGGACAAAGGCTGTCACAGCTGGAAGGATGGAACAAAGGCCCCTCTGAAGCATACAGCAAACAAAAGATAGACATGAGTGTTTATGTTGGAAAGAGAATAATTATGGACATTTACCTCAGTGAGTGTTGATTTTCTCAGCAAAGTGTGATGAGACCATCCACTGGGAGCAGGACTTTGGTGGAGAGGATGCTCAGAGAGGTGATGTTGTAAGAGCCAGGCAAGAATGTGACCCTGGGTCATGCAAGCCAAGGCTGGTGACCCCATCATTCAGCGATGACAGGCTCTGCAAGAAAGGACTCTGAGCAGGCCAGGTGCACTCACTTCTGGGACTTTCTTCACCTGCCCTGAGTAGCATGAGTGACAAAACAGAAAAAGCAGGTATGACTTCTCCGTAGGGGAGAAGTTGAATTAGAGTGTGAGGAAACGTACAGTGGCAGGGTAGGGAAGGGAGGGAAGCAGCTAGAGGATTCCACACTGACAAGTCAAGGGTCAGTGACCTAAGTGCAGTTGAGGAAGCAAAGGCTGAAGTCACAAGAAGGGAGAAGCCAGATCTCGGGGGAGGGGTGAAGAGACACTCTAGGGAAGGAACATCGAGGAGCGACTGGACAGGAGTGCAACGATGTCGCTGAAGTGGAGAGCGCTTCTTTGCTGGGGAGAGGTTGACATGCAATGGTAATGTGTAAGAATCCATCAATCCAACATATTAAAAATTTTCTTTAGTGTACATTTGGAAATACACAGCAGAAAATGGAACAAAGAGCAAAAATGTTGACCATTTTAACTGAATAACTAAATAAACACTTGTTTTATTAAAATTAGACAAAGTTCTTTCCCTCCAGGCAATCTGGGCAATCCACTTACAATGAAAAATCTAAGAACAGTTATTTCCACAGCATGAGGAGCTCTATGCATAAAATTAGAGTGTTAAGGGCATTTATTTAATCAACCCACCACATCTTTTAGAAACACAGGTCCAGTGGGACGGCAGAAAAGAATGGCCAGGAGTTCCAAGAAGTCGGGGGCTGTCTTCCTCTCTTAGGGTGGAGGTCACAGGCAGTACGGCTCAGACACACAAGAGACAAAGAAGCGGGTGTGGGAGAGGCGGCCTGGGGGTCTGGAAGAGCAACTCTCAAACCTGGCTGTACGCTAGAGCCACCTGGGCAGCATTTCAAACATGCTGGTGCACTAGTAGGAAATCAGAATCAGTGCCCTTATGAACATGCCCTCTGGTTTCTTGTACCCTGTGAAGAAGTGGTTTCTCCTTCATAGTCCCAGATTTTCTCTCTCTGTCTCTCACAGACACACACACACACGCGCGCGCGCACACACGTGCACAGAGCTGGCCCTTCCACGCGGCGAGCGGCAGGGTGCGCGGCTTCACTTGGCAGCAGTTTCGTCCTCCAGCTGCATCTGGGCTTGAGCCCAACTGCACCGAGGAACCAGGCGGGAGCAGAGGGAGGCTCTTCTTGCCTCCACGCTCACCTCATTCCCACCCCTGATTCCGATACCGAAGGGAGATCAAGACCCAGTTCCTCACATGCATGCCATCCCTTCTGCCACAGAAACAGAAGGCTTTCACAAAGACCGGTGTTCCCACCAGCCTGCAGTTCTTCACCTCGGATTTTGCAAACTACATTCGTTTTGTGTGAGATTAACCCTGAATTACCTACGCTACAAGTAGGCACCATGCTGCAAATAACCTAAAACCAGGAAAAATTCAAAATTGATTTACATTTGCCACTTGAATGCTTGACATTCTGTGAACTCAGTAATGCTTAATTCCTTCCCAAAATGTCTGGTCGCCACCATTTACAGGCAGGAGTGAGACAAAGGGATGTACACAGAGAAAGTGTCTGCCGGGCGTGGAACTGGATTAGTGCGGTGACTGTGACACCCAAGCAGGCCGGGAGTGGCTGGCAGGCGGGTGGGAGGACCGGCCCCCACGAGGAGGTCGCAGAAACTCCCCTGAGTCCAGACAGAACTTCCCAGGGCGGCAGAGCAGCTGTGGCTTTCTGACTGTCCCCGAGAAGTGTGCCAAAACTACGGCTGCCTCCACGTCAGCCAGGCGAGGAAGGAGGAAGGGGGCGGTGGGCACTGTCCCTCCTTGGGGAATGCAGTGACACAGGCGTTCTGTCTGCGCTCGTCCCCCGGTTGTTCTGGGAAGGCGAGAAGTCCCTTCAGCCCACTCACTCTCCACCTTTTCCCTCCATCCTTTTTCCCCACCTTGACTCTTCTTTTCTTCCCTCTCTCCCTGGTGTTTTCCTCCCTCACACACAAAGTGGAGAAAAAGCCAGAGAACTCAACCAAAGTTAATGTCCTGGATACGCCACTTTCCTCACTTCCCTTTCGCCAGTGTCTGGCGTGGGCTCTCTCTCTCTCTCTCTCTCTCTCTCTTTAGTTTTCCTATTTCCTTGCTCCTGCCATTCTATCGAACAATTCAAGGCCCCCAGTGGCCCGTCTCTCTGGATCGGCCCCCTGGACATACCGAATTTCAGGACTTAGTGCTAAACACTCCCAAGTTCCTGAGGTCATCCCAGGCACTGGGCTTCACACGCTTCTCTCTGTCTCCCTTACCAGCAGAAATGAACACACCCAACCTCTGTATCTCTTCTCCTCTGCACGAGAGCCATAGTGGGGGACTGCTGAGGAACAGGCCTTTACGTAGGAGAAAGAGAAGAAGATGGAGAAAGCCAGCAAGGACCATCCTTTTTCTTTTTCCTGCCCTACTGAGAAATCGCCAGCATTGCTCACAGGATGTGGACAAGAGAGGTAGTGAACTCAGTTCCAGGCGCTTTGCATACTTCACCTCGTCTAACCTTCATGTAACCCACATTTTACAGAAGAGGAAAAGCCCATGGCCAAAAAGTAAAGTGCCTTACCCAAGGTCACTCGGTAGCAAGCAGCAAATCCAGGACTCTGAACTCAAGTCCCTTTAATGTCAAAGACCTGGCTGCCTCTCTTGGCAGTGGTAGTGGGGCTTCAGCCTTTACTTCCAGACTTCAACTATTCAAAATCCAGGCTTGCCTTGGTGGAAAAGCCACCTCAGTAGCAGCCTAGAAATCCTGAGGCTACTGGGACTGGGCCGTCCTAGAAAGGCACTGCCTGGCACCCAGCAGAAGAGACAAATCTCCCACTGTGAGGAGGGCACGGAGGGAATTCAGAATGGTGTCTCTGCTGAACATCAACTTTGTTGAGAGGGGAAGAGGATCTTACAAGAAATCTTAAGAAATCCTCACTCTGGGGTCCCCAGGGAGAATTAATCTCTGGCTGTGGCTAGAATTTGTTCTCAGGGCCTCCAACAAGAGTCAAAGTCTGTTAGGGTGGACTGGGAGATGGCTGACACAGTAGAGAGCATAAATAAAGCTGGGATTCCTTTACTCCAGTACTATCTGAATTATATTCATCCTCCCAAAGTGCTTACATCCTCCACCCCTGAGTGGCCACGCTGCCTTGCCCATGTCTGGGCCAGATGGCCCATGCTCCTACATCACTTGGTTTATAGCACGTTAAAAAACACCTTTAATTCTGCCTTTCTCTACAGCCATTTTTGCCCGAGTCTCACCTCCTGTCCGTTGGCTCCTGGAGGATAGGCATTAAGCCTGATCTACAGCAAAGAGGCCCAGCCCTTGGCCACAGACTTTCATAAATGTTCTATAAATGAATCCATGAGGTTGGTTAATCCTGGAAGAACAAAGGAGTCAGAGTCTCAAGGAAAAACTGTTCTCCAAAGTCACCACCTTCTAGAGACAAGTAACTAGAGGAATAGTTATCTGCCAGGGTGTGACCTAGACACGTGGCATAGAGCAAGGCTTCTTAACCTGACATCCACAATGGGCTTCAGGGAGCCTAAGTCCCATAATACTTCGTGTGGAATTTGAGGAGTTTGTACAAAATGGATTATTCTGGGATGAGGATCAGAGCATACATTTCAGGAATCGCTGACCAAATCTATGTGTGGATTGGGGGTCAGGGTAGAAGTGAGAGGGTGGCAAAGATAAAGCAGGTAGTGGGTTTGGGGGGCAGCCTGGCCTACACAGGCTGTAAACTCAGCTGTTCCCACTGCTACAGCTGCAAAGCCGACCCTGACAGGATACCTCACCCCTCTGCAGGACCCCAGCCGTCTTTGTTCAGACATGAGAAACAGGCCACTGTCCCCACCCTTCTTGAGAATGTCAATAGAGGCTGGGTCCAAGTACCCCCAGGGAAGAGCCACTCACACTGCTGCCACCACCCCATGTTGAGCACCATCGATTTGACTCACCCCGTTTTCCCTGTTTAACAGGCACAATCTCAGGGTAAGCCGGATCCAAAACTTTCCTTACTTTTCCTTAATTACATATATCAGTTTTCTGCAGCCTACCAAACCTGTATGTCTTACAGAACCCCAGATCTAATAAGATTTGTTCTTTAAAAAGCCATTTTGGTGGCTCCTGGCCCTGGTCTCTTCAAGGTGTTGGTAACTGACTGTTAGGTTCAATATTTTCCAATCTAACATTTATGCTCATGAGTTTGTCATTTCCAGCCATCATCTCTTTTTTTATAAAAAGGTTACAAGCTGGCCCTCAGAGATCTTTCCAGGCCTCTGTGATTTTCCCAAATGACAGCCTTTGGCCCTGCAGTGACCACTTCTTTGTTAAAGACATTTTAGAATCTGTCATTAAGACCTGAGGTTGTTTATCATATTCTCCTTAACTAATGTTTTAAAATCCTCTCCAATTTTAAACTGGGTCTGTGTTCCCTAACTCATGCTAGAATCCAGATTATACACACACACACACCCCCCCCACATGTGTGATGTTATCACAGTTCCCAGTTATATTTCTAAGAAATTAAAGATATACCTCTTGCTCTTATGGAAATGGCTTTTACTGCTTTACCTTTAATTCCTGATGTAATTAAAGTTTTTTTATTTCCTAATTATCTTTTCGGAATATAAAAATGATGTGCTCTATTGTGGAAATTTTGGAAAGTAAAGAAAAAGATAGAGAGGTAAGACGATAGTAATTCCAACGCTCCTACACCCTTAAGTCTTTTGCATGATATGTCGACCTTTCCT
This sequence comes from Daubentonia madagascariensis, assembly GCA_023783475.1. Taxonomy (NCBI): domain Eukaryota; kingdom Metazoa; phylum Chordata; class Mammalia; order Primates; family Daubentoniidae; genus Daubentonia; species Daubentonia madagascariensis. The sequence continues at coordinate 2,350,193 of JAKFHU010001244.1, forward strand.
TTTCAGATTTCACAGCCTTCACCATTTCTGAATGTGCCCACCTACCCCCTTGCCCTTGAAGTTGCTTTCTCTTTAGAGCAAGCTCTTTGTTTATCCAAACCAGCTTCCTCCAGACTTCCTCATCTAAGGCAGCAAGCTGCTTTCCAAAACTATCTCAAGGCAGAGGCAGAGTGAAAAGGGCCCTGGACTTGAGATTCAGAAAAGCTGGGCTTGAATTCTAGCTGTTTCTTCTTCTTGACGGTACAATTTGGGGCAATCAGAGCACTTTATATCATTAGAGCAGTTTGTACCTCAATTTCCTCATTTTTAAAATGGGAATAATAGTTCATGCCCCAAATTCTTCCTGGTGAGTTCTTGGGAAGATCACACAACGTGTGGGAAAGAAATTGTATGTGAAAGCCTTTGAAAAACTCTTAATACAAAGCACTCCAAAAATGTGATTGTTATTATTACATCCGGTTTGCCTTGTCTTCTCCTCTGTTGCCTTCTTTCATTGAAAACCTTTCTCTTTTTTCTCAAATTTTGTTTGCTTGTTTAGTTTCCCTTACAGCTTTCTATTTTATTCTACATTTGATCAGTTCATGGTGACTTTGCCCAAGGCTCACTTCAACTTTTAAATCCTCAACTAATTGGTTCCTATTTGTATCTTCTGCATTGTTTTGTACTAAGAATTCATGTTCTGTAAATATTCTAGAAACCTGTCACCTCTTGGCCATATTTTCTTCTCTTGCCAGGCATAATTTGATGAGATACTCAAAAAAGTCAATGCCAGTCTTGATGTGGAAACCTCTAATTTGGAAACCACTGCAGGCTCCATACATGGGAAAATGAAGCATCACACCTCACCACCCAAACTGGCTCAGATTAGAGTACCTAGTGGGTTGGGGGCGGGGGCAGTCACAGTGATTAATACTCATGGAATGCTTGCTCTGTGACAAGTACTGTTCAAAGTGAAATAACTCACTCAATTCTCATAACGACTCTAAAAATCCAGAATTATTAACACCCCATGTTATAGATAAAGAATCTGGCAGCACAGAGAGGTGAAAACATTTGCCCAATAAATGAATCAGGGTCAGAACATAAACTCTGGCAGTCTGGCTCCTCAGTCCTTGCTCTTAATCATTGTTTTCTGCACCTGCCACCATGTTAACACTGAAGTAAGAAAGGATAGAGAAGACAGTAGCCAGGAAAACTTAAGAAATCCAAAGATGGCAGCAAGCAGCTGAGAAGTACAAGTGCTGAAAATACAACCCACTTCACCCTCTGCATAACTCAACACCAATTACATTAATTACATTCCTATGCATTTCTGGAAGACTTCCTGGGGGTCTCCTATAGCTAATGAGCACATGGGAAGAACGAGGTCCACAAATATTTGTATGAATCCAGGTGCCAACCACTCTTCAAATTCTGCTGTGCACCCTCATCTCTTTCTCCACCATCCTCATTATGTAGAACTGGAAAAACAATATGTTTCTTCTAAGTCTCTGATCCTCAAATCAATCATAAGCATTTACTACAAAGCTATAGAGCAAAAAGCCTAAGAGTGTGAGTTTGAACCAAACTGCTGGGTTCAAATCCTGGTTCTACCACTTAAGCTAAGCAAGTTTTTAATGTTTTTGCATCTTGATATCCTTGTCTGTAAGATGCAGGTAATAATTTGACATACCTCTTCGGGTAGTTGGCAGGGTTACAATAGTTGATGTATGCAAAGCACTAAGCACAGAGCCTGCAGGTGCTCATAGCAAGGTAGCAGCCATTTATTACACATCCACCATGTGCCAGCACTCTGCTAGGCACACACAGGGACACAAGGGGGGATGCTGCTTCTGCCCTTGAGAAATTCACATTGTGAGGTGGACAGGGTAGAAACACAATAGCAGTCCCTTTACACCAGGGTAGGGCTGTGGGAGCAGGCAAAAGGCAGCGGTTCCAGCCTGTTGGGACCAGGAAGGCCCAGAGCAGAGGATTCCTGAGCTGAACCTTGAGGGTGGATGAGGCAGGAACTGCACAAGGTAAGGTACGTAGGGCTCTGTGGACAGAGTGAGAGGCATGAGGCAGGCTTGGAGTGCAAAAGAGACTTTCATAGTTTCCTTTCCTCAGCTTGTGTCACTGTCTCCATCTCTACTCTTCTTGGATCATGTAAAGATAAAAGATAAGCCTGGAAAAAAATAGTTCCATACATAAAACTGGAAAGATTAGTCTTACTCTCCTTTCTGACAAGTCTTTATCTAGTTTTCTTGATAAATACCATGAAAGAGAATCTGGGAAAGAGACATAGACCAAAGATTAAAACCCGCAGGTCGCCATGCCCAGGTGCCACTCTGCAGTCAGGACACTGAGTACATCGACGCTCACTGCCTGTCTTCCCCATTAGATATTCTCTATCTCTTGTCCACTGGGAGTAGATGTACTGCACTGACAGCCATATAATCTATTGAAAACCAGTTATTTGGAGCAGGATGGAGTTATTAATTATCACTGCATATTGCAGGCATGTGTCTTAAACTTATGGTTTGAGAAGATTTTTTACATTCCCTCGTTTGATCCACTATACAATAATTGTCTCCCCTAAAGACCTCATTTTACAGATGAGGAAGCAAGTTCAGCAAGGTTGTATAACTTGCTGGTTGTATAACAGCCAGGGCCCTAGGTCAGTGCTCCTTCCTCAATCCCACCTGGCTTCAAATTACTGAAAAGTAGTTTAAAAATATGCATGCAGTAAGCTAAGGCATCAGAACTCCATGTGGCACCAATAGATATCCTCTTTCTTTTCCATGCCTCCCTGCCCCGAGTCTCATTCTGTCACCCCGGGCAGAGTGCAGTGGTGTCATCAGCTCACTGCAGCCTCAAACTCCTGGGCTCAAGCATCCTCCTGCCTCAGCCTCCTAAGTGGCTGGGACTACAGGTGCAGACCACTATGGCCGGCTAATTTTTCTATTTTTAGTAGAGATGGGGTCTCACTCTTGCTTAGGCTGGTCTCAAACTCCTAATCTCAAGTGATCCTCCTGCCTTGGCCTCCCAGAGTGCTAGGATTACAGGCGTGAGCCACTGTGCCTGGCTTTATCCTCTTTCTTAACAGAAAAATAAGGACTTAGGGAATTTAACTTTTGTTTTACAAGTTTATTTTATATAAGACCCCTTTCTGAGTCAATAGTTTATATGGACATTTGAAAGAAAACTAGCTCCCTCATATCCTTTTTTGAATGTCCCTTTTAACAATAATGATGATTCCTGTTAATAAATAACAAAATCCAGCAACAAAGCAGTATTTCTCACTGTCATTCTCTTCCACTAACCATGAGTCTCCACTCAAAGTAGTAGTTCACAAATGGGTTTCAGAAAGAAAAAGATAGAAGAAAATGGGTAATCTTCAAAATGTCCAAGATTCAATGAGCAGTGGAAGTGAATGGTTCCCTCTTAGAAGAGGTAGAGTCTTCAAGTTCAGAGGTGAAATATGTTTATAGAGTAGTAGGAGTAGGCCAAGAAGATGGTGTCTAAGACTTTGCTTTACGTGAAACCAAGGAGATGCTGATGGCCAGTGCCATGAATTTTTCACCCTTCATCCTCACTAAATTAAATCCAGAAATGGGCTGTTTTGTAGGGATCCACTTTTCCATTTTAAAACAACATTGCCTTTAACCAAGAGCAAAGCCCACAGAGAAGGGATCTAGAAAAAAGTCACATTAGCTAAAGTTTCAAAGTACATGCTGTTTTGAGTTCCTCCACATGCAACATAAACCTTTATCTTTTTTTATGTGGAGGCAGCTCTATATAATTTAAGGAGCCAGGGGTTAGAATCAGAAGATATAAGTTGGAATCCTGGCTTGCTGCTTACAGTTGTGTAACCTTGAGCTCTCTAATCTTCACTCTGTTCATCTGAGAAACAGAAATAATAATGTCAGCCTTGTGGTGAGGATTAAATGAGATAACATGTTAACATAACCTAAAATATAATGGGCACAACATAAATATCCAGTGCCAACTCACAGCTCAATTTCAACAAAAAGTTGTCTCAAGCAAAGGTGAGGCAATTCCTTGTAGATAACTATCATATTTGGACTGATGGCAACAATTCTCAGCATTTACATTCCACCAATTATCTTTAAAGTGATCTACAAATTCTGATTACCTAATTCCAGGATCTTCTCCCTCCTTTTCCTGATCTCTGTCTCAGTTGCCTAAATGCAGATTCATCAATAAACTAGGCTGGCTGCTGTGGTTACCGCAAGATCGTTTATGAGTTTCAGTGCCAACCTTGAATTTCGTGTTGAAATCAAAGCATCTTTGTAAATGGGTACAGAATAAAAAGGAGAGGTTGGGAAGGTTGAGAAGCATAATCCTATTTATTCCAGAAACCCCAGCCCAGTGAAGGTGATTGGCGGATACCAGATGAAAGAGCCCTCAAGGGATTTGTCCCAAAAGCCAGCATAAGAAAAGTATTACAAACAGATGGATGAGAAAAGTAATACGTGAACAAACAACTTGGGAGAGCTTATTTCTGGTTGGGGAGATCGAGCAAGACTTCATGGTGGAGACTGCCTTCGAGATAAACCTTTAGAAACAAATAGTATCTACACAGAACTTGAAGGGAAAAGGAACAGCACCATCAGTGGTGAGAGAGAGCTTTGTGAAGAAATGCACATAATGAACACAATGAAAGGAAACTCAGACAAAGAAGCGAGGCACTAAGGAATGGGTATGTTTTCACTCCATCAGCCTAAAGCTGGTACTAAAGATACTTTCATCTATTCAACCCTAGTAAATCTCACCCAAAGCATTAAGAGGTGCTTGGATGGCAAGGAAATGGAAACATAAAAGGCATAAACATGTCAACTTTATCCTCAATGCATATTCATTTCCATCATTATCTCTACCAACAGTCAGCATTCTCTGAGCTCTGACCATGTGCGGAAAGCACTGGGCTGAGCACTAAGGACATAAGATGACACAAAGCATGAATCTTGTCCTCAACGTAAAATGAAAAATTAATCAAATATGATTGCTTTTAACAAATTTGATCACTTTTAAACAAAAGTGACTTCTCTTCTACATGCAGGCTCTTAAAAAAAACCATCCAGTATTTCTGTCTGACCAAAGGCTCAGAAAGATCTCCCAAATCTGAGCACCTGTATTGGTCAGGGTAGATTTTTTTTCTGCAGTCCTTCTTCCTATGTGAGCTAAAGGAAAAACCAGAATACAGATGTAAACAAAATCAGAAAAAGACTGAAATTTTCTCCATTCCCCCTCAAGCTCAGAAACAATTCTGGAGTCTCTAACAAGGTGACAAGAGGGAGAGCGGCAACCCAAAAGATATCAGTTGTGGCTCTGCAGAACTCATGGGTAAAACTGATCTGCATGATAACAAATCCCAGGGTAAGGGCTGCAGTATCTCCATGATCTGGATGTTTTGTCTGCATAGGGCCAACCAATAGATATCTGGAAATTCAGATCAATGAGTATGTGTCTTAGTTTTCTCCTAAATACCCAGTGCCTCACACCACTGTATAGCCCACCAAACACCACAGAGAGTCCAAACCACACTCATAAATTTTCTCTCTCATCTCCAATGGCTATTAGCAGACGTCCAAAAAAGAACTAGTGTTTTTACTCTTTTATGGTTTATCTTTTTAAAGGAACACAGATCCATAAATCTTTTTGGGTTTTTTTTTTTTTGTCTTGCCTCTGTACATTTAGGTTCACATTTATTTTAAACAGGGAAGGGAAGAAGCCCAAAAGGAAGGATGTGAGAAAACTATTAACCCAGCCAGCCTAATAATCAGTGATTAAAGTTACAGTCAGAGAAGAATGACATCTTCATGCCTCCCACCCTCTTCCTTTTCTTCGTGCCTTTAATATTCTACTTCAGGCACTGAGAGGGAGGGTAACAGGGCTAGTGAATTCTCACCAGCACTAAGATAATTGCACCATTCACACCCTCACCAGTCAATCATGGGCAGCTTATCCAGCCCCATTTATTAATAGTTTTCCTACATTTACAGCGTTACAAAGGAGTGAAACGAAACGGGGCACCCTCAATAAAGACTAAGTGGATCAGAGGATGTTTGCAGAACTGAGGGCCACTTGCCCTATTTCACAGCCACACCCGTGTCGAGGGTGTCAGGGAAAGCACTCTCCTTGAGTTTCCTAACTTTTAACACCAGGCCTGCATCAGCGTTGGGAGAGCCCAGGAATGGGGTAAACACAGCTCTGCCCTTCCTTCAGCCACCATTTCTACCCCTCGTGTGCACTCCATAGACTAGATCCCCTCATATCCCAACCACTTTTTTTGACCTCTGGCCCAGGGACCCTCTACTAGTCATATAATGGTTTAAAAGTGATAGAGTCTCACTGTACATGTTAAAATGCTGGGATAACACAATGCTTAGAGCAAACAGGTGCCTCGCCAATCATCCTGCCCAGTGGTTCTCAAATATGGCTGCACCTTAGAATCCCCAGGGGAAGATTTTTAAATGACAACTTCCTGGATCCTTCCCTGACAGATTTTAATTTAACTAATTTAACTTAATTTAACTAATTAACCTAATTTAACTTAACTATTTGGGGTTGTTGTTGTTATTTAGTTTTTTGTATCTGTTTTTGTTTGAGCTCAGTGGATGATTCTGTTATTGAAGTGGGGTTAAGAATCACCAGTTTAGACTATTGTCATTGTTACAGAAATGAGAAAATCAAGACCTGGAGTCAACGGTTTGCACATGGCCCACAAAGTAAAGCAGCCCAAGCAGAACCAAATATAAGCCTCTCATGCCTAAGGTTGCACCTCTTGCATTATCATGCAGGCATCCACTGGATAGCCTATAAAAACCTAACATTTTAAAAGACCCATTGCATATAAAGGGATTACTCTGGGCTTTGAGATATGTGAATGGGCCCAAATGCACATCACTGGCTGACCTAAGGGACATACATTCCAAGGTGACTTGTGGGGCAAGGCAATGGAGGGGAAAACACTGAAAGGAGATTCAGTGGATGAGGCTCTGCCACATGCATGTGGCTTTAGACCACGTGGCTAACCTTAGGACTATTTTCATAGTTTTAAAATGGTGGTTGGTGGGGAGGACAGGTAATCCCCAAGAGGACTTGTCAGCATTAATGCTACATCACCCCATGCCATGCACCCACCCCACATGAATTATTGTACCTAAGTTGCACACACACATTAAATGCATTTAAGATCGTTTTGGCTAATGTATCTGGTAGGTAAGTCACTGCACAAACATATCCATACATACACAAGTCTAGTGTGTGTGGGTGTGGGTGAGTACTGGGACACACATGCAAAACACTGATCTCTAATCCAAAGACACAAACTATTGGGACACCTGTGTGACCAGACTGTGGCCCCTAGAAAGTGGGAGGATTGCTTCAGTATGCCTGGCCATTTTCACAGAGTATGATTTGCCATGGGAGAAAGAATGAAAGACAGCACCTAAGCTTCAGGTTTCTTCTAAGACTACTCTTCTCCCATCCCCTAACAATGTAGTGCTTTTATCCAGCCATTGTTTTTAAGTCCCTCCTCTCGGAAAGAAACAAGATCTGCTTTCCTAAGAAATTCTAACCAGCTGAAGCCCTGAGAGGGTCTACTCTATATAAAGATTGATGAGAACTTTAAGCTTGACGTTTCTTTCTAAAGAAAGAAATTCACAGTCCAAGTGAGGCAGTGAGCGAAGACGTGGAGGATGCCGTGAAGATAAATAGTTTGCCTTTTGTGAGTTGAGTGAGCAGGCCAGTGGGTTAATTAATTGAAACCTTAAATTGTCCTAATCTAGGAAGCTCTCTGCTACAGACATTCTCCCCCAACCAAGCTGGACACCAACGAGGGTCAAAGCCTGTAGTTTCCCTCTCCTTCCAGGTCTGCCCTTCCCACAGGGCTGGCCTGGCTTCTCCTCCCCTCCCCTCTCCTGGGGCTCCTAGGCACAGCCTCGTCACTATGCCTCCACTGCCCTGCCCCTCAAGTCACCTTGGAATGCACGGCCCTTAAGTCAGCCCACGGTGGGCATTCAGTCACCCACATATCTTCAGGGTGTTCTCTTTATATGTAATGGATCTTTAAAAAGTCTTCAGTTGGTCTTAGGTTCCTTTTGCTAATAAAATGAATACAAACCACAATGTACAGAGAAATGGTGAAAGTGTAGACAAAGGGTAGAAGGATGGGGAGCAGAAGAAGATGCAAAATAAAATTTAGGGGAACATCAATTTTGAAGCCATCTTCCCTTAGGCCTCAAAGCTACAGTTTAATCAGGTGGTGACTGAAAGTGTCTCCCCAGAATCTCTACACCTGGGCATCCCCAGGAGTAAAAGCTTCTAAAACATCAGGCCACTCCTAGAAAGGCTACCAGAAAGCATTTTCTGAATCCCCTGGGAATAACTGTAGTCCTCTTCATCCAGCACTCCCCTTTGCCATCCCAGAAAGCAGCTGGTGTCTGAAGGGCACGGCAGCTTTTTACCTCCCTACTCCAGAAACACATGGGCAAGGCTGGTCCTTCATTCTCAGTAGCTTGGCCTGGGCCAGGATCCAGTTCTCTCCTTGGACACAAACCAACTAACAGCTGTCCTTTTCTTTGCAATGGCCATCACCAAAGTTAGTTGCAATCCCCTGGTCTAGGATGAAAACTGAATCATTTGCTCATTCTAGAGGCAAGTCTAATAGACAGCACTAGGAATCATTAACTCTAGAATCACTAAAACAGAAATTAGAGCTTCTTTCTTCTCCTTTGGAGAAGACCCTGGCTTTATTCTCTGACCTCATTATTTGGAATCTGAAATTCCTAATCAAAGAGACAGCCCATTCCTGGGTGGCTCTTCTCCCTGAGTTAGGAGATGTGGGAAAGAGCAGGAGCCTTGCCCCTTACACCAACTTTCCTCTCTGTATGCTCTCCATCCTCCTAAAATGGCCTTTCTCTCCTTCTCCTACAAAACTCCTATTTATTCTTCAAGACATGATTTAGATGCCTCTCCCAGGCGTCTCTCCTTTATATATCTTACCTAAGTAAGTACATGATTATCCCCTTCCACACATCTACCCTGCTAGATCATGAGCTACTGGAAGGCACACACCACAGCCAATTCTTTTTCATAATACAATGTTTGACAAACACGGGTTATTAACAAATGTTTGTTGAATAATTGAGTAGAGCAAAAGACATAAAAATAAATTAAGTTAGAAGAAGAGGATAGTGTGAAAGAGCAGAGTCATTAATAAAGAGACAAAACAAAAAACAAGAGGACATGAAAAGAAAAATAAGAAGAAGAACCAGTTTTGAGAAGGACCAGAATAAGAGAGCGTAGAGGATGAAAAGGAAAGAGGCAGAAGACGTACGTGGGCGGAAGGGTGAAAGAAGAGAAAAGAAGGGTGAACTTTCTGATTTTTTTTTTTAAGACAAAGCAGAACCGCTGGAAGTCCCAAAAGCAGAATGCTTGTGGAGCTACCAATGTTAGCTACGGCCTGTGATCACGTGCAGGGAAGGTGTAGACCCATGATGTCTAGCAACTTTGGCACCACCTAGGAGCTTGTCAGACATACATAATGTGGTGCCCCACCTCAGATCCACTGAATCACACTGTGCATTTGAACAAGATCCCCGGACGATTCTGATACACAATAAAGTCTGAGAAGCGCTAATGTGGATATTTGAGATCCACAGAAAACCTCCACACTTCACTGTAATCAATGGCGTGGTGTACAAAGCACTGGCGCTAAGGAGCTACACAACCTTAGGCAAGTCACTTAATGTCCCTGGATCTCAGTTTCTTCATCTTTATTAAATGAGGTCAGAGCAGATGCTTTCTAAAGTGTCACAGAGCTCTGATACTCCTGCTCTTATCTAACAGCATAACTCCAACCCCTCCTGTACCGCCAGGACGAACCATAGCATCGCTGACTAATCAGTACTTCGACACTTCTCTCCAGTCATTCATTTAACATTATCTGAATATCTATTATGTGCCAGTCACTATGCTAAATACAAATGATTCCAAGATGAGTAAAACATCTCTCCCTGCCCTTGAGGAGCTCACTAACTTCTTAGGGAAAAAGAGCATATAAATAGAATTAGGATAAAGGGTACTAAGAAGCATGAACAAGTGCTGGTGAGCACAGAAAGCAAAGCCATCACACTGCTTGGGGCAGTTTCAACAAGGGGACAACACATGTGCTCGGTCCCTTTTCTGCCAACCTAAGCCAAAAGTGCTAGAAAGTGAAAAGACAAAAATAAGGTGGCTGGAGAACATCAAGGACAAAAACCAAAGTTTCCTGAACACACATCTCTGGGTTCACAATCCCCCAAAAGTTCGCCACACAATAGATTTTGTGTAATGGCCACAGACACACCATTAACAGCCACAGGTGAGCCTCAGAAACCCACCTCCTCCAAGTTATGCCTGCCCCCTCATCCTGACTACATTCTGTTCTTCTATCTTTGGCCTCCTTCTGGAAGATAATATCAATTCAACCGCTAATCTACTCTCCCTGGAGACTTCTTCTTGTGGTTGCAAAGAGGAGATGCACTTTAATAAATGTGAACGATTCATTAGACCAGTGACTCTTTTGATCTATATTTATTTACAGGGAGAAACAATACTAGTCTCCAATCATATGCACAGTAGCAGAGACTGAAAATGTAGTTTACTGAAAGGAAGAAATTTCTAGAATCCTTAAGGATGGTATAGAATGGCACTGAGGAAAAGGAGGAGCTTAATTTTTCCAGCTCATCCACTCCTGACCCCAGCAAGATACACGAGATGGGTGGTTTTCTCAGCCCCAGTCTTCGTTATTAAAGAGAGAAGGCTGTCACTCAGAACAATACCTTCCCACTTTTCCAAACCTTTAGAATGGTGAGTTGAACCCTAGCTTCTTTCTCTTCCCTGGTTCCTAGATGCTTATTTATGGCTACGATTTCTTCACGTACAACTTGTCCATTCCCCTGCCTCCATTTATGTTTCATAGTCCATAAATATTAACAAAATTTTTGCTTTAATCTGTTAATAGTAGTAGATATGTCACCTTCATTTTCAGATTCTCAAACAAGAAAATAGAAAGAAAAAATCCTGCCCCCTGGGTTTGTTAAATACAACATGGAGAAACTGCAAGAATGTTTTACAAGGCACTATGTGGCCAACGGCTGGATCAGCTCAGTTCTGCTTCTCCCGGTCAAACACCACTCATTCCACCAGACAATTTCAGTCCATGTGTCCAACTCCCAGGTGCCCACTGCCCTCCCCACACAAGGCTGGGTGCTTGTATGTGAAGGTCAAGGAAGACAGTCAAGGTTCTTAAAGCCATCTCTCTGGAGGTAAAGCAGGAACACAAAATTGAGGTTCCTGCTGTTCTTCTCTTCTCCAGAGGAAGTCGCTCTTCTCAATGAGCCTAAAAGAAAGGCACTTGGTGTGCAAAGTAGTGAATAGAGGAATTTTTCACTTTCCTCTCCTTTCCTGTCATTTTGCCTCCTTACTTATTCTTTCTGCCTGCATCTACCCTGACAAAAATTACATACATACAGTAGCAAAGCAAGATTCTTCAGACAGACAGGCTTCCTAAGGCTGGAACCAATGGGAGAGAAAAAATTAGACAATCCAGTAGCACACCCTGCTCCTCTCCTTGCATGTTAACATCTATGCCCAAACTGCCATATCATTCTGTGTTCACAGATCCATCATGCTTTGCCACACCTGAAACACAGACAGAAGATAACCATGATGTTCTGCTTCCCTTGAAATCACCAATCTAACATCCTTAACTATGTTTGCATGGGAAGTCTTTATTTCCCTTTTTTTCCCCTCCATTGCACATCACAGAGGCTCCTCAATTGGAATTAAATTTGCTCTTCCTCCCACCAGCAGCCACATTTCTTTCCCATGTAACCCACACTGTAAGGGGTGGGGGGTGGCAGGAGAATAGACAAAATAGAACCCAGTCAGCTCTTTATGCTATGAGGGAAAAAAGGGGAGAGAACAAATGGCCCTGATACAGCCCAGAATGCCACTGAGTCACAGCCTTATGGAGAATGTCTACGAGGATGGGCAACACCTGCCTCCTACTAGGGTCTCCAAAATGGCTCTGGATGTCGAAAAGGTACAGACCACCTGTGGCGATTCCTCCTAACAAGCCCTTTCCAGTTGGACTACCTCTTCTCTCTCTTTATAGATTTCCCACCCACTTTTTTTTCTCTTCCTCAACACCTCCCCTTTTAACCTATTCTCCTTTGCCTAGTTTTAGGGCCAAGTAATGACAGCCTGGAACCCAGCTTAATCCATTGGTATTCAAGACAAATGAGGTTGCTGAGACACTGTCAAAAGCCTTCCTTGTCAAGCTCATCACCAATAAACATTCCAAAGGACCTACTGGATGTAGAGCACCGGTGTCATAGGCAGGGATGCAAAAAGGGCCATGTGCCCTATGGATACCCTCCTCTCCTTTTCTATCTATACGTATGAAATCATTGCACATGGAGCTGCCTTTCTCACCCATGCCTCTGTTCTATTTTGAAGTAAAATTAAGAGTTCATCCTCCTACTTGAAGGAGAAGAAGCAGATGGGGAACCAGCTCAGGTGTCTCTAAGGTGAGCACACACCAGATAACCTCAGCTATTTGTAGACATGGTGAAAACATGGTTCAAAGTGGGGTCCCACCCGCTCACTCTGATTACACCATGGTTACAGATTAGCATTTCAGCAATAAAAGCTCAGAAGAATGGAACCTAGGAGAGGATAGTGAATTTGGATTACATCCATCCTTTCTGGACAATAAAGAACTATCATCTACTGCCATGTTGAGTGACAAGGACTGTCCACCACTTCCCCCACATCCCTTTAGTATTTTGGATTGTTTCCAAGGATTGTTATAAAAAACGCCAGAATAAAAATTGGTGGGGGGGATACTTTTAGAAAGACTATTGATGCTAATGATTCTGCTACACATTTTTGAAGATCTTCATCCCAACCTGATTCCTGAATTTGGACGCCTTTGGAGTTTGGGGATGCACGGTCAGTGGAGCAAAGAGAAGAGCAGTGCACTCACCATCATGGCCCTGAACCCATGGATGATCTGATTTTCTCAAGAGTTGTCTTGGATTGCATGAGTGACTAGCTGAAGACTCATTAGCTAAGTCTTTTCCATTTCTCCTGGTATTTCTCTTTACAAGTACATTAAAATACTGCCTAACCACATTTCACATATTATAAAAATTGATGAAAGGGAAAAAATTAAAATATAAATTATATTTTTGAGGATACAAGACTAACACATGCAAACAGCACATCTCTTTGTTTAACACAAAGACTCACGTGTCGAATTCTGCACCCCTTCCACATGCACAGCATTTTAGAACTCTGCAAGATAGCCATTTTGCAAGAGTGTGGAAGTAACAGTTTGCTTGGAGGATGTGCGGGTATAAATAGATGTGTAGACAGAAGGAGAAATTTACAGCTCAAAAATAATAGCACTCACAAAATACAAATTAAAAGCAGAATATTGACAGAATTCCTTCTTTCTGAGCTTAAGATTTAAGTCCTCTTAACCTGCAGCATCCTTCAATTCCAGGTGTTCTTAGAGCAGCCCGATTCCCCACCTAGACCTGCCCCTCTGCAATAGGCCTCCCGGGATCACTGGGCCCAGTGTAAACCCTTTAGACAGCAAGTGGATTTCAGGACAACAACCACAATGATCTCAAGCATTGTTTTTTATTTTTTAAAGGGCATAGAAAGGATGCCTAGGAAGGTAAAGACAGGAGACAGGGAGAGAGGCACGTAGGTGACAAGGGGAAAAAGCCAGCCTGGAAAAAAAAAAAAGATTTCTAGATTCCCATAAAAATCAGAGCCTTGTCTCTGGGTGAATAAAATGCTATTTAAATCGAAAATCACACAGGTCTCCTGGCTGGCTGTGTCTACATGCATATATATATATATATATATATATATATATATATATACCCCCTTATGCCATCCAGTATCTTTCATGCCTACATACCCCCACCCCCACTGCCCCCCCAAAAACCCAAAACCTGTTAGATGAGAGAAGGAAAAGAAATAACATGGGAGATTTCCCTCTTTGCAATAAGCCTTTTCCCCAAAACAGCATTATTTTAATATCTTGTGACCTTTTTTTCCAAAAAGATCCACTTGAGGGACTCCAAGAGATAGATAAAACAAGGAATCCCTACCCCAGGTGAGGAAAAAATAAAATAGAATTTGCCCTACCTTGGTTTGTAGAAGCCAAACCTCTAGACGGACGGATTAAGGGAGTGAGCATGTTGGGAATGTCCAGTCTCTTCTTGCTTGCATATCCACATAAGAAAGACGAAGGATAAATGAACGGAAGATAATTTAAAATCCAATTTAGCGTAAATTTTGTTTTAATCTTGTGCCTCGAAGAGATGCAGATTCAAAGAAAAAAGATTTAATTCAAAGGTAATTCAGGGTGTGGAGAGCAGCTCACAATGCAGAATCCAGAGTAATTATTCCGTGTGCATGTGAGGTTAGTGGCTGGAATATATTTTGAATGATTCTTCTGGCAATTATGGTTTTTGATTTTTGGAGCTTTAGTGGAGGAGGCTCTGTGTGGAGAAGCTGGGGGCCGGCTCCGTCCCTCCGTGGAGCATGGTCATTCCCAAAGCGTCCCCTTCCTAAGGGGGAAAAAGAAGCGGTCAGGGTTTCATTCGAGTGTCCCCCGGAGGGTGAGAAAAATGCATTCCGAAAAAGATATCAATTCGTTTTAAGGAAAAGGGGGAGGAAACCCCGCATTTCCCACAGAGTGCACACGAGAGGAATTGAAAACAGCTGGTACCGGTCTATAAATAATTCAGAAAAGGTCTGGCTATACCATTCCTGGGACAGGCATGGATGAGAGGTGGGAAAGCCAACCTGAATGGAAGAGGAGAAAGGGAGGGAGGGAGCGAAGGAGGGAAGTGGCAAGGAAGGAGGAGAGGAGGGAGAAGAGGCACCATAGAGCAACACACACTCACACACAAGCAGAAACACAATCCCCACTTAACTCGCCAGCAAGTGCGGCCCCCAGCCCCATCTGCATTGCTGCTGACATGTCTGTCTCGCTCTGCCCATCGCCTCCAGCAGCAGCGCCTCCTCCCACCCCGGGCTTGTGCTGAATGGGTTCTGATTGTGCACGGGGTGCACACTGGGCATTTCTTGGAAGGGGCACACTGACACGCGCACACACACGCCCCCGACGCGCACGCGCCCCGCGCGCGCACTCACACTCACCCCCGCGCACACTCACGCTGCCGCCGCGCTGATGTGCAGCGCACCGGGCTTCACCTGCAACGTGTCGATTGGACGGATGGTCGCGCGCGTGGCTCCGGCCCGGGGCACCGCTGCCCGGCCCCTGCTAGGTGAGGGGATTAACCCCCTAAGAAAGAATAGAGACAGCCCTGCCCCCGCTTCCCCCACCCCTCCTCCCCAAAAGCCACGTCCAAATTAGCAAGTGCCCGGTTCTGCTGGATTTAAGAGCTTTACCTAATACCAGGTTGGTTAACGGTTTCGCTGCTTCGACCCTTTATCTGCCTGACACCCCCAAACCCCAAAATTCAAACGAGAGACTCCAAAGCGAATATTCACGTACCGGCTCTGAGCGCCTCCGCGATTGCAGTCTCCGGAGAGGGGTGGCCGGTGGCGGGGGATTGAGGGGTTCCCTTTCCTGCAAGGCAGGATTAATGATCCGTCTCGGGGGTTCTGAAGTTCACGACTCTTCTTTGCAAAGCAAAAGGATATGCATTCGGACGCCAGCACTTCGGGATTGCGGTGATCAAGAATCACCCTGACGAGCACTTTCGATAGAGCTAAGCCCCGAGATTTCCTAGAGGTGAAGAAGCCGCCGAAGGAAGTGGTTTTTGAAAGGGGGTGGGGGGACCTTCCTTTCTCAAAAAAAAAAAAAAAAAAAAAAGCTGGGGGGTGGAGAGGCAGGAGCCCAGATTCCAGTTGGTGATGCTCGGAGCCGGAGGAAGGGAAGCGGGCGGGGGCCGGCTGTGCAAGTCAAGCTCGCGGCAGCGGGAGAGGAAGAGGAGGAGGGGAGGAGGGGGAGAGTAAGAAAAATGGTATTAATCACCGGGAACGGGGGGAGGGCGGGGAGAGCACAGGTTGCCTGGTCTGGATTTGGGTCTCACACTCACAAACGTGCCCCCCACACGCACACCTACCTCTCACACACTGGCTCTGGTGGGAGGAGAAACCCACGAAGCTAGGGAAGACGTCTCTGCTCCCGGGGGGGCGTGTGCGCGCGTGTCCTCCTTCTCCACACCCCCCACCCCACCCCACCCCCAAACCCCTGCACCCCCTCACTCCTATTGCTAAGACTCTGGCGGAGGCAGCTTCCCACGTCATGTGCGGGGGGAAGCGGGGTAGGAAGGGGGAAGGACGGGGGAAAAGGCTTAACCCGAGTCCGTGGCGCCTCCTCCTGGCCGCTGTGGGGAACAGCAACGAGGGAGGGCCGCTCCCGGGTGGGGGCGCGAGACAGTGCCCCCGGTGGGCGGCCGCGCTCGGCTGCGGAAAGCGTCTCCGAGGCAGAGCTGCAGTTTGAAATCGAAGACCCTGGCTTTATTTTTCGTGAATCTGCCTTTGCTTCGTGCGTGCATTCTGTGTGCTGGGCGCGGTTTAAGGCCGGGTTCTTGCCTTCAAGGAGCTTAAGATCTATTTTGAGCACACAAAGCGGACGCGTAAAACAATATAAAATAAAGTGAGGCAAATGGAATTAGTGGCTAAATTGTATAGTACAGGCTATACACGTGCTTGGCTGACTGCTAGTGAAGGTTTGAGGAGTTTGGGTTTTTTTCCTTAAAGTCGATCCTGTTATTTAAAGACCTTGAGAAGATGATGAGACAGGTGAATAACCCCTAAATGAAACTGGATTTCCTAACATTTTCAAAGGCAAACATCCATTCATTTCTCTCCCTCTTAAACTGTTTTATATTTTAATAGCGCTTGCCACCACCAGTAGTATTATTCATTTTGGGTATTAATATTATTGTATATGCATCATGTTTATTCTCATCCATTGTCTTTTCAAAGATCCAAATTATTACAGTGGTGGAGCATTTTCAGAATGGTTGTATTACGGGCTTCCCACCAACATTCCTGAGGTGTGCGGTGCGAACACACAAGAAACAAGGCTGTGTGAAATGGATACACCTAGTTAGCTTGGAACTTTAGTCTATGTGGAAGACATCAGATGTGTTTTGCTGTTCTATAGACCAGACAGTATTCATAATACTTCTGAACTACAGTAATTCTTTCATGTTTCCTGGTTTTTCTTAGGCTTAATCTTTGAATCTAAGATTTTGAAGACACATACAAACACATAAGCATCGCATGAAAACACAAATGCAGTGTGTTCGCATGCAAATTATTCTTTCTAAGCAATGGTTATTGCTATTTTTCTAAGACAGGGTCACAGCAGATCTTCCACCCCTTTGGAGAACTACAAAACCACCCCAGAGTTGCTGTGCTTTCTTGGTATACAACAGCCAACCCAACCTCCTTTGTGTGCTGATTTCCAACTGTTAGAATGTGGATTCTAGGATGAGTATAGAATGCAGAAATCAAGGGCCCAGTGGAGCTTTCCTGAAACATTCTTCCCTGAGTCTTCCATGAATGGCCATTATCTTCAGAGTAATCTAAGCTCCCTCAAGGACCTTCATGGGTTGACCTTTAATCTACTTAAAAAATTTTTTTAACCTCATAGCTCACCTTCCCCTTCCTCTCCCCAATCCCCTTCACCAAAATTATACTTTTTTTTTGTTTTCTTTTCCTCCCTACCTGAACTCAGCAATTCCATTCCATACTGTTCACTTTTGCAAGTATAAAGGAAAGAATGAACTCTCATACTCCCTCTACCTAATTAAGTCCACCCTCCCCTTCAGTTTCTAGCTCAAGTCCCACCTCCTCCGGGGATATTTTTTGGTCAACCAAACCTGAATTTATTTCTGTAACAATTTCAAGGATTTTAAAATGAGAGATGGCATCTCACCAACATCTCCTCCGACTCACACCCCCTGCATTTGGACATGTGTAGAAGAGCTTGATCAGTTATCACAATGATTGTTTGATACTTCTGGCATGTATCATCCAGGTACCAGAAATACTACACATACCAAATTGGATGTTTGGTACTGCATTATGAAAA
The DNA here is from genome assembly GCA_023783475.1 of Daubentonia madagascariensis. Taxonomy (NCBI): domain Eukaryota; kingdom Metazoa; phylum Chordata; class Mammalia; order Primates; family Daubentoniidae; genus Daubentonia; species Daubentonia madagascariensis. The sequence goes on from JAKFHU010001244.1 coordinate 2,368,344, forward strand.
ACTGGCCCTCCAAAAGGAAAAATAATACCTCCATAGCTATTCATGTTGAACCATATGAAACTGTTGATACTCAATCATATGAAATTGCCAGTGGTATGAAATAGTCATGATTGACCTATAATAAAAACACAATTTCATAAGGTTAGTCTTAATATTGTATTCTTATGCATATTTCCTGTCTTCCCAACTGGTTGTTTAGCTCCTTAAGGGGCTAGACCACCATCTAGGTTATCCATATACACAGTACCTGGCTCAATTCCAGACATGTGGTAGGAGTTCAATAAATATTGTTTTAATGACCATTTGAAACCACTTTCCCCAGCAGTTTTTCTGACTCTGGAATAGCTAATTCTAGGGACCGTGCAGGTGCAGATGGTAAAGTGGAAAGTTGTATCCCTTGTCCATGGTATCCATTGCCCACTGCCCATGCAATGGGACCAAGACCTCTCTTTGCATTTCTCAGACCCCCTGTTGCTCAATTGCTCTTCTCACAAACAACATTTGCCTCCACGGACCACAAACCTTTCAATAAAAGGATTTTAAGGACCACCCAGACTCATGAAATTTGAAACACCGTTTCTTAATGTTGCAAATACACATTTCCGAACTCCTAGTCAAGTCAGGCAGCACAGAAAGCAATTTTGACAATACAAAATGTGGGATTGTATTTCACAGCATTGTTTATCGAGGAAAAGCTCTTACCCAGGGCTGCTAATGACACTGTTGGAGATATTCTGCCAGTTCACTTGACCCAAAGAAAGGATCCCAGGAGATGCAAACACTCTTGTCCATGGCCCAATCAGCAGATGCAAAGCCCATTCCTTGCCTGCGGGGAAAAAAAAAAAAGTACAGTTATCTGGCAACATTTTTTCAGATCAAACACTAGTACCAAAGGGTAGGGCCTGAAGCTTATACAATTTGAGGTCCCTCTTTAAGAGAAAGAATACAAAATTTGGTGTGAAAGTGAATATTTACTTAAAATGAGAAAATAAATCACAATGATTTAAAAATTCTTTAATACCTATACATGCTACAAAAATAAAAAATTTAAATCATTACTTTTGTTAGTTAAACTGCCTGACACTTCTGTAATATTTGCTTTTGTACATTTTTTGATCACATACTCTTTTAGCAGCTCTTCATATTATGATTTAAAGTATCACTTTCTATGAAGATAATAGAATTTTTAAAATCCAGTTTGTTCTTCAAAATGGCCATTTGAAAATTGTTTTTCATTATAGATAATTTATAAAAATGATCTACTTGAGTAGTAATGCAATGTACATTTTTAAGGATTGTAGTCAAATTTGGAAACACCTTTATCAAATTTCTTTTATATATAATATGCAGGGTTACAAGGATTCACGTTTTCTTGTATAGTGACTAATCTTAAATATCCCTTGAATTGATGACTCTCATTAACTAGTTAGTAATGTATTATAAGTTTTACGTTATCTTCCTCAATGTCAGTATTTTGTCTCAAACCAGCCAGAAATTTAAATCTTTTCCCAATATGTTCATATGATTCACTCCTTTCCATTAACTGGATTATCAAACAATCCAGGAGCCTATTCATCATTTCTATTCAAAATTTCTCTTTTTTTCTTAAAGAATTATACTTTTGATATGATTTGGGAAAAAAAGTTGCAATTTGCTTCTAGATGTCAGATTAATTTCTATTGATGTCAGTGCTTGTCTTTATCTTTTCAGTTTCATATTACATTAATTTTTATCTGAGTTTTCTCTTAATTCTTTAATAATTAAGTGTAGATAATAAAAGAAGGAACTCTTTGAGTATGTCCCAAACAAGTCTGTAATTTCTCACTTGTTTTTGTAAAATGTCCCAGATGTCTTTCCAAATTGCAATTAAAGTAGCACGATCAAACTTTAGCAACTTTTTGAATAAGCTTTTTTACTTACATCCCTGTGTTTGAGTTTCTCTTCCCAGCCTATGAAAAATTTTAGAACCTTAATGTCAAGGTACTCATGTTACAAGGCTTGAGCAGCTTTCTAATGGGAAACATTACACTTAGATTCTTTAAAGAAAATTTGAACTTTCATGTGTGTTTAAAATACTCCATTTGTGAGAAACATCTGAAAGAGAAAAAAAAAAGTTACAAAATACCAAAGTGGTCGACAATTTGAGGTAAGGAAGAGACAGCTTTTTCTCCAACTAGAATATGGAGATGATCCACAGAGTATATGTCCTGTGACACCTTCGTATCACACCTGGAAGCCTTTCCTTCATTGGGACAGCCAGCAATAACCTAACTCTACAGGCAACTGATTGCAATCCTCATAGATATATCTCACTAAACCCAAATTAAAGTATTCCCAATTCAACTTCCTCCTAGTTTCATCTCAAAAATGCTCACCACTATTCCAGCAACACCCAGAGTGAGGGGAAATCTGACAGGGAGTTGGAATGGAAAGAGACAGCAATCTTAAATGGTTGCAGTTAAAATACACTACTTTTGCAAATTTTACTAAAACACTCGGACACATAATTAGAGCCTCTCCCACATCCTTAGAAGAAGCCCCAAGTGAGGGGCTATGAATCCGAAGCTGGATTAGCTTCAAAGTCAGTCTGCCTTGGTTCGTTACCTAATGTAAAACAGGCTTCCTGGTTTCTAGACAAAATATTCGAATGATTTTTATCTTTGAAAAATAATTCGTTAAAGCCTCAGTTGACAGCATGCATATTAATGCCTTCTGCTAAATCCAATCCATCTTATTTTGCTTGCAGTTTTTGGAGTGTACAGGAGACATAGGGAGAGCATTCAATTTTAATCACTCTCACAAGCATACTAAGATCCTACCTTCATTACTCTTTTAAAAGAATCTCTATTTTGTTATCATAATAATATTAATTATTCAACTTGGGCAGTCCTTTTTCAAAGGGAGAGTTAAACAACCTTCATCCCCTTGTCTGAAGACCTGCCTGTCCTCCAACAATGAGAAAATTATTCATTATCCACTGTGGTTTATTGAGCCTGTGTGCGTTGTAACCACACACTTACAGACATTTACATTATGTATGTAGGGAAATAGTTCTTTCATACTTCTCTAAATCTGCCCTTTTCTTTTTGAAATTATACAAGGGGCAGAAAGGAGGCAAGAAAGAAGGAATAAATAATGCTGTTTCAGAGAGAAGAATGACTGTATCTAGAAAGGAAGAAATACAAGATACCATGTGACAGTAAGTGTTCTCTGTACTAGAGAAAGGGGAGAATTTGCATGGTGTTATTTCTAGCATCACTCAACTCCTGCAGGAACACACCCTCAATGGAAATAACCCCCTATTAAGCACAGTTAGAGTTGGCACTGTCTTATTAATTGTATTTTTCCCCTCCAGCACAGCAAAGATACGACAATGCTGTGTCTGACCCAGCTGGGCTTTTTTTTTTTAAAGAAATCCTTTAGAATCTTAATTTTATCTATATGAATAGGTTATCCCTTTTTTTCCTCATCAAAACGCTTTGGAAAAAACTATCTGTAGTCTCAACATTATTATGTAGAGAAGACACATTCTCCTGGTGTTTTACTTTCAGATTATTCAAATTTCTTGAGAAATGTACCCTAATTTCTTTAACTACAGACAATATGGATGAGAGACTCTATCTCTATCTGAAGGCATTTTGAAACATCTCATTACGACAGGCAGTCGGATAATGATGTAAATGATAAAACAAAATGGAGATCAATTTTATACCTCTTCTTTCCACCCTCGCCACTTCATTCTCTTCTGTGAATTTTTTAAGGCTGTTCTTCGTGTATCAGTGCCCCAATATTCTTTTTCCATTTAATACCTGTCTCCTTCCATGTGGCCCTTTCCTCCTGGAACAGGCCCTATCATCATCCTCCAGGGAGATACCACCTCTTTCTCATACTGCTTCAGAGGGTTCTTTTATCTTCTAGAGTAGCTGTTACTGGTAGTGACCACTTCTGGAAAAGATATACAGCCCCTCCGCTCCCACCACCCTGCACCCTTCCCACTGGCAGCAAAGAGAATTTATGTGGAGCCCAGTTAAAAAAAATAAGGACAAAACATCTCAGGGATCTCCTACTTGAGTTGAGGGGAAAAAAGAGCCTACAGAGAGACCTTGACAGGCAGTGGAGAGGACACGGAGTAACAGGGGTGTGTGACATTCATGTGTGGTGACTGGGGTGCCACAAAATAAATGAGAAATTGTGTGAATTACACTAGATTTCATTAGAGCACAGGTGCACACACACCCACACACACACCCCTAGTGCCTGAGGAGAATTCTGAGGTGCCCATCTGAGGTCATGGGGGGCTATTCCTCCCATGTCCCTAACCCACACTATTAACTCAGCCTGAGAGGTTGTAATGTAAGCTCCACAGGTTCACTGCTATGTTCCCACACCTAGAACAGTGTCTGAGTGAATAAATGAATGAATGACTTGTAAGAGAACCTGAAGAATGAGATATATAAATATTTAAAGAAGGATTTTCTATGCCTCTATAATAGCTGCCGTATAATGACCCTACTTGAACTTCTCAACAGTGATGCAATTTAGTTCAAACTGTCCCTTGACATGCTGGTTCCTTCACTGTCTGGTGCCAACTTACCTCTCCTCTGTAGCTGAATTAAAAGTAGAATTACCATTTGACCCAGCAATCCCACTACTGGGTATTTAACCAAAGGAAAAAAAGACATTCTATAATAAAGACATCAGCTCGCGAATGTTTATAGCAGCACAATTCACAATTGCAAAGATGTGGAAACAACCCAGGTGCCCATCAATACACGAATGGATTAATAAAATGTGGTATGTATATACCATGGAGTATTACTCAGCAATAAAAAACAATGGTGAATTAACACATCTGGTATTATCCTGGGTGGAGCTAGAGCCCATTCTTCGAAGCGAAGTGTCACAAGAATGGAAAAACAAGCACCACTGGTACTCACCATCAAATTGGTACTAACTGATCAACACTTACATCACACAGGGCAATAATATACATCAGGGGGCGGGCAGGCGGGAGGGGGTGGAGGGGATGGGAAAACTCTCACTGAATGGATGCGGGAGCACAGTTTGGGGGATGTCCATGATTGTAGCTCTGACACGGGCAGTGCATGGGCAATATATATAGCCAAAGTGTTGTACCCCCATAATATTCTGAAATTAAAAAAAAAAAGAAAAATAAATTTTGTTTTCAAATTGAGGTTTGTTTTCTTTTTAAATTTAGATTTTGGCTTTCTCAAAATTATGAAAGCAAAGGGTTTAAAATAATCAAGGAGCTCAACAGCAGTTCCCTGATCCCTCTCCACCACAGTTTCTCACTCCCTAAAAGCCTCTTTCAGCCCTTTGAATTGAAATTTTTGGCATTTACCCTCACAACTCAAAATGGCACTTACGTTGCTACTTCTTCATTTTTTAGTTCATTCAGTACCATTTGACATCCTACAACGGAAGACAAGGGTTCGCCTCTCTTTCTCCAAAAAACAAAAAAATTTAAAAAAACAACTCTCATGTACCACACACATGCACTCTTCCTATCCCCATATCCTCAAATATATGTATATCATAATTATTCTTAAATTAATATCCAGGGTTTACAGTTGTCCCATAAATGGCATAAAAGTCCTTTATCATGTATTGTATTTGGTTATTCATCTCTTTAATCTCCTTTAATCTAAAATAGTTTCTTCATCTCATTTTGTCTTTCATGACATTGACATTTTTGAATAGTCTGGGCCAGTTATCATATTCTGGATTTGTCTGAGGATTTTTTCCCCTGATGAATTGATTAAGGATAAACATTTTTGGCAAGGTGATATTGCAAACTTCTGTAGCTTATCATATCAGGAGGCATGAAATGCCAGTTTGTCCCATTATTGGTGGTACCAAATTTGATCATTGATTTGGAGGTATCCACCAGATATCTCAATATAAAGACAATTTTTCCCATTTGCAATTAATAAGTAACCTGTTGCATGATAATTTGAGACCATGCTCCCATATATCTGTTTCCTAATAACTTAAGGACAGAGAGTATTAAAAAGAAATCTTAAACTTCAGATAATATGTCTGTTGTTGGTAGTGGTATTAGTATAGTAGTTATGAACAGAGCTGGGAAATTTTATATATATATAAGTTCTTTCCACTAAAATGGCCTAAAAACAATGACATTCCAGTAGCAATGAACACGCCTAGCACCCAGATCCTGGTTTCTAAATACCATTTCCACTTAAAAGAAAAAAACAAGGATCCTTGGAGAAGTGGAAGATTCCAGGGCTGGGTCAGGGAAGTGAAAGTTGGATCCAAAACACCTTATTTGGCCCAAAAGCAAGGAAGTGCTCTAACATTAACAGAGACATGTCAAAAGAACATGGGATCCAGCATAAAGGGTCTCCCACTGGCCAAATTTGGGACTATTTTAGCTTAAAAGAATAATGACCGTTATTGATGTGACACATTGAATAAAAAAGGAATCCATTAGTCCTTAGGGATACTCAAAGGGTGATGGGTGGAGGAAGAAAAGCCCTTCTTTATAAATATTCCCACTAATAAATGCTGAAGGAATGATAGAATTAGGAAATCACCATTTTACAACCTCCAGTGCAATAATTGATCATCAATGAATGCTAATAAATGTTTTTTTGATGATGACCTTTGGCAAGACACAATCATACAAGGCACTTAATCTTTTTTTGTTTTGTTTTGTTTTTTTGAGACAGGGTCTCACTCTGTCTCCTGGGCTACAGTGTAATGGCATGATCATAGCTCACTGCAACCTCCAACTCCTGGCCTCAAGTGATCCTCCTGCCTCAGCCTCCCAAAATGGTGGGATTACAGGCGTGAGCCATCATGCCCAGCTGGCACTTAGTCTCAATTTATAAAAATTATTTTGCCCTTTTTAAAAACTTCAAAATGTATATTCTCTCACATCTTACAAATACAAATACCCCTTCCACTTCATTCATTTTGACTAATATGTTTCATGAACTCTTCCAAATTTTCTTCTTTGCAAAATTTTTCTTCTATCCATTGGTTGATTGCTGTGAGCAATGATTCATATATAATTCAGTAGCTGTAGGGAAAAGTCCTTTAGCCTCTATTTAGGAAAAAATTATGAATTTCTTCTTTGAACAAAAATATTTTCCAAATTTCTTTTTACAAAATGCTGAAACACATCTCTAAGTTAGTTAGCTGGTTTACTCTAAATTCAAAACTACTAATTCAAAAAATGTTAACCAAACACTAAATATGTGTGAAGCAGAGTGCTAAGTATTGTTAGAAAAATAAAAATAAGTAAAACACATCCCTGCCTTCCAAAAGTTTGTAGTCAGCCTTGCTCCATTCAGGTGGCTATAACAAAATACCATAAGCTAGGTAGCTTTTAAACAACAGAAATTTATTTGGAGGCTGGGAAGTCCAAATTCAAGGCACCAGCAGGTTCAGTGTCTGGTGAGGGCTTGCTTTCTGGTTCACAGATGATGTCTTCTAGCTGTGTCCTCACATGGTGGAAAGAGCAAGGGGTCTTTCTCAGGACTCTTTTATAAGGGTATGAATCCCTTTCATGAGGGCTGTGCCCCATGACCTAATTACCTGCCAAAGGTTCCACCTCCTAATACCATCACCTTGGGGATTAGAATTTCAGCACATGAATTTTTGGGGGGACACAAACATTCAGACCATAGCATAGTCTAAAGAAAAGAAGTCAATATGTAAACAAAGAAGGAATAAAATGCAGAGCTATTTAATGCCTGTCATAAAGACAAAAGGAAAATTCTAAGACCCCAGATAGAAGGAAGACACATTCATTCCAACTGGAGTGTGAAAGATTGCTTTATTGGCCTCAATTCTTCATCTTTTCATATAATCACACCCTTTGCCATGCAACTCTGCATTGCTCCCCCATTATGGAGAGGTGTACTTCCCTACACCTTGAGTTGGGGTTGGGCAGTGTGACTTGATTTAACCAACAGAATGAGGCAGAATTGATGGAGTGCCACTTCCACATCCAGGTCTCGAGGAACCTGCGTATTTCTGCTTGAGCTCCCTCGCCTTTGCCACTGCCATGAGGAGAGCACGTCTAGACTAGCCTGCTTATCCTAGGAGGAAGGAAGGCCATGCAGAGCAAAGCGGAGTCACCCCAACTGAGGCCAGCTTACTTACAACAATGTCCAGCCAACCTATAGATCAGCAAGAATACATACTTGGTGTTTTAAGCCACTGAGTCTTAGGGTGGTTTGTTGTGGAGCAATTTTATGGCAATAGCTAACTGATACACAGAGTGATGAAGGAAATCTTGCATCTCAGAGAGTGTGATACTACTTCTGAACTTAGAAGGAGTAAGATTTTGATAGCAAGAGCAGGAGTTAGACCATTGCAAGCTGAAGGAAAAGCATGGGTAGAAATTTAGAGGCACTTTCAAGTAATAGCAAGAGATGGAAGAACATAGGAAGAGTATTGGGGCATGTTCTGGAGGCTATTGAATTTTATGCTAAGAAATCTGTATTTTATTTTATACCCTATGGTTCTGGAGGAGGAGAGGAATTTGATCTGGCTTAAACTTTTGTAAAATAATGTTGGCAATAATTTTGGCCAAATTCAATGGAGGAAAAAGGAATCAAATTAAGAATGATTTATTCCCTGCTATGTGCTGAATGCCTTGCCTTGATTACCTCCTATAGCCTCTCAACAATCCTATAAAGTAAACATTGGTATCCCCTTGTACAGATGAAGAAAAGAACACAGACAGATTAAGTGAACTTTCTCCAAATCCTACAGCTAGAAGAGATCGAGCCAGGGTTCAAGGTCAGTTTGCATGACAAAAAAATGTGCTCTTCCTACTATCATTATTGTGCCTTCCAAATATTGGATGCAGGCAGACAAATTAGGAGATTATTGCTCTAGGAAAGTGGTAATTAATTATGGCAGTGGCAATGAGAAAAGAGAAGAGGGAATATATTTTAGAGAGATTACAAATAATTGTGTTTATTTATTTATATTGTCAGAGTAAAACTTCCAGAATACATCAACCAGCTGAATATGTGTGGTGATGGAGCATGATAAAAAGATTCCGCATTTTTTTAATCATAGCTAACCAAAGTATTTCAATGCCACTAAGATAGAGGACACAGGGAGAGCAGGTTTGGTGGTAAGAAACCTAATACAGTAAGTTTAGTTACCATTATAGGAAGCTTCTGACTAGTAATAATAATGTTATTAATAGCTATCTCTCATTGAGCACTGTTCTAAGGCACTGTTCTTAGTGCTTTGCATGAATTAATTCATCCACCCACACAATAACACTATGAGGTAGGTGCTGTTATTATCCCATTGTATTGATAAGGAAACTGAAGAACAGAGTAGTTAAGGAACTTGCCCAAGCAGCAATGCTGTTTGGATATGAACACAGGCAATCTGGCTCTAAGACCACACTCTTGACAACTACACTGTTGAATCCATCAGTAAAGGGTCCTCCAGCATGGACAGGCACTAGTGTCAATAGTTGTGTTAGTCAGGAGAGTCAAGGTTATTCCCCAGTGAAGAGCCCCCAAACCACAGTGGCTTAACAGAACAAAAGATTACAACTTGCTCTCTTAAAATCCACTGCAGATTCAAGCAACCCTTCAAGACATAGTTCTCCATGTGCTGACAAAAGTCTCTGTTAGATCTTATGTCACTTTCACGGCAACATGTGCTACCAAGACAGCAGCAGTAAGGAAGGAGAGGATGACATTTCTTGAACTGGTAATTAAATGTTTGAGTCTGAAAGTGATACATCTCACTCCTGCCCACAACCCATCCATCAGGACTACTCCCATGGCCAAGCCCAGCTTCATGGAGGGAGGTAGGTGCAATGCCACTGAGACAGAGCAGAGCCGTATTGTTGGGCAGCAGTGATATCTATGTCCTCATTTATGCTGCCTCTCATAACATTAGACATTTGGGTCTTAAAACTCAAGATCAAGGTGAAAGCACTAATTTGAAATGTACTTGAATAAGCATATGTGTACTTATCTATTCTGATTTCTATCTCTCTTCTCAGGACCCAGGGTGGTGGGGCTCTGTTCCCTGCCCCCACGGCCATTCCAGTCCAAGGGGGAGGGGAAGGACTGAAATATCAACTGACATGAGGCATACGCTTTGTGAACTTCAAAGCACAACTTGAATAGTATCATTCTATCAGATGGTAGGATCTTTATTTACCTTCAGTTACACATTAGCCAGCCATTTAGCAGCCATGGAGCACCTAGACCAAAGGCATTCTACTTGGCACGGTGGAAGATATAAAATTATTTACGACCTATCCTTGCCCTCAGGGAGTTACAGTTTAACTAAGGAACCAGGCTGTGCCCATGAAATGTTAACAAACATAAGCAAAGCAGCAGAAAATATGTGACACTGAGCACTTCTAATAGGAAATACTATCCCAGAGATCATTGAAGAAAAAAATGTGGAATGTTTTGAAATGGTTTTATAACAGTATCTTAACAGTTAAAGAAGTAGCAAACTCAAATGTATGAAGTATCCAAGTATAAGAATGGTGCAGACTTTGGTGAGCTAAAAAGTATATGCTCAGACTAAACGCTTTCAAATTCTGGCCAGGTGTGTGTACGTGTGTGTGTATGTGTGTGTGTGAGAGAGAGAGAGAGAGAGAGAGAAAACACGTGCATGGACAATTAAACACTATATGAATCAAACAAAACAGAACTTCTTGGCAAGACTGTAACCTCTGGTTGAGAGAACTTCCCTAGGGACGTTTTGTGTTGATTGATAGCAAATCCTTACATTACAGAGGTAAATTTCTGACAGTGACAGTTCAGTGGAAAGGCAGGGGGAGGTTAGGGAGATCCGAGAGGGTGGGCTTCAGGATCTCTGCTGTCCCTGAGAAATCCTGGCAGGGATCAGGTAGAGTTTGCCTGATCTATTAATAGTAAAACGAGTCAGTATGATGCAATATGTAGGTAACCGAAACACGTCTTGCCTCAATTATCACAAATTTCAATTTAAGAAGGTTAAAATTAATGAGGTTTTCCTGTACTTTGAAGTTATATTTGATGGTGTGATAAATGTTAGAACTAAAAACTTAACAAGTGTCTAATAATGTCAACATCTAATGGGGAAACAAGGCGGGGGGGAGAACAATTAACTAACATAATTGCCGAAGGAACAATAGATTGGCTTAATTAAGACCTTCCAAAGAAATATGCCATCATGCTGTAGATTTTCTAGAGTTTTTAAAGAGTGTACTTTTACCCTTGACACCATGTTTCTTAGAAATTTGGTTAAGCAGAGCATTCACTTTAATGTCTTCTCTTACCCTCTGACCCCTAAAGATGATTGACCATCCAATTTCATTTGAAAAGAACTTAAATTTAAAGCTATTAATAAAGATTCAAAAATCTTTTCTTCTGTACATATTTTAATTACCTTTTCGTTTAAAGAACACTATAGCCTGTACTTTAATTTTAAAACAGCTATATATGTCATTTGTTTCAATCTTTATAGATATATATGTATATATTTAAATTTTATGTAGTTGCAATATATGTGATTATTACTTGTGGCTTTTTTTTTTCATTTAAATCTACTTTTTATGTAATTTTCTAGGTATCTACATTGGTCACCTATTTATCAAGATAAAGGCTGCAATTTGCTAATCTATCCCTTAAGGTTTGTTTCCAGTTTTTTAATACAATGAATAATTTGCTATAAACATCCGGATACAAAACATACACTTTTTTCCCTCAGAAGTATTTATTTGGGATGCACTCCCCAAAGTGGGATTATTGATCACCGAGTACTATCATACGTATTGTTTTTATTTCCAATTTTCTCTAGAAAGATTACATGAGTTTTCAAAATTTTACTTGCACCTCTTTTTCTGCTGCCCTGAAAACTTGGTTTTTACTACTTGATATACATTTGTTTATATAACACGAGAGGAGGGGCATCTCCTCTGGCCTTTCATGTATTTTTCTGTAGCTATCACCAAGCACATTGACAAGTGTTCATTCTTTCTTGTGTGCCAATGGTTTATGCCTCTTCTTTGGCCAGTTGTTCTACAGAGAATACATATAACTTTATGTATCTATAATCATTCGCTTTACATCATATCTATTGCATTTATTTTGCATATTTTCCCTAGGTAGGATAATACCCTAATTTTGAAGTTTTTCTATTAAGAATATTTATCACAGAAATATTTACAGAAATTCCTAACTACCATACCGTAAACTTCCAGAAACTTAGTTTGCTTTGGCCTAAATTAGTCTCAGTCCGGGGCTGAAAGTTTGGGCAATTGTTTCTTCTTTTTTGCAATGTGGCTTTAGCACTTCGACTTCATGACTTGCCCAGGAAGACCAGCATTATGGATGCTGGCCAAGATCTCACTAGAAATAGAAATAAATAAAAATTCACAATAATTGAGCACTGTTGAGGAAAGGGCCATGTTTTTGCAGCAATGTTAACTCTGTCTCTTTTCTCCAACAGCAATGGTCATCCACCACTTTAAAGTTAAAGGACCAACAGCCTCACTTCTTGAGAAATTCTCTGTGCTTTCTGAAGCTTCATCCCCATTATGGAAAAAAATATTGCATTAGGAAGTTCACTGAAACAACTTTGTGGAATTCATTTCCAAATTGGTCTCATTTGTTCCCATGGTTTCAAACACCATCTATACAATAATGATTTCCAAAAATCATTTTTGTTGTAGGAGTTCCTCATATATTTTGGAGATTAGCAATAGCAATAGTCTCTTAATTGTTCTTCCAACTTCTAGACTCAACCCCCTCACAGACAGCACAATACAGCAAAATTTCTTTTAAAAACATACATTGATCATGGCATCTCCCACTTTATTTGTTTATTTTTTTGCAACAACTCCTTCCAAATGAAACCTCTCACTTTAAAATCTTTTGACTCTCTCATATCACTTACAGGATTAATTTTAAAGACCTTAGGCTGGCACCAATTTGTGTAGGATGTTTGTTATTTGCAAAATGCCACCAACAGGCAGATAAAGACTTGGCTTGTTGATTCTATAATACTAAATTATACTATATCTCTCACATCTTCATGTGGGTTTTCTTTCCGTTTATAACACAGATCTTATATGGCTAAGTGGAAATAGGAATACAGTTTATGACTGTATCTCAAGTTTCTCTGTGCTTTCACCTTAGGAATACAGTCATGTGCCACAACAATGTTTTGGTCAACTACAGATTGCATATACAATGGACCACATACACAACAGTGATCCCATAAGATTATAATGCCATATTTCTATTGTACCTTTTCTACATTTGGATATGTTTAGATACACAAATACTTACCATTGTGTTACAATTGCTTACAGTATTCAGTACAGTAACATGCTGTACAGATTTATAGCCTAGGAGCAATAGGCTACACCATTATAACCTAGGTGTGTAGTAGGCTGTACCACATAGGTTTGCGTAAGTACACTTTATGACATTCACACAAGGATGAAATCGCCTAGTGACACATTTCTCATACTGTATTCCTGCTATTAAGCAATGCATGACTATAGATACTTATATTCTCCAATCCAATTTCTATACTTTTTAGAGGGCAGCTTGCAAAATGCTGCATAAATTGTAATGATTCTTATTAACTCAAAGTGGATTGATGCTTGTCAACACATTGGGATTTAATGCTTTTAATACTGTGACCATTTAATATGTCATAGATGCTAATAATGCATTAAATATATCTCGTGGTGACATATGGATTATATCAGAATCACATAATACAAAAATTACACTAACTGCAGCGACAAAAAAATCAATGCTTCTTTAGATCACAGTTTAAGCTCAGAAAGAATAGGAAAGAATCTCATACAATTGATGAATTGAGTGTTTTGTTGACTTCTTTGTACTTGAATAATCAGTCCTCCAAAATGTTTTGCCAGTTCCATATGTAAAAATTTTCTTTTAAAATATTGTTAATCACTGAATAGCAAAGCTCCTTTTGCTCTCATCAAATTATATTTCAAGATCATTTCCAGGATTTAATTTCATCCTTTCCCAGTTGGATGATTTTCCACTGTAGTCTTTCTTTTTCTAAATAAAACATTTGCAAAGAACCATCTCATTCAGGGAACAGAATATGATAAAACATCTTCTTGTGCTTAAACTTTTGGGTTATTCAAAGGCATCTTTAAGATGACTAGTCTTTGAACATGTGCCATAGAAAGACACATAATGGAAGTTTATTCGATATTTTGTAGGATCTTATTTATTCTTGCCACTTTGCCTTTCTTCCCTTTGCTCACTCTAACAAGTTGGGTGGCAGAGGAGCTGAAAGAGATGGCATTACAGAGAGAGGTGGCTGACCAGGAGAGGGATGTTCTCCTTTTCCCGATCCCTCTGGATTCTGCTGTCCCAACTGTATCTGAGGATCGTTTCCCTGTTTATGAGGAACCCTCTTCATTCCTCTTTAGAGGGCCCCCCTCCCTCCTTCTTCATGGGGTCCTGTTTCCAGAGAATTTTGCAGCAAAATTTTTCTAAAATACTTTCTCTAAACTTCAACTCTTATTTTACTCTCCAAATGGTGATTTGGGGCTCAATTTTTATAAGGATATAATTAAAAATTGTATCCAGAGCTGAAGCTATCTTTGAGAGTGAAGGTCATATTTTCATTAAAAAGATATGTGTCCACTTATACTGCTGGAAATATTTCTTGTTCCTGAACATTACTCTCTGTCAGTTTCTTAAAAATATATATAACATATATTGAAACATATAACATATATGTTTACATATAACTTATAACATATAACTTAAAAATATATATAACATATATTGAAACATATAACATCTGAGGATGTTATATTCCTAGTCATTCCTACTCACTACACAGATGTGATGTGAACAATAACTAATAAGGAATGTTATAAAGTCTTCTATAATCATTGCATGCTCTATATTGATCAATAATTTTAGCATTGATAATTCCTGAATAAAACTTTATAGACAGAAATGAAACCCACATGTGTTAGTGCCATCCCAAAGTTTGAAAGCCAGTTGTAACTTAAATATAGTGAAGTCCCATCAAAAATTATCATTCACACCATATGTTTTATAAACCTACTCATTATAGTGTTTCTTTTTTCATTTCTACATTTAATAATAAGTGTTCATTTGATATATTTTTTAAAATGAATGAAAAACACGCAAGTGACAAAAATGAAGCAGTTAGCAAAAAGAACAGCTCTGGGCTTGTAAACTAAATTACAAGGTTTTAGCATGGTGTCCAAAAAGGCCACAAATTAAGATTGTTACTCATGTTCAATTATTAAGGCCATATTTGCAGAACAAGCAAAAAAATCACTTTTAGTAATAGAACAAGGTATGCAATTATTCTAAAGGAGGTGGTAGAAAATCTGGTTACTGGCACTTAGTTAATGGTTTGGTAAAGGTCATTTTTCTTACTTTTAGTATATTTTTGAAAGAAGCACTGGACAGAGCCACATGAGTCTCTTTCTTCCTAAAATGTACAATGCTGGCAAAATTTTTCCTCCATTCTCTTGTGCTACCTTGTAAGCCCCAAAGTCATCAAAGCCTCCAGGGAAGGAAACAAGGTAAAAAAGAGGGGCTTTCTTCATACCAGCTTTGTGGTCTTCCTCCCTTCGTGAGCTAACTTAGCATTCGTTCACCCTTCTGGGACCTCACATGCACTTTTATTTTCTCCTTCCACCTTCAAAAAAGTCCTGGGCATAAGAAAATCACACAGTTCCCAAGAGAAACACCAGGAAGAAAATAATTCAACGGTCCAGTGTTCATTATTTTATTTAGCTCACTAGAAGCACTAGACCCTCGCCTTACTCCTTGCTCTGTTGAGAAAAGTACAAAAACAATTTCCAGGTTATCAGTTCCAACTTCAAACTAGGAGCTTCAAATTCCTGCCCAATGGTAATGGTGGAAGTGCCTTGCCAGTCCATTAACTCTATTGGCATTCCTAAGTGGGACCTAAGTACATTGGACTGGCTGTGCTCAGAGCTTCTGTCAGTTCCAGATGAAAACATGAATTGCTTTTAGTCAAGGGAAAGGTTCTCTGATTCTGTGTGCTTCAGCCTAACCCTCCGAGGTATTCATCCTACCTAGAAAACACATCTCTAGATTGCTTCCTCCCTACTTCTCAAAGAAGTGGAATTAATAACAGTTTTTAAAAGAATTCCCAAGTTAAAAACACATAAAACTCAATGTTATCTTTTCTAAAATAGTCTTTTCTAATATCTGATTCCTCTTTTGGCCGAAGAAATAAAGATTTTTAATGATGTTTTCTCCTGAACGCTGTAATGCAGGCTAGATTTTTCTCCCTTTTGCTTTATTTCTCCATGTCTTACTGACATCAGTCAAGTCAGATTAGGTTAGGAGAAGAAAAAGGAGACATAGAATAGGGTAAATCAGGCACGTTCCTTGACATAATTGATTGCTCTCAATATTATGTTTATCAAAAAAAAACCCCACATTCATTATGACTGAATATAAATAAAATTCTGGTCTATAAGTCAACATTTCAGAAAAATACTAATTGGATTGTTTTCCTTTTAACTAGAGGAGCACCACTCTTGCTTAGTAGCATGGTTGAAAAATCTGTTATAATTTAAGAAATTGGGGAATTGGATGGGTTGTTACCATGCCCCAGTATGTGTAAATCATTCCTGAGCCAGTAAACTAATGCTCACTGACAGGAAACACAGCAGCAATAGCAGCAAGCTACTAGTTAAGAGTGGGCAGTACAAAAGTGGAGGCAGGAGGAAGGTCATTTTCATTTTAATCTCATTTTATAAGAGCAAAAAGGAAGCCTCAATAGCTTTATGCTACTAAATATGTTGTAATGATCTTTTTGAACTGAAAAAATATTTTTGCAGAATATTCAAATGTGATAGAAACGCAAAGATTACTTTAATCATAAGGAATTTGAGGATAGGGTATTTGTTGGTCATGGAAAATAGATTTGGACCTCGAGTTTCCCTTGCCTAATATTCATGTCAACTTCCTCCCATATTCTTTTTGGAAGAAAAGTGAACGCATTGGTGTACTTACAGCTGTTTATTGAACAGTGTCCTTACATTGCCTCTTCCGTACATAGCCCTTCTCTTCAGCAAAGTCCCCATACCATAGGAATGGGGAAAAACAAGTCACTTATTGTGAATAGGTACCATGTCTCCAGAAGCTGGGTTGATCCAGAAGTGTGCAAACACACAATTGTCCCTTTCTCTCTTCCTCTTCCTCTGCTCCTCAGTCCATATCCAAGGACATCTCAGTCTTCTGAGGGGTGTGAGCAAAGGAAGATGATGCCTTCTCCACCCCCCCAGGTTGGGATCTAGGATCCAGGATATGTGACCAATGTGATAGTACAGTCTTTCTCTTTTAGGCTACTTTGCCCTAATTGCGTATCCACAGAGAAAAATTCAGATGTATAAATTGTGGACTAATTCTTGACAAGTCACACCAGTATATCTGATTCTTTTTTCCACTTTCTAGTATGCAGTAATTGTGCAGAAGTGAAGTTGCAGTCTGTTCATTTCGACACAAATTTAAAGGGACCTTCTTGTCATTTAGAATATACACCCTCTTTTTTTTTAGAAAGTACTTCTGAAACTAAAATCTTTTGGGTATAGCACTCCTAATATTAAAACTAGTCAAAGATATAAAATCACACAGTACATTTGTATAATAAAAAATGTGCTTGAGCAGCAGCTGGAATGTAATCTTATAGGAAAATAGGTCCTTCACTCTGGCTTGCTTATCAGTGAACGCCACATCCCGTACACTGTTGAAACTAGAGGCCACTTTCCACTTCAGAAAAAAATGGCAAGATTTGAAGAATTTTTAGGTTTGCAGTTTTCTGAACTGCAGAGCAACCAGATCCCATTGTACTGTTCAAAAAATATTGTGTTTTAAAATTCCTCAAAAGACACCTGACGTGAAAAATGGTGTTATTATTGCTGCAATCATTTTAATATTTAGATAAATACAAGCATCTCCTAGAAAACCCTGGGGGAAAATAATCCTCCTACTCTATTCTACCTTTCTGTGCTAGTTCCTGAAACGGGGAACCCCACTTTGATATCCACGAAGCCTGCTATGAATTTGACAGCATTCCCTGGAATAGAATGATTTTACATTTGGGAAAAAGGATGAACACAGACGGAAAGAACTATATCATTCTTCCACAGTGAACAGGCTAAGGACGGCTTAGTAACAGTATTCAAGGGTATAAATGGTTAGTCTAAGAAAGATGACGACAAGCGTAACTTCATTCCACTCAGGACAAAAGAAAATGGACTTAAAACTGCACAAGACAAAATGTATTGTGTATGCATAGATAATTGCATGCACAGACACACATTGGACATGCACATATACACACATAAATGCGTGCAGAGTCTTCATAAAGCCTTTGTATATATTAATTTCTTTCACTAGTGCATCTTAAAGTTTAACAACTTAGTTTGAGATTATGATAGGAATAACCTACACAGAAGTTCAGAAGTGAATTTACTAAAATCAAGGCCAATCACATTACGAAGTCATAACAATGCACACTTATTGAAGGTCTTGTGACAAATTATACAAATGGCTACCATAGACAAGAAGATGTATATACATTACTTCTGCCATACCTACAAACCCAAGTTATGAAACTTTGTAAATCATGGCCAGGCATTATGAAATACCCGTATATCTTTGTGTAGGAGAATATCCTAACATAAAGGTCAAGTCTAAAAGCAAATAAAAGTTTGACAACTTTTATGTGTCCCAAGGGAATATTTTGTTTTGATGTTTTTAATTTCAATCTTTTTTTTAGTAACCATGTCATTTCCTACTATTCAGGACTTGGTACCTTTTCTTAAATCTTCTTAAATGAATAATTCTTCCTCAGTCTTCTTTGAAGACTCTTCCTTTCCTCCATTCCCCTTAGGTATTTAACAATAAAAAGATAACTAGGTCTCCCTCTATGTGGATGCAGGCTAAGCCCAGCAGAGGGGGAGGACATTCAAAAAGATGGAAGAGCCAGAGCAAAAATACAGAAATATGGAACAATGTTAAACATTTAGGGAAATGCAGGTAATTGGGTGTGGCCGAAGTACTGACCCTTGTTTGGAGGAGAGGTGGCCAAGATGGGGACATGATGCTGAATGACAGATAGGGCTGCAGATATTCAAGCTACCGAGGCCTTGTTTACCACACTCTGAGGTTTGGAGCTGCTTCTCTAGGCAACGGGTAGCTAATGATGGATTCTAACCAGAGCAGTTGGGTCATCAGACTAAGATTTAGAAAAATCACTCTGCCACCAGTGTGGAGGATTCATGGGAGGGTAAACATGACCACAGGCAGAAAAGACTATTTGGAGACTGGCTTAAAGATGTAACAGAGGGAATGGAAAAGGAGGTAGTTAGTCCAAAAGGAATTGTGAGGAAAGAACCCACGGGACTTAGATTAATTGAGTGAGAAGCAAAGTAAGAGGGTGGAGTCCAGGATGAGTCTGAAGGTTCTGAGTCAAGAGGCCAGGTATTTGACGGCACCATGCATTGAGACACGGTACCCAAAGTAGGGAAATTTGTAGAGACATAAAGTAAATTAGTGGTTCTGTAGGGCTGGGCGGAGGGACCCAGGGATTGGGACGGTGGGGAGTGATAACTAAAGGATATAGAGTTTCTTCTTGTGATGATAAAAATATTCTAAAATTGACTATGGTGATAGGGGCACATATTGGTGGCTATATCCAAAACCATTAAACTGTATACTTTAAGTAGGTAAATTGCATAGCACGTGAATTACATAGTCTTAATAGAGCTGTTACCAACAACAACAACAACAAAGAGCAAAACCAAGATTTCCCTGAAGAAGAAAAAATATGCCTGTGGATATATGTGATTCAGCTCCTGCAAGAGAGTTTCCAACCTGGTGACATGCCCTCTAGATTTGGGACTTGCCAGCCCCTACAATCATGTAGGCCAGTTCCTTGAAATAAATCAATAGATAGATAGATAGTGTAAAGGAAAAATAAAAATCTCAGGACCCCCCAAAATTCATTATGCCAAAAGGGAGAACTGAGTCACAGAAGCACTGCCATCCTCTCCCCAGTGAGGCACAGGAGTCCTCTTTCAAGAAATGAAGAGCCTTAGAAAATGATTAAACAGGGTTGTTTTGGTGGACTGAGTAAGAGAGGGAGAAAGGAAGCCTTGCCGGCAAGGTGGTCCAGTTATGCAGCCTCGTGATAACAGCCCTCAGGGAAATGTCTTTATTCAGACCTTTAAGGGTATCTGACTCTCAGCAAACCTGTTCCAGATCAAATAGGCAGGGCCTGGTTGCATTTAACAACCAGAGATTCTCTACAGATGCCAATTTCTCCCCCAGCCTCCCCACCTAGACAGCCCTACAGCATTTTTCCTGTTTGCCCACAGCCATCTCAAAATATGTCAAGGAAATGTATTTGGGGTAAAATATTTATTTCCTTCAGCCCTAAAAAACCCTTCAAGATATACAGCCCCTATAAAATCAAGGCATGTCAATTATAATCTTAGAACCATAGCCTAAATAAACTCTTAAATGTCAATTACAAGTTTATCTCCACATCTGCAAACCAAGGAAGAGATACGATCACTCTTCTACCCGCCATGGGAAGATCACAACTTGACTATTTCCATTACCCCCTTTTTTTGAAGGTTCATCTTATCCTACGTAGATTTACTGAGCACCGAATAGAACGTCACAAGAATACACCCCTCCCCTTTTTCCTGTGTACCCTTTGTCCTTTAAATGCAAAGTTCTCTAACCCTTCTGCGAGAGCCCAGCCCATAACAGATACTTTGTAGGCTGTGCCTTTCCTGGGCTCATCCTCAAAATCTTGGTTTAACAAACCTCAATTGAGTGTGACTCTCGTTTTCTGTCATTATTTATTTAAATTAACAATAGAGATTTCTCTTTCTCTTACTGATTGTGTTTCTCTGGTAGAACCCTGACAAATATAGATTTTGAAATTGATCGGGAATTGGAATACTGCTGTAATAAATACCTAAAAATGTGTCAGTGGCTTTGGAATTGGGTTATGGGTAAAGGCTGAAGGAATTTTAAGATAGTGGAAATACGGATGCTAAGGGTGCTTCTGATGAGGTCTCAGAAGAAAATGAGGAACATATTATTGGAAACTGGAGGAAAGGTAAACCTTGTTAAAAGCGGCAGAAATTGGCTACCCTGTGTTCTACTTTGGAAAAGCAGAACTTGTAAGAGATGAACTTGAAAATTTAGCTGAGGACATTTCCAAGCAAAATGTTGAAGATGCTGCCTGGTTTCTTCTTGTTGCTTATAGTAAAATGCAAAAGAAAAGAGCTAAATGGAGGAAGCCAAAAGTTAAGCAAAGATGAACCAGAACTTGATGACTTTGAAGGTTCTCAGCCCATCCATATTGTGAAAGATGCTAAAATTAGGAAATCCACTATCAAGAAAGCCTATTCTAAAGAGAAAGCCAAGGGTGTAGCCGGACAACCTTTTGCTAAAGAAACTAGGTGTGTGATTCCTGATTCCAATCAACCATCTTAGCAGAATCCAAAAATAGAGATTAGGGTATCCAGAAAGGTCTGTAGAGAACCCTCTTGTCTGATGGTGTAAATCACCTTGACATGCACTGGAGGCTCACAAGATATCTGAGAATATTATACTAGCAAAAATATGAGGAGCTTGGACTGAAAGGGACCAAGACTGGACAAAAGAAAAGAAGGTTGTCAGACTCCTAAAATTCTACAGGCAGGAAATGGGCTTATAGCGCTATTCAGCTACAAATGTGTGCTATTCAAGAAAAAAGAACAACTCAGAGGGCAAAACTGCTCTTGGCCCAGAGGCAGATGGCCATGGAGCCACTGCCAAGGGCACAGAGCACAATAGAGCTGCCTGCAAGTACAAAGGGTGACAGAGCCACAGACACAGAGTGCAGAGCCACAAGCCCCAGATTATTCTCAGGCATTGAAATCTAATGAAACTGGCCCTGGCGCATTTCAAACTTGCTTGGTACTGCTGACCCCTTCATTTCTTTCAATTTTTCTGTTTTGTAATAGAGATATCTATATTATATCCATCCCACCATTGTATTTTGAAAGCACCTACTTGCTTTCTAGGTTCATAGGTCTACATATGGAGAGGAATTTTGCCCGAGGATAGCTCATACTCAAAGTCTTATCTATGCCTGATTTAGATGATAAGATTTTGGACTAATAGCTGATCCTTAATGGGTTGAGACTTTTGGGAATGTTGGGATGGGGTGAAAGTATCTTGCATGTGAGACAAACATGAATTTTGTGGGGCTAGAAGGTGAATTGTAATGGTTTGAATACTGGCCTCCCAAAAGGTACATCTCCTCAGAATGTGTAAATGTGACTTTATTTGAAAAAAGTGTTTTTGCAGATGTACTTAAGGTAAGGATCTTGAGACAAGATCATCCTGAATTAGGGTGGTCCCTAAATCCAATCATAAGTTCTTAGATGAGAAGGGGAAGCAGATGAAGAGATACAAGGAAAAAAACCATGTGAATATAGAGGCAGAGATTGGAGTCATGCTGTCACAAGCCATGGAATGCCAGAGCCACCAAAAACTATAGGACCAAGGGAAGATTCTCCTCCACTGCCTTCAGAAGGAGTGTGGCCCTGCAATACAGGCATATCTTAGAGATATTAGAGGTTCAGTTCCAGATCACCCCAATAAAGTGAAGATCACAATGAAGCAATTCACATGAATTTTTTTGTTTCCCAGTGCATATAAAAGTTATGTTTACACAATACTGTAGTATAGTGCAAACATAACTATTAAGTGTGAATTACCATTATGTCTAAAAAAATGTACATACCTAGGTTAAAAACAACTTTATTGCCAAAAAAATGCTAATCATCTGAGCCTTCAGAGAGTCATAATTTTTTTTACTGGTGGAGGGTCTTGCCTCAATGTTGATGGCTGCTGACAGATCAGGAAAGTGAATGCTGAAAGTTGGGGTGGCTGTGGCAGTTTCTTAAAATAAGACAACAATGAAGTTTGCTGCATAGATTGACTCTTCCTTTCACAAAAGATTTCTCTGTAGCACGTAATGCTGTTTCATAGCATTTTACCTACAGTAGAACTTCTTTCAAAATTGAAGTCAATCCTTTTAAACCCTGCCACTGCTTTTTCAAGTACTTAATTGATAATATCCTAAATCCTTTGTTGTCATTTCAACAATGTTCACAGCATCTTCACCAGGAGTAGATTCCATCTCAAGAAACCACTTTCTTTGCTCATCCGTAAGAAACAACTTCTTATTCATTAAAGTTTTATGAGATTGCCGCAATTCAGCCACATCTTCAGGCTCCACTTCTAATTCTACTTCTCTTGTTATTTCCACCACATCTGCAGTTAATCTCTCCACTGAAGTCTTGAACCCCTCAAAGTCATGCATGAAGGTTGGAATCAACTTCTTCCAAACTTCTGTTAATGTTGATATTGAAGGAGCTCAGGAAATTTCACCCCAAAATATGACTCCTTGGTACAAAGAGTATTTTGCATTATAGGCCCTTCAAGATCAAAAAGCATCGAAGGGCTTTCCTTCTATCTGCAGAAACTGGAATGACAAATCAAAAGATTGAAAAGAACAATGGATTTCCCTTCCTCTCCTGTTATTCAATACATTGCAGGAACAAAGATCAAGAACGCAACCAGACCTGGCCCAAATCACTTAAATATAATACCTGTCTCTCAGGTCAATTTACAAGTCAATCTGTTTCCCCTCCATCCATTCATCCTCCCTAGCAACTACTGCTCATCTCCCCTCCCCTTTAAAATTCATGTATAAAAATATCTGAATTTCACTGGGATATTGGGTAATCACTCTGTGATTCTCCCCATGTGCATGGTAAATAAACCTTTCTCTTATTAATCTGCCTTAATTGTAAGTTGATCTTTCGGCAAACTTTCAGGGGAAAGGGCAAGTTTCCCCTCACTCCTACAATATTTTGATCTCCTCCCATGAATCATAAATGTTCTTAATGGCACCTAGAATGATGAATTATTTCCAGAAGGTTTTCAATTGACTTTGCCCAGATCCATCTGAGGAATCACTATCCACATCAGCTGTAGCCTTAAGAAAGGTATTTCTTGAATAATACTTGAAAGTCAAAAGTATTCCTTGATCTGTGGGCTGCAGAATGGATGTTGTGTCAGCAGGCATTAAAAAAAATACATTAATCTCCTTGGATATGTCCATCAGAGCTCTTGGATGGTTAGGTGCATTGTTAGTGAGCAGTAATATTTTGAAAGGAATCTTTTTTTCTGAGCAGTATATCTTAACTTAAAATAGTCAGTGAGCTTAAAATAGTCAGTGAACCATGCTGTAAACAGGTGTGCTGCCATCTAGACTTTGTCATTCCATTTATAGAGCACAGGCAGAGTATATTTAACATAATTCTTCAGGGCCCTAGAATGTTCAGGATGGTAAATGAGCATTGGCTTTAACTTAAAGTCACCAGCTGCATTAGCCCCTAACAAGAAAGTCAGCCTGTCCTTTGAAGCATTGAAGCCAGGCATTGACTTCTCCTCTTTAGCTATGAAAGTCCTAGATAGATGGCATTTTCTTCCAATGTAAGGCTGTTTCGTCTACATTGAAAATCTGTTGTTTAGAGTAGCCACCTTCATCAGTTATCTTACCTAGATCTTCTGGATAATTTGCTGTAACTCCTCTATCAGTACTTGCTGCTTCACCTTGCATTTTTATGTTATGGAAATGGCTTCTTTCCTTAAACCTCATGTACCAACCTCCGCTAGCTTCCAACTTTTCTTCTGCAGCTTCCTTACCTTTCTCAGCCTTCATAGAATTGAAGAGAGGTAGGGCCTTACTCTGGATTAGGCTTTGGATCAAGGGAATGTTGTGGCTGGCTTGATCTTCTATCCAGACCACTCAAACTTTCCCTTATCAGCAATAAGGCTGTTTCACTTTCTTATCATTTGTGTGTTCATTGTAGTAGCACCTTTAATTTCCTTCAAGAACGTTTCCTTTGCATTCACAACTTGGCTAACTGTTTGGCACAAGAAGTCTAGCTTGCAGCCCACCTCAGCTTTCCACGTGCCTTCCTCACTGAGCCTAATTATTTCCAGCTTTTGATTTAAAGTGAGAGACTTGTGACTCTTTCTTTAACTTGAACACTTAGAGGCCATTGCAGGGTTATTAACTGGCTTAAGTGCAATATTGTTGTGTCTCAAGAAATAGGGAGGCCTGAGGACAGGGAGGGAGATGGAAGAACGGCCAGTTGCCAGAGCAGTCAGAACACACACAACATTTATCTATGAAGTTCAGTCTTTTGTGGGCACAGTTCGTGGCGCCCCAAAACAATTACAATAGTAACATCGAGATCACGGATCACAGATCACCACAACAGATATGATAATAATGAAAAAGCTTGAAGTATTGTCAGAATTACCAAAATATGAAACAGAGACCCAAAGTGCACACTACTGTTGGAAAAATGGCACTGACAGACTTGCTCGATGCTGGTTGGCCACAAAACTTCAATTTGTAAAAAATACAATATCTACGAAGTGCAATAAAGAGAAGCACAATAAAACAAGGTGTGCTTGTACCTTGACTTCAGACCCCTGGGCTCCAGAACTGTGACAGAATAAATTTCCGTTAAGCCACCAAGTTTGTGGTAATTTGTTACGGCAGCCCTAGGAAACTAATACCCTTGGCAAGAATGACCCCTATTGCCAGGTTACACTCTCTCCCCAGCCCATCACTCCTCTCTAAACACCCACACCTAGATGCTGGATCCAATTCTTCGCCACAGACTCACCTCTGCATTGTGGAAATTTTATCTTCAACTGTCCCATTGTTCTTTCCAGCAACCAGCCTTAGTTGGAGCCATCTCGTAGAACAGACATGATTTTATGTATTTGAACCTCAGTAGGAAGATGCAGCAGTCAGGGTACCAGCCGATTTTCTCCCAAGAGAATCCTCCACTCCTATGTAAATTTGTAGATGCAAAGGAGACCTGTTGGGAAGAGTGCACCCAGTTTCAGATGCCAGAGCACCTAAACCCAAATAAATGGATGCAATACTCCAACGCCTACAATATCTGAATTCCAAAACATTCTGTTATGTCACTCTGAGGGCATTTAATTTTAACTGTACTTTAATTTATCTTTGACATATTATGATTATGATTATTATCATAATAGGCTAGTGGCTTTGACTGTAAACTTAAGACATAGCTCCTGTCTTCTGGGAATTAATAATCGGGGTGGCGTAATACTTATTATCATAATAATAATTTATAAATGAGTAAATAGATCATAGGCTGAAATATACTAGGCACTCTGTTAGGCACACACACACAAAAGCCTCTCTTAGTTAGGATGTATTAGAACAGAAGAGTTGGGGGTTTTAGTAGTTTAAAGGATACCTGCTTATCCTATTGCAGGTATGTTTAAATTTCTTATTTTATGGATGTGTTACTTTTTAATAAATTAACAGTCCTCCTTTAGAGGCAAAAGAATTAAGGCAATTATTATACTTGACATATGGCAATATGGGATCCATTTCATGGATGAAAATTGGCTTTTATTTAGCATAATATTTAACAAAGCTCTCAGGAGATACAGCATGGGGAATGGAATCACCGTCTCTGACTTCATTCTCAGAGGTTTGGTATTTAGCCCAGCTTCATTTCAGAGCCATTTATGATTTTGTGACTCATAAACATAAACATTTATTTTTAACTAATATTCGAAATGCTTCAGATAAACTGGATGCTGTAACAGCTGCTCTTTTGAATGTCATTCCATAATGAGAATGAGAAACATTCCTGAATCAATAGATAATAATCACAGGCTTTATTTTTCTGATACTAGGGACATTTCATCTTCCTCTTGTGCTTAGCAGGTATTTTCTTTAGGAATAAAACTTGGCTGTGGGCCAGGTGCGGTGGTTCACTTCTGTAATCCTAGCACTCTGGGAGGCCAAGGTAGGAGGATTGCTTGAGCTCAGGCATTCAAGACCAGCCTAAGCAAGAGTGAGACCCCATCTTTACTATAAATAGAAAAATTAGCCAGACATGGTGGTGGGCGCCTGTAGTCCCAGTTACTTGGGAGGCTGAGGCAGGAGGATCACTTGAGCTCAGGAGTTTGAGGTTGCAGTGAGCTACAAATACGCCACTGCACTCTACCCAGGGTGACAAAGCGAGACTCTGTCTCACCAAAAAAAAAAAAGACTTGGCTGTGTATTGCAGGAAAAGAACAAAGAATGTTTTAAACAACAGAACTTCATTTCTCCCTTAAACCTAAAAAAGAAGGCTATGTGGACAGACCAGAACCACCATGGAGACTCCTCAAAATCTTTAGAGGCCCAGCTCATTGTATCCTTCTTCTCAACCCTCCTAAAGTATGGCTTCCATTCCCAAGGTTTATTCACATTTCCAATATGGCTGGTTAATTCCAGTGGTCACATCCCCGTGAAGAAGGAATAGAAGAAAGAACACTCATCCCCTCACTTTTAAGGAGCCTTCCTAAAAATCTTGCAAACACTTCCACTTACATCTCATTGGCCGTACCAATCTGCAAGGAAGGCCAGAAAATGCAGTTTTCAGCTGGGCCCATTTTGGGAATTTGGTTACTAAGGAACAAAAGGATAATAGATTTGAGGAAACAATTAGCAGCCTGTGACACAGCAGAGTATCTACATTTGCCATAAGTCAACTTCTGAAGGTCAGACTTAGAGTCGCAATGATTGTACAAAATATACCTCTCACTGTGACACTTGCCAATTTATGTTCCATTCATCTTGCTTAAGCAAGCACAATCCAAAAAAAGTGAAGAAACGCTTCACTTTTATATGTTATAAAATAATTTTATATATTAAATTTCTGGTATTTAAATAAACATAATTCTAACAAGGTAAAAAAAAATAGTAAGTCCAAGGGTTTTTTAAAAAGTCCTTTGTACAAGGTGGTGTGTTAGGGCCTTCTTGAAAACAGCATAGTAAAGATCAATATTGAGCCATCATCTGTTGCTGTGTTTTCAGGTATGTCTTGATATGTTTGTCAAATTGATGGAGTAGCCTGATAAAAGTCTATTTTCAAGAGGGGTCTGAAGTACTTAGTGGCAGGAAAGAAGACAAGCACAAGGGCTGACCTCTAAAGTCAGAGAATAGGGAGTCTGAGAACAGCATGGTTGAGACTGAGAAAATCTGTTCCCAGCACTATTCCCTTGATGCAGGTCTGGATCCTAAGGAGAAAGAAAAACTGAAAAATTCCTCTCTAACTCTGTAATATTTTGGGGCCCAAGCAGTACTGCCTTGGGACACATCAAACACTAAGCAACCCTAAAGGAAGGATGGCATCTTCTCCAATTCCACAGTTGGCCACCTCAAAGCTTTGTCATGCCGACAGCCTGGCGAAGTGGCCAGTGTTCAACTGGTATGTCCAACACCCAGGGGTGGAACAGCACAGGCTGACACAGAACCTCCTTGCTGCCACTCTGCCAGGCCCAGTTGTTGGATAAAGCAGATGTGTGGCACTTCTCACAGTGTAGCAGAAGGGCCAGTTGAAAAGCGCCGTCTGCCCTACCGAATGAAAATAGTCACAAACAGGGAAACTACTCTGCCCAGAAAAGCAGTGTGGGTATCAGGAAACAAACTGTACTTGAGCATATGTGCGGTATCCCTGGGCTGCTGGAACTTAATAGAGTGTAAGAGACAGCTGACAGGACTTTATAAGGGTCTAAAGACTTGCCCAGTTCGTGGTTTGCAGCTAGGATAATTTGAATTACACATGTGTTTTTCCTGGCAAGAATACCCCTACATCAAAACCAAAAAAAAAAATTTAAGAGAATATCATAATAATGAGATTGTGATACGATTACATCAAGCTGTCAGCATGACAAAGCTTTGAGGTGGCCTACTGTGGAATTGGGGAACTATTCAGGAATGGGAATATGGGTTTTGCTGCATGGTAGATACCAAATACAGAGTTTCAAGACATCTTTATTTCATGTCATCCAAAAAATATTTATTATGTATCTATTATATACCCTGTGCTAATTGCTAGGGATACATTGGTGGATCACAAAGATGTGACTGGTAGAGTCTAGTTGAAGCCAATAACAGATATAGAAGCTAGCAATTCAAGTTTGACTGCCCCAAGGGATTCACGAACATATTATATTTACTCCAAAGAAAAAGTATATTTGGTTACACAGGCAGATTGAATTATTTTTCCAATTTTTTCACTTCCTTCTTCTTCTATAGCCATATGTCACATAACCTTTTCCATATGACTTTTTAAAACAGGTTTGAAGTATAATTTAATATACCACAAAATTCAACTATTATAAGTGTATAGTTCAACAATTTTTGGTAAATTTATACAATGGAACTATCACTATAGTGCAGTTTTAGAACACTTCTGTCACCACAAAAACTTCTCTCATGCTGCCTGTAACCAATCCCTTCTCCCACCTACAGCCCCAGGTGGGAGAAAATTTATATAAATGGAGTCATATAATATAAAGTCTTCTGTGTCTGGTTTCTTTCATGATGGTTAATTATGGTTTTGAGATTTGTTCATGTTGTTGCCTATACTAGACTTCATTCCTTTTTATTGCTGAATAGTATTTCATTGTACAGATACACCACATTTCACTTACCCATTTCTTAGCTGGTTAACATTTGGATTGTTTCCAGATTTGGGGCATTAAAAATAATGCTGCTATGACTGTTCACGTGCAAGAATTTATATGTCTTCATTTCTCCTGAGCAGATAATGAGGGGCGGAAATGCTAGGTAATATGGTAAGTACAGTAGATGGAGAACTTGTCGAGAAGCTACTGTACTGTTTTCCTAAAGCGGATGTAACATTTTCCATTTCACAAGCATTATATAAGGATTTCAGTTCGTTCAACACACAACATTGTCAGACTTTGATAACAGCCATGCTAGTGGGTCTCTAGCGGTATTTCATCATGGTTTTAATTTGCCTTTCCCAAATGTTTTCATGTTTTTATGTGCTTACTAGTCATTTGCATGTTTTCCTTGGTGAAACGCCTATTCAAATTTTCTGCGTATTTTTTAATCGGGTTTTTTTGTCTTTTTATTATTGAGTTGTAAGACTTATTTATACATTCTGAATGTCTTTTATCAGATATATGAATTAAAAATATTTTCTCCTAGTCTGTGGATTGTGTTTTTATTTTATTGATGGTGTCTTTAAAGAGTAAAATATCTTAACTTTGTTGAGGCCTAATTTATCCATTTTGTCATGTTTTTTGTCAGATCTAAAAAATCTTTGTATAACCTAAGTTCACAGAAATTTTCTCTTATGTTTTCCTCTAGAAATTTTATAGTTCTTGCTCTTACATTCAGCTCTCTGATCCACTTTTAATTAATTTTTTTGTGTGTACACTGTAAAGTAAGGGTCAAAGTTTATTTTTTTATTTGCATGTTGAAATCCAATTATCCCAGCACAATTTGTCGAGAAAACTATTTTTTTCCCAATTAAATTATGTTTGCACCTTTTTTGAAAATGAATTTGCCATAAATGTTAGAGATTACTTCTAGTTCCATTGATCAATGTTTATCCTTATACCAATACCACATTCTCTGATGACTGTAGCTGTATAGCAAATTTGAAATAAGCTAGTGTAAATCTTTCAATTTAATTTTTCTTTTCAAAATTGTTTTTGCTATTTGTATTTCCATATAAACTTTAGAATCAAGTTGCCAAATTCTACAAGAAAAAGCCTGCTGGAATTTTGATAGGGATTATGTTAAATCTATAGATTATTTTTGGAATGATCTATAGATTTAAGATTTTGCCATCTTAACGATATTGAGTCTTACAATCCAAGAACATGGTATAGCTTTCCATTAATTTGGATCTTCTGTAATTGTTCTCAGCAGTGTTTTGTAATATTTTAGTGCCTAGGTCCTGCACTTCTTTTGTTATATCTATTCCTAAGATTTTTTTTGTTTTTGACACTTTTGTGTATGGAATTACTTTCTTAAATTTATTTTCATATGTTTCATTGCTAGGATAAAGAAATAAAATTGATTCTTGCATATGATTTTATACCCTGCAGCCTTGCTAAATTCACTTCTTAGTTCTAACATGCACATACCTACATATAATCTTAGGGTTTTCTACATACAAAATCATAAAGGCCTTTAATTTATTTTCCTTGCTTTGTCACACTGGCTAGAACATTCAGTAAAATGTCAAATAGAAGTAGTGAGAGTGTACAACCTGGCTTATTCCCAGTCTCAGTGGGAAAGATTTTAAAACTGTCATTTACAATTAATATAATGTTAGCTGAAGGTTTTTCATATATACCCTTTATCAGGTATAGGAAGTTGATTCTATTCCTAATTTGTTGAGAGCTTTTAATCATAAATGGGTATTATATTTTGTCAAAAGCTTTTTCTGTCTACTGAGAAAATTGTATAGCTTCTGTCCTTCATTCTATTAATATGTGTATTATATTGATTTTCAGTTGTAAAATTATTCTTGCATTTCAGTGATAAATTCTACTTGGAATTGGTATATAATGCTTTGTTTATGTTGCTGGTTTCAATATGCTAATATTTTGTTAAGGATTTCTGCATCTATGTTCATTAGAAATAATTTCTTGTAGTTTTCTTTTCTTGTGATACATTTCTCTGTCTTTGCTGTCATACTAATACCGAAAAGTTAGGAAGGGCTCCCTCCTTTTTTTTTTCTGAAAATGTTTGTATAGGATTGGTGTTATTTCTTCTCTAACTGTTTGATAAAATGTACTAGTGATGTCATCTGGGTCTGAGTTTTTCTTTGTAGGAAGATTTTAAATTACTAATTCAATCTCTATGTATTTCCAGTCTATTCAAATTTCTATTTCTTCTTGAGACAGTTTTGGTAATTTGTTATCTTTCCAGAATATTAACTATGTGATCTACATTGTCTAATTTGCTGGCATAATACTCCCTTATAATCCTTTTAATTTCTATAGGGTCTGCGGTGATGTTCTCCCTTTCATTCTTGTTAAAAATTTTTTATTTAAATAGATTTAGGTGCTACAAGTGGTTTTTTGTCGCATGGCTGAATACTTTAAACCTGTTTCAAAAAATCACATGAGAAAGGGTATATGACATATATGTTAATAATAAGAAGGAAGTGAAAAAATGGAACAGTAATTCAATCTGCCTAGGTGACCAAATACACTTTTTTTTGGAATAAATGTAATATTTTGGTGAATCTCTTAGGGCAGTCAAAAGTGAATTGCTAGCTTCTCCAGCCTACATGGCATAGTGGAGAAGTCCAGGTTTTTAATATACCTGTCACCTGAATAGTGTACATTGTGCCCAAGGTAATTTTTCATCCTGCACCCCTCTTCCACTCTCCCCTCCTAAGTCTCCAATGTCATTAAGTCACTCTGTATGACTATACACACACATTGCTTAGCTCCCATATATAAGCGAGAACATGCAGAATTCGGGTTTTTTTTCCCCTGGGTTATGTCACTTAGACTAATGGTCTACAGTTCTATCCAAGTTACTGCAAAACACATTATTTCATTCTCTTTGATGACTGAGTGGTATTCCATAGCATATGTATAAACCACATTTTCTTTATCCACTCATCCATTGATGGGCACTTAGGTTGGTTCCCTATCTTTTCAATTGTGAACTGTACTGCAATAAACATGTAGGTACCAGTGTTGTTTTATAAAATGATGTCTTTTCCTTTGGGTACATCCCCAGCAGTGGGATTACTGGATAAAATGGCAGATCTCCTTTTAGTTCTTTGACAAATCTCCATACTGTTTTCTATAGAGGTTGTACTAATTTACATCCCCACCAAGAGTGTACAAGCATTCCCTTTTCACCAAATCCACACCAGCATCTATCGTTTTTTGACTCTTTTGTAATGGCCATTATGACAAGGGTAAGGCGGTATCTCATTGTGGTTTTAATTTGCATTTCCTTGATGATTAGTGATGTTGATCTTTCTTTCATGTTTGTTGGCCATTTGTTTCTCTTCTTTTGAAAAATATCTGTTCACGTCCTTAGCCCATTTTTTAATGGCATTATTCGCTTTTTTCTTGCTGATTTGTTTGAGTTCCTTATAGATTCTGGACATTAGGCCTCTGTCAGATATATAGCTTGCGAATGTTTTCTCCCATTCCATAGGTTGTCTGTTTACTCTGTTGATTATATCTTTTGCTGTGCAGAAGCTTTTTAGTTTAGTTAAGTCCCATTTATTTATTTTTGTCTTTGTTGCATTTGCTTTTGGGGTCTTAGTCATAAATTATTTACCTCCTAGGCCAGTGTTGAGGATACTTTTTCATAGGTTTTCTTCTAATATTTTAATGGTTTCAGGTCTTACATTTAAGGCTTTAATCCATCTTGAGTCAATTTTCGTATATGGTGAGAGATAGGGATCCAGTTTCATACTTCTGCATGTGGCTGTCCAATTTTCCCATCACCATTTATTGAATAGGGCATATCCAATACAAAAGTGTATGCTTTTGTCTGCTTTGTTGAATATCAGTTAGTTGTAGGTATTTGGCTTTATTTCCGGGTTCTCTATTCTGTTCCATTGGTCTATGTGTCTACTTTTATACCAGTATGATGCTGTTTGGGTTACTACTGACTTGTACTATAATTTGAAGTCGGGTAATGTGATGCCTCCAGATTGGTGCTTTTTGCTTAGGATTGCTCTGGCTAAGTTACTTGATACTTTCCTCTCACATCTTGTAAGATTTTTCTCTTTCACTTCAACTTTGGCCAGACTGATGACTATGCGCCTTGGTGAAGTTGTATTTGGAATGAATCTTCCAGGAATTTGTCGAACCTCTTATATCTGGATGTCTAAATATCTAGCAAGACCAGGGAAGTTTTCCTCCATTATTCCCTCCAATAGGTTTTCATGCTTTTTGCTTTTTTTTCTTCTCCCTCAAGGATACCTATGATACTTATGTTGGGTGTTTTACATAATCTTATATTTCTTGGAGATTGTGTTCATTTCTCTTTATTCTTTTTTCTTTATTTTTGACTGGGTTAATTTGAATGCCTTGTCTTCAAGCTCTGAAATTCTTTATTCTGCTTGTTTTAGTCTGTTGTTAAAGCTTTCCACTATATTTTGAAATTCCCTAAATGACTCTTAAATTTCCAGAAGTTTTATTATTTTTTAAATTATATATCTCTTTAGTGAATTTTTCATTCATGTCCTGAATTATTTTTTCATTTGTTTTCAACTTTCTCATCAATCCCATTTAGCTTATTTGCAATCTATATTTTGAATTCCATATCTGACATTTCAAAAATTTCCTTTTGGTTGGATTCCATTGCTGGACAGTTAGTGTGATCCTTTGGGGGTTTTGAGAGAGCCTGTTTTTTCATATTGCCGGAGTTCTTATGCTGGTTCCTTCTCATCTGGAGCCTCTTCCCTCACCTCAAAACAAATAGCTTTGTAGTTCATCTGTTCTCCCCTGCTGGGAACTCCACTGCTCAGTATAGAGAGGGTTCAGCTTGTGCAGGTAGGTACCCACTGTGGTGTTGCTGGCAATTTGGGTCACCTATACCTCAGATCCCTGGGAAAGTGTTCAGGTGCCAGCAGTGGTAGACTAGGTTAGGTAATCCTCTGTTCTCAGGCCGCTGGATGGAGGGCTTGAGTACTGCTGGGATCATACCAAGATTAGGCTGGCAAACTTGCCCTCAAGCCTTTCTGAGTTCAGGCACCAGCTGTGATCATGAGGAGTGCTGTGATCTCCCACCCCAGGAGAATGCTCAGGTAGGAGTAGGGTAGATAAGGGGCAGGTCCCTCTTGACAAGATTAGCAGAAGTAGGCAGCTGTGGGACAGTGGTCTCTGTCCTTTGGGTGCACAAAAGCCCCCAGATTCCCAGCTCCCACCCTGACCCAGCTGCAGCAGAGGTGGTAGGGGTAGCTCAACCCACTGTGTGCAGGGCTACCAGACTGGCTGTGGGCTGTGGCTGAAATGTTCCAGCAGGGGATGTGTGGTTGTGCCAGGGACTCGCCTCCAGGGAGGGTAGGCTCCTCCCAGAATAGACAGGCAGCTCAGGGAGAGGACTGCTAGCCCCACCCTCCCTCAGTGAAGGTGGTAGCTTTAGTTCTTGGGGAGCATGAAAGCACTTGCTGTGGCTTTTTAGAGGGAAGGGAGTGCACCCCAAGCTCTGTGGAATCCTGAGTGAAATAGGGGCTCTGTCAGAGGTGGGGAAGCCACTCCCAAGTGTCCTGGCTTAATCTTCCCCTGTGGAATCCTCACTGGTCCCAAGCAGAAACAGCCATGGCTGTTCAGCAGCAGAGGGTGGCCGAGGGGAGAAGGAGAAGGCCCCACATGGTGGGGAGCTAGTTTCCTGGTCCCCTTTGTCCTAAGGGGCCCTCTGCCATGTGCACTCTCCTCTCAGCTGGAAGTGGCCCGCCCTGAATGCCCAAGCTCCAGGAGACCCACAGTTCCCCTGGGACACACGAGTCTTCTAAGGCTGCTGCCATTTGAGTGGGTGCTAGAGACTACTGTTTGTGGATCCAATAATGCAGAGACCCAGGGGCTGAGAACAGCTGCAAAAACACTGCCTGTCTGTGAAGGAAGGGAAACTAGCTGCACGCCCCCCCCTTGCAGAACCCAGGCGTGGTAAGCAGAGTACTATTAGGGGTGTACCCCCCCTGCAAGCTTAGAACTGGCTGTCCTGCAGCTCACGTACACCAAAACCACATGCTTGGGAGCAGAGGCAGCTATGGGAGCATCAGGTGGTTGGAGGAGAGGACATCCCTGTCTCCGTGTCCCTTCCTTGGCTGCCCAGCTTTAAACTCCCAACATGGTGCTCTGGGCCTGTGACCAGAGATAGTAGGGCCTCTTCCAGGCAAATTGTGCAGGCAAGATGCTGGGTGGGTGCCATCCACTCATGTCTCAGTCTCACGTCAGCTGGTATCAGGGCAGTGGGAATTGTCCTAGGAGTAGGTAGGAGAGCTTGGGCTCCCCTGCTCCTCCTCAGCTAGGCAGGGCTGTATGAGCCTCAATTCAGCCCAAGGGCGGGGAACTGCCTAGCTTTAAACTCCCAAACTGGCAGCTTGGGCCAGTGACAGAAGAGTGTGGGCCCCTTCCAGGCAAACAGTATGGGCAAAATGCTGGGGCAGTGCCGTCTGCATGCATGTTGGTCTCACTGCAGTCTGCAGCAGAGTAGTGGGAATTGTCCTAAGTGTGTAGGAGAGCTTGGGCTCCCTTGTCCCTCATCAGCTGAGTGGGGCTGTAACCCTGAATTCAGCCCAAGGGTGGGCACTGCCCAGCTTCAAACTCCCACAGTCACACCCTGGGCCTAGGACCAGAGAGGGTGGGGACCTTCTCAGGCAGGCTGTGCTGGCAGGAAACTGTAGGAATTGTAGTTCCCTTGAGACTCAGTCCCACAGAAGCTGGCTGCAGGACGCTGGGCACTATCCCAGTGGATGCTGTAAAGCCTGGTTTTCCTGCCCCTTCCCAGCCAGGCTGGGGGTGCAGCCAGAAGCCCAAACTCAGCCTGAAAGTGGGGCACCTCAGTGTCAAATTCACAAAACGGTGCCTTGGACCAGAAAGTCTGGGTCCCCACCCAGGCAGGCAGCAAGGGC
This sequence comes from Daubentonia madagascariensis, assembly GCA_023783475.1. Lineage (NCBI taxonomy): Eukaryota > Metazoa > Chordata > Mammalia > Primates > Daubentoniidae > Daubentonia > Daubentonia madagascariensis. Next base: position 2,404,960 of record JAKFHU010001244.1, read on the forward strand.
GAGAAACTGTGGAAAATGCTGTCTGCACCTGTCTCAGTCTCCCCTGTAGCCCCCGGCAGGGCAGTGGAGACCTTCCCAGTGGTGCATGGGAGCACCTGGGCTCCTCTATCCATCCTCGGAGCTGCACTGTGGCTACAGGTGTGCCTGCGGTTCCCTGGCATCTAGGCACTCAGAATGGCACCCTGCTCAAGCTGCTCTAGGCTTGGTTGCCTTTGGGATTCCACGTGATCCCTTTCTGGAACAATATCTCTGTGCAATCTCTAAGCAACTCCCCCTATGTTAGGCTCAAGGCCTGCGCGGGTTGAGGGATTCTTCTGTAGGCAAGATCATAAAACCTTGGAGAGTGGAGCCCTGGGGGCTTCTTTGTTAATGTTATACCGCATCCAGGAGCTTCTCCCAGCTGTTAGCCAGCCCCTGGCTGGGCAAGTTACCCTGAAGCCTCTCCTTACACACTCAGTGCTTCCTGCCACTTCCCTGGTGAATTCTAGCATTCTCTCCTCCATGATCGGTTCAAAATGTGAGAATCTGCTTACTATTCTGCTGCTCCTCCGTGGAGGAGGCACATACTACCTGTGTCTAGTCGGCCATTTTGATCTTATCTCCCATTCTTGATGTCATTAATTTGTCTTTTCTCTCTTTTTTTCTTTGTTAGTGTAGCTACATGTTTATCAATCTTGTTAATCTTTTTTTTTCCCATGGATATAAGCAGAATTTACTTATTTATTTATTTCAGAATATTACCAGGGTACAAACGTTTGGGTTACATATATTGCCTTTGCACTGCCCGAGTCAGATCAACACTTATGTGCACATATGAAAGTTAATCTTTTAAATAAACCAGCTTCTGATTTTTGTGGATTTTCTCTAATGTTTTTCTGATTTTTATTTCTTTGTTTCTTCTCTGGCCTTTATTATGTTCTTCTTTCTACTTGAGGTTTAATTTGCTGTTCTTTGTCTAGCTTCTTGAGGCAGAAACTTAGATAATTGACTTTATTTTTTAAATTTTTTTCTATTCTCATAGGGAAGAAAATACAATTGATTTTTAAATCTCTTTTCCTTCTAATATAAGCACTTAACATTATAAGTTCCTCTCTAAGCACTTCTTTAGCTATACCCCATACATTTTGCTAAGTTAGGTTTTAATTTTTATTCAATCACGCATACTTTCTAACTTACCTTGTTATTTCATCTTTGACTTATTGTTTTTCCAAAAGTATGTTGTTAAAATTACAAATAATGTGAAGTCTTAAATGGCTTTCTGTTGTTGGTTTCTTATTTAATTTTTTTTGTAGTTAGAAAACGTACTTTAAGATTTGTTTTATGGTCTATAATATGATTTATCATGGGAAATGTTTCATGTGCACTTGAAACAAATGCATATTCTGCTGTTGTTGGATGGAACATTCTATATCTTATTTATGTCTAGTTGGTTGGTAGTGTTGTTCAAGTCTTGAATATCCTTACTGATATTCTGTCTAGTTTGTCAATCAATTACTGAGAGAAGAATATTGAAATTTCCAACAATTACAATATTGAATTGTCTACTTTTTAATTCTGTTGGTTTATGCTACATGTATTTTGGGACTCTGGTGTTAGGTGTTTATACATTTATAATTGCTATTTCTTCCTGAAATACTGAAAATTTTATCATTAGGAAATTTTTCTCTTTGTCTCAAGTAATATTTCTTGTCTTAAAGTCTATTTTTGTGTATTAATAAAGCCACTCCAGTTCTTTAAGTGTTACTGTTTGCCTTTTCCATCCTTTTACTTTCAACCTATCTGTGTCTCTAAATAGTGTCTCTTATAGACAGTATATAGTTGGCTTTTGCTTTTTCCTCTGTTAATGTTTTCACTATATTTTAAAAATTATCTTCTTAATAGTGCATCTAAGGATCACAATATACATCTTCCATTTCAGGTTAATAGTAATAATAACATATGGAAACTTTGCTGTAATATATTTCCACTTTCTCCTATCATTTTTGTGCTAGTATTGTCATGGATATTACAACCATACATGTAGCAAACACCCCAAAATATAGCATCATAATTGTTTCAAATAGTTTTGTTTTTAGAAAAATTAAGAGAAGAAAACAGAAAACAATGCACAGTCTTTTATATTTACCCATATATTTAACATTTTCATTGCTTCTTTTTTCTTCCAGTAGAGTTGAGTCACCATCTGCTGTCATTTCCTCTAGCCCAAAGGACTGCATTCAGATTTCTTGTAAGGTAGCTCTGTTTTTATTTATCTGGCAAGGTCTTTATTCTGCCTTCATTTTTGAAAGATAGTTTTACTAGATAGAATATTCTTGGTTGACAGCCTTTTTTTCCTCCTGTGAGCACTTTGACTACCTCTTCTGCTGCCTTCTAAACTCCATAGTTTTATGACAAGTCAGTTGTTCATCATATTGTTATCTCCACACATCTTGAGTCATCTTACTCTTAACTGCTTCAAGACTTTGTCTCTGTCTTTGCTTTTAAAAGCTTTTATTATCATAGGTCTAGATGTGCATATATTCATTTTTATTTTACTTGGTGTTCACTGAGTTTTTTAAACATACAGATTAATATTCTTCATCAAATTTGGGAAGTTTATGGTCATTAATTTTTCAAAACAAGTTTGCCCTCCCTCCACTACTCATGAACTCCCATTACAATATGCTGATAGGCTCTATAGGTCTTTAAGTCTTCCTTTTCCCTCCACCTTATTTTCTTTTTTGTTCTTTAGATTGGATAATTTCTATTGATCTATCTTCAAGTATACTGATTGTCTCTCCTGCCCTCTCAAACTTGTGGAGCCCATCTAGTGAACTTTTCATTGCAGTTACTGTACTTTCCAAATCTAGAATTTCTAGTTAGCTCTTTTTACAGTTTCTAGTCTCTATTTAGATTTCCTATTTGTTGAGTCATTGTCACCAGATTTTCCTTTACTTCTTTGAATTTATTTCTTTTACTTCTTCAAACGTATTTATAATAGCTGCTTTGATGTCTTTGTCTGCTAAACTCAAAATCTTGGCCCACTCAGATTCAGTTTCTATTGACTACTTGTTTTCCTGAATATAGATTTTATTTTCTTATTTCCTTGCAGGTCTCATATTTTTGTTGAAAAGTTGGCATTTAAATAATATATTGTAGCAACTTAGAAATTGCTTTATTTATTGACTTATTTTTCTGAAGGATTTTCTTTTTTAGTAACTTGAATGAACTTATACTGCAGAATCTGTCTCCCAAGCTGGATACAGCTACTGATGTTTTTGCTCAGGTTTTGAAATTGTGTTTTTAAAATTATTTTTTAACTTGCCTTATTAAGGCTCATCCATGTGTCATTAATAATTTAGTGGTCAGTTAATGATATAGACAAAGATTTGCTTAAACACTTCAAGCCCCAAAGCACTTCCACCCTCTGCCAGTCAAGATATGTGTACATTAGGGAACACATCTAAAGCTCAGCCAATCCTCAAGTATGCCTTGGCTTTTACTTTCCACTAGATTCTTTTTGGTCTGCTCTGTGCATGTGCAGTTGATAGTTTTCCAGTCCTTCAGAAATGTGTGGAAAGCTTATTGAGCCCTTCTATGGCTCTCTCACTTCCAAGATCTCCCATTAAACTAGTAGTTGGTCCACCACTTTCCCCTAATAGAACCAGAGCCTCAGGCTAGAAAAGGTTTTTTCATTTGTTTCCTACTGAGTTTTCCACTTTTAGATGACCAAGCCATGGGTTTTTGCCTCAAGTTGAGTCTGCCCACTCAGGAAGCAAACCCGCTGCTGTTCATAACCAGTGCTACTTTGGTAAAACTATAGCTTTCACCAATTAGCCTGGGTGGGAGAAGGTATGGGAACAGCCCCAACCAAAAAATATATATATTCTCACAGTTCTTACCCAAAATTTTTGCAGTTTTTTCAGGAATAAACACTTTTCAATTATTATCTGCCTTTGGGCAATTCCCGTAACCCTGAAATGGTTGCTATTGAAAATTTTTTCCAGTTTTATGTTAATTTTTTTTTTGCAGAGAGAATTCACTGACCTCTTTACACTATCGTAGCTGGAAACACCTCTGTCGTATGGCTTTGCAGTACCTCTCCCTAGAGTAGTGAGAATATATTCCTTTGTCCCATTGATATTGAGCTTGACCATATGATAATGATATATTAGCAGGGGCTTTGTATGTAGTCTCATGATTTGGTTTGGCTCTTGCACTCCTGTGATCCGTAATCAGAAGAGCATACCTTGGATAGTCACTGCTACTAAAATAAAGAAACATAAAAGCAGAACTATATCCAATCTTCAGCCTGGAGCCAAGCCCAGCTGAACTCAGCCAAGTTCAGCAAACTCCATCTGAAACCCTACTGACCTACCAATGTAAGAATAAGAAAATAATGTTTATTATTACAAACAACTGAGGTTTTTGGCATTATTTGTTATGCAGCAACGTTGACTTATGCAGTCACCTAATAATAGATAGTGTCCTATCTAACCTATTCTACATCAGCAAGATAACAAAGTAGTACCATGCTCTGCTTTGTACAACCTTTTCAATGAACCCAGGCTGAAGGGTAACGTCTAGATTATAAACATCAAATGCCATGAAGACATAACAAAACATTTGCCAAGGATTTATCATGAAATTCTTTATCAAGAGAGAGCAATGGACTGATATAAGCCTAAAAGAGCCATTTGCTTCTGAGAGTTATTGACAATGAAGTAGAGAAGTACATGAAAAATTTAAGTGTGTTTTTTGTGAGGCTGATAGATCAAGTTTAGATCTAACTCAGCATTACTCTATTACTCTAGCATTATAAACTGAAGGTCCATAAGCAAGAATGCATTCTAAACTTCTGTTTTGTTGCAAGCCCTGTATCTTTTGCACATCCCAAACAGAGCTTATTGACCAGTTTCATCAGTTTAGTTCAATTCACAACATCTAAAACAGAATACCTACAACATTACAAGCAGCTGAAGACATCCTAGAATCTCTCTCTTGAATGATAAAACTTGCCAATAAATGGCTGTTTATAATACAATGTGATATGGGTCATAATAGATGTCTGTGTGTTTGGGAGCAATACCACCTCACAGATCTATTAATAAGAATGTTAACTTAAAAATCAGATCTCTTACCAGGATCATAAGGGATATTGTCAGTTTGGGCATTGAGATAGTCTTCATATTGATGTACCACTGGAATGTGTGTATGCAGAGAATGGAAGACAGCAGGACACTCAAGGAGCTATTGTATAAGAAAGCTGATGTCAAAATAAATCACAAGTGAGGAGAGCAGGATAAATGCCATAAGAACATATCGAAGCACAGCATCGAGCAATGCGACAGAGCTTTGGACTGCTGGGAAATAGCAGCAGTACACAATGCAGCCCCGGCTGCAACTATAAAGAATGTGAAGAAAGCCCTCAGGTGAATAGCTAAACAACAATAAGCTACACCTGCTAGCCCAGGATCAAATTCCATACATAAATAGCTCATTCTACATTTGCCTACTTAGCCACATTTGAACATATAAGTTGCAGCTTGAAGCCACAGCATCATCTTAAAAAACAGAAGCCAAAAGAATAATTCTAGCTGTAGGCCATCAATCCCTTATATATTTTCATATGGTTTTCTCAACAATTGTATATATAAATTCTAATGTCATTTGAAAATGCCAGACACTACAGGTTATAGATTAGTAAGAAGATATCTGGCAGCTATCTAAACAGATATCTAATCCATAACAACTGATTCAGAAGTCAGAAATATGTCTGCCCCACAAGGTAATCAGCTATAATGAAGCCCATGGACTCTATCTACAGAAGAAGCATAGCCTGCAATGGGTCCAGGACCAACAGGTTTGTAAAAGCTTACAAACTTCATACGCTGTCTGCTTTCTCTAGAAAATGATCAGGTTTTCTTAATTTATAAGGAACATCCAGGTTATATTGGAAAGGGCATAAAAGTATGTCTAAGAAACAATTACAAACATTGAGAAAAACACAGCCAAATTATCAACTATAACCACACATCAACCAGGGGCCACATTATGTGAGAGCAATAGTCCTACACATGATCTTAGCCAAAAGGCTAAGAAGCAATGACAGCAATAGTCCCATAAGATTCATTAACTCATAGGGTATCAATAAAACACAATGTTAATAAAAATAATTCTTCATAATGATAACACTGGCTTACCAAGAAAATGTGCCAGGCATGGTGGCTCATACCTGTAACCCCAGGTATGAGCCACCTGGGAGGCTGAACCATGAGGATTGCTTGAGGCCAGAGTTTGAGACAAGCCTACACAACATAGTGAGACCCTGATTTTACAAAAAAAAAATTTTAAATAGCTGGGCATGGTGGCATGTGCCCACAGTCCTAGCTACTCCAGGAAGCTGAGGTAGGAGGATCACCTGAGCTCAGGAGTTGGACATTACAGTGAGCTATGACCATGCCTCTGCACTCCAGCCTGGGCAACGGAGTGAGACCTTGTCTCAAAAAAAAAAAAAAAGAAAAGAAAAGGAATAAAGAAAATGCTATATTAAATTGCTTTCTCTGATTAAGAAGATGTAGAAGTAAAGTACATTTAAGGAGACTTTCCCAAAATTAATTTACACAGTGAGCACTTTAATGTTTAAATGTATCTGGAAAATATAAACACATAAAATACTTCATTGCACAATGGGTCTAGATTATTACTGTTTAACAGAAATATAAATGCAAGCCACAAATGGAAATGACATGTGTAATCTTAAGTTTTCTTACAGTCACTTTAAGAGATTTTAGAAGTGAAATTAATTTCAATAATAAATGTTATTTAACCCAGTGTAGTCAAAATGTTATTATTTTGACATGTAATCAACATAAAAATTATTGATAAGATTTTCCCACATTATTTTATTTATACTAAGTCTACGAAATCTGGTATGTGTTTTGCACTACAGCACACCTCCATTTGTACTAGACACATTTCAAGTGTTCCATAGACACATTTGGCTAATGACTACCATGCTGGACAGTGCAGCTGTCAATAAACAAAGCTTTACTGAAGAACTGAAATTAATGCAATATACAATCACAATATTCTGGATCACTAGAAGAAATGCAGACATCAAGCCACATGGGTTTCCTAAGTTTCCCCACAAATTCTGTAGGCAAGGATGAAAGAATTTAATATATATATCTGAAAACCATTACTAAGGCAAGAAAGGTTAGTACCAATTCCTAGTGAGTAGAAGGGAAGAGTTCCAAATTCTTAGAATTTTAGATTTACAAAGAAACTTTCTCTGTAATATTTTTGAGCACTCAGAAATTAAGTATAGCCTTTGATACTGTAGTCCTTTCATAATTGGAGAGAAGGAAGGAGAATTGTGAGCACTTGGTACCATTTATATAGTCACTTCTGAGTTTTATAAGTGTAAAAGTTCAATCTTAAAAGCTATAATTCTAAAATAACTGAATGTTAGAAGCTTTAAGTTTCAATCTATGTCTAGATCACAGAAACAGCCTACTAAATATATCTACCAAAAATAGTTAAAAATACAGCTTTTCTCCATTTTTTTTGCATGAAACATCTATTGGTTTAGGGTCATTTGATTGTTTATAGGATTTTTAAATTTTGCAAAAACTCAATATTAATATTTAATAATTTTGTTATAATTTGGTACTATGAGACTAAAATCACATGTAAATTTCCTTAAGTTTAATTACATCTTTTTAAAAATGAAAATAAATGAAAAAATTTGTTAATGCTGCATTAAAATTAAACTTTCTATGAACAAAAGATAGGAAATGCAAAGAAAATATTTCTCAGGGAAGTATGCTTTCTCTTGGATCTAATTCAGATCTTGTGTCATTACATTATTTTCTACAAGTCCCAGTCTTATTGAGACCTGAGCCTTGTGGCATTCCCTGCTCAACTTCTTCTCCTACGCCAAAAAATGGGGGGAAGGATTCTCACTGGATGAGAGCTAGGACAAAGCTTAGCAAAGCATTGAACAAAGAGGAATTGTAAGCTTAGGCCAGTGTGGTCTGGTGGGAAGGGAAGCTTTTAAATGTTAGGTCCTATAGAAACAGGTAGAGAACAAATCTGAGATCTTAACCCATGCGATGGTAATTAAGAACCACTGGAAGATGGAGAGGGTTCAGAAGCTAGAATTGGGAGGCATAGTACTTTGAGAGGGAAACTCACTGCTTGAGTAAGTAGAGGACTCAAAGGAGGAAGGATGGCAGGACTGAAGCCTGCAAAGCTGTTACAAAGTTTTATTTACCATGAATTTAGTTTGCTTAAATATACTAATTTTTAATGAATTATGGAAGGTTATTATATATTTCTATAACAATGTTATTATTTTCTAAAGGCTAAAGGAGCCCATATCTTTTCATCTTTCCCCATGACTTTCATAATCCAGTACTTGATCACTCTCATCTGAACTGTCTCTAAGCTTTCTTTCTCTTCTGAGTTGTTGAGGATTTTAGTACAAACCTCAATGCGTGTTAGAGTCTAGCTATAGCTGAGTGCAATAAGAGGAAAACCCAATGGTTCAAACTTTAACTTGCTGTTATGAAAGATCTTTGTGTTACAGGTTGATTTTTAAAACAAAACTGCATGCTGGTCCCAATCTGGTCTGGGCCCTCCTTGACCCAGCTTTGGAGGACACTCTTATGATCAGTAGTAAGATTACACTTCGTAGGAACCACGTACAATAGATAGATGCTATTATCCATCAGTTAGTTGATAGGAAAAAAGTTGAAGGGCTTGCCTAAGGGCAAAGACATATGGCAATCTTAGGCCTTCATTTTGATGTTTAGATTCAAGATCCAGGCATCTCCCAAAGTAGTCCTGGCAATTCCCATGATGTCAAGACATCAGGATTTGTTTTCAGGTCATTATTATTTTCCACCCATTACTCTTGTGGTACACAGAGTTCTGGCTACCCTTCCTTGTGTAGATATTGGTGAGTAGACAGGCATCAGAAAGTACATGGAAGGTGGGTGGCAGAGATTGTCTCACACTAACTAACTAAGAGGCACATGAGACAAAAGTAAACATCAAAAGGCTGTTGTATTAATTTACAGTGAGAAAGATAACACCACATGTACAAGAAATGTCACATCAGCCTGATCAAAACATTTTTTTTACTTGTGGTCCAATCACATGGACATCAAAAGATGGTTTTCTGAGCATGGACTCAAAACAAGATGTAGATAAGTCAAATCTTTAATGCATTGTTCCCCAAAATGTGTTATGTTCTGTGAGATGTTTTAATAGATCTTTCAACAACAACAAAAGGTTCAGTAATCAAATAAATTTGAGAAATGCTAGATTAAACTGAGTTAAATGGCTTTCATAACTGCATTATTTCCTTTGGCCTTCAGGTATACACTGTGAATCTCCAAGGGCTCAGATAAGCAGCTTTTCTAAAATGGATTTGACTCCTGCCTTTATAGAATACTTATCAATATCTCATGAAACAATGTTATTCTACAGATACAGTTTCAGATTCTCTGACCAAATTCTTTAGCCTGATATATAAATTTACCATAGGGATGGACTTGCCAATGGACCTAGCATACTTGAAATGCAAGGATAAAGCCCTCCATCATTCATTCTAGGGACATACTTTCCATGAGAACTAAAATAATCAAAGTCTCTGTATCTGAGTCTCCCTATCCCCTTTAATGCTTGGGTGAGCACTACCAATATAAACCTATGTTATTCTCCTTTTTCTTTAATTTTATTTAATTTTATTGGTGATTAAGACATTAAAGAAGTTACAGTGTAGGTTGCTTGCCTATAAGTAATCTCTTCTTCAGATGGTTTTGTATACCTTTATTGTAAATTAGATGTGGATTTTAAAATGTGACTCTAAATGGCTATTTTCTTTACTTTGAATTTTAGAGTCTTGCCATACTATAACACCTAAACACTTATTAAAAGTCTAACCAGAAAATAATGTAACTCTGGTAGGCAGAATAATGCCCCTCCTCCCCCCAAAAATCTGTGCCCTAATCCCCAGAACTGTGGATCTATAACCTTTCATGGCAAAAAGGACCTTGCAGATATAACTAAGTAAAGGATCTTAAGATGGAGAGATTCTTCTGGCTTATCTGGGGGTGCCCAGCATAATCTCAAGGGTCCTGGTAAGTGAAAGAGGAAAGCAGGAGAGTCAGAGTCAGAGGAGATGTGATGGTGGAACCAGAGGTCAGAATGATGAATTGCTAGCTGGAAGGGGCCATGAACCAAGGAATGTGGGCAGCCTCTAGAAGCTGGAAAAGTCAAGGAGAGGGATTCTCCCCTAGTACCTCCCCTAGAAGAATGTAGCCCTGCTAACACCTTGTTTTTAGACCCATGAAACCCATTGCACACTTTTGACCTTCAGAACTGTGAGATAATAAATTTGTGTTGTTTTAAGCCACTAACTCAGCGGTGATTTGTTAAAGCAATAGGAAACAAATACAGTAACTAAAACTTTTAGAGATACCTGCCTCCTGTCCACCTGGTCTTTTGTCACTCATATCCAACGTATGACCCTCTGGGATCAACACTGACTAATCCTCTAAACCAGTGTCTACCTATCCTTTGAAATCTATTTGTAGATTTGAATGAATCTCACTTTACAGTGCTATGGAAACTTTAATCTAAGAATTCTAAGAATGTTCAATAAACATTAAATAAATCATTGAATTTCTTAGAAAGAGATCAATGTAGTTAGTATAAAGAGGAAAGATGTTAACTCAAGATGATAACTAATTGACAAATGTGATTTTTCAGAGCTCCTGGAGTAGAATAAACTCAAGAGAACTGACCTATGCTAAACAAATTCACAAGAGACTTGATATAAACCCAAGTGTCAATTTATTAATTTAAGTTTGTGACATTTCTTTCTGGTGATTAAAGTATTAATGCTCACAAGCCAGGAAATCTTCTTAGTATCAGATCGTCTGGTAGATTTAATTAATAAGCCTTAAGCTACTTGAGGAGTGTGAATCAGAACAAAGGTAGAGGGATAGTTGTGGGGAGTAACCCTGATGTGCTGGCCAGATACTTCCAATTACACTACCCTTCAGAGAAGACTCTAAGCTCTTGCTTTTTGAAATTTTCTCTATCAATAGATGTTTATCCTTTGTTCCACTTGGTCCTACATAGATGGGCCAACATTTACAGGCCTAGGAGGTGGCTCCGTACTGGATGGCAAATGACAACTCGATAAGATCATTTCTCTTTGAGATTTTAAATATCAAACATAAAGGGAAGGAGGGAGAGAGAGAGAGAGAGAGAGAGAAAATAAATAAAAGCCTTAAGACTATAGAAGCAATCTTTTAACAGAAGCAACTATACAAAAAATAAACAGAGATTGGTCAGTTTTGCAGTGTAGAACAAGTGCAGGTAGAGAAAGAAGCAAAGACGGAAGTGCTAAATCATGCACCTGGCAGACTAGTGGAGCAAGAGGCCCCTCCAGGGAGAGCTGTTCTGGTGTCCTGAGTACAACCACCTGCCAGTTCTCCCTGAGACCTGTCTACGGAATGACCATAGATCTTGTTTTTGTTTCCTGCCTTCCTTATTTCCCCATTTATCTTTACAACAAATCCCTCTGGTTGGGGTAAATTGTGAAAATCTCTGCTATTCTTTGCAGGCAAAAACTTGAACACATTCACCTAGGCTCTAGGAAAGCCAGATGAAATTTTATTATCTCTAAGGGATGTCCAATCAAGATAGTTGGTAAAACATTATTTCTGGGTGTGTCTCTGTGGGTGTTTCCAGAAGAGATTCACAGTTGAATCATCAGACTGAGTAAAGAAGATTTGCCCTCATCAATGTAGGAGAGCATCATTAAATTCTTGAGGGCCCAAACAGAACAAAAAGGCAGAGGAAGGGAAAATTCTCTCTCTCTCTTTCTCTCTCTCTTCTTGAGCTGGGACATCCATGTTCTCCTGCCCTAAGACATCAGAGCTCCTAGTTCTTGGGCCTTTTGGACTCTGGGACTTATATTAGCAACCTCACTAGTTTTCAGGTTTTCTGCCCCAAATTGGGAGATATACCATTGGCTCCACTGGTTCTCAGGACTTTGGACTTGGGTTGAATTACACCACAGGCTTTCTTGGTTCTCTAGCTTGCAGATGGCATATCTGGCATATCATGGGACTTTTCGGCCTCCATAAGTGTGCGAGCCAATTCCCATAATAAATCTCCTCCTTTATATCTGTATCTATCTTAATGGTCCTTGTTCTCTTGAGAACCCTGACCAAGAGACTGCACCTCTCCCAAGGATCAATATATTTCTAGTCCTAGAGCCTAGATCCCTAGATCCACTGTCCCTAGATTCTTTGGACAATGCTGGAGATGTGAGGAAATTCTGTGGCTTTTCCCCCTCAACACCATATAATAATTACAACATACAAGATATATTTGCCCAAACAGGGCAGCAATATATCAGGTTAATTCTCTGATCTTGATATTACTGTAGAAAATGATTCACCTTGTTCACGTGTTTCCTGGAATGGTTTAGGTTATACATTCAAAAATTGTGGTACTGCAACAAAAGTAAAAATAGTTAAATTAGGCTACATCAAAACTTAAAACTTCTGTGCATCAAAGGATACAGACCAAAGTGAAAAGGCAGCAAACAGAATGGGAGAAAATATTTACAAATCATATATCTGATAAGGCATTAATATCCATGATATATAAAGAATGCTTATAATTCAACAACAATAAAAAACAACCCAATTAAAAAATGGGCCAAGGATTTAAATAAACATTTCTCCAAAGAAAATATACAAATGGCTAACAAACACCTGAAAAGATGCTCAACATCACTAATAATTAGGGAAATACAAATCAAAACCACAATGCAATACCATCTCACATCCATTAGGGCAGCTGCTATAAAAGAAAAAAAGAAAAAAAAAAAGTGTTGGTAAAAATGTGGAGAAATTAGAATCCAACTGATGCCATTCTAAGCTCTCAGGCCCAGAGCACCCAGTCTACATTGCTCCTGCTGGGCCAGGGAGGGAGCAGGGAGGGCCGGAGCTCTCAAGCACACCATGACTGGGTATGGTGCGTCGCCCCCCACATCACTGGGGGATCTGGGCAGAGCAGGCACCCATGGCCCCCAGCACCTGCTGCTGCCATCTGGATAGCACCAGCACTGCCACCTGAGTAGCACCATAGCCAGACCTGGGCAGAGAGAGGGCCCCAGCCACAGTGACTAGCCTGTGGCACACTGCATGCCTTTCGGGACCCACCCAGCCCTAGTGGCCCTGCTCACCTGCATTGCCCAGCCCTGGGCCTCCCAGGTGATATTCAGCTGCAGTGGCCCCAGTGCTCCACAAAAATATCCCCAGCTTGGACTATGACAACCACAAGGGAATGGGATGATGCAGGAGAACGGCTGTATTACAGGCTCTCAGTACATCCACCCCCTCCTGCTAAGTCAATCCTCCATAGTAGGACACGAGTGCATAACCCAGGGACCTCTCCTTCTATTCATTAAGTAGGAGAGTTCCCATCAGAGAACAGGTGCATCACAAACATATCTGCCTTGAGCTGAAAGAATAGGTTTCAGATGAGAAGGAACCAGCGTAAGAACTCTGGCAACATGAAAAAGCAAGTTGTTTCAATGCCCCCAAAGAATGACAACAGGTCTCCAACAACGGACCCCAACCTAAGGGAAATTGTTAAAATGTCAGATATGGAATTCAGAATATGGAAGACAAATAAGATGAATGGGATTGATGAGAAAATTGAAAATCAAAACAAAGAAACCAAAAAAATAATTCCGGATGTGAATGAAAAATTCTCTAAAGAGATAGATAACATAAGAAAAGATATAACAGAACTCAAAGAAGTGAGTCATTTAGGGAATTTCAAAATAGAGCAGAAAGCCTTAACAACAGACCAGACCAAGCAGAAGAAAGAATTTTGGAGCTTGAAGAGAAGGCTTTTGAAGGAGCCCAGTCAGTTAAAAATGTAGAAAAACAAATAAAGAAGAATGAACAATCACTAAAAGAAATATGGGACTATGCAAAATGAGCTAATACAAGAATCACAGGTATCCTGGAGGGAGAAGAAGAAAAAGTAAAAAGCATGGAAAGCCTATTTGAGGGAATAATTGAGGAAAACTTCACAGGTATCACCAAAGATTTAGATATCCAGGTACAAGGTGGTCATCAAGCACCTAGAAGATTCATAGCAAATAGGCTATCACCAAGACACATAGTCATTGGTCTGACTAAAGTCAAAATGAAGGAGAAAATCCTACAAGCTGCAAGATAAAAGCATCAAGTGACTTACAAAGGAAAACCCATCAGACTAACAGCAGACTTTTCAGCAGAGACCTTGCAAACCAGAAGGGATTGGGGTTCCATTTTCAGTTGTCTTAAACAAAACAACAAGCCAGCCAAGAATTTTGTACCCTACAAAACAAGTTTCATAAATGAAAGAGAAATAAATCTTTTCCAGACAAGCAAACACTAAGGGAATTCATCACCACTAGACCTGTTCTGCAGAAAATGCTCAAAAGTGCTCTATACATGAAACAGAGCAATCAATACCCACCAGTGTGAAAACACCCAAAAGTTTAATCTCACAGCTCTTATAAAACAGTAACAAAAGGGGGAAAACAAAACAAGATATCATTAAACATGATGAATAGATCAGTATCTCACATATCAATACTAACATTGAATGTAAACGGTCTTAATGCTCCAAAAAAATATATTTAATAGGTTGGCTGAATGAATGAAAAACACAACCCAAAGTATGCTGTCTCCAAGAAACCCATTTTCCTTGTAAAGAGTCACATAGGCTCAAGGTAAAATGGTAGAAAAAAATATTCCACAAAAATGGAAACCAAAAGCAAGCAGGAGTACCTATTCTCATGTCAGATAAAACAGACTTTAAATCAACAACAGTAAAAAGAAAAAAAAAGACAAAGATAGTCATTATATAATCATAATTCTGCTAGGAGATATAATAATCCTAAATATATATGCACCTAACACAGGAGCTCCCAGATTCATAAAACAAACTCTACTAGATCTAAGTAAAGAAATAAACAACAGCATTGTAATAGCTAGGGACTTCAACACTCCACTGTCAGAAATGGACAGATTATCGAGGCAGAAAATCAACAAATTTCAATGATGAAATTAAGATGGAAATCAGAAGATTTTTTGGACTGAATGACAAAAAGGACACAAGCTTCCAGAATCTATGGGATATAGCAAAAGCAGTGCTAAGGTAGAACTTCATAGCTTTAAATGCTTACATTAAAAAGACAGAAAGATCACAAATTAACAACCTGATGTCATACCTCAAGGAACTAGACAAAGAAGAACAAACCAAACCCAAAGCTAGCAGAATAAAAAAAATTACAAAGTTCAGAGCAGAACTAAATGAAATGAAAGCCAAAAAAAAAAAGGATCAACAAAACAAAAAGTTGGTTCTTTGAAAAGATAAACAAAATCTATAGCCCACTAGCTAGATTAACCAGAAATAGAAGAGAAAGGACTCAAATAAGCTTGATCAGAAATTAAAAAGGAAACATTGCAATTGATACCACAGAAATACAAAATATCATCCATGACTACTATGAAAACCTTTGTGCACACAAACTAGTAAACCTAGAGGAAACTGATAAATTTCTGGAAATACACAACCTCCCTTAGCTGAATCAGGAAGAAATAGAAATTCTGAACAGACCAATAATGAGTAGCAAGATTGAAACAGTAATAAAAGAATCTCCCCCCGCCAAAAGCCCCAGACAAGATGGATTCACAACCAAATTCTACCAGACCTAACAAAGAAGAACTGGCACTTATTCTACTGAAATTATTCCATAACATCAAGAAGGGAATCCTCCCTAACTCATTCTATGAAGCCAGTATCACCCTGATACCAAAGCCAGGAGAGGACACAACAAAAAAAGAAAGCTACAGAACAACATCCCTTATGAATATTGATGCAAAAATCCTCAATAAAATGCTAGCAAACTGAATTCAACAGCACATCAAAAAATTTATAATAATCCACCATGACCAAGTGGGCTTCATCCCAGGGATGCAAGGATGATTCAACATACATAAATCAGTAAATGTGATTCACCACATAAACAGAAGCAAAAACAAAGACCATGTGGTCATCTCAATACATGCAGAAAAAGCATTTGATAAAATCCAGCACCCCTTCATGATAAAAACTCTCAACAAACTAGGCAGAGAAGGAGCATACCTCAAAATAATAAAATCCATTTATGACAAACTCACAACCAACATCATACTGAATGGGGTAAAGTTGAAGCGTTCCCTTTAAGAACTACAACAAGACAAGTGTGGCCACTGTCACCATTTCTACTCAACATAGTACTGGAAGTTCTAGCCAGAGCAATCAGGCAAGAGAAAGAAATAAAAGGAATACAAATTGGAAAAGAGGAGGTCAAACTATCCCTGTTTGCCAGTGATATGATCTTCTATCTAGAAAACCCTAAAGACTCCACCAAAAGACTCCTAGAATGATGAATAAATTCAGGAAAGCCTCAGGTTACAAAATCAATGTACACAAATCAGTAGCCTTTCTACGTACAAATAATAGTCAAGCTGAAAGTCAAATCAAGGACTCAATATCATTTATAATAGCTGCAAAGAAAATAAAATACCTAGGAATATACTTAACCAAGGAAGTGAAAGATCTCTACAAGGAGAACAACAAAACACTGATAGAAGAAATCAGAGATGGCACAAACAAATGGAAAAACATCCCATGCTCATGGATTAGAAGAATTAACATTGTTAAAATGTCCACACTACCCAAAGTGATTTACAGATTCAATGCAATTCTCATCAAAATACCAACATGATTTTTCACAGATCTAGAAAAAATAATCCTAAACTTCATATGGAACCAAAAAAGAGCCCAAACAGCCAAAGTAATCTTAAGCAAACACAACAAATCTGGAAACATCATGTTATCTGACTTCAAATTATACTATAAGGCTATAGTAACCAAAATAGCATGGTACTGGTCTAAAGGTATAGACATAGACCAATGGCATAAAACAGAAAACCCAGAAATAAAACCATATAGCTATGACCAACTGATTTTTGACAAAGCAGAAAAAAACACTCACTGGGGAAAGGATGCCCTATTCAATAAATGGTACTTGGAAAATTGGATAGCCACATGCAGAAGAATGAAACGGTATCCCTGTCTATCACTACATACAAAAATTAACTCAGGATGGATTAAAGACTTAAATGTAAGACCTGAAACCATAAAATTTCTAGAAGAAAACATAAGAAAAACTCTTCAAGGCACCGGCCTAGGCAAAGAATTTATGACTAAGACCCCAAAGGCAAATATAGCAAGAACAAAAATTTTTAAATGGGACTTAATTAAATTTAAAAGTTTCTGCACAGAAAGGGAATCAACAGAATAAATAGACAACCTACAGAATGAGAGAAAATATTTGCGAACTACACATCTGACAAAGGACTACTATCCCAAATCAATAAGAACTCAAACAAATCTGCAAGAAAAAAAAAATAACACCATTAAAAAGTGGGCAAAAGACATGAACAGAGTTTTTTCAAAAGAAGATAGACAAATGGCCAAAAACATGTGAAAAAATGTTCAACATCACTAACCATCAGGGAAATGCAAATTAAAACCACAATGAGAGACCACTTCATGCCTATCAGAATGGCTATTAATAAAAAAATTAAAAAACAATAGATGGTGTGGATGTGGTAAAAAAGGAACGCTTATACACTGTTGTTGGGACTGTAAATTAATACAACCTCTATGGAAAACAGTATGGAGATTCCTCAAAGAACTAAAAGTAAACCTACCATTTGATCCAGCAATCCCACTACTGGGTATCTACCCAAAGGAAAAGAAGTCATTATATCAAAAAGACACTTGCACCCGCATGTTTATCACAGCACAATTCACAATGGCATAGATATGGAATCAACACAAGTGCCCATCAACTCATGAGTGGATAAAGAAAATGTGGTATATATATACCATGGAGTACTACTTAACCATAAAAAGGCAAGATATAATGTCTTTTGCACCAACTTGGATGGAAGTGGAGACCATTATCCTAAGTGAAGTATCTCAGGAATAGAAAAACAAACACCACATGTTCTCACTAATGAGTGGGAGCTAAACAATGGGTACACACAGTCATAAAGTGATGTAAAGGACATTGGGAACTAAGAAGGGGGAAGGGGGAGGGGAGCAAGGGATAAAACTTACCTATCGGGTACACTACTCTGGTGACGGGCAGACTAAAAGCCCTGATTCAGCACTATACAATTCATCCACATAACAAAAACACTTGTATCCCCTTAATATTTTGAAATTTTAAAAAATGAGTATAGAGTTTCAGTTTTGCAAGATAAAAAGAGTTCTGTAGATTGGTTGTGCAACAATGTAAATGTACTTAACACTACTGAACTACAGTACTTAACAGTACTGTATACTTAAACATAGTTAAGAGGATAAATTTTATTTTATATGTATTTCACCACAATTAAAAAATTTAAAACAGGGAAAAAACTATGGTACCAGTTTATCTTCTTGAGACTATACCCTAGTCATCTTGCTATATATTATATAATACAGTGTTGCCACACCAATGTTGTCCTCTGGGCACCGATTTCTCAATTTTTCCTCAAGGTGTGTAAATGTTAAAGATAGCTATTTTTAGTTTTACTGTTACAACTTAACATTATTTTCCAGTTCCCACGTGGCACACTTCATTTACCCCTTTTTGTGCTGACAACAGCATCATGTTTATTCAAGCCTATCAATGAAAAATTAAGAGCTTCAAGATTAATTACACAGTAAACTTTAGGTAGAGGCAGAATTATAATGTAAAAATCCAGGCTTATTCAATCAAATTTAGTGTATTCACATTCAAGAGAGGAACAAGGAATCCAAAAGCTGATGTCTAGGAATTCTCTGACCTCCTTAAAAATTCCTTGTCTTACGAATAGGTAAGCAACAGGATTCGGCAGGCCAGATGAAGTCAGAAGTAGTAGTCTCTGAGTTGAAGCAGTCTGGCAGCTGCTTCTGGCTAAAGCCAGAAAGTCCTTAAGGCTATGTATCTACCCATAGAGGGAGAACCCCACAGATGTGGGGAGGGGGATGAGAGCAAAGTGGCAGAGTAAGACAACAAGGCAGCACTGGCAAACAGCCACAGTCCCTCTGATCCCGGCACAGGGGCCCTCGACCCTCAGCCCTCTGCCTTGGCTTAGGGGTGGCTCCTCCACAGAGTGTAGGAGACTCTGAACTTCTACGGGCTGTTTCTAATGAGATAGAAGGAGTTGGTCTGGACACAAATGCTCTTCCTGGAGGATGCCTGGCAGAGAGTTCAGCTTGCTCCACTTTCTTGTCACAGGAAGCAAGCTGCCATAAAAAACCCTTTAGAAGAGTGATTCTTTTTGTAGTGGTTAGCAAAAGAATCTGTCTTCAAGTGAAATTTTTTGAGGAATGTCAATATATAAAAATAGTTGAAAGCCTATCAGCCCTGAACAGCCCAGAGCCCAAACACACTGCCTTCCCGCTGTGCCCTACCCTGACGGCAGCCTCTGTGGCCCCTCCATGAGAGGGATTGGTGGGGCACAGTATGAAACTGCCTGATTCAGAATGTCAGACAGTTGGCCTGTGAAAGCCTGAAAGCATAAATTCAGGTAAACATAAAAAATAAAAACCGTGCATCATGCTGACAACTTGAAAAACCTATCAAAGTTGAAGCAATTGGTCCCTGGGAAACCCTAAGTGTCAAAGTCATCCTTGAATCCTATCACATCAGCCGTCTGCTGCTGGAAATATTCTTACTGGGAAAGGCACCTAAGAGGCCATGTGATGTCACAGAACATGTCATTTGAGATCCTAAGCCAGCCCTGAATTTGAGCCACAACTCTACTACTTGCTAGCTCAGTGACTCTGAGAAAACATCTTACACTTTCAGAGCCCTGACTTTAGCATCAGCAAGAGAAGAAAAATAGGTTTCTCACCCACTTTACATGGTTTATGAGGATCAAATGAAAGAATGTATTAAAGTAGTATATAAACTGCGAAGTTCTTGTATGCATGAAAGGTGTTGGCATGATAAAAGTCTGCTCTGTAGTTGACCATCTCTTTCATCCATTCACTGTGCAAATTGTTATTGAACAATCCTTGGCCAGCTACTGGTCAATACATTGAGCTGATTTGGATGTGACTTCTCTGTATCCCACTGGACAAGGAACAGTAAAGAGTGGCAACCTGCTCCCATGAGCAGAGGTGGGATCCACAGCGCCCGTCATGGCTCCTCCTCACTTCCTGCCTGATCTCCCTGACATGCTGCTGCAGCTATCTCATGGGGCTACCTCTCCATCACTGCTCTACTCACTGTCATCTCCCCCACAGCTGGGGCCCTGAGGATCCCTGCCTTCATGCAGAAAATTCAGAACCAGCTAACCTAGTCATCCCATGATAGACAGACCTAATTTTCACCACTAACTCAACTCTGGCCACACTGTTCAATAGAACTTTCTACAGTGATGGAAATGTTCTGTATGTGTAGAACATTTCGTAGGTAGCCACTAGCCACATGTGGCTATTAAGCCCTTGAAATGTGACTAGTACACCTAAGGAATTAATTTAATGAGTTAGATGAACTAAATTGACATAGCCGTGAGTGGCTAAGAGACAGCACAGCTCTAGAGGAAGGGAATGGAGGTCAAGCCTGATCTTTCCCACAAAATCTGGAAAACATATACTAATTGCATCCGCATCCTTTTCAAATATAAAATCATTGTTAAATAAATAATGGCGTTACCATGTTCTCGTGATCTTGCTGAGAGCAGATTGAGTTCCCTGTCCTAATTCAGTCTCACATAGTGCTGCTCCTAATTATTCAAAGAGGTGAGCAGAAGCCCAGACAAGAAGACTGAGCACACATCTGTGGGGTTTAGCATTGTGATCAAATAAAACTTAACGACAAAACTCATCTGACACCTATTAATGATGTGCATAATAGCTATGGTGCATGCAGTAATGAGTTATAAAGGGTAAGTCATTCTCATAAATTACTAAACTTAGCAGAACTTTTACAGTTTGTTCTCTGGTATTAATAAATGACACCAATATTCCCAGCCTCCTTGGATTCTTTGTAAATGTCCATACACTGCCCATCTCCAGCATCTTTTAAAAAATCAGAATCTTGGTTCCAAAGCTATTGGGGCCCATTGTTCTACCTGCAGAGCAATTATCACTGCTCCCCTCTTGCAGTTTCTGTCCAGGAAGGGCCAGTGGCAGAAACTCTGAGGCAAATTGCGGATGGACAGCTCTACCTGATCACCACGCACCAAAGAGAGGGTGGGGAGAGCAGAAAGTAGGAAGGTCAGGGAGAGAGTCAGATGCCAGGCAAGGGCGGCCGCTTGAAGTAGCCAGAGCATGTGCCGAAGGTGGACTCTGGGTAAAGGGCAGTGGAAGCTCAGGGGTGGCGGGGAACAAATGAAGTAAAAGAAGAGAGATCAGCCGTTGACGAGAGGACCCGTGCTGTCGCGGAACGGGATCCTGGTCCTGCAGCCACACCTGGCAGGAGCAGCAGCCTCTGGGCACATGTGCCAAGCACAGCAGTCCTTGGGCATGTGCTTCTGGAGGCTTGTGCCCTGAGACAGCTTTCACACTGAAGAACAAAAATAACTGATATCACTGCAGTCTTTGGAGGAAAACTGGAGGAAGAGCAGGGGCACCAGGTATCTGAAAGTGGACAGAGGGGATGGGATGAGGGGAGGGCTGGAAAGCCCCAGAAAAAGAAAGTTCGTGGTTCCCCTTGGCTGGGGAAATGGCAGCAATCCGGCTGCATTTGCAGGAATTTTCCATGGCAAAGATTGTGTTGTGTGTATCTCGAGTTCAACCTGGGATTGCTCCATGGACAGATTTATATGTTTTCCAGGTAAGGAGGTCAGGACTTGGAGGGTAACTAAATGGTGCAGCTTTCTCATGAAATTTTCAACACAAGGGGTCCAGACACCACCATGCTTAAGCTATGCTTTTTGTCAGGTGGAATTTGTCAAGTTCTGCTTTATTATGTCAAGGTCCAAAAAAACCAAGGGGAGCTAGGGAGGCATTTAGCTGGGCTTGTACTAATCACAATCCCTTTCTTTGCAAGGACCCTCTCTACCTTCACAGTGTTCAGAGTGACTCTGAAATGAAATACCAGGAAAAACAATGACAAACCACATTCACTGAGGGATTTGTATTAGTTGCACTAACTGTCCACCCCCTGCCACTCCATGTGTGTGTGCACGTGCATCTCTTTCACACACACACACACCCCCCACAGCTGTCTCTGCCATCCAAGTTCATGCCACTTCTCTGACTCCCAGACTTAATGGTCACATCATCCTTTCCTGGAACTCTCTTCAGTTGCCTTCCTTACCTCAATGCCTTGATATAAAAGACGATTTACTCAATGCTTGATCATCTCCTTTCCTATGTGCATGGCTTTCTCAAATTTCTTTTGGTTATTAATGGAAAATGCAACTTTAACCTGGCTTAAGGGAAAAAGCTGGTGACGGGGCTCTTCTGAGGGAGGGACTGGAACCACGAGAAGTCAGGAGCCCAGATGGGATGTTCCCTCGGCATCCTAGCACCACGCCCCTCTGCACTTCCACTCTCTGCCCCACCACCAGCCCACTGAATGGCTGCCACACAGCTCCTGACTTGACATCTTCTCCATTCACAGAGCCAGCTCAGCTAGAAGCTATAATAGCATTTGTTGGTCTCAGCTTAAACTCACTGGGAGGGAGAATTACCTGGCCTAGTTTGAGTTAGAATCAAACCTCAGTTGAATCAATGGATACCAGAAGCTCAGGTACTCCTAGAACAAAGGGGAATAGTGGGGCTGGGAGCAGAACCTGGCAGGCAAGGAGGGTGACAGTCCTCGGAGAAGAGAGATGTTAGCTGGACAGACAGACAGAAATACGCTTGCTGTAGTGCAACACTCCAGTGTTGTCAGTATAGACTTCCTTTGATCTTGGGAAGGCGTGATCATCGCAGGAGGTGGGGAAAATGCTGAAATAGGGGCTGGGGTGACCTGTAGCTTCTGCCTGGTTCTACCTACGATTGTCTCCATTACCTCCAACTGACCGAGACAGATAAAAGCTGTGTGCAAAGGAATTTGGCTCTACTTGGTCACAGGCACACAGGGAGACAGAATCACAGTCTCTTTTTAATAAGGTGCTACTTTTCATTCCTCCAGAGCCAAGAGGTCCCTTGGAAGGGAGATGCTACTAAAAGTCCTTGGCCTGAGAGATTATTATGTGCTGCCTTTCTTCCAGGGAATCTGAGAAAGCCTGGCAGGAGGAAGTGGCTCAGAAGACAGTGGGGGGGGGGGGCAACTGTTATAGAGACTGTATGATGGGGAGATGAGCTTATGTTCCACTAGTAGGTCAATTGTTAAAGATTCCTGTCCTAGTGATTAGGAGGTTAAATAACTAAAATATCTATTGCAATTAGTATGATTAGTTACCTTTCTTAGATTCTAGCAGAGAGAGTAAGGACCAAAGGCCAGGAGATTAAGCTCACG
Organism: Daubentonia madagascariensis; assembly: GCA_023783475.1. Taxonomy (NCBI): domain Eukaryota; kingdom Metazoa; phylum Chordata; class Mammalia; order Primates; family Daubentoniidae; genus Daubentonia; species Daubentonia madagascariensis. The sequence continues at coordinate 2,428,538 of JAKFHU010001244.1, forward strand.
TTTGATAGTTGCTGATAGAATTCTGAGCTGCATCTTTGATGGTGCACTCCTTATGACTAAGAAGAAGATACAAGTACAGAAACCTTTCTGTTTATAAAAGCTTTAAATACAGAACATTCCTTTCTCCTAGAAACCAATTTCAACACCCTCTTCCTTGTTCAAAAGAGCCATTTCCCATTTCCATCCCAGACCCCTCACCGTTACACCCTTCAAAGATCTCATGTTAACCAAAGCAGCCAGGCATTTAGAAATTAATTTTTTAAGCCAAATAGTATCCAGCCAGGGTCCAACACCATTTTCAAATTCAGAATCCATTTGAAAAGATATTCGAGACGTAGAAATACAGGCCTGCGATACTTATTCAAACACAAGTTACAAGGTCGTTAATGAAAGACCATTGGAAGGGTACCTATAAACACTGTTTTCCTGGTCAATTTACATGTTACCTCAGTACATGGGGTTGGTTCTTTGATACTTTTTTTGCATTTCACTGGACCTATTAACCCAAGACAGTGGCACTTGGGGGATAAAGGCTTTGAAACTATTCAATTAATTGCCATGTGCACTGGGCACGTATTAGAGCAAGCAATACAGGCACTATACAAAGGAAGAAAACACAATAAGGACAGCAAGGTAGCTAGCGGGAATCAGGAAACTCAAACAGGAACCATGGTCTTAAAAAAGAGCAAGTCAAAACCATGATGGCAGAGGGGGACTGGTGGGCATAACCAAGCAAACTTACAGAACAAGGCAAGGCTTGCATGGGGTCTTAAGAATAAATGAAGTTCAGAGGCATTGATGGGTGGGGAATGGAGAGAATCCAGCCTGGAAACAGCATGCTGAAGGAGGTTGCCTTTAAAGTGGAGCCATGTATGAAGGGTATTCATCAGGTCACACCAAGAATATCGGTACGGGGTGATTAGAGAGAAGATGCTTGGGAAGTTCTATGGTTTTGTCCTTGATGAAGCAATTTGGATTTATGGTAATATCCAAGTGAGGATGGCTCCACGTTGTTTCTCGGTTGTTGGTTGTAAACCCACTGTGGTGCTAGAGGCATCTACGAACATCAGCAGTGGTTTTCTAAAGTCCTTAACTTGGGCAACAATAGCTGCTTCCTTTACTCCCAGAAAGCTGCTATCACTTTGTAGAGCTACTAGTAAACTTCAGAGCCACTGGCAGCCTTTTTTGACCTACAGTCCTACAGCCTTTCCAGTGTTTTGTAAGCACCGGTTAGCAGTATCAAATTCATTCCTGTTTAAAATACTTCACGTGGTTTCTGTTTCCCTGATTGAAACCCTGACTGCAGAATTTTAGAAGATGACCCTGGTGGGTTTATGAAGAAAGCATTGACTGTGGAGATGACAGGGAGATCGATAAACAGATTATCTCAATAATACAAAGGAGACATGATGAAGCTCAAAATCCGATAATGAATGTTGACAATGGCAATAGAAATAGAGCAGGAGAATGGTTAAAAGAATATTTAGGACCTATGACCATTTGGACGGAGGGGTAAAATAAAAGAAATTTGGAGCTCTCAGGCTTCTGGTCTAGGTGATTGCACTGAGGGTGGGAAAGAGAGACCACCAAACAGGGAAGAGGGGAGAAGGAGATTTGGTGGGCATTACAGATGATGTGCTCAGTTTAGAATGTGCTAAGTTTTTGGTCTAGATATTAAGCAGGCAGATGGTTAAATAAATCTGAGAGTGGGGAATTTAGGGTGAAGGTATTTATTTTGCAGCCCAGAAACATAGAAATGATCATTAAGTGATGAAAGTGGGTGAAATTGATTAAAGAAACTGTATAGCATGGGGGGGGGAAAAACCCAGAAAAGTAAGGAATGAGCCCCGGAAAACATCAACAGTTAAGAATAAATACCAGAAAAGAATCCAGCAAAAAAAAGACCGAGAAGGGTAGCAGAGAGGTAGAAGAATCCAGACAGGAAAGTATTAAGCAGGAGCAGATCATCTGAAATCATGGGTAAAGAGATGACAGTGACATAAACTATAAGTGACAGAGGACATCAACTTAAAAATATAGAAAGGATTCCAGCTGACTGCTTATACTCATTCAAATGTTATTATTTGTTGCTTTTACACAGGGGTGCCTGTTTCATACAATGTGGGAATGAAGGGATGTTCTAAAGGTCTTTGCAGCTTCACCTTCTCACTGGCTTCCTCTGTCTTCCTCCTTCATCCTAAAGGCAGATTTTTGTTTCCTCGCTGCTTTATGCCTTCGTTTCATTCCCTGTGTTCTTTTCAGGGTGGAGCCAATGCATTTCTGCCTTTACAAATAAAAGTTCCTGTTCAAGTCTTCCAGATATGTACTCTGCATTCCTTTAGCAAGGCAATGTGATCAAGGCCTGTGACCCCCAAGCCTATGCAATGTTGGCTTGTGGCCACTCACGGACCTATGGGTTTAAAAACTGGTAAATAGTCCTCTAGGGTTATGTCAAAATCAGTTTAATTTGTCATGACCAGACCATTTCTTAAAATTAAAATATAAAAGGGTAAAACAGAATATAAAATATAAGCAAAGATAAATATTATTTCATAAGACATTTGTTTCAGTGGTAGGTCATATGTGTGGGCTTCATGGTATGTGTGATGAGTAAGTAATGGAGCAAGATCTCGTAAATGTGGAAGAACTACCAAGGGGAACTGAGTTCTATCTCAATTTGTATTTCCCCCAAAGCAGACAAGGTCTTGGGTGCAGGTAGCTTATTTGGAAACCGGTCCTAGGAAATGGAATCAAGGGAGTAGGCAAAGAGAGTTGGGGAGGGCAAAGGGCTGACAAAGTGTGCATTAAAGTGCTGGTTACCAGTGTGGTCATCTGGGTCTCAGTCTTGCTGGGGACAGGCTGAGGAACCATGAAGAATGTGCCTCCGAGTTGTCCCCCTAGAGCAGACATTGGCAAACATTTTCTGTAAAGGGCCAGATATTAAATATTTTCCACTTTGCAGGCCATGTGGTCTCTGTTGCAACTACTCAACTCTGCCATTGTAACATGAAAGTGGCCACAGATGGTATGTAAATGAATGGGCATGACTGTGTCCCAATCAAACTTTACTTATAAAAACAGGTGGATTTAGCCCACAGGCCGAAGTTTGCCAACCTTGCACTAGAGCACAGGGAGGCTGGGGCTTTCCTTTTTCTGCCAATTCCTATGCCCATTCGTTAAGGATTGCCCGAGGCAATCCTTTTTCTCTGGAAATACTAAAATCTGGTGGTTTTATATTTGTCACAACCCATTCTCTAATAAAATTAGTTATTATATCTTAGAGAAGTTTTTCCTTTTCCTTTTTCAAAGTTAGCTGTGTTTAGCTCTCATACCTCGCTTGGCATACATTCTACCATTTCAAATCATTTTCTCTTAAAACCGTCCACACAGAGGAATCTCACCTAATTATTCTTACACAGTCCAAAAAACACAGTCTCTCTTGCGCTTTTAAGCTCATTTTCTTTGCCACATGCTTTTCTTTTTTCCCCAAATGGATACATCCAATTACTCTCCTCTTGGGTATTTTAATTTCACACATTTTTGTACACTTAGAACAACCATAGATTGCACTACATTCACTGGCAAATCATCAAAAAGCATTTAGATGAAAGAAAACTTTTGTAAAAACATATCTTTTGTAGCTACATAAGCCGAAGATTATTCCTAGTTTTAAGCCACATAACTAGAGGAGAGAAGGAAAACCAGGTTTCATGACCTGAGTTCTTGTTAGTGACGTTTCATTTGTATAGCATGTTTACAGTCCCCAGAGCTCTTTCTCATGGTAGTGATGTGACTTATTCGACCCACAAGGGAGCTAAGGTATAGAGGTTAAGCGCTTTGTAAAATCCACAGACAAAGGTGGTAACAAGACCGGATCTGTGACCCAATCTCCCTTCATCTCAGTCCACTCTGCTTTCTGATGTGCCTGATTCACAAGTGCCCTGTAAATTATAGAAATTTTAAGGGTAATTTTTTAGCTACTAACTTCTCACAGGGACTTTATAATACCATGCTATTTAACTTTCTCCATGGCTGGATGTTTGCTATAAACGCTTGAAATTTTGGTTGTGGTTTGTTTTTTAATACAGGTAGGTCCCGGGCATGGCAAATTATTTGCAAAGATGGCTACAATAATCCCTCTCGTCCTTACGTGCTTGTCAGTCTGCCATTCTCCTCACATGGAGATAGAGTCTATTTTTCTCAGCCTTGAGCCTGTGACTTGCTTTGAACAGTGAAATGCAGTGGATGTGACATAGTGGAACTTCCAAGCCTAAACCTCAAGTGTGTGCTTCTTGGAACACACCGATGCCATGTGAGAAAGCCTGGGCTCTCCTGGTTGAGGGTGGAGGCCCTGTGAAAAGGGGCCCGGCCCATAACCAACACCAAATGCCAGGTAAGTGAGTGAAGCCACCTTGGACTATTCAAGCCACTAGGTGACTGAACCACATCAGCAACTCTACATGACACCAGTAGAAGAGCTGTCCAGCTGAACGCATCCCAAATTGCTGACTCATAGCATGCTCACCAAATAACAACAGTTGTTTTAAGCCAGTAAGTTTTGGGGTGATTTGTTATGTAACAATACATAACTGATACACTAGTGATGAGGGATTTCATAGTCCACAATTTTATGGACCTAGTAGAGATTCCCCAACACTCTGCAGCCATCTGTAATGCCTCAGAGAATGATAAGTTTTACTCTACTTTTGAGGAATTTTATCTCAGTTCCCACAGGCTTATTACAGAGCAACAGGATCCTAATAGAAGAAACTTATTATATTAACTTCTCACAGACTGCTCAAGCTCTCCATAGGGGTGATTTCTGGTAGCCACCTTTCTATTACTTAGCTCTGTCTCAGTGGCCATAGCTAATCAGTCCAAGAATAGACACCCAGTACAAGTTGGGCAGTCAGAGTCTCTCTGCGGTGACTATGAAATATTGAATGGAGACTCAGAAACTGAAATCTTTGAGAACTGAGTCTATTTAACAGTAGTGCTCTTGAAGGTCCCTGGAGCTGCACTGGTCCCTGCCCTTCCTGAAGAGTGGGTGTTCAACTCTTCTTTAGACTCTGTGACATATTCTAATATTCTTCCAATAAGTCCCCTTGTCTAGGTAAGTTACATTGAGTTGGTTTTTGTTCCTGGGTGCAAAAATAATCTAAATTAATGCAGATCTCTTTCCTACCTTTGGCTGAATGGAAGCTCAAAGCTGGCCCCTAAGTGTTCCTCAGGAGACAGTGGCCCCTGCTCTTCTGTGCAGGGGCCAGAAGGAAGCAGCTGTCCAAGACGACAGTCTCATTTTACAATGAGATCAGTGAAGCTGGCATCTCAAGTTTCTTCATTGTTTCATCTACTGCCCAGAACAGTGGTAACATCAGATATAAGTCTCTGTCAATAATGATTTAACTGATGAAAGCTCTTCCTGTCCCTGCCACTCAACACTCTTAGCACACTAGCATCAACTCTGTGCTGTCAGGATCCACCTGGTGGTGGTGGGAGGAAGACAACATGTAGATGATGATACCTGTAATGCATTTCTCAGGAAACTGGTACATGGTGGTCTGTGGCACCATGTACAAGGTCTTTTCCACACTGCCTACCGGGGCAGGTGTGGCCATTATATAACCTTGTTTCCTGTGACATCAAAAATTTACCCTTCTCTACAAATGACTATAATATCCCAATTTTATATGAAAAATCTTAGTTAAAAGAGCTGGAATCTTACATAATTACCCACAATTCAGGACCCAGAAAAAAGACTGCAGGTAACAAAGTCATTTTCTATTCTATCTGTACATGGAAAGGTGAATGCTGCTGAACAACTTCTGAGGGCATCGTGTCTTCAGCAAGAACTCACACAGCTAAATTCCACCTATTTCATTCAGGACAAGTCTGGGAGTTGATTTGGTTTTGTCAGTAAAAAGGAAAAATTATCTTAGTAAATGTCCAGCAAATGAGAGTTATAGACCTTTACAATGTCATGGTAATTTTTGCAAAGGATGACTCATGATAAAATTAAGTGTCCCGTTGCCATTTATGAATGTGTTTGGATCTGTTAAAAAACATGAACAAGGCCTTTGAGTGAATTTAAACCTCAAGGAAGTTAATGTCTTTTAGTAAACAGTTTTAGGCTATGACACACAGATTGATAGCAAATATTCACCTTTGGATAGGGACAAAATTCCTGGTTCTGATCATATTAGAACTTCTTTCTCCAGCCTCAGAAACCAAAAAGTTGAGTTTTCTGTAAAAGGTATTGGTTTAAAGAAACAATCAATTTACTCCAATTTCTTGTGAAATGGAAAAAAGGAGAAAAGGGAAAGAATTACACAAATGTAAAAGTGGAGAAAGTCTCTTAATCCCACTCTACAAATCTTGATGTTCAAAAGAAATTTCCTGAAATTGAATATAAACATGCATAGTTTTTAGTTTTAGTAATCCTAAATGGAAAATATTTCATATATAACATCCCTATTCACGTTTTAAAAACACAAGCAAACAAAAATCCCTAGACTAAAACTATCCCTTTAGCCATAGAGCTCTGCCGCACCCACCCCCCCAGGCCATGGAAAAACTGTCTTCCACTAGGCTTAGGAAGGGAAGGGGGGATGTGGCGCGCAGCAGGAGGTGAGCAGCCAGTGAGCCAGCGAAGCTTCATCTGTGTTTACGATGCTCCCCATCGTTCGCATCACCACCTGACCTCTGCCTCCCCCTGCCCCCTCGTCCTCCACCAATCTGTCCATGGAAAAATTGTCTTCCATGAAACCAGTCCCTGGTGCCAAAAAGGTTGGGGACCACTGTATACCACATATTTTAGGAAATGATCTCATATGTCTCAGGCACAACAGTGAAAATCCCCTAAGAGCACGTAGTCCTCACAGATACTTAATAGATATTTGTTGGTGTTGTGGCGCTATTCTCGAAACAGGCACTCAAGAAGTTAATGTTATGGGAGTGAGTGGAGAGTGCAGACATCAAAACGAGGGAGTCTATCACTAAGTACTGAAGTGACTGTGATGCCCATGACATTCTCTTGCCTTGATCGGTGAAAAGGGCTGATGTCTGAGGTGCTGTGTCTCTCTTTCCCAGGGAACAGAAACTCCCGGGGAGTTACAGGGACCCCCCAAATCCTGCCCAAGTACTCCGACCAAGGAGGATCACAAAAACGCCTACTCTGATCATCAAACTGGATACGATTTATGTGGAACTGTAGTCCCAGAGTTTCAGCAAGCTCCGCGATAAAAATGATGGACTTTCCAAACCTTTGGCAGCAACGCAGTCTGGTTATGACTGGGTGTTATGGATGTCGAGGACTCCCACTCTCTCCTCAAACTGCAGGAAATGGTTTTAATTACAGCTCCCATCTCAGCCACCTGGAAGCCTCTAGGGACCCAGAGCTTCACAGCATGCTGGCCACGTCCTTCCACACCAACACCCCTCCCCATGCGTGGCAGAAAAGGATGACCACCCGATGTGCCGTAGGTGGGGGTTGGCCAGAGAGCGGCTGCCCACCGGACACTAACTTCTAGTCGCTCATCTGATTAGCGGAAAAGGCTGGCTGGAGGCAAGATGACACCAAAGATCTGATACCATCTTTATCTTTGGGAATTAGTGGCAGAGCAGGGTCCATGCCTGTACTTCTTTGCTAAGAATAAAATGACATATGACTTGACAATGGAAGATTCTGAACAGAGCCTGAGATGGCTTAAAGTAAGGGAAAGGAAGAAACAGAGAAGCTTGAGGCGTGTTAGATACAGGTTCTCTGAAAAAGTACTGATAATACATTACATTTGGCACTAGTTTTCTCAGTTTTCAAAGCAGTTTCATAACATTTCATATGACTTCAGCCCCTATCAGCCCTAGGAGATGGCCTGGACAGCTGTGAGTATCCCCCATTTGATACATGCGGTGGCCCTAAGCCTCCCCAGAGATCTCCTGGCTAGTGATTGTCAGAGCCGGGGCTAGAACCTCTTGGCCTCTCCCATTCCCCCTAGCCGCAGGGCCAGCCCCACACATGGTTCCTTCCCAAGACTGAAGGAGTTGTAATATAAAATTGCTTGGTTGGGTTGACTTTTTTTTTCTTTTTTGCTTCCATTCCTGTTTCAATTTGCTCACTTTCTATTCCTTCCTTCCCACCTTCACATGCCTCCCTCTACCTCCCCCCACACACTCTCTCTCCTAAGCTTGTCTCAGATGCTACTTCACTGGCAGCTTTGGCTGCAAATCTCCCAGCTTCACAGCCAACACTTGAAGCTCACAGATCACAGAGCTGTGTCCTCAGACTGCCTGTTGCTTTCTCTCAAGGTTGGATGCATGAACGGCTTTCTTAAAAAAAAAAAAAAAAATAGAGAAGCAATGTGTTAGGGTGAGAGAGGGAAAGCATTGAATAATTCCAGAATTAACAACAATTGGTTCTCACCCCTAATAACCCCATTAAGATCCCAAATGATCTCATTCTCTCTCTTTAGGTTTGTGATGAACAAGTCAGAGACAGTTTGGGGGTGAATGCCCCAGGTAAAATGCTTCCAGTGTTATGGTATCTTGGTCTGACTGGCCAACAGCTTGGCATCTAATAATCAGAAGGATTATAAACAGAGCTCTCAAGCTCCTCCCAGGGTTTGCTGCCAAACTGCACGCAAGAGATATTGGCAAGAGTGAGAGATGGTCAGGGAGCTGTCTGCCGTCCTCTCTGCCTAGCGTTCGCGTCACACTTGCGCACAAAGCGCACTGGAGCAGTGAAAAGGGAACAAGACGAACTCTGAAGGCTAAATTGTCTTTCTCCTCTGAGGGAGCAAAGTTCTGAAATTGTCCAAGTGAAGGTTCCACTTTGGTCCTCTCTTTTTTCCACATCAAAATTGCTCACACAGCTCTTGCCAGGATCTACACATCCACGGAGCTTCTCAAGGGAAAACGGTGACTCAGGGGCCCCCTGTGTCTCACCAGCAATAAAGATTTTACCCGGACTGAGCATTGCCGAGGAATCCAATGCATTGCTGTCAGGCTAATAAGAGAAAAGATTCACCATTGTGAATCAAGTAAATAAACATGCCTGGGAAACACTAAGGCAGCAGATAATGCTGGGAGAAAAATGAGAATTGGTATTATTTTTAGCGCCAGCTTTCTGATGATAATTGTATTTGAAGAGCAACTAGCATGAACAATATAAAGGCAAAGTTAATTTCAGATCCTGAGTTTGGGGCACCGTTCTTGGATGATTTGAAATGCAATGTGACCTACAGTCATTTTTCAACTGCGTGACAAGGAAACTTGGAGACACCTAAGCAGCTGCTAGGAGGCTCATGGGCAAATGAGAGTTGAGGGGACTTGATCATAGAAAGATATTTTACCTTTCAAAAATCTTCTGTAGCTCCATTCCCCCCTTCAAGCTCCCATTTCCTGAAGACTTATAATGTTCCAGGTGCTGTGTTAACTGCTCTCATAAGAATCACTGCAATTAATTATCACCGCCTTACGAGGTAGGTGCTATTATTGTTTCTATCGTACAGAAGCCATGCAACTTATAAAGATGGAGCTAGACTTTGAACGCAGTCTCTCTGACTCTAGAGTCAAATCACTGGGCTGTTGTAGATGGACAAAGGAGATAACTTACCCTTCTGCTTTCTGTCATTTCCTGAAAAAAAGAATCATGCCCTATTACTAGCACTGACCTACATGTCCATCACTAAGAACAGGCCCAGAATTGCCCACGGGAGCAGAGCTGCCCTAGGCAGCCAGGAAGAGCAATGGCTGCAGCCCCCCTAACATACCTGGAGTACCTCCCTGCGGATCTGCATCACTGCTGCAGAGTCCCATGCGGAGTCCAGGTTGAGTCTCAGGGCAATGCGACTCTCATCCCTCTCTGCAGATCAAGACACTGAGAAGCAGGCACTCAGGGCCAACTCTAACCACTGCTCTACCACCACCCAAGGGAGCAGTATGGCTCTGAGAGTCACATCCACATTCTACAAAATGCAGTCTCTCCTTCCTTCCCCTGTCCTTAAGCCACAAGGTGGCTAGATTCAGGTTCACTGAATATGTGGATGAACACAACCAACCTTCATTCATATAAACTACACCAAAGGCTGAGCTTACAGGATCCATGAAGTCAGGAACAAATTCACTCTGCATTACACGGAGCTCTGAGTATTGATGTTCCAGGTGTACACATACATGCCAATATCCACGGCTGGAGCCCTGTTGTTGAGCACTGTAAATATTCAGACTAAAGCGAGGTGAGAGGGAAATCAAACTTCAAGCATAGGACTGAGGGGAGAAATCGCTGTTCTAAAGGAAGGAATATCTAAGCAGCTTTGCACAACACAGCATGCTTGCCAACAGACCACAGCATGCTGTGATGTGGTGTCCTTTATCTCATTTCCAGCAGCCTGTGGAGATAAGTTTTTGAGAAGGAAAAAGAAATCATAACTTCATAATGGAAGTTAATGGGACAATGGTTTGCCCTTAAGGAAAAGACTAATACGGATAACTTGACTAGAATACTTGGTATCAGTGGAAGGAACTTTCGGTTCCAAGTGACAGAAGGTCCGACTCAAACTAGCTTGAGTAAAAAGGGAACTTGTTACTGTATGCACCAGGCCTAGAGCTGGCTTCTAGCTCAGACTAATTCAAGGACTCAAACCCTGTCACCAGAGCCTGTCCACTCACTATACGTGGGATCTGCTCTCCTTCATATTGCTTTCATTGGCAGTGTCCACTTGGTGGCAGATATGACTGTCAGTAGCTCCTGTCCTAACACTCTCCAGAGTTCAGGGGGAGTTGGAAGAATAGATGTTCTGGGCTCCCTTCTGATTGGCCTGACTTGTTTCCAGTGCTCATCCTTGATCCCATCCCTGTGGCTGAGGGGATTGAGTGCATTTTCAGCCAAACTGAATTCTGTGCCCACCACAGAGCCACAAGAGCAGAGAAAGGAAGGGTCTCCAGTGGAAATTCAAGGAGATATTTCTTTTTCTTTTTCCTTATTGGAGACAGGGTATCACTATGTTGCCCAGGCTGGAGTGCAGTCGCTATTCACAGGCGCTATCCCACTACTGATCAGCATGGGAGTTTTGACCTGCTCCATTTCCAACCTGGTACAGTTCACCCTCCTTAGGCAACCTGGTGGTCCCCTCTCCTGGGAGGTCACCATATTGATGTCAAACTTAGTGCAGACACCCAATCGGCATAGCACTCTACAGCCCAGAACTCCTGTGCTCAAGCAATGCTCTTGCCTCAGCCTCATAAGTAACTGGGACTACAGGTGTGCTCCATCTCATCCAGCTCAAGGAGCTATTTCTAAAAGAAGGGGGAAAGGAGACCTAAAAACAATAGATGTCCTCTGCAGCATCTCTTTATAAAATACAAGTACTTGTACTCATTTATTAAAATTATTCAGTGCCAACACATAAAAAACATTTAAATATGAGTATACTTAAGCTCCCCCCATATAGTATTTTTAGAGGGACCTAAAATATTGGCACATATTTTAAAGATTTGGGTATCCACTGGTATGAAAATGCTTCCAAAAATTACATGGATCTAAAATTAAAATCAAAGACCAAGACCAAAGAATCTTGTATTTCTATCTCAGATTGGCTTCTAACTCATAAAATGTTATCCCGATAAATTTACATAAACTTTTTGTACTATTTCTCTTTATTTGCAGTTTGCCTTCCTCTCACAAAGGGTGTGCCTGCCTGTGATATCTCTTCTGTTGACCCCTTCCGGATCTACTCTCCTCCCTTCTCCAACCTACTCTCTGCCCTAGGGAGGCTGACTTGTATGGCTCACGTCAACGGGCTCCCTCATTCTCCAGCTTCTGGTTGGGTTCAGCCAAAGGGGAGACCTGGTAGAAGATCAGGAGAGAACAGGAGAACAAGGAGCAAGCTGCATCCCTCAAACTGAAGGCCACAGTGTCTATAAAAGACAACCTTTCCACATGACCCTCTACCTGAAAGTTCTAGTCATTGTTCCCTCCTCTTGCCCCTTTGGGCCTGGGGCTGGTAAGGAAGCCCCTGTCTCCCACATCCACTGTGGTTCCCCTATACCTTCCCACACCTCTGGAAATAGTCCCTTTATTAAACTCTCCTCCAGTTTTCATAATTTGAGGGTGTCACTTACTTCTTACTAGGACCCTGATTAATACAATGTGTGAAATTTTGATGGGGGCTGGGGGAGCAGAAAGGAATAGAAAGGGTGACCAGAAACTACAGATGAAGTAGACCTAACTACCTGATAAACAACAAAATGCTATAAATGAAGTGGGTCCAACAAATTTGATGTTTGGATTAATTTACATTTTCACTTTAATAAACCCCTCAAACCCTCACATTAGAGGTAGAAACCAGAAGACTAATATCAACATTCATTGAAAATTTTCCACTTCAGAGGGAGTTTTAGCACATACCTATTCGTCAATCTGCTAGCTACATTTTTGGTAAACAGGAGAGATCAAAGCAATGAGACAGTAATGCGGGAGGATGCCAGAGAAGGTGGAGGATTTTCTTTGTGAACTCTGCCCTTCCACTTGCTTCCTTCACAACAAGTGCCATTCACAACCTCCCCCCCCCATATTCATTTCCAACTCAGAGGAACCAGCTGTTTCCATCAGAATCACTAATGTTTTTCAGAGTGTCTGTTCCCTTTGCCAAGGTTCAGACACGACTGTGATTGTACGAAGAGCAAGAGCGTCGGGAAGGGAAGAGAAAGCCGTAGAGGGATAGGAGCGGTGGGACAGACAAGTGCAAGGATGAGGGCAGGGGGGTGAGAGCAGGCAGGAGAGAGGCTCCAGGGAGCAGAGGGCAGATAAGAGAGGGGGCCTTAGAAAACGGAATGGATGACAGAGGAGCAGAGTGACCAGATGGTTGGATCACTGGATTTTATGCAAGGAGATTAATTTGGGGGGGAGGGGACTGGCAAAGACTTCATGGTCGCTCAGGAAGCAGAGAACAAGAACCTGGAAGCTATTGAGGCTCTATTCCATTGGAAACAAGGGCTACTGTCCGGTATGGCTCTGTGAACGCACTCTAAGAAGGGCTGACTTACCCATAAGTGCCAGCTCTTTGACAGATCAAATAACATTTTCTGTTTATAAACAGAGGGAGTTGGGCTGTTACCTTAAGCAATCTAATGGATCTGAGAAACAACAAAAAGGGAAGGAGGGGAAAAATCAGAGGTTAGCCTTAAAACTCCATGTTTTTAATTTGCATCAATTTTCCTATCAGCCAGAGGAACTGCTTAAATAATGGAATAAGTTACCCTTTCCCTGGTCTGTAAATCCCTGCTGCTGCTTATTTGTGTATTTGTTTGTTTTTAATTATTTTTTAAAGACATTGGTAAGAGTTCCAAGGAGAAAGAGGACATATTTGTTTCATCTTCTTTGCTGTTGGCCTTTCTTAAGTCTGATTTTTTTTTTGTCTGTCCCCATCCAAGGCAGCTGCTTTCAGTTGCCCAATTGATTCTGCATTTTAATGAAAAGTGTGCCTCTTCCCATTCAGTTAGGATAATTGTTGCCCAGGCAAATCATTATAATTAAATTCAATTTAAAAGTGGGAACCTACTTGCAACCATATGTTAAACCTGCCTTCGCATAAGGAAGTTGGTATTTTCACCTTGTGTTAAACGCAAAGGTGTATAACTATAAGAGGTTTTCAATGGAGATAGTTAAAGAAATTTGTCTCTTTTTTAACATGATTAATTACAATTCCCATGTGTCTGAAAGGAAATTACTTGACTCTCAGAAAAATATTTTCATTAAACAGAATCTACTACTGAGCGGGCTTCTAGCAAGTAGATTTGGTATTGACACAAAGAAAGTAACAGACATGAGGAAAAAAATAAGGTGTTTTCAGTGAATATTTGCCATGCGACTGAAACACAGAAGCTCCTGTAGAGAACAGTAGGCTTGTTTGGCCCCAGCACTCTTCCTGCTCCTTTCTGCCACAGCAGGAGGTGGCCTTCACAGACTTCAGCCAATCAGCACATTCCGCTCTCCCGACCATAGTGATTTGATTAGGAACCAGAGTCAATGAGAAGTTTGCTAGAACTTCCTCCTTTCTCAAAGGAGAAAATTCTTCTCTCTTCTTCAGGAGCTACATAAAGAGACTTTCTTTTCCTGGAATGTGGGTGTGAAGATGAAGGGTCTAGAACTGCTGCTGCTATTTTACAATCCAGGAGGCAGATCTGGAGTGGCCGTGATACCTTTGGTGACATCATTTGAGACAATAGATCAAGCTAGTGCTACCTCTGGATTTTTCAGCCACGTGTACTCTCACCTTTATGGCTTAAGCTAATTTGAGTTTTCTGTCACTTGCAACCACAAGAATCCTGGCTGTGGGGAGGGAAGGTCAGGTGACCCCCCAGCGTGTGACTTGCTAGAAGGATGCCAATGTCTGCACTCCTGGGACGGTGCATTAAAGCAGGGGCTGCTGGGCCTGGCTGCATTGCCTGAATCACCTGAAAACTTCGTAAAGGTATATGTAAAAACTTAAAGATCAATGACTTTAGAAAATCAGTTTTTTGAAAAATATAAGTGATTTGAGAAAGGGAACTAAGATAAACATAACTAATGAGCTATATCTAAGAGAGAAGGAAGTGTTAGAAGATGAGGGCAAATAAAGAGGCAAATTTGATTCTCTTAGATGACTATTAATATTATTTATTTAGAGTCATCTAAAAACAAAGTACTGTGATAGAACTCAATAGACTTGATTACAAAGCCATATAAGACAAAACTTATCCACTCCAGGAATTTTATTTAATCTGATAGGGAAGCTGTACATGTATGCTTATGAGTCCATTGCAACTCACAAGGCAAGTGCTGAGAAATACTTTCTATAGTCTTTAACAGCTTACTAAACATATTCACACTCATCACATCATTTGATTCTCACAACAACCCTTTGAGATAGGCAGTTGCACTTCCCCATTTGGCACAGATAAAGAAACCGAGACCGAAAGTGTGCAAAGAAAACTATAAATGAATGTCACTGTGGCATTATTTAAAAGAGGAGAAAATAGAAAACTGCCTGAATATCAATAGCGAAGCGGCTAAATACATTTTGTACCTCCACAGAAGGGAATGGTAGGCACCTGTTAAAATACTCAGGTGAAATTCCTGTTCTGGGTAAGATGGAGCAAGCACACGCCACCTGTCTTCCACTGAATGAGGATTGCCGGATTCATCAGGTGAAAATACAGGATGCCAGTTAAATGTGATTAGGTAAACAATGAATAATTTTTAGTGTACGTCCCACAATATTTAAAATAAACTTATATTAAAAAGTTATATAGGGTGTCTTGTATTTTTATCTAGCGACCCTATACTGAATGCAACTAAAACCCTGGACAAAATGCACGGGGAAGTGACTTAAAGACTGAAAAGGAAAATGGCAGCAGGCAGAGCTCGAATTATGAACAATTTGGTGGTGAATTTCTCAAGGTTTTTGTTTTGTTTTCATTTCTCTTTCCTCATCTCCAAGCCTGGGTTGAAAGGCAGCCCAAACCCAGCGCCGTGGAGCTGGCACGGAGAGCGAGAGCTCCCAGGGAAGCCCTGTCCTTCAGGTCTGCGGAGTCAGAAATGGGGCCCTGTGTGGGACAGAGAGAGTGGGAGACATGCCCTGCTCTCCTTCCGTCTTTCCTTCCTTCCCCCCTTCCCTCCCTCTCTCTCTTTCTCTCTCTCTCCTACTTTTTCTCTTTCCTAACCAAGACCCCAAGCAAGCCACAGTGCCGAAGCTGCAGAGCAGCTGGGTCGTGACTGCACAGTGACAACGGGGTGGGCCAGACAGATACATGAAACCGAGGAGGGAAACTCCTTCCCTCTGGCAATAGAAACTGTGATCTGAATAGTATAGGGGAAAACCCATTTTATACACGTACTCGCCACTTAAATGTGGAGGCAGACCCTGCTGCAGGAAGTATGTGGCCAAGTGGGGACACCAAATCCCCTGCTTTTTAGCCAAAGGACCAGAAAGAGGCACTCCTGGATGCCAGAGAGTGTTGGGGAGATTAAAGAGGGCAAGCAGCTTAAAAAAGGATCCTATATAGCTGTGATGAAATTCTGGGCTCACCCTTGAGATGTGCACGCATGGAGATGATGCTAAACAGTATACTGAAGCTTGACAAGTGAACTATGGGATAGAACCCCACCTAGGTTCCAGGTTGCCTACTGGGTGGCACACACGTGGGAAAGACTCAAATAGCATTGCAAAGGCTTTGAAAATTGAGCTGAATTGGAAACACAATTCACAGAAAGCAGGTGGGAATTTGCAGCCTAAACATAACTGGTTTGAATGCCTAATGTGGTAGCCAGCCTCCAAGCTGGCCCCCAACATCCCCAAGTGCTGGTACTCACACCCTTCCCTCCCACACTGTACTAAGGTCGGTCTGCATGACCACTAGAATGTGGCAAGATTGCTTGTCTCTTTCAAGGTTATAAAGACTGTGGCTTTGGTCTTGGGATTGGTCACTCTCTCTTGATCACTGTAACCAGGGGAAGCCATGCCATGAGCACCCCTATGGAGAAGCCTATGTGGCAAGGAGCTGACGTCTCCTGGCAACATCCATGTAAGCTGCTAAGTCACTCTTAGATTTCTGTCCCTCAGAAACTGCGAGATAACATTGACTGTGTTAAGCTGCTGGGTTTGGCATAATTTGTTATGCAGCAGCATACAACTAGTATGCCTACCAAAACAAGCAAGCAAAAAGGAACATTCTCCATAGGATTCAAATAAGACCCAGAATCATAACAACCAAATTTCAAGGATGTGATCCAAATTACTTGACAAAAGAATAACTGAGAAAAATCTCAACAATTTGCAAGGGAAATACAATCAACAATAAGAAACAAACAGCCTAATTTCAAAGAGCTGGCAAGGACGCTAGGTTTACACCTATTTCATTTTTTATGTAACTATTGAAAATTGTATTTTTGTTTTATTTTCCAAATGTTCATTGCTAGTACATAGAACTATAATTAATGTTGACCTTGTATCCTGTAGTCTTGCTAAATTCATGTATTAGCTCTAGGGGCTTTTTAGTAGATGTCTTAAGATTTTCTATGTAGACATAATCATGCCAAATAAAAGAATCCAGTCTCCAAATATTACATACTATATGGTTGGGTTTATATGACAGTCTGAAATGGGCTAGAGGTTAGGGGTAGGGAGAAGTTTTAACTACAAAGGGGTAGCATAAGGGAATTTTTGGAGTCATGTAAATATTCTCTATTCTGAATATGTGTTGGTTCACATATACAATATCTGTGTATATATTTGTATATATACATAAATCAATATATGCCCTTAATTCAGAACTATGTGCCAAAAAATTCAATGTGTGTAATTTTTTTAAAAAATTTAAGGTAATAAAACTATAAAAATGAGGGAAGATGTCTGTAATATATATTACTTACTATAAAAAGTCACAAAAGTTGTGTAGTATGAATTCATTATCATAGGAAAAGTGTTTGTGTGAATGTGTATGCGTATGTGTGCCTGTGTGTTTGTGGGTATGTATCATTTCAGCATAGAAATATCTTTAAGGATCCAAAGGGAATTCTTAACAGAAGTGGAATTGGGGAGGAGTAGAAAATCTTACTTGAATCAAGTAAATTTTTTATTTTGTTTGTTACAACAAACTTGTATAAAATTTGTAACATCACTTAAATTAAATTTTGTGTGATGAGAGAAACTGAGGCCCAGATACATTGTCTTGTCCAAGGTCGTACAGTGACAGAATCAAAAGGATTTTAACATAATATGCCTAATGCTCTTTTCAATAAATCAGAGGCAATGAATTCTAAAGAAAGTCAGAAAGGGGGCAGTGGGTAGTTGGGAAAGGTTTTATGGAAGAAGAGGTATTTTGAGTCATACCTTAAAGGATTAGAAAAATTTCAAAGGTGGAGATGATGGGAGAACATTTTTGGTGAAAAGAATATCTTGAGCATAAGAGCAGGAGCAGGAGAAAATGAAGTCTGTTCAAAGTAGTCCAGATTAATTAGATGAATTATATAGCTATACATATGGCATTCGTACAAAATGATGCAAAGATGTTGCAGGGCATGAGAACTTTGAAAACACACTATGGGGTTTGATAAGTAGGAATGTGTTAACAGGCTTCAGAGGAATTTCAGGCGAAGTAGAGAGGAAGAGTGCAGGAGGTTAAAGAACAAGTAAATGATGTGCAAATAGACACAGGGATATATTTGAAATGAGAAAGAAAATTACAAGAAAGTAATTTAAAGGGAAAATAGTATCAACGAAAGAATTTAAGGAGGGTAAGTTTTATGATAATGGACTATGAGCATGTTTCAGATGAAAAGGAACATGGGCAAGTAGAAAAGGAAAGAAGAAAAACATCCAAGAGGCAGCATTGATGAAACAAGGGCCAGTAAGACGGTGAAGGTAGAGATGAGGGTATTAGCCTTGCCTTTGAGGCTTCTTTCATTGATTTCATTGATCATTTTATTGATGAAACAAGGGCCAATTAAAGGTGAGGGTGGAGATGGAGGTATTAGCCTTGACCTTGACACTATGGTCAAAGACTAAAAGTGAATCTTGGAGGTGACAAGGAGAAAATGTAGGAGATAATATGGCAGTTTGCATTTTCCTCAGATAGCTGCAACAATATCTACCACCCCACGTGCTCTTCTTACAATTTGATTTTTGATATTAAATCCAATAGCTGGATTTAATAGCATGAATTTGAAAAGAGCCCTATCAGCTCAGTTGGAGCACGTCCTCTAGCAATGTGTAATGGTTTGGCAGAAGAAGTTGGAGAGTCAACAGTGGGAAAGATCTGAGTTTTATCTAACATTACAATTACTTGCACATTCCTTAAGTCGTTTTGCAAACAGTTATTTAACACCTACTATATTCCAGGCATTATGCACAATAGAAGGAAAGGTAGAATGTATAAATGAGTATAAAAGTATACTGAAATATAGTTGGGACAGAGCGGTTGCTGGGGCCGGCGAGCCCTGTGGAGAGGAGGAAGTAGCCAGAGCCAGACACAACTCGCAGCTGCAATATACAGAGACTGCCGAGGGCTGGGGAGGAACTGGGCGGGGACCGAGATTCAGCTTCCCGGGACAGTGCGCGGGAACCCGCAGGCCGGCACTGCGCCACTAGAAGTCAGCGGGACTGGGCCCAGGAGTTTATCGGAGAGCGGGATGCGCCCTTAGAGGTTGCTAACAACTACCGGCGGAGAAAAACTGCGCTCCCGGCGCGATCGGAGCCCGGCTGTGCGCCAGGCTGGCGGCGGCCGCCATCTTTGCAGCCGCCCGCGCGGAGCCGTGAGCCACGTCTCTGGCTCCCCCCGCCCCGGCCCGGGGCTCTTCCGCTGGGGCGAGACAGGCTTTGCCTGTGGTGGCCAGGGACAGCGGCATCCGTGGGTTCCAGGTGGGACGAGATCCCGGAACTGTAGAGGTGGGACCTTTGAGTATTGGAAACAGTTTGCAGCTCGTCCATCTGGTTCTGCTACCCCGGCTCTGGCCTCCGACAACTCCGCTCCGTGTCGGTCCTAGTGCCCGCCCCTCAGGTCCCAGCCCTCCTGTACCCCAGAGATCGCTCATTTTGAAGATTGCTGGCCATAGTGACTCATTTGGTATAACTGCTGGTTCCCATGACAACCAAATACCTCAAGAGCCACAGGCTGAACCAGAGCAGCTCCCCATAATCCTGCCCACTTCAATAGGGAATTTCGCGCCACCCAAGAGTGCTTCCAGCTGCCACTACTCCCCCCTCCCCGTGGGAACATCCCCCCGGTGGAGACTGCTGGGGATAGAGACGGCCACCTGCCTCGCCTTGAGGTCTAGTGGTGGAAAAGGGGTGCACAATTGGAGATCCCCCTATCAACCAGTTTCACGCGGAGACACACATCAGAAGGGCAGCCACACGTGGCTAGATGAGCAACCTCTGAGCTGTGTAGAATTTTCCCAACTCAGCTCTCACACTGCAGCCAAAGGAAATTGTGTTTCTACCAGAACCTCAGGAAGAGCAGGGTCAAAGTAACCCCTAGGAGCTACAAGACCCCTCCCAAAGCACAGGGCTTTCGCATACCCCAACTGGGGAATCAGAGTCTGCCACGGACATAACAGAATACCTAGCTAATAGGGAGCGGAAGACTCATATTCTCAAGTACAATCCATTAGCTCAGAGCCCAAGCTGGGAGGTCATTCTCACCACACTCCACTGGGAAGAGGAGAAGACCACAGGTCAGAGTTAACTCAAGATCCAACAAACTTGCTAAAATACACCTAAGGCAATACAGGCCACTACTTCTCTCCCTGGCTTTGCCAAGGAAAAATAATTGTGGGCCTGGTGACAGGACCATAAACTAGCTCTAACACCCCCAGCTCTCGACCAAGAGGCCAGATGAGAAAAAACCAGCGAAAGAACTCAGGGAACATGAAAAATCAGAGTGAAAAGTCACCCCCAAAAGAAATTATCAGTTCCTCAGCAATGGATACCAACCCAAATGAAATGGGTAGAATGACAGAAGAGGAATTTCGTTTATGGATTATAAGAAAGCTCAATGAAATTCAAGAGAAAATTGAATCCCAGCACAAAGAAACCACAAGAAAAATGCAAGAATGAATGAAAAATTCTCCAAAGAAATAGAAATATTATGGAAAAATCAAATAGAAATCCTAGAAATGAAAGAAGCATTCAAGGATCTACAAAACACAGTGGAAAGCCTTAAGAATAGGCTGGACCATGCAGAGGAAAGAATTTCAGAGCTAGAAGACAGCTCCTATGCGCTAAATAAATCAGCTGAAGAGAAAGAACACAAAAACAAGAGACAGGAAAAAAGCATACAGAAATGTGGGATTATGTAAAGAGGCCAAACATAAGGATAATAGGTATCCCTGAGGGAGAGGAAGAAAATTTGCATGGGCTGGAAAATTTATTTGAAGGAATAATAGAGGAAAATTCCATGGCTTAGCCAGAAATCTCGACATCCAAGTACAAGAAGCACACAGGACTCCTGGGAGAGTCAACGTGAAAAGGCATTCACCACGCCACATAATTATTAGACTGACCAAAGTAAACACAAAAGAGGCACTCCTCAGAGCTGTAAGACAAAAAAAGGAGGTAACCTACAAAGGGAAACCTTCCAGATTAACTGCATATTTCTCAGCTGAAACCTTACAAGCCAGAAGGGAATGGGGAGACATCATCAATCTCCTAAAACAAAACAAAGGTCAACCCAGAATTCTGTATCCTGCCAAACTAAGCTTCTTATATGAGGGAGAAATAAAGACCTTTCCAGATAAGCAATCACTGATAGAATTTGCGAAATCCAGACCGGCCTTGCAAGAAATGCTTAGACCTGCATTATACACTAACCAGCGCAACAGACACCCACCTATGTAAACTATGCAAAGGCTAAAACCCCAGAAACCAGATTCCACAATGACGCAAGAGGTAAAACAAAAGATACCACCCAACAGAATAATCAGAAATTTACCCCAAATATCAATTCTCTCAATAAATGTAAATGGCTTGAACTGCCCATTGAAGAGACATAGGCTGGCTGAATGGATTAAAAAATACAAGCCAAGTATCTGTTGTCTTCAGGAAACACACCTTACACACAAAGACGCATTCAGACTCAAGGTGAAAGGATGGAATACAATTTTTCAGGCTAATGGAAACCAAAAGAAATCTGGAGTAGCCATCCTCATTTCAGATGACATCAACTTTAAAGCAATAAAAGTAAAGAAGGACAAAAATGGACACTATATAGTGGTAAAGGGAAAAATTTCACAAGAGGATTTAACAGTCCTAAACATTTATGCACCCAACACAGGAGCACCCAGGTACATAAAGCAAATGCTGCTAGATCTAGACAACATAATAAGCAGGAGTGCCATAATTGCAGGGGACTTCAACACCCCACTGACGGAACTGGACAGATCCTCCAAACAAAAATTAAATAGAGAAATAAAAGACCTAAACAGGACTCTAGATCATTTGGGCCTAACAGATATCTACAGAACACTCCACCCAAATAACACTGAATATACATTCTTCTCATCAGCTCATGGAACTTTCTCTAAAATTGACCACATCCTAGGCCACAAAACAGATCTAAACAAATTCAAAAAAATAGAAATCATACCATGTATCTTTTCAGACCACAGCGGAATAAAATTAGATATCAATTCCAACAGAAACTCACATCTTCCTCCAAAAACTTGGAAACTAAACAATCTATTGATGAATGATTATTGGGTCAAAGAGGAGATTCGAAATGAAATCAAAAGATTCTTCGAACTAAACGATAATGGGGACACAAGTTATCAAAATCTGTGGGATACAGCAAAAGCAGTCCTGAGAGGAAAACTTATCGCCCTAAATTCCCACATCCAAAAGACAGAAAAGTCACAAATCAGTAAACTAATGAATCATCTTAAGGAAATGGAAAAGGAAGAGCAAAGCAATCCTAAAACCAGCAGAAGAAAAGAAATAACCAAAATTAGAGCAGAATTAAATGAAATCGAGAACAAAAGAACAATACAGAAGATCAATGAAACGAAAAGCTGGTTCTTTGAAAAGATAAACAAAATAGACAGGCCACTTGCCAGGTTGACCAGAAGCAAAAAGGAAAGGACTCTAATGAGCTCAATTAGAAATGAAAAAGGAGAAGTCACAACTGATACCATGGAAATACAAAACATCATCTTTGAATACTACAAAAATCTCTATGCCCACAAACACGAAAACGTGGAGGAAATGGACAAATTCTTAGAAACACACTACCTCCCTAGGCTCAACCAGGAAGAAACTGAATTTCTAAACAGGCCAATATCAAGCACCGAAATTGAAGCAGTAATTAAAAATCTACCCACAAAAAAAAGTCCCGGACCAGATGGGTTCACACCTGAATTCTACCAAGTTTACAAAGAAGAACTGGTGCCTATACTGCAGAAATTATTTGAAAATATCCAGAAGGATGGAATCCTCCCAAACTCATTCTACGAAGCCAATATCACCTTGATACCAAAGCCAGGAAAGGACACAACAAAAAAGAAAACTACAGACCAATATCCCTTATGAATATAGATGCAAAAATTCTCAATAAAATCCTTGCAAACCGAATTCAAATGTACATCAAAAAAATAATCCATCACGATCAGGTGGGCTTCATTCCCGAGATGCAGGGATGGTTCAACGTACGCAAATCTATAAATGTAATTCACCATATAAATAAAAGCAAGAACAAAGATTATATGATCCTTTCAATAGATGCAGAAAAGGCTTTTGACAAAATCCAACACCCTTTATGATAAGAACTCTTAACAATATAGGCATAGATGGCTCATTCCTAGAAACTATTAAAGCCATATACGATAAACCCACAGCCAATATCATACTGAATGGGGAAAAATTGAAGGCATTCCCCCTTAAAACTGGCACCAGACAAGGGTGTCCACTATCTCCACTTCTTTCAACATAGTGCTGGAAGTCCTGGCCACAGCAATTAGACAAGACAGAGGAATCAGGGGCGTCCAGATAGGGGCAGAAGAGGTCAAACTTTCACTATTCGCAGACGATATGATATTATACATAGAAAACCCCAAGGATTCAACCAAGAGATTACTGGAATTGATAAATGAATTCAGCAAAGTCTCAGGATACAAATTAATACACACAAATCCATAGCCTTCATATATGCTAATAACAATCAAGCCGAGAAACAATTAAAGATGCTATACCTTTGCAATAGCAACAAAGAAAATTAAATATTTAGGAATATATCTAACTAAGGAGATCAAAGACCTATATAGAGAGAATTATGAAACACTGAGAAAGGAAATTGCAGAGGATGTAAATAGATGGAAAACCTTACCATGCTCTTGGATAGGCAGAGTCAACATAGTAAAAATGGCTTTGCTACCTAAATTAATTTACAGAATCAATGCAATCCCTATCAAAATACCAACATCATTTTTTGCCGATCTAGAAAAAATAATTCTACGCTTCGTGTGGAACCAGAGAAGACCCCGTCTAGCCAAAGCAATCTTAAGCAAAAAGAACAAATTGGGAGGCATCTGTCTACCAGACTTCAAACTATACTACAAGGCTATAGTAACCAAACTGCATGGTATTGGCACAAGAACAGACACGTAGACCAATGGAACAGGACTGAGAACCCAAATATAAAACCAACCTCATACAGTCACCTGATCTTTGACAAATTCCAGAAAAACGTACACTGGGGAAAAGATTCCCTATTCAACAAATGGTGCTGGGAAAATTGGATGGCCATATGTAGAGACTGAAAGTGGACCCACACCTCTCACCTCTCACAAAAATCAATTCACAATGGATAACAGATCTAAACCTAAGACATGAAACCATAAGAATTCTCGAAGAAAATGTTGGAAAAACTCTTATGGACATTGGCCTAGGCAAAGAATTTATGAAGAAGACCCCCAAAGCAATCACAGCAGCAACGAAAATAAATACATGGGACCTGATCAAATTGAAAAGCTTCTGCACAGCCAAGGAAACTATCACTAGAGTGAACAGACAACCTACAGAATGGGAGAAAATATTTGCATGCTACACCTCTGATAAAGGGCTGATAACCAGAATCTATACAGAACTTAGGAAAATCAACAAGAAAAAATCAAACAACCCTATTAGAAAATGGGCAAAGGACATGAACAAAAACTTTTCCAAAGAAGACAGAATGATGGCCAGCAAACATATAAAAAAGTGCTCAACTTCTCTAATCATCAGGGAAATGCAAATCAAAACCACAAAGAGATATTACTTAACTCCAGTGAGATTGGCTCATATCAAAAAATCCCCAGATAACAAATGTTGGCGGGGATGTGGACAGGTAGGAACACTCATACACTGCTGGTGGGACTGCAAATTAGTACAACCTCTATGGAAAAGAATATGGAGATACCTCAAAGAATTAAAAGTAGAATTACCATTTGACCCAGCAATCCCACTACTGGGTATTTATCCAAAAGAAAAAAAGACATTTTATAATAAAGACATCTGCTCTCGAATGTTCATAGCAGCACAATTCACAATTGCAAAGTTGTGGAAACAACCCAGGTGCCCATCAATACACGAGTGGATCAATAAAAGGTGGTATATGTATACCATGGAGTATTACTCAGCAATAAGGAACAACAGTGAATTAACACATCTGGTATTATCCTGGTCGGAGCTAGAACCCATTCTTCGAAGCGAAGTGTCACAGGATTGGAAAAACAAGCATCACTGGTACTCACCATCAAACTGGTACTAACTGATGAACACTTACATCACACAGGGCAATAACATTCATCAGAGGGCGGGCGGGCGGGAGGGGGGTGGAAGGGATGGGAAAAACTCTCACTGAATGGATGTGGGGAGCACAGTTTGGGAGACGACCACGATTGTGGCTCTGACACGGGCAGAACAGGGGCAATGTGTATGGCCAAAGTGTAGTACCCCCATGATATTCTGAAATTAAAAAAATAAATTATAAAAAATAAATAAATAAATTAATTAATTAATTTTAAAAAAAAAGAATTTGCAAAAATGTAAAAAAAAAAAAAAGTATACTGAAATATGACAGCTTTGAGGAAACTTTGAGAAGTTTTTTCCAATGGACACGAGATAGACCTACCTTTTAGTAATAGCATTAAAATGAGCATGAATATCACAACTAAATGGAAGTAAGCCCCAGATAAGTTAAGGCCCTCTGCACTCCTGAGACTCTATAATTAAGTAGGTCCTGCCTTAAGTTTGGTCAAATTAAATTTTACCTTCCTTTTGGTTCTGACTTACTTTCTTCTGAGCCACTTAACACCTAGTTAGCCTGAGGATGGACAGTGGCTAGCTGTGATTTTGAGAAAAGGTAGTTAATTCACAAAAATGTATTTCAAAATTTGGCTGGATTTCTTTGCAAGAAAGCTTATGTTTACCCCAGCTAAAGACTGATGTTTCACATGTTTAGGGTTTTTTAAAAAATCTGTGGTGCTTTAAAAACTCAGGAGAACTATCCTGACATTATCCTTCTCATCAGTTTTTTAAAATAATCTCAGCTGTTTTGGAATGCTTATTCCAAATCTTCCTGGTATATGATAGTGACCTTCGTTTCATGCTATGTCATATCAACTAAATACAAGTGATGCTCTCTAACCATGGGTCTGTGAGTTGTTTTAGAAAAGGATGCACCAGGCTGTCAGCATTTTTTACTAATAATAATTAGACTTAAGACTTGTACTTGGTTTTGGTGGAGTGATGCTGGTTTGATAGCTAAGTCTGATCACATAACTGCAATGTGCCTATATGGCCAACTCGTTATAAGAGACCTGGACCAGGAAGAGTTTCTGGGCTTCCTGGTAATGAGATGCTTTGCACACACAGTTGTGCAGAGCATGTCCTGTTCAAACCAGCAACTGAAGGACAAAGAAGCCTGGACATGAAATATCCAGATACTTTAAATACATACCCTATTCTGGATATTGTTGTCCTGTACCCTTTGCTTGTAATAAAACTGTTCCATGAATATAAATAATTTGAGTCCTGTGAGTCATTTCAGCAATCATTAATGGAACATTTAAAGTAATTGATATAATTAATGCACAGAACATGGAGGACAGCAAGGCACAAAGAAGATTCTTGAGGGGAAAACTTATTTATTTATTTATTCAGCCTTTATTGAGTGTTTACTGGTCTCAAAAATCTCACTAGGCAATTGCAGACAAAAATAACTCAGGCATGACCCTGGATCATAAGATGTTCCCACTGTGAAGAAAAATATAGACATGCAAACAAAAGATCACAACCATTGTAATAACTTCTGGAAGAGGGTGTGTAAAAGCAAAAAGAGAGAGAGTCAATCTTTTTGAGGAAATTTGTTGGGGCTTTGTATTTAAGCTTAGTTTTAAGAGATGTGTATGAGTTATCCAGAAGTAAAAAAGGGAAAGGCAAAGGAGAAATATATTCAAAGAAATAGAAGTGTTATATTATTTATAAATTTTCATCAGTAGGGAGCTACTTAAACAAATTATAGTAACACTTGTGCAATTGAATACTATATAGCCACTAAAAAGAATAAGATTATTCTCTAAATACTAATGAAGAAAAACATCCACCACAATGAAGTATATATCTCTATACTTTTCATCCTAGAGGATGACTGTGTCTAAGAAATATGACTTGTTCATAAAGACTATGTCCTCTTGAACATGGTCAATGAGACAGAAGCAATATTGGAAGAAACATTGGTGGCAATTTTCCAAAACAGATTAAAAACGTGAAGCCACAAATTTAAAAGGCATATGAATACCAAACAGAATAAATACAAAGAAATCCATACTCACGCACATAACAATAAAACTGATGAAAAAAAAAACAAAGAAAATTCTTTAAAGAGACAGGTAAGACTACCATCAAAGGAGCAACAATTTGACTGACACATGACTTTTCAACAGAGATCACATAAGCCAGAAGACAACAGATTACACCTTCTAAGTGTTGAAGGAAATAAACAGCAACCAAAATTTCTATAGCCACAAAAATTATCCTTCAAGAATTTGGATGCAATAGACTCACTAATAACCACTTAGAAAGAGTAAAATGCAACCAAGCTAATAGAAGAGGAAAGGCAGAATGATAAAAACTATTCAACACAAAAGAAGACAAGAAAAGAAAGAAAAAGGAATACAAGAAAGATGAAACAAATAGAAAAAAGTAGTAAAATTCAATAATAAAACCCAATATATACCCATAATTAGATTAAATGTAAATGGCTAAAATACTTTAATTTTTTCAAAAATGGATTTTTTTAGGCTGCATTAAAAAATACCAACTGTATGCTACTTACAACTAATACACCTAAAATATAACGTGTGTCTAAAAATATGATTCCCACTTCCTCGTATGCATGCCCTTTTGGAGTACCCTCTTCCTGCCTCCTTGAATCTGGGCTGGATTTGCAATATGCTTTGGACCAATAAAATGTAGTGTAAGTGACACAGTGTGACTTTCAAAAGTAGGTGAAAAGAAGCCTCACATCATCCACCTTAATTTCTTAGAAAATGAGCTCTAAGGAAATATAGTAACCATGTAAGAAATCTAAAAACTCTAAAACTACCATGCTTTCAGAAATACAGATTGAAAGGAACTGTACCCAAGTAATATATCCAAGAAGCTTCATCTGTACCTGAACATAATTCAAATGATAAGCTCCTGGGCTTTAAGCCTGAGCCTGATGCCACAACAGAGAGAGACTTTGGGGGCCATGGTGGAGAAGTGAATGTATTTTGCATTTGGGAGGTATAGGAGCCATTGCAGGACAGGCAGAAAATTTCGACAACCAGTTTTCAAATATCCTTCTAATAAATCATGACTCTCAATATTTACACTCCTGTGTAGCCCCCTCCCCCCTAAATACGAGCCAGCCCTGTCACTCTGGACTAACAGAATATGGCAAAGTGGCACAACATGACTCCCATAGTCAGATCATAAGAAGTCTGTAGCTTCTGCCTTAGTCTTTTGAAAAATGCACTCTGGGAGAGAAGCCGGCCACCTTGCAAAATACCCAACCACTCTGAGCCTGTCATGCTATGAGGAAGCCTGAGCTAGCCATGTGGAAAGAGACTGTGGAAAAATAGAGATGAGTGATCATTTCTCAGCTGCTCCAGCCATTCCAGCTGAGATGTCAAACAAATGAAGGGAAAAGATATTTTGGACATCCAGTGAAATAAAGCCTCCAGATGATGTCAGCATCAGTTACCTTAAGACTGCAACCACATAAGGGATCTACCTCTCCTAAATGAGTACTACTAAGCTACCAAGTTAACCCACAGAACCATGACATATAATAATACACTGTTGTTTCAAGCTGCTAAGTTTCTGAATGGTTTCTTATGATCAATAGACAACAGAAACAGGATTAAAAATTTTAAAATAAAGACATGTAAAATAAACTTACTACACAACCACCAGCCAAAAGAAAATTGGTGTAATGATATAATAGCAGACAAAATTTAAAAAGATAAAGGGGAAATTTTCAAATGATAAAAGATTTAATTCACTAGGGAGATAAAAATTTTAAATGTGTATATACTTGATAAAATCATCAAATATATACAAAGCTAAAAGTAATAGAACTCTAAGGAGAAACAGACAAATTCGCAATCATATTGGAAGATTATAACAACCTCTCTCATCAATTTACAGGTTAAGCAAAAGCAATCTTAAGCAAAAGGAACAAATCTGGAAGCATCACATTACCAGACTTCAAACTATGAAAAAAGGCTATATACCCAAAACAGAATGATATTGGCACAAAAATAGAGACATAGACCAATGGAACAGAACAGAAAACCCAGACATAAAATCATCCACATACAGCCAACTGATCTTTGACAAATCAGACAACAATATACACAGGGGCAAAGAAGCCCTATTCAATAAATGGTGCTGGGACAACTGGGTAGCCACATGCAGAAGAACAAAACAGGACCCATATCTCTCACCATTCACAAAAAATAATTCAAGATAGATAACAGACTTAAATCTAAGACATGAAACCATACGAACTCTAGAAGAAAATGTTGTAAACATTGGTCTATATCTCTATTTTTGTGCCAATACCATGCTGTTTTTGTTATGATAGCCTTGTTTGAAGCCTTATAGTTTGAAGTCTGGTAATGTGATGCCTCCAGAGTTGTTCCTTTTGCTTGTAGCTATCAGCCGAGGCAAAGAACTTATGAAGAAGACCCTAATAGCAATCACAGCAACAGCAAAAATAAATAAATAGGACTTGATTAAATTAAAAGGTTTCTGCACAGCCAAAGAAATAATCAATAGAGCAAATAGACCACCTAAAGAATGAGAGAAAATATTCACAAGCTATATATCCAATAAAGGGCTAATAAGCAGGATCTACAAAGAACTCAAGCGAATTAGCAAGAAAAAATCAAATAACCCCATTGAAAAGTGGGCAAGAGACATGAACAGAAACTTTTCAAAAGAAGATAGACAAATGGCCAATGAACATGAAAAAATGCTCAATGTCACTAATTATCAGGGAAATGCAAATTAAAACCACAAATGAGATATCACCTTACCACAGTTAGAATGGCTTCTTATTAAAAAGTCCAAAAACAATAGATGCTGGTGAGGATGCAGAGAGAAAGGAATGCTTATACACTGTTGGTGGGACTGCAAATTAGTACAACTTCTATGGAAAACAGTATGGAGATTCCTCAAAGAACTAAAAGTACACCTACCATTTGATCCAGCAATCCCACTACTGGGTATTTACCCAAAGGAAAAGAAGTCATTTTATAAAAAACACACCTGCACACAAATGTTTATTGCAGCACAATTCACAATTGCAAAGATGTGGAATCAACCCAAGTGCCCATCAATTCATGAGTGGATTAACAAAATGTGGTGTATGTATACCATGGAATACTATTCACCCATGAAGAAGGATGACTTAAAGCTTTTTGCAACAATATGGATGTAACTGGAGACCATTATCCTAAGTGAAGTATCTCAGGAATGGAAAAACAAATACCACGTGTACTCACTATTAAATTGGAACTAACTGATGAGTACACACGTGCATAGAGGGAAGTATAACTCAATGGATATCAATCGCGGGTGGTGAAGAGGGGATGGGTGAAAAGCTACCTAATGGGTACAATGAACATTATCTGGGTGATGGGCACACTTATAACCCTGACTCAAACATTACAAAAGCAATCCTTGTAAACAAAAACATTTGTACCCCTGTAATACTTTGAAATATAAAAAAGAAAGAAATTGGTTGTAACAAATTCAATCAATAAATATTTATTGAGTTGCAAAAAAAATTTGTAGATTAAGCAGAGGGGAAAAAGTCATTAATGATGTAAGATTTGAGAAACCTGATTAATAAATTTGATTTACTGGACACATATACAACACTGTACTCAACAGCAACCGAATACACATTCCTTTCAACTGTATATAATACATTTGCAAAAAAACTGATTACAAACTAGACCACAAACAATTGAAATTATATAAAATATTTCCAGGACCACAGTGTAATTAATCTAGAAATCAACAAAAGATAAGTGAAAATCAACACAACTTTAGATATTTTTTTAAAATGCCATAAATAAACCATCTGTGAAAGAAAAAATCATAATAACAAATATTTGAACTAAATAGCAATGAAGATTCTACACTTTAAAACTTTTAAGATATACTCAAAACCATGCTTTAAGGGATATTCATAACTTTAAATGTATATAAGAAATTTTTTAAATGCTGAAAATCAATTATCTAAGCATCTATTTCAAGAAGCAGATAAATAATTTAAATTTAAACCTAAAAGAAGCAGAAAGAAGGAAAAAGGCAACAAAAGATATTAATGAAATAGATTTAAAATGTGCAATTACAAATCAAAAAAGCTAAAAAATATTATTTTCAAGAAAAGCTAATAAAATTGACTAAAAACCTTGCAAGATCAGCAAGGTTGCAGGATACCAGATCAATAAACAAAAATAAATTGTAGGCAGGGCACGGTGGCTCACACCCGTAATCCTAGCACTCTGGGAGTCTGAGGCAGGAGGATCGCTTGAGGTCAGGAGTTTGAGACCAGCCTGAACAAGAGCTAGACCCTATTCCTACTAAAAATAGAAAAAATTAGCCGGGCATGGTGATGCACACCTGTAGTCCCAGCTACCCAGGAGGCTAAGGCAGGAGGATCACTTGAGCCCAGGAGTTTGAGGTTGCTGTGAGCTAGGCTGATACCATGGCACTCCAGCCTGGGTGACAGAGACTCTGTCTCAAAAAAATTTAAAAAAAAATAATAAATAAAATAAAATTTTTTTTAATGTTTAAAAACCCAAAAATAAATTGTATTTCTGTAAGCTAACTATGAATATTCCAAAAATGAAATTACGGAAAAATCCATTTACAATAGCAAAAAAAAGAATAAAGTACTTAGAAATAAACTTAATTAAGAAACACAGGATGGACCCGGTGGCTCACACCTATAATCCTAGCACTTTGGGAGGTCAAAGTGGGAGGATTACTTGAGGCCAGGAGTTTGAGACCAGCCTGAGCAACAGAGCAAGACCCCATCTCTACGAAAATTTTAAAATTAGCCGGGTGTGGTGGCATGTACCAGTAGTCCCAACTACTAGGGAGGCTGAGGTAGGAGGATCGGTTGAGCCCAGGAGTTTGAGGTTGCAGTGAGCTATGATGATGCCACTGCACTCTAGCCCAGGCAACAGGGTGAGACCCTGTCTCAAAAAAAAGAAAGAAAGAAAGGAAGAAAAGAAGAGAAAACAAATGCAAAACATGTACACTGAAGAAAATACAAAACAGTATTGAAAAATATTAAAGACCTCAATAAATTTGAAGATTTCTCATGATAATGGATTGGAAGACTTAATATCATTAAGATGACAATACTATCAAGTGATCTGTAGATTCAATGCAATCCCTATAAATCCCAGCTGGGTTTTTTTGCACAACTTAAAAAGCTGATCCTAAAATTCATATGCAAATGCAAGTAACCCATAATAGCCAAACAATCTTTAAAAAAACAATGACAAAGTTGGAGGACACTTCACAATTTCAAACTTATTACAAAGCTATAATAACCCAGACAGTATGATAACAGCATAAGAATAGACATAGATCAGTGATGTAGCATTGAGAATCTAGAAATAAACCCCTACATTTATGGTAAGTTGATTTAAATGGTGTCAGGATAATTCAATGTAAAATGAATATTCCCTTCAATAAATGATACCAGGACAACTGGATATCCACATGCAAAAGAATGAAGTTGAACCCCTCCCTCACACAATATATAATCACGTGCCCTTAACAACGTGTCAGTCAATGATAGACTGTATATACAATGATGGTCCCATAAGATAATGGAGCTGAAAAATTCCTATCACCTAGTGATATCTTGATGATCCTGATCCTGTGTAGGCCTAGGCTAATATGTGTGTTTGTATCTTAGTTTTTGAAAAAAATTTTAAAAAGTAAAAAAAAATAATTTAAAAATAGAAAAAAGCTTATAAAATAAGGATGTAATGAAAGAAATACTTTTTACCAGCTGTACAACTTGTTTGTGTTTGAAGCTAAGCGTTATTACAAAAGAGTCAAAAAAGTTTTAAAAACTAAAAAGTTTATAAACCAAAAAAGTGACAATAAGCTAGGGTTAGTTTATTACTGAAGAAAGAAAAAATTTTCAATAAATTTAGTGTAGCCTAAATGTACAGTGTTTATAGAGTCTACAGTAGTGTACAGTAATGTCCTACGCCTTCACATTCACTCACCATTCAATCACTGACTTATCTGAGCAACCTCCAGTCCTGCAAGTGCCATTCATGGTAAGTGTCTTACACAGGTGTATCATTTTTTATCTTGTAGACTGTATTTTATAGTACCTTTTTTTAGGTTTAGATGGTTTAGATACATGAATACTTACCATGGTGTTACAGCTGCCTACTGTATTCAGTACAGTAATATGCTGTATAGGTTTGTAGCCTGGGAGCAACAAGCTATACAATATAGCCTAGGTGTATAGTGGGCTATACCATCTAGGTTTATGTAAGTTCACTCTATGATGTTTGCACAATGACAAAATCACCTAATGACACATTTCTCAGAATGTCTTTCTATCATTAAGCAACACATGACTATATTTCTTAGAATAAGCTTTTTTAGACCCTTTCTCTTTCTATTCTCCTTCTGTAACTCCCATAATGCATATAGTGGAGTTCCATACATCCTTTAAGCTATCTTTACTCTTTTTTACTCTACTTATATTTTTACCCCTCTGACTGCAGGATTTCCAATGAACTGACAAGTTTCCTGATCCTTTTTTCTGCTTAATTTAGTCTGCTGTTGAACCTTTCTATTAATTTTTCTGTTATTGTATTCTGCTGCTCTATAATTCCTGCTTGGTACTTTTAAAATATTTTCTATCTTTTTGTTGAAATTATTACTTTGTTCATGCATTAGCTCCCTGACCTCAGTGAATATTGTTATGACTGTTATTTTTAATTCTCTATTGAGTAAATCACATATTTTCATTTCATTAGAGTCAATTTCTGGAGATTTCTCTTTACTTTTATTTGGAACATATTTTTCTGTTTCTTCATTTTCTATGACTGTCTATGTTGGTCTACACATTAAGAAAACAGCCACATCTCCCAAGTCTTCAAAGACTGTCCTTGTACAGAGGAGATCCTCATTAACCAGGTTGGCCAGAGATTCTGGGTGCCTCTAAAACATTTGTGCTAGTACAAACTGCTGTCTTTGCTCTTAGCAGCTCCCAGAAGTCTAGAATATGCCAGTTCCAATCAGCACCTTGAGACAGACAAGATAGAAGCCAGTCCCTCAAGTAGCAGCCACAAAAATTGGGGGGCTAGATATATGGTCCCCTTTCTTGCTCCATAGGGAGAAATTGGGAGTTGGAATTTATTGCCTCCTTGCTCTTCACTGAACTGGGAGAGCAGCTGTGGCAAGTGCGCACACATATATTCAAAATGTACACTTTTCCAAACTTTTGCTTTGCTCTCTATAGCCCCCAGGGGACTAGAAAATGCCAAGCTCCATCAGCTCCCAGGGTCAAACAAGTTAGAAGCCTCAGGTATCAGCTGGGAAAGTTGGGGTGCTAGTTGTGTAATCCAACTCTTCCCAGTGAGAAGATGAGAGTTTGGTTTTATTGCTGGAATGAGCCAGAGAGATGAGCTGTGAGGAGTGCCTACCTGCCTGTTCAAAATCACTGTTTTGTTCTATGTACCCCCAAGGAAGTAGCTAATGCAGGGCCTTGCTGGCTCCCAGAGATGGGGGTGGGGGTGGGGGAGAAGGGAGGAGATATTTATTATATGTAATTGGCTCACATGATTATGGAGGCTGAGATGTCTTCAAGATCTGCAGTTGGCAAGCTGGATACCCAGGAGAGCCAATGCTGTAAGATCTAGTCTGAATCCAAGTCTGAAGGCAAAAGAAGATTTTTTTTTTTACTTTTGTCCATTATGCTGCTATGAACATTTGTATACAAGTTTTTGTGTTTATATATGGTTTCAATTCTCTTGTGTATACATCTAAAAGTAGAATTGGTGGGTCATATGATAACTGTAGGTTTAATGTTCTGAAGAATTGTCAAACTGTTTTCCAAAGTGGACGCTCCATTTTACAGTTCCATTGATATAGTCTGAAGGTCCCAATTTCTCTACATCTTCATCAAACTTGTTATTGTCCATATTTTTCATTTTAGCCTACCTAGTGAATAGGAAGTGATATCTCATTGTGGTTTTTATTTGCACTTCTCCAATAACTAGTGACTTTAAGCATCTTTTCATGTGCTTTTTGGCCATTTTAATGTTTTCTTTGGGAAAAAAAGATTATTTTTCTATTTTTAATTGGGTTGTTTGTCTTTTTATTATGGAGTTGCAGGGTTCCTTAAATATTCTGAATACAAGTCCCTTATCAGATATATATTTGTAAACATTCTCTCCCATTCTATTGGTTGTCTTTTCTCTTTCTTGATGGTATCTTTTGAAACACAAGCATTCTTAATCATGATAAAATCTTATCTGTCTATATTTTATTTTGTCACTTGTGATTTTAGTGTTACAGCTATGAAACCATTGCCTAATCCAAGGTCATGAAGGTTTACTCTTATGTTTTTCTGGTTTTATAGTTTTAGCTGTTATATTTAGATCTATAACCCATTTTGAGTTAATCTTTACACAGCCATGCATTGCTTAATGACAGGGATATATTCTGAGAAATATGTTGTTAAGCAAGTTTCTCATTGTGTGAATATCATAGAGTAAACTTACACAAACCTACATAGTGTAGCCTGCTGCACACCTAGGCTACATGGTATAGCCTATTGCTCCTAAACTACAAACCTGTACAACATGGTACTGTACTGAATACAGTAGGCAACTGTAACACCATGGTAAGTATTTGTGTATCTAAACACATCTAAACATAAAAAACACTACTGTAAAATATGGTCTAAAAGATAAAAAGTGGCACACCTGTATAAGGCACGTACCATGAACGGAGCTTGCAGGACTGGAGGTTGCTCAGGGTGAGTAGTGAGTGAATGTGAAGGCCTAGACATTATCGTACACTACTGTAGACTCTATAAACACTGTACAGTGAGGCTACACGAAATTTACTAAAAATTTTTTTCAATAATATTAGTAAATTAACCCTAGCTTACTTTAACTTTTTTGGTTTGTAAACTTTTTCATTTTTAAAACTTTTTGACTCTTTTGTAATAACACTTAGTTTCAAACACAAACACATTATACAGCTGGTAAAAATAATATTTCTTTCTTTATATCCTTATTTTATAAGCTTTCTCTATCTTTTAAATTTTTTATTTTCTTTTTTCCTTTTTAAAATTTCTGTTAAAAACTAAGATACAAACATACACATTAACCTAGGCCTACACAGGGTCAGGATCATCAATATCAATGTCTTCCAACTTCACATCTTTTCTCACTGGAATATCTTCAGGGGCAATAAAATGCATGCAGCTGTTATGATAACAATGCCTCCTTCTGGAATACCTCCGGAAAGACCTGCATGAGGCCATTTTACAGTTAACTTTTTTGTTAATAAGTAGGTGTACACTCTAAAATAATGATAAAAAGCATGCGATAGTGAATATGTAAACCAATAACATGGTCATTTATTATTATTATCAATTTTTTTAATTTTTATTTTTTGAAACAGAGTCTCACTCAGTTGCTCAGGCTAAAGTGCAGTGGCATTGTCATAGCCTACTGCAACCTCAAAATTCTAGGCTCAAGCAATCCTCCTTCCTCAGCCTCCCAAGTAGTTGGGTCTATAGTCATGTGCCACCATACCTGGCTAATTTTTATTTAAAGAAGGGGTCTCACTATGTCACTCAGGCTGGTCTCAAACTCCTGGCCTCAAGCAATCCACCTTGGCCTCCCAAAGTGCTAGGATTATAGGCATGAGCCACTGTGCCCAGCCTATATATGCTATACTTTAGTATGACTGGCAGGGCAGTAGATTTGTTTACTCTAGCATCACCACAAACATTTGAGTAATGTGCTACACTAACATGTTACAATGGCTATGATGTAATTAGGTGTTAGGAATTTTTCAGCTCCATTGTAATCTTATGGGACCACCATTGTATATGCAGTCTGTTGTTGACTGAAATGTCATTATATGGTGCATGGCACTGAAAACTTCCCAGATCTTGAGAATTTCCAGATCCAGGAAACTCAAAGGACAACAAATGAGGTGAACTCAAAGCCACCCACACAAAGACACATCATAATCAAATTGTTAAAAGTCAAAGACAAAGAAAATTTTGAAAGCAGCAAAAATGATTTGTTGTGTATAAAGGAAACTACATTATGCTATAAGCAGATTTTTTAGCAGAAAGTTTGCAAGTCATGTGGGAGTGGGATGATATATTCAAAGTGCTAAAAGAAAAAAAAAATGACAACCACGAATACTATACCCAGCAAAATTGCCTTTCAAAAATGAAGGAGAGGTAAAGACTTTCCCAGACAAACAAAAGCTGAGGGAGTTCAACACCACTAAGCCTGCCTTTACAAGAAATGCTAGAGAGAGTTCTTCAACTTGAAACAGCAACACAATGGCATAAGAAAGGATGGAACTCATTGGTAGAAGTAAATATATAGGTAAATACAGAGTGTTATTTTACTGTAATGGTGGTGAATAAATCACTTTTAATCCTGGTATAAAAGTTAAAAGACAAAAATACTAAAAAATAACAGGGCTGAAATTACATTAATGGTGACATCAATAACATATAATGTGGGGGGAATGGTACAAGTGTAGGGTTTCATATGCAAGTGAAGTTATTATCAGCTTAAAATAGACTATTATAACTATATGATATTTTATAAAGGCCCCATGATAAATACAAAAAAAATCCTATAGAAGTTACACAAAAGAAAAAATAAAGTAATCAAAGCATATCAATTTTTAAAAAATACACAGAAAGGAAGACAGCAAGAGAGAAAAGGAAGAAGCAAAAAACTACAACATAAAGAGAAAATAGTTAAGAAAATGGCAATAGTAAATCCTTCCCTATCAATAATTAATTTAAATTATTACTTTAAGTAAGAAGAACAAACCAAACCCAACGTTAGCAGAAAGAAGGAAATAATAAAGATTAGAGCAGAAATAAATAAAATAGAGAATAGAAAAATCAATAAAGCTAAGAGTTGGTTCTTTGAAAAGATAAACAAAATCTGCAAACCTTTAGCTGATTGAGAAAAAAAAGAATACTTAAGTAAGTAAAATTATAAATAAAAGAGGAGACATTACAACTGATGCCACAGAAATATAAAGCATAAGAATCTATTATACTATAAACAATTACATGCCAACAAAATGGATAACCAAGACAAAATAGATAAATGCCTAGAAAGAAACAACCTACCAATACTGAATCATGAAGAAATAGAATGCCTGAATAGATTTATAACAAGGAGATTAAATCAATAACCAAAAATCTCCCAAAAAAGAAAAGCCCAGGACCAGATGGTTTCACTGGTGAATTCCACCAAACGTTCAAATAATAATTTATATCAATCTTTCTCAAATTCTTCCAAAAAACTATAGAAGAGGGGACACATCCAAACTCATTTTATGAGGCCAGTGTCACCCTTATACCAAAGGCAGACAAAAACGCCACAAGAGAAGAAAATTATAGGCTAATATCCCTGTGAATATAAATGAAAATCCTCAACAAAATACAAGCAAACCAATTTCCATAGCACATTAAGAGGATCATGTACCACAGCCAAGTGGAATTTATCCCTGGATGCAGGGATGGCTCAACACGTGCAGATGAGTTAATGTGATACACCACATTAACAAAACAAAGGATAAAAAACCATATAATCATCTCAACACATGCAGGAAAAAGCATTTGATAAAATTCAACATTCTTTCATTATAAAAACTCTCCAACAAATTAGTAATAGAGGGAAATTACCTCAACACAATGAAGGCCATATACAACAAGCCCACAGCTAATATCACACTCCCAACAGTGAAAAACAGAAAGCTTTTCCACTAAGATTAAGACAATCTTAGGATGTTTTCTAAGGATCTTAGGATAAATACCCACTTCTGTGTATTTATCCAAAAGGACATCCACTCTTGACACTTCTACTTAACATAGTACTAGAAGTCCTAGATAGAGAAATTAGGCAATTAAAAAAAAAAAAAGACATCCAAATCAGAAAGGAAGAAGTAAAATGGTCTCTTGTCTTAGTCTGATTTGTGCTTATATAACAGAATACCTGAGACTGGGTAATTTGTAAAGGACAGGTATTTATTTCTTACAGTACTGGAGGCTGGGAAGTCCAAGCTCAAGGGGCCCACACGTGTCGAGGGCCTTCTTGCTGCACCATCCCATGGCGGAAGAGGAAAGGGGGTTGGGGGAGGGGCAAGAGAGCAAGAGGTCAAACTCACAGCCTCAAACCCTTTCATAATTGTTATGTCGGAGCAGAGAGCAAAACACGTGAAGCCCAAAGATATAAAGAATTGTTTATTTGAGCACCTGGGTGCAGGTGGGTGGAGGCCGACAAGGGCATCCACCCCGAATGGGGTCTAGTGAGCTTTTTACAGTGGCTTGGGAGAGGGAGTGGGGGGGGGGGCAGTCAAACAATAATTGCAGTATACAGCAAGTCCTTCAAGTTTGGGAAGAAGTTGTGCTGTAGCAAACAGCTAGTCCTTGAGATGTCTTTCTTTGCAGTCACATCCCCTTTTAGGCTTGCAAACCTTCCCGGTTTCGCCTGCTCAGCTGCCTTTTATCTCCCCTCCTCCCTCCCATCCCCTTTTCTGGCTTTGCACACCTTCCCTCAAGGTAAAGACCACATACCTAACAATAATTGGCATTAATCTACTCATTAGGGCAGAGCCCTCACGACCTAACACCTTCTGGGCTTCACCTCCAACACTGTTGCACTGGGGACATGTTGCACATGAACTTTGGGGCAAACAATCAAACCATAGCATCCCTGTTTGCAGATGACATGCTCTTACATGTAGAAAACCCTAAATACTGGATGGGCGGTGGGGGGTGGGGAAGACTGTTAAAACAAATAAATGAATTTAGGGAATTGCAAAATACCAAATCAACATAGAAAAATCACTTGTGTGTCTATACTCTAATAACAAAACATCCAAAAAAAAAATTAAGAAAAAAATCCCTATCTGCCTTCCGCCCTTCCGGACTTCGGAATGTTTCCTCCCAGCACTGGGGGGAGGTTTTCCAGTAGTACCTTCTGTGAAGTCGACCCTATTTCCCATGGTGCACCACGGCCTCTCTCTTTCTCTTCCAGCCTCAGGCGCTTCGGCATCCGCAGGTTATGGTGCAGACATGGCCAAGTGCAAGAACCACACCACACACAACCAGTCCCCAAAGTGGCACAGAAATGGCATCAAGCAACCCCGATCACAAAGATATGAACCTTAAGGGGTGGACCCCAGGTTCCTGAGGAACATGCTCTTTACCAAGAAGAACAACAAGAAGGGCCTGAAGAAGATGCCGGCCAACAATGCCAAGGCCATGAGTGCACGTCCTAAAGCTATCAAGGCCCTCTTGATGCCCAAGAAGGTTAAACCCAAGATCCCGAAGGGCATCAGCTGCAAGCTCAGTCGCCTTGCCTACATTGCCCACCCCAAGTTTGGGAAGCGTGCTCATGCGTGCATTGCCAACAGTCTCAGGCTCTGCCAGACTAAGGCCAAGGCCAAGGCCAAGGATCAAACCAAGGTCCACTCTGCAGCTTCAGTTGCAGCTCCAGGTTCAGTTCCAGCTTGGGCTCCCACTAAGGCTCCAGAGTAAAGGCCTCTGTCTAACAACATGAGGACTGAAGCACTGATGTGACCCCTGGGCTGCTGTCTGCATGGGGCTGGGGTGTTCTTGGGCTATTTGTATGAATAAATCTGGGGCAGGAAAAAAAACCCACTTGAAATAGCATCAAAAAAAATAAAATACTTATAAATTTAAATAAAGAAGTGAAAAACTATACACTGAAAACTACAAATCATTGGTAAAAGAAATTAAAGAAGACACAAACATATCTAAAGACATTCCACATTCATGAGTTGGAAGATTTGATTGTTAAGATGTCCATACTAACCAAAACCATTTACAGATTCAAAGAAATCCCTATCAAAATCTAAATAGTATTTCTTACAAAAATAGAAAATAATTCTAAAAATTATATGGAACCACAAAAGACCCTGAACAGCCAAAACAATCTTGGAAAAGAAGGACAAAGCTAGAGGTATCACATATCCTGATTTCAAAATATATTATGAAATGACACTAATTAAAACAGTATGCTACTGGCATAAAAACATACACATGAGGGGTGTCCAGAAAGCATCCAGCCACGTAACTGTTCTCACTATATTAACAATGGCTGGATATTTTCCAGACAGCACTTGTATTAGCAAAGAGGATAGACTAGAAAGCTCAGAAATAAATCCACACATACATGGTTAATTGATTTTCTACAAGGATGCCAAGAACACACAATGGGGAAAGGACAGTCTCTTCAACAAACCGTGTTGGGAAATCTGGATATCCACATGCAAAAGAATGAAATTGGACCCTTATCTAACACCATACACAAAAATCAACTCAAAATGCATTAAAGACTTAAATATAAGGCCTGAAACTATAAAAGTTCTAGGAGAGAACATAGGGGTAAACTTCACGACATCGGACTTGGAAATGATTTTATACATATGACAACACAGACAACAAAAGCAAAATTAGACAAATGAGACTATATCATGCTAAAAATCTTCTGTGCAGAAAAGGAAACAGTTAACAGAGTGAAAAGGCAACCTATGGAATAGGAGAAAATATTTGCAAATCATATATCTTATAAGGGGTTAATTTCTAAAATACATAAGTAACTCCTATAACCCAGTAACAACAAAAATTAATAACTCAATTAAAAAATAGGCTAATGACTTCCATAGATATTTCTCCAAAGAATACATGCAAATGGACAACAGGTATATGAAAAGATGTTCAACATCATTGATAATCAGGGAAATGCAAATCAAAACCACAATGAGATATCATCTCACACCTGTTATGATGGCTATTATAAAAAAAAACTCAAAAGTATTGGTGAGGATATGGAGAAATAGGAACTCTTGTACACTGTTGGTGGGAATGTAAAATCATGCAGCCACCATGGAAAACAATACAGAGGTTCCTTTAAAAATTAAAAATAGAACTACCATATGATCCAGCAATCCCACTCCTGTGTATTTATTCAAAAGAATTAAAATCAGGATCTCAAAGACATACCATCACTTCCATGTTCATTGCAGTGCTATTCACAATGGCCAAGGTGTGGACATCACCCAGATGTCCAGCAGCTGATCAATGGATAAAGAAAATGCAGTACTGTATATACATATGATGAAATATTATTCAGCTTTTAACAAGAAGGAAATTCTGCAATATGTAACAACATAAATGAACCTCAAAGACATTATGCTAAGTGAAATAAGCCAGTTACAGAAGGACAAATACTGCATGATCCCACATATCTAAAGTATCTGAATTAGTCAAACTTGTAGAAGCAAAGAATAGAATGGTGGTCACCAGGGGCTGGAGAGAGGGGGAAATGAGGAGTTGCTAATCAACATGTATCAAATTCCAATTATGCAACACAAATAAGTTCTTAAGATCTGATGTACAACATTGTTTCTATAGATAACAATACTGTATTGTCCACTTAAAAATATGTTAAGTGGGTAAATCCCATATTAA
Organism: Daubentonia madagascariensis; assembly: GCA_023783475.1. Classification (NCBI taxonomy): domain Eukaryota; kingdom Metazoa; phylum Chordata; class Mammalia; order Primates; family Daubentoniidae; genus Daubentonia; species Daubentonia madagascariensis. The sequence continues at coordinate 2,471,369 of JAKFHU010001244.1, forward strand.
GAGTTCTTAAAAGTTAAAAATTATAACAATAATGAAAAGAGAAGAAATGTATTATATTGCGTTATATTAAAATTAGGATTTCTGTTTATCAAATGAACTGTTAAGAGAGTGAAAAAGAAAGCCACAGAGCGGAAGAAAATATTATATCACATATAAGTAACAAAGAACTTTTATCCAGAATTTATAAGAAATGCCTACAAATTCAATAAGAGAAAGACCAATAAGAAAAAAGTTGAGAAGAGATTTGGAGAGGTACTTCATACATGAAGATATCCAAATGGCCAGTAAATATGTGAAAATATATTCATTAGTCTTCAGGAAAATGTCAATTAAATCCACAATGAAGTTCTCCTATGCCTTCTTCAGAAGGGCTAAAATTAAAAATCTGTTAAAACCAAAGTGTTAGCATGGATATGAAGCAACTGGAACTCTCATACACTGCTGAGAGGATTGTGAATTGATACAACTGCTGTGAAAAAGAGATTGGCGTTATCTATAAAATTAAGCATAACACACTCTTTGATCCAGCATTTTCTTTCTTAGTTATATAGCCAAGGGGAATGCATACATATAGGCACCAAAATATGTGAACAAAAATATTAATAGAAGCATTATTCATAATGGCCAAATATTGTAAATTGATAGACTTTCTACACGAGAACTGGCTTGTTATTTTTTAAATGCTAAGGTCAGGACACTTAGGGGAAAACAGAGGAGCTGTTTCAGATTGAAGGACATTAAAGAAACCTGACATCTAAATGCAACACGTGATCCTGCATCACATGAATGCCCTTATTAATATAGTAGAGTCATATCCCCTTTCTTAACTTTTCAACTGCCACTGCTTTCGTTCAAACTCTCCAGATACTTCACTTGGATAAGCAGAGTAGCAGTCTAACTTTTCCCTCCACTTCATTCTCATACTCAAAGTGAGTTTCTAAATACAAATCTAATAATAACATTATTATTATTCCCCATACAAAACTTTGTGAGTGCCATCACCTATAAGATAAAGTCCAATTCCTGACTTCCTTCACCTTAGGCCCAGCACTGCTGGCCAAGATCAGCAAAGCTGCCTGCCTGACTCACAGCTTACCACAGACAAATGAGGGAGCCCAGCTGAGAGCAGGATAACCACCCAGCTGAGCACAACCTAAATTGCCAGCCCCAGACTGTGAGCTAAATAAATGTGGTTAAGTTAATGTTTTGGAGTCTTTTGTAATAGAACAATAGCTAATTGCTACAATTCCTTTTTTCAACACCACTTCCTAAATCCTATGCCTCTCTGAAAAGCTATAATGATATAGGTATGGAATCCAACATCACATTGTTCTGGTTTGTAAAACTGTCCAGGAGCAGCGATAGGGACAAAGTCACAGTTAGATAGGAGGAATAAGTTCTGGTGTTCTGTTGCACCGTAGGGTGACTATAGTTAACAATAAAGTATTGTATATTTCAAAGTAGCTAGAAGAAGGGATTTTGAATGCTCTCACCACAAAGAAATGACAAGTGTTTGAGGGGATGGATATGCTGATGACCCTGAATTGATCATTATACAACGTATTATATACATGTATTGAAACATCACACTGTGTCCCATAAATAATTACAATTATTGTATATCAATTAAAAACAAAGTAAAACTTAAAAAATAACCATCCAGGACCAGGACTAGCATGAGGTGAGTGAGGCATCTGCCTTGGGTGCAAAATTTAAGGAATGCCAAAAACCTCAGTAATCAAGACAAATAATATTTTAAGGCAACATTTTTTAAAAATCAAAATCAATTTCAAAAAAAATAATGAACAAAATATCTAATTTTAATAAAGACTAGATCAGACAACAATACAACAGCAATTTCTATTTAACATCTCAAGAAATTGGGGGGGTAGGTTTCAAGAAATCTTTAAGTGGGGTTAATGGGACAATGGAAAGAACTCCTTTCTTATGTCTCAGACTAGTTAAAATGAAATCTTGGTTATAAACTGACTTTCTGTATAACATTAAACTCATGTTTCACTGCACAATACAATCAGCAATAATAATACACAGCCCTTTTATTTCTCCCCCACCACCTGATTAACGGACCTCACAAGCACATCTGTGAAGGAAGGAAGGGCAGCTGTTGAGACTAGTCACAGATGGAATTTGCAATGCTAGTAAAAACCAACTTAAATTTAGACATTGCTTTTAGCTTTAAAATCACACAGACAAGACTACATTAAAGAACCTGTTATAAGAGGCTGATAAAATATGTTCATCTTTAAGCTCTATAACCAAATGTTTTCAATGGTCTCACTACACTTTGACTAAGATTAAAATAAAACTTCAAAAAGCTATCCCTGATTATTTTTTCCAAATGTACTTGAAGCAAATTATTGGGGAAAATATATTTACTTATTATGTAACACATTTATTCTTAATACAGCCTCTTACGTATTTGGGCAATTAATGAAGTTTAAATTTCTCTAATGATTAGTCTTGGGTCCTGCCTATGAAGTGAAAAGAATTTGCCATCTGTGTCCTTCATAGAGACCTTAAAATATAAATAAGAATCACCACACATCAACTCAGTTGTATTGAATTATATTGAGATAGTATAAATAAGGAAGGGAATTTTAAATACATTAAATTGGGAAAAAAACTTTAATTCATAACTATTATGTTTCTTTGGGGGTTGGAATAATTCTAATATTATTGGATGCTCTATGATATGAACTTATTACTGTTTCTGAGGCATCCTTCACACATGATGTAAATATGGCATATTCCTCAATATTACAAATGGCTGTGCCATCCCTTTAATTAAAATTAGAAACATTTTCCTCTTGCCAATAAAAGGTAAAAGCAAAAGGGAATTTCTACATATTGTAAACATAAAAGAACAGCCAATCTTTGGTATAAGGAAAACACTTATTGAGCTGATACTACATATTTTAATCATCAAATTTGATCCTTGAAATGCTGTGGGACAGGGAATGTATTGGTCAAGGAATTTGAATCCCTGAGTTCATCCTTTCCTTTTACCATTTTGTCCAAGAACGTTACAAGTAGCCAACAAATATCATTATATTCCTTAGTTTTCCAAAAATATTTTAAAGTACCATATACAGAGTCACCTAGCTCCTTGCTTCTTATAAGTGGTTGATTAGGAGTATCCAATGGGAACATTTTGCATATTCCTAGAAACAGTTCATATCATGGACTATCAGTGCTCTTTTCATACTGGGAATAGAGTCATTACCATCTTTAAATTTAATTAGGTTACAGAGCCAATTCCAGAAAAGTCAGAACCAATTCAGAAAATTCATCCTTAACATTCTGTTCCTCTAGAATCACTCTTGATACCAAAATTGGTTTTAGTCAGGATTCTCCAGAGAAAGAGGGAACACGCACAAGCATACACACACATACGCAATGAGGAATTGGTTCTCATGATTACAAAAGCTGAAAAGTCCTACAATTTGCCATCTGCAATCTGGAGACCCAGGAAAGCTGGTGATATAATTCCAGTCTGAACCCAAAGGCCTGGACCCAGGGGAAATGACAGTGTAAATTCCAGTCTAAGACAGAAGAAGACCAATGTCCCCTCTCAAGCAGGAAGGCAGGAAACAAAAGGGACAAATTCCTCCTTCTTCCTCCTCTTTTCCATTCCTGTTCAGGCCCTAAACAGACTGGACAATGCCCATTCACACTGCGGAGGGCGTCTACCTTCCTGAGTCCACTAATTCAAAAGTTAATCTCATCTGGAAACACCCTCATAGACACACCCAGAAATCATGTTTAATCTGGCACCTTGTGGTGCAGCTGACACATAAAATTTATCATCATAAGTATTATTAGCCCCCTTTTACAGGGGATTTATGGAGGTGAAGTAAGTTGACCAAAGTTACAAAGATACAGGAAAGTCTGGATTCAAGACTAAAAGGCTAGAAGACTAGCCCAAGTCTTCTGGTTTAAGTTCCCTGTTCTTCTTACCACACTGCACAGGATTTCTGAGCAGACCACGGAGATGATCCCCATTTTCCTCCACAGTGGAGTCCAGCCAAGGCTCTGATCAATTGTTTTTTTCTTCAATGTGAGAGATGCGATGATGACTGAGAGGAAATATATCAAATATATTAAATTGGGAAAAAAACTTTAATTCATAACTATTATATTTCTTTGGGGGTTGGAATAATTCTAATAATATTGGATGCTCCATGACATGAAATTATTACTGTTTCTGAGGCATCCTTCACACACGATGCGAATATGGCATATTCCTCAATATTACAAATGGCAGTTAATTGGTGGATTAATTGCATTGATGGCCCCAGTTCTTTACGCCCCTGTATCAATGCCACTTTGCCAGGTTCAGCCACATGACCCGCTTTAGCTAACGGGCTGTCAGCAGACGTGATGGATGCAGAAGCCAAAGCAGTGCTCTTGCTCTTGTGCTCCAGCTATGGCTGTGAGAACGTGCCCGAGGTAGCCTGCAGGGGCGTGAGTGTCTGATGGGCCACCTGACACGGGAGTGAAACCAGCTGAGATCAGCAGAACTGACCACAAAAGCAGTCTCTGCCCTGAAGACTCCTGAGGAAAGTGAATGATTACTGTTTTAAGCCACTGAGTTTGGGGGTAGTTTGTAACTGTGGCAACAGGTTACCAATACAGACAGACTCTCACCATGAGAGGAAAGGAACATTAACTCTGGGGGGGGCTTATCCAGTTGGGCAGCACACAGAGGCTGTCTTCGCCTGCTCAGGCAGCTGTAACAAAAACCATAGACTGGGTGGCTTCCACAACAGACATTTATTTCTCACAGTTCTACAGGCAGCAAGTCTGAGATTAGGAAGCCAACATTGTCAGGTTCTGGTGAGGGCTATTTTCCTGGTTTGCAGACAGCTTCCTTCTTGCTACATCCTCACATGGTGGAGAGAGAGAGAGGAAGTTCTCCAGTCTCTTCTTATAGGGGCACTAATCCACCATAAGGACCCAACAACCCTCATGACCACATCTAAACCTAATTACCTCCCAAAGGCCCCACCTCCAAATACCATCACACTCGGGGCTAGGCCTTCATCATATGAAATGGGGGAAGGGGGAACACACAAATATTCAGTCCGTAATAGAAGTCTTCAAAACACAAAACGGGTCCCCAACCAAATTTGGAAACAACCAGAAAATGTCAACCTCTGAACTTAAAGCAAATCAAAACAATAGAAATTCCATGAAAAATATCTACAAAACTATGTCACTTCCCCATTCCCTAACACTTCCTTGAATAACAAAAATGGTGTTAGAACCAGCATCCACTTTTGTCACTAAAAATTAGCCCCTTGGTTGAGACTCCTATCTCATCCTAAAAAGCCGAAAAGAAATTATCTTTTGCCCAAAATTTTATGCAATTCCTTTTTTACCATAACTACATATGGAATTATCAGTAGGTTCTCAAAGAAAAGACGTGGGAGCATCTTCTGTTTTTGTGACAACTGCTACCTTTGACGACAGCCAGAGTGCACACAGGACAGACTCTGCTTCTTTCACAATGGGGATAATAAGAACCACAAAGTGTGCAAAAGGTGTCTCAGGGAAAAGAAAACATAGTCCTCACGTTTTAATTAATGGTAATTGAAAGTGTGCTGTGGCTCAAGCATGAGGGAGAGAGTGTGTGGGATGGAGAGGCATGAAGATCCATGAATTATTATTCTGGAGCACAAAAATGCACAGTCCATGAGCGAAGACAGACATGTAAACTGCCAACTGTAGCACAAGGTCAAGTTCACCAGAGTACAAAGCTGTGGAGGATGAAATACAACTAACCAAATTATACAGGTATCTTTATAGGAAGCCTCCAATAGAGTGGAAAAATATTTGAAGTAGCTCAAGAATTACTTTTCCCTTGTGGAAGGCGGGAATAAGAGGGGAACTATTATAAAATTTTAAAATAAAAAAGTCAAATTTTGTTTAAATGACACCCTGATTCCTCATTGCCTTGTGCATATCTTGTTCTGTATAAAAGTAAGATATAAAGCATTAAGAATAACTCTAAATTATCATTACTTTCAGTCTCCCAACAATGGAATTACATAAAGTTGTGAGTGAGAAATAATTTCTTTTCAATTTTTCAGAAGAGGGTTGGGCAATCTAAACCCTTTCTGTCCCAGATTGTGCACTCCTTAAGGGAGGCAACTGTGGCTTTTATTCTGTATTTCCAATTTCCAACAATGCCTAGCACGTAGACAATATTTGAGTTCATAATGAGAGATTAATATTGTATAGTGACAGGTCTCAACTTATAAATGAGCTGTTTTAAAGGTCCTGTTTAAAGTCTGTGGTTTCAACACGTTTTCCCACAGGAATACAACTATAATTGATAATAAATTTCCTAGGTTAGACTCCCCCACTCCACCTCCAAAAAAGAACCATCAATGTAGCTGCAGCAGAACCTTGTGTTGGACAAATAGTGCCATAGAGCTTATCCACTCGAGTACCCACATCTCTCCGCTGGCATTTGGATCAGAAGCCTCCTGCTACTTTCCTGTCCCCAGCTCCATCCACTGAGTAGTGAAAACTCAGGGCTTTGCTAAATCCAAGCCACTCTTAACAGGCCCCAGAGTATAGGACAGGGAGATGGCATGAGGGCTGGGCCTCACTCATTAGTTCATTTATTCACCAAACAAATATTCTTGAGGATATGATGTGTGTTAATCACTATTATGGGTTGGGGATAGAATAGTAAAGGAAACAGAAGTAGTTCCTACCTTTTGGAGTTGACATTCTAGTGGGGGAGAAGTTTTTTCAGGTAAATAAAAAATTGCAGATTGTGGTAAGAGCTATAAAGGAGACTAGCAAAGGCTGGGCCTAAGGCTGCAAGTGGGAACTAGAGCTCTAGTGCTAAGGGAAGCACCCCCCACACCCCACCGTGAGGAGGTGGCATTCACACTGCGTCCTACAAGGGGAACAAGTAGGACCTAAAGGGTGAACTAGAAAATAAGCCCCTACTCTGCTCAAATCAATAGCACCTGGTTCCTTCCTGCCCCTTGGGGAAGTCTAGGACACATCACAAGACTTTTCCAATCTCACCTAAATAATTAAAATGTCTTCAGTCTCTTAAGTCACTTTAAAACACACTATACTCCCACTTCAGTAATTAAAATGACTATTCCTACCACTTCTTGCATTCTTATTTTGTGTCAAGCCCTGGGCTGGATGCTAGAAGTATTAACATGAATAAGAAATGATCCCTTCCCCCACAAAACTCCTCTCCTAATTGACGAATAACTAATAGCCAATTGCAGCTGATTGTACCAGGTCTACATTCTTGACCAAGTTACTTCATCTTTCTGTGTTTTATTGTCCTTGTCTCTAAACTGGGGACACTAACACTGCTTACTTCACAGGCTTATGAAGATTTAACAAGAAAATATCTGTAAGGGCCCTAAAACATAATAAGTGCTCAATAAACAATTTAAAAACAAAAACTAGTCCTGCATAATTATCAAAATTCTACACTTCAAGCATATATAAAAGTAGAAAGAATAGGTCAATGGCCACCTTATATCCATCACCTAGATTGAAAAGAATTGAACAACCAGTATGGCTACACTGCTGCGTACAGGCTAAATACTGGTCCTGCACCCAGCTTAAAGGATGCGGAGTGGAAGGAAAGAGCAGGGGGCCAGTGAGGCCAAGGTGGTGCTCACCACATGTTCCACATGTTCCCTCTCCTCGTGTCCAGCCACCCTATCAGTTTGGGCCAGATGACTTTTCCTGGCCAGTAACTGTCAGTGGAAGCGACATGTCACTTCTGGGTCAAGGCAGTTGAGACACTGTGTGCCTCCTCCACCCACACCTTCCCCTGCCATGGGAGGAAGGAGGGCAATCTCACCCGCATAGACTTTGTCCCAACACAAACAAAGCCCACACCGTGTCAAGCCATCGAGATGTAGGGGCTCATCTGTGATGAGAGCCAGCCCAGCTGGCTGCACCACAGACGGGGAAGGCCTGATTTGACTGGTGTTGCTGTGCGTTGGTGTGGTGCTCTCTGGGACGGGCAGGTGTTTAAGGCATTTCTTCTTGGTGGCATTTTCGTGAGCACATCAGAGATGCGCCCACACACCGCTGGAGGTCGCTTACCTGCAGTTGCCTTGAAGTGAGAAATGCATCTCCTCGGATGGGTCACTAAAGTTTCCTCCTTCGGTGTTTGCACACCTGGTGTCACACTTTCTGCTGCAGTTTCCCATCCCTTCCGGGTGGCCTTCTCAAGCAATATAAAACAAAACCCCCTGGGCAGCTTTCTTTCTCAGCAAGGCCCACATCTGGTACACATACGATCCATAGAAAACACTCTCTCATCCTTCTGCTCTGACAAACTCTGCTCCTCATTTCCCCAGCCTCCCCTGTGGGCCACCTTTCCTTGCTCTGCCAGCTTCGCAAGCAACTTCGGCCACAGCCACTTACCTTTATGTTTCACAAGCAGGAGGCTGATGCAACTGCAGTGCTTCCACCGAAGCCCCCTTACTACCCTTGAGGGGAGAGGAAGCACCACTGGTGAGGTGGGTGGTCTGTTAAGGCATAGAACACCGGCTCTTAAACCCCTGCTTGGGTGACTTAGCACCTCATTTTAGAACATGGAGATACTTTGGATCTATTATTTTCAGACCTATTATTGGCCTACTTTTTCAGGCCTCAGGTAAAACAGACATTAAAGGAGTCCCTTTTTTATACCCTGTTATACCAGGATAGTCCAGGATACCCCTCCCTGGGTTGGGACTAGGTCAAGGTAAGAAAAAAGAGACCAGAACTGCTGAGGAAGAGAGCAGCACAGCATTCATCCACTGATTCAACAGTACTGATTGAGAAGGTTGCTGGGTACAGACAGGTGAACACAGCAGACAAGCTGCCGCTGCTTTCATGTTCCTTGTAAAAAAAAAAAGTGAAAGTCAAGCAATAGATAAGAAAGCAAATTATCAAGAGAGGTTTGGAGAGAGATGGGTGATATAAAGAAAACAAAAACAGGGCCACATGCTAGAAAATGACACGGGGAGGGACTAGTAGAGAGCAGGAAGTCAGATGACCCATCACTGAGTGTATCAGTCAGGGTTCTCAGAGGAGCAGACCAATAGGATATATGATATTATGTAATATATTATGTAACATATGGACAAATATATAGTATATATATGTGTATATGTATATACATATACAATTGTGTATGTGTATATGTATATACATATACAATGTGTGTATGTGTATACATATTTATACATTATGTACACATAAATATTTATATGTAAAGAGATTTATTTCAAGGAATTGCTGGTGTGATTGTGGGGGCTGGCAAGTCCAAAATCTGCAGGGCAGCCCAGCAGGCTGGAACTCTTGGACAAGAGCTGATGCTGTCATCTTGATGCAGAATTTCTTCTTCCTCGGGGAAACCTCAGTTTTGCTCTTAAAGACTTTCAACTGATTATATGAAGCCCACTCACATTATTGACTTTACTTAAAGTAAAATGAGCACCATAGCCTAGCCAAGCTGACACATAAACTAACCATCATGCTGGGGAAGTGCACATTAAGCTGAGATCTGAATGACAAGGCAAAGCCAGTCATATAAAGACGTGGGGATGGGGCATTTCAGGCAGGGGGAAGTGCTAGTGTTAAGGCTCCAAGACTGATCTGATATTAGCACATCAAGGAGCAAATGGAAGGTCCATGTGAGCAGAGTGGCTGAGGAGGAAAAGATGAATTAAGAGAAACAGTCAAGGGCTACATTATGTAGGGCCTTGTAGTACATTATTTTAAAATTGCATTTTATTCTAAGTACAATATGAAGGAGAGTGACATCTGGTATTTATTTCAAAGACGATGCCAATTGCCAGTGGAGAATTGATTAGCACACAAGAATAGAACAGTAAGGAGATGATTTAGAAAGCTGTTAAAGTTGTTGAGGCAAAAAATTATGCTGGATTTGACTATTGTGATAGTGATCAAAATGGAAAGGAAGATGTATTCAGGTGTGCTTTGGTGGTAGAACTGACAAGACTTGCTAATGGCTAGGATACAGTGGGGGTTGGGGGTAGGAACATGCATATATGAGTATGGAGCTCAGGAAAGATTTCAGGCCTAAAGATATAAATGTGGGAGTCATTGGCATATAGATATTATATAAAGCAATATGAAGCCGTTAAACTAGACACGATCACACAGAGAGAGAGTGTAAGCAGAGGAGAGTTAAAAGCCTAGAATCAAGCTTGTGGTCACTCCAGCTTTTACAGCTAAATTTAAAGAACAGTGAACTGCTGTGGCAAATAACCAAGGTAAAGACATTCTGTGTCAAGGAGAAAAGCAAACCCGCTCAGGCCACCCAGCTGGGGTGGTCTTCCTCAGAAGAATATTTGTTCAAAAATGTTACTTATAAATCAGGTTGGTGATGGCCACTATTAGATGCTCTTATCAATATTTTTTTAAATCAATATGGGACCTGCTATTAAGGGACAAATTTTCTTCTAACTGCAATTGCTAGAAATATTTACACCAGCAGTCACAGTTATATGGACCAACAATCTTATGAATGAAGGGGTTCTCCCTGACTTGGAAAAAGAGAAAAAGTACTGTTCCCTTCCTGAATGACCTGGTTCTAAAAACACCCAAATATCAAAGGAACTTATTGTTCCACCCTGGCGAAAGGGGAGGAGGAGATAGGGTGCTGGGGGCGGGAGAGAGAAAGAGGAGGGGCTAAAATGATATGCATCATAGAGGTCAGTGAAATCAGAAACGTGAGAAAAGCGAGAAACCATGAGTGGCTCGGTCATAGGAAGGGCTAATCTGAAAAGGCTGTTTTAAGTGTTTGAGTCTGAAATCAAGTTTCATGGTGAAGCAGCATATTATTTCCAGATACGACATTTTGGGTTTATTCTCAAATGTCCCTTCTTTTTAAATGAACAGTGAATCATTAATAATCACTATTCTTACCCAAGGGGGAATTCACTGCTGCATTAAATCATGAGTTACATATCATCATTCAGGCTCCTTAATAATTCTGAGTTTGGGTCGGGCATGGTGGCTCATGACTGTAATCCTAACATTGGGAGGCTGAGGCAGGAGGATCGCTTGAGGTCAGGGGTTTGAAACCAGCCTGAGCAAGAGCCAGACCCCGTCTCTACTAAAAATAGAAAAAAAATTAGCCAGGCGTGGTGGCACATGCCTGTAGTCCCAGCTACTCGGGAGGCTGAGGCAGGAGGATGGCTTGAGCCCAGGAGTTGGAGGTTGCTGTGAACTAGGCTGACACCACAGCATTCTAGCCCCAGTGACAGAGTGAGACTCTGACTCAAAAAAAAACAAAAAAACCCTGAGTTTGGTGAGCACCATCAGAGTTAGTGAAGAATTCCACCTGCATTTGTTGGGAGAGAATTCAGGTGGAACAGAAAGTAAAAACAAGCAAGCAAACAAATGGGACAGGAGGTTGAGTATTCAGTCTGCCTTAGGGATGAGCATAGCTGTTCCCTGTTAACTCATTCACCTAACTTCTCTTCACCTCAGTTTTCTCATCAGTCAAAGGAATGTTAAGGACTTCTGCTTCAGAGAAGATGGAGAACACATACTTGTCCCTATTCCTCTTTCAAAGTACAACTGAAAACCCTCTACATGGTGTAAAAACACACATAAGAAGACACTGAAAGGTAAATAGAAGAAGACAGATCAGCTAAGGACTTCAGGACCTAATGAAAATCACAACAATGCCTTCCCTGGGTTTTCAATTTGCCTCATATATTCCAGACTTGGGGCCAAAAAAGCTTGAAATACCAATAGATGCAGACAAAATAAGCTCTACCAAATGTCTGCTCTATTTAACCAAAAGGCCAGGAAAGGCGCAGACAAGCAAGGCATGAAACTTTAAGACGATGTTACTCAACTTTAACCAAACACCACAGAAAAAGCTGTAGCTACCTCACAGCCATGCCATTTAAGGCTAAGTGGGAAGCCTACAGTTCTACCATCACTGGGCTACATTGAGGCACCCCAACATCCCCACCAAAGTGGTGTCAGAGAAGGCCAAGTGGGAACCCAGCACTGTCACCTTTGCTAGGAGGTAGCAAACCACCCCCCTCTTGGTGTCAGGAGCCTGGACTTCTTCCTCACCTAGCAGTAATGAAGTGGCAACCCATCCTTTCCCCTGCTACAGCAGTATCAGAGAAAGCCATCTAAAACAGGATGTTTAACTAAGATCCAGACTCTTATAACATAATACCCAAAATGTCCAGATTTCAATTGAAAAGTATTTGTCACGCCAAGGACGAGGAAGATCTCAAACTGAATGAGAAAAGACAATCAACAGATGCCAGTCGATGACAGAAGATGCTAAAATTATCTGAAAAAGATTTTAAGGCAGCTGTTATAAACATATTTTAATGAGCAATTACAAAATGTTTAAAATAAATGTTTAAAATTGTAATCTTCTGTAAAGAAATAGAAAGTCTCAGCAAAGAAATAGAAGACATAGGAAGAACCAAATGGATATTTTAGAAATAAAAAATACAATAACCAAAATTTTTTTAGAAACCTCAATGGATACACTCAAATGTAGAATGGAACCGAGGAAAAAGTCTGTGAACTTAAAAATAAAACAATAGAAATTATCCCATACAGGCCAGGTGCAGTGACTCACGCCTGTAATCCTAGCACTCTAGGAAGCCCAGGTGGGAGGATGGCTTGAGCTCAGGAGTTTGAGACCAGCCTGAGCAAGAGTGAGGCCTGTCTCTACTAAAAATAGAAAAAATTAGCTGGGTGTGGTGGTGCACGCCTGTAGTCCCAGATACTGGGGGCGGGGGGAGGTCTGAGGCTGGAGGGTCACTTAAGCCCAGGACTTTGAGGTTGCAGTGAGCTATGATGATGCCACTGCACTCTAGCCCGGGTGACAGAGCAAGATGCTGTCAAAAAGAAAGAAAGAAAGAAAGAAAGAAAGAAAGAAAGAAAGAAATTATCCAATACAAATAAAAGTGAAAAAATAGCCTGTAAAAAAAATGAACAGAGTCCCGGGCACCTGTGGGACTATATGAAAAGTTGGAACAGTCCTGTCATTGGAGTCCCTGAAGGAGAGGGGAAAGAAGGTGGGACTGAAGAAGCATGCAAAGGAGTTTGGCTGAAAACTCATCAAATTTGGCAAAAGACATAAACTTACATATTTAAAAAGCGGAATAAACCTCAAATGGAATACACTCCCAAAAAAACCACACAAAGATACATTATAGTCAAACTTGTGAAAACTAAAAACAAAGAAAAAACCTAGAAAACAGCTAAAGAAAAATAACACCTTACCTATAGGGGAAATACAATTCAAATTCAGTGGATTTTTGAACAAAACTATAGAGGCCAGGAAAAAAGTAGCACATTTCTCAAGTGTTGAAAGAAAAATTTGTAAATCTAGAATCCTATATCCAGCAAAAATATGTTTCAGGAATTAAGGGGAAATCAAGACATTGTCAGATGAAGGAAAACTAAGAGAATTTGTTGTACCCTAAAAAAAAATGACCTAAAGAATTTCTCTAAGCAGAAAAGAAGTTATTAAAAATATAAACCTGGGAACATCAGGAAGGAAGAAAGAATACAGTTTTAGAAAACAGGTAAATACGATGAATGTTTCCTTTTGTGTTTTATAAATTATGTTTGATGGTTGAAATAAAAATTATAGCATTGCCTGATGTAGTTCTGAATATATGTAGAGGAAATATTTAAGACAATTATATTATAAAGAGATTAGGGTAAAAGAACATGATGGGAAGTAAGGTATCAATACTCCACTCAAACTGATAATATGATGATACTAGTAGACAGTGATAAGTCATGTATGTACAAAGAGATATACTCAAAAGCATTACAAATAAATCAAGCTGAAATTCTAAAAAATTTTCAAGTAACCCACAGGAAGACAGAATAAAGAAAGCAGAGCAACAAAAAACACCAGAGAGACAAATAGAAAACAAAAAAAAAACATGGCAGACATGCCCTAATTTATCAATAATTATATTAAATGCAAAAGAGGCAGAAAAGGACATTAAATAATGATAAAAGAGACATTCTACCAAGAGGACATAGTAATCCTAAATGTGTATGCACCAAACAACAGAACTGAAAAATATTTGAAGCAAAAACTGATAAAACTGAAAAGAGAAATAGACAAATCCACAATTATAGTTGGAGACTTCAACATCCCTCTCTCAATAATCGATAGAACAATTATTACACAGAAAGTCAGCAAGGATATAGAAGAGTTCAACACCATCAGCCAACAGAACCAACCAACATTTACAGAACACTCCACCCAACAACATCAGAATGTACATTATTTTCAAGCGTCCATGGAGCATATACTAAAATGAAACAAATCTTGGGCAATAAAACAAACCTCAATAAATGTCAAAGAATTAAAATCAGAGTATGTTCTTCAACCAAAATGGAATCAGACCAGACATTAATAAGAGATTACATTAGTCATTGCCCTAACTTAGAAAAAAATAGAAAAATAATAAAGAAATTCAGTGAAAAAAAGACTTAGTTTTTGAAAAATCAAGAAAATAAAATTGGCAGGCCGCTAGCAAGACTGAAAAAGGAAAAAAGAGAGAAGATATAAATTACCAATATCAGGAATGAAAGAGAAGATATTACCACAGATTCTACTGACAACAAAAAGACAATAAGGGAATACTAACAATTCTACACACAAATTTGACAACTTAGATAAACTAGACCAATTTCTTCAAAAAAAAAAGCACAAACTACCAAACCTCATGTAAAATAAAATAATGTGAACAGACCGATAACTATTAAGGAAATTGAATTTATAATTTGAAAAACTTGATCAGCTACCTGAGCACGCAGATCGCTCACTCCGGAAACAGCATTGTGAATTAACAGAGAAACATCGTGGGACACTCAGCCCAAGAAAACAGGTGACTGGGATGTTCATTCACAAAGATCAGAGAGCGCAGGGAGTGCAACAGAGCCCAGAGCACGGGAACAACGCACTCGCCAGGTCAGCACAGTGTGACCTGACCTACAAGTGGTTAGGCACCTTCCCCACAGACTTCCCATCCACTCAGTCAGGGACAAGCCCAGTGTTGGGACAAAGCTATTGCTGGAGACAGCAGGCTCTTTGGAGAGGAAGCAATTGTGAGAGCCAAACGGAACTCTCAGCTGCACTATACACGGACTGCTCAGGGCCGGGTAGGAACTGGTGGAGATACAGCTTCCTGGGACAGTGCGCGGGAATCCGCAGACCAGCACCTCGCCACTTGAAGTCACTGGGACTGGGGCCCAGGAGTAGAATGGAGAGCAGGACAGGCCCTTAGGGGCTGCCAGCAATCGTCTCCGCGGGACACAGGCTGGTTGAGAAGAGCTGCATTCACGGGCGTGATCTGAGCCCTGCTGTGTGCCAGGCTGGTGGCGGCAGCCACCATTAAAGCCTCCCACCTGGAGCTGTGAGCCAGGTCTCTAGCTCCACCTGCCCCGGCCCGGGGGCTCTTGGACCTGGGAGCAACAGGCTTCGCCCTTGGTGGGCAGGGACAGCTGCACCCATGGGTTCCAGGTGGGACGATATCCTGGAACTGCAGTGGCAGGACCTTTGTGTATTGGAAACTGTTTGCAGCCCGTCCATCTGGTCCTCCTACCCCGGCTCTGGCCTCCTACGAGTCCGCTACATGCTGGTTCTAGTGCCCGCTGTTCAGGTCCCAGCCCTCCTGTACCCCAGAGATGGCTCATTTTGAAGGTTGCTGGTTATAGTGACTCATTTTGTATAAGTACCGGTTCTCATGGCAACCGAATACCTCAAGAGCCACAGGCTGAACCACAGCAGCTACCCATAACCCCGCCCACTTCATTAGGGAATTTCGCTCTATCCAAGAGTGCCTCCAGTGGCCACTATTCCCGCCTGTAGGAACATCCCCCTAGCAGAAACTTCTGGGGATAGAGATGCCCACCCGCCTCGTCTTGGGGTCTAGTGGTGGAAAAGGGGTACACAATTGGAGATCCCCCATCAGCCGGTGTCACGTGGAGATGCACATCAGAGGGCCAGACACATGTGGCCAGATAAGCAACCACTGAGCTGTGTAGAATTTTTTCAATTCAGCTCTCGCACTGCAGCTGAAAGCAATTGTGTTTCTACCAGCACCTCAGGAGGAGCAGGGTCAAAGTAACCCCTAGGAGCTACAAGGCCCCTCCCAAAGCTTGGTGCTTTTGTATACCCCACCTGGGGGATCAGAGTCTGCCATGGACACAACAGAATACCTAGCTATTAGGGAGCTGTGGATTCATACCCTCAAGCACAATCCACCAGCTTGGAGCTCAAGCTGGCAGGACAATCTCACTACATTCCACCGGGAAGAGGAGAAGAAACCGGGCCAGAGGTAACCCAAGATCCACCAAACTTGCTAAAATACACCTAAGGCAATACAGACCACTACTCCTCTCCCTGGCTCTGCCAAGGGATGAACCTTGGGGGCTTGGACACATGGGCATAAACTAGCCCTAACACCCCCAGCTCTCAACCAAGAGGCCAGATGACAAAAAATCAGTGAAATAACTCAGGAAACATGAAAAATCAGAGTAAAAAGTCACCCCCAAAAGAAATCATTAGTTCCTCAGCAACAGATATCACCTCAAATGAAATGGGCAGAATGACAGAAGAGGAATTTCGTTTATGGATTATAAGAAAGCTCAATGAAATTCAAGAGAAAATTGAATCCCAGCACAAAGAAACCATAAGAAAAATGCAAGAAATGAATGAAAAATTTTCTAAAGAAATAGAAGTATTACAAAAAATCAAATAGAAATTCTAGAAATGAAAGAGGTATTCAAGGATCTACAAAACACAGTGGAAAGCCTTAAGAATAGGCTGGATCACACAGAGGAAAGAATCTCAGAGCTGGAAGATAACTCCTACATGCTAAATAAATCAGTCAAAGAGAAAGAACACAAAAACATTAGGCATGAACAAAGCATACAAGAAATGTGGGATTATATAAAGAGGCCATACATAAGGATCATAGGCATTCCTGAGGGAGAGGAAGAAAACTTGCATGGCCTGGAAAATCTATTTGAAGAAATAATAGAGGAAAATTTCCCTGACCTAGCCAGAAATCTTGATATCCAAGTACAAGAAACACACAGGACTCCTGAGAGACTAAACATGAAAAAGCATTCACCACGCCACATAATTATTAGACTGACCAAAGTAAACACAAAAGAGGCACTCCTCAGAGGTGTGAGGCAAAAAGAGCAGGTAACCTACAAAGGGAAACCTATCAGATTAACTACAGATTTCTCAGCTGAAAACTTACAAGCCAGAAGCTTCTTATATGAGGGAGAAATAGAGACTTTTACAGACCAGCAATCACTGATAGAGTTTGCAAAGTCCAGACCAGCCTTGCAAGAAGTGCTTAGACCCACATTGTAACCAGCACAACAGACACCCACCAATATAAAATTACCCAAAGCTAAAACTCCAGAACCCAGATTTCACAATGACTCAAGAGGCAAAACAGAACAAGAAACTACCCAACAGAATAAACAGAAATCTACCCCAAATGTCAATTCTCTCAATAAATGTGAATGGCTTGAAGTGCCCATTGAAGAGACATAGGCTGGCTGAATGGATTACAAAATACAAGCCAAGTATCTGCTGTCTCCAGGAAACACATCTTACACACAAGGACTCATTCAGACTCAAGGTGAAAGGATGGAATACAATTTTCCAGGCTAATGGAAATCAAAAGAAATCTGGAGTAGCCATCCTTATTTCAGATGATATAAACTTTAAAGCAACAAAAGTAAAGAAGGACAAAGATGGACACTATATAGTGGTGAAGGGAAAAATCTTACAAGAAGATTTAACAATCCTGAATATTTGTGCACCCAACACAGGAGTGCCCAGATGTGTAAAGCAAATACTGCTTGATCTAGACAACATAATAAATAGCAATGCCATAATAGCAGGGGACTTCAACACCCCACAGACAGAACTGGACAGATCCTCCAACAGAAAATAAGCAGATAAACAATGGACCTAAACAGGACTTTAGAATATTTGGAACTAACAGACATCTATAGAACACTCCACCCCAATAACACTGAATATACATTCTTCTCATCACCTCATGGAACTTTCTCTAAAATTGATTACATCCTAGGCCACAAAACAGATCTCAACAAATTCAAAAAAATAGAAATCATACCATGTATCTTTTCAGACCACAGTGGAATAAAATTAGAAATCAATTCCAACAGAAACTCACATATTAATCCAAAAACATAGAAATTAAACAATCTGTTGATGAATGACTATTGGGTCAAAGAGGAGATTCAAATGGAAATCAAGATTCTTTGAACTAAATGATAAGGGGGACACAACTTATCAAAATCTGTGGGATACAGCAAAAGCAGTCCTGAGAGGAAAACTTATCGCCCTAAATTCCCACATCCAAAAGACAGAAAGGTCACAAATAAGTAAACTAATGAATCATCTTAAGGAAATGGAAAAGGAAGAGCAAACCAATCCTAAAGCCAGCAGAAGAAAAGAAATAACCAAGATCAGAGCAGAATTAAATGAAATGGAGAACAAAAGAACAATACAGAAGACTAATAAAATGAAAATTGTGTTCTTTGAAAAGATAAACAAAATAGATAGGCCACTTGCCAGGTTGACCAGAAGCAAAAAGGAAAGGACTCTAATAAGCTCAATTAGAAATAAAAAAGGAGAGGTCACAACTGATATCATGGAAATACAAAACATCATCTTTGAATTCTACAAAAATCTCTATGCCCCAAAACACAAAAACGTGGAGGAAATGGACAAATTCTTAGAAACATACTACATCCCTAGGCTAAACCAGGAAGAAATAGAATTCCTAAACAGACCAACATCAAGCACTGAAATTGAAGCAGTAATAAAAAAATATTCCAACAAAAAAAAGTCCTGGACCAGATGGGTTCACACCTGAATTCTACCAAACCTACAAAGAAGAACTGGTGCCTATACTGCAGAAATTATTCAAAAACATCCAGAAGGATGGAATCCTCCCAAACTCATTCTATGAAGCCAATATCACCTTGGTACCAAAGCCAGGAACACAACAAGAAAAGAAAACTACAGACCAATATCCCTTATGAATATAAATGCAAAAATTCTCAATAAAATCCTAGCAAACCTAATTCAAATGTACATCAAAAAAATAATCCATCATGATCAGGTGGGCTTCATCCCCGAGAAGAGATAGTTCAACATACACAAATCTATAAATGTAATTCACCACATAAATAAAAGCAAGAACAAAGATAATATGATCCTTTTCATAGATGCAGGAAAGGCTTTTGACAAAATCTAGCACCCTTTTATGATAAGAACTCTTAGCAATATAGGCATAGATGGCTCATACCTCAAAATTATTAAAGCCATATATGATAAACCCACAGCCAATATCATACCAAATGTGGAAAATTGAAAGCATTCCCCCTTAAAACTGGAAACAGACAAGGTTGCCCACTATCTCCACTTCTATTCAACATAGTCCTTGCCAGAGCAATCAGACAAGAAAGAGGAATCAGGGGTGTCCAAATGGGGCCAGAAGAGGTCAAACTTTCACTATTCACCAATGATATGATATTATATCTAGAAAATCCCAAAGATGCAACCAAGAGATTACTGGAATTGATAAATGAATTCAGCATAGTCTCAGGATACAAAATCAATACACACAAATCAATAGCCTTCATATTATACCAATAACAGTTGAGTCAAGAAATAAATTAAAGACACAATACCTTTCACAATAGCACCAAAGAAAATTAA
This sequence comes from Daubentonia madagascariensis, assembly GCA_023783475.1. Classification (NCBI taxonomy): domain Eukaryota; kingdom Metazoa; phylum Chordata; class Mammalia; order Primates; family Daubentoniidae; genus Daubentonia; species Daubentonia madagascariensis. The sequence continues at coordinate 2,491,194 of JAKFHU010001244.1, forward strand.
ATATTTAGGAACATATCTAACTAAGGAGGTGAAAGATCTATATAGAGAGAATTACAAAACACTGAGAAAAGAAATTGCAGAGGATGTAAACAGATGGAAAACCCTACCATGCTCTTGGGTAGGTAGAATCAACATTGTAAAAATGTCTTTGCTACCTAAAGTGATTTACAGAATCAATGCAGTCCCTATCAAAATACCAACATCATTTTTTGCTGATCTAGAAAAAATAATTCTACGCTTCGTGTGAAACCAGAGAAAACCCCGTCTCGCCAAAGCAATCTTAAGCAAACAGAACAAATTGGGAGGCATCAATCTACCAGACTTCAAACTATACTACAAGCCTATAGTAACCAAAACAGCATGGTACTTGCACAAGAACAGAGACATAGACCAATGGAACAGGACTGAGAACCCAAATAAAAACCATCCTCATACTGTCATCTGATCTTTGACAAATTCCACAAAAACACACACTGGGGAAAAGATTCCCCATTTAATAAATGATGCTGGGAAAACTGGATGGCCACATGTAGAAGACTGAAACTAGATTCACACCTTTCACCTCTCACAAAAATCAACTCACGATGGATAACAGATTTAAACCTAAGACATGAAACCATAAGAATTCTAGAAGAAAACGTTGGAAAAACTCTTATGGACATCGGCCTAGGCAAAGAATTTATGAAGAAGACCCCCAAAGCAGTCACAGCAGCAACATAAATAAATAAATGGGACCTGATCAAATTAAAACGCTTCTGCACAGCCAAGGAAACTATCACTAGAGTAAACAGATAACCTACAGAATGGGAGAAAATATTTGCATGCTACACCTCTGATAAAGGGCTGATAACGAGAATCTATACAGAACTTAAGAAAATCAACAAGAAAAAATCAAACAACCTCATTAAAAAATGGGCAAAGGACATGAACAGAAACTTTTCAAAAGAAGACAGAATAATGGCCAGCAAACACATAAAAAATTGCTCAACTTCTCTAATCATCAGGGAAATGCAAATCAAAACCACAATGAGATATCACTTAACTCCAGTGACAGTGGCTCATATCAAAAAGTTCCAAAACAACAAATGTTGGCAGAGATGCTGACAGATAGGAACACTCATACACTGCTGGTGGGACTTCAAATTAGTACAACCTCTATGGAAAGTAATATGGAGATACCTCAAAGAACTAAATGTAGAACTACCATTTGATCCAGCAATCCCACTACTGGGTATTTACCCAAAGGAAAAAAAGACATTCTATAATAAAGACATCTGCATGTGTATGTTTATAGCAGCACAATTCACAATTGCAAAGATGTGGAAACAACCCAGGTGCCCATCAATACACGAGTGGATTAATAAAATGTGGTATATGTATACCATGGAGTATTACTCAGCAATAAAAAGCAACGGTGAATTAACACATCTGGTATTATCTTGAATGGAGCTAGAGCCCATTCTTCAAAGTGAAATGTCACAAGAATGGGAAAACAAGCACCACTGGTACTCACCACCAAATTGGTACTAACTGATCAATACTTACGTCACACATGGCAATTATATTCATCAGGGGTTGGGCAGGTGGGAGGGGGGTGGAGGGGATGGAAAAACTCTCACTGAATGGATGTGGGGTGCACAGTTTGGAGGATGTCCACTACTGTAGCTCTGACATGGGCAGTGCATGGGCAATATATATAAACAAAGTGTTGTACCCCCATAATATCCTGAAATAAAAGGAAAAAATAAAAAATAAAAAAAATGAAATTACAACAATAAAAATCACATATAATTCCAACAAGTAAAAAAAAAATTTTTTGAAAAACTCTCAAAACAGAAATCTCCAGGCCCAGATGGTTTCACTCAAGAATTCAACCAGTCATTTAAAGAATTAACACCAATCTACACAATCTCTTCCAGAGAATACAAAAGGGGGCAACACTTCCCAATTCAATTTATGAAGCTATAATTGCATTAGCCTGATTCCAAAACCAGAAAAAGATAATTTAAAAAAATTAAAGACCAATATCCCTCATGAATATAGACATTAAAATCCTTTAAAAAAAATTACCAAATGGAATCCAGCAATATATTTTTAAAAAATCATACATTTTTACCAACTGGGGTTTATTTCAGGGATGCAAGACTGGTTCAATATTTGAAAATGAATAAATGTAATTCATCAATTAGGCTAGAGATAAAAATTACATGACATATCAATCAATGCAGAAAAAAGCATTTCACAAAATTCAACACCCATTCATGATAAAAACTCTCAGAATATGGAATAGAGAGGATCTTCTTCAATTAGATAAAGAGCATCTACAAAAAAAAATTTCAACTAACATTACAGTTAATGGTGAAAGACTGAATACTTTACCCCTAAAATCAAGAACAAGGGAAGGATGTCCACTCTCACTGTTCTTATTCAAAAAGACAAGAAAAAGAAATAAAAGGCATACAGATCAGAAAGGAAGAAATAAAACTGTCCCTATTTGTAGATGATGTGATTATGGGATTATAGAAAATCCCAAGAAATTTACAAAAAACTCTGCCTAGAACTAATTGAATTTATCAAGGTCATAGGATACAAGATAAACATACAAAATTCTATTGTATGAATATATACTAACAATGAACACCAAAATTAAAAATACAATCGCATTTACCGTTGCTAAAAAAGAAAAGAAATACTTAAGTTTAGATCTAACAAAATATGTGAGCACTTGTATGCTGAAACCTAAAAAACACTGATGAAATAAATTAAAGACCTAAATAAATGGAGAGACATATTGTGCTCCTGAATTGAAAGCCTCAGCATGGTAAAGATGTTAATTCTCCCCAAGTTAATATGCAAGTTTAATGCAGTTTCTACCAAAATTCCAGCAAGATTTTTTGGTAGGTATAGACAAAATTATCCTAAAATACATATGGAAAGACAGGTATTAGAATAGTTAAAACAATTTTGGAAAGGAAGAATATGATGGGAGAAATCAGTTAACCTGATTTCAATATTTATTGTATAGATACAATAATCAAGACAGTGTGGTACTGGCAGAGAGATAGACACATAGATCAGTAGGACAGATAGAGAACACACACACAGACCCACACAAATATGCACAGCAAATTATTAATAAAGGTGCATAAGCAATGCAATGGAGGAAAGATAGCTTTTTTGACAAATAGTGCTGAAAAAATTAGACATCCATAGGCAAATAACAATGATAATAATAATAAAAAACCTGGACCTAACTCTCACTCCTCATGTAAAAATAAATTCAAAAGGGATAACAGAGTTCAATGCAAAACATAGACTATAAAACATTCAGGAAAAGCCATAGGAGAAAATCTTCAGGATCTAGGGGTGGGCAAGGAGTTCTTACATTTGACACCAAAAGCACAATCTACAACAGAAAAAATTGATAAATTTTACTTCACTGGAGATAAGAACTTTTGCTCTGTGAAAGATCCTATTAAAAGGATGAAAATACAAGCTATGGACTGGAAGAAAACATTTGCAAACTACACATCCAACAGAGAGATAGTCTCTAACATAAATAACTCTTAAAGCTTCAACATGCAAGTACCATATGGCCCACGCAATTGCAATCCTGGGTATTTTTACCAGAGAAATAACTTATTTTCACACAAAAATTTGTACATGAATGTTTATTGTAGCTTTATTTATAATAGCCCCAAACTGGAACAAATACTACTCAGCAATAAAAAGGAACGAGCCATTGATATACATAATTCATCCGAGAACCATGCTGAATAAAAAAAAGAAAACCAATCCCAAAGGGTTACACACTGTATAATTCATTTATGTAACACTCTTGAAATGGCAAAATCATAGAAACAAAGAACAAATTAGTGGATCCCAGGGATTAAGGAGGGGATGGGGCAGGGGGGAAGTAAGTGTGCTCATAAAAGGGCAACATGAAAGGTCTTATGATGATGAAAATGTTCTGTATCTTGACCATATTGCTGTCGATATCCTGGTACTCATATTGTACTATGGCTTTGTAGGATGCTACCATTAGGGGAAACTAGGCAAAGCGTACACAGAATTTCTCTGTATTATTTCTTACAACTGCATGTAAATCTACAATTATCTTAAAATTAAAAGTTTAATGTAAAAAAAGCATTCAGACATTTGACCTCTTAAGGTCCTTCTGAAGATGACATTCTAATTGTCACCATGATTATTGTGGATGCTTCTATGGTGGTTTTCCAGAATATGATCCATGGAACATGGGTCCACCTCAAGATGCTAGTAAGTGGACTATGGTTAAGGGGTTGGTTCTGTGGTCAATCATGTGTGGAACAAGTATTAACATAGTAAAGACAATTAAAAAATTTAAAAACCTAATTAACTTTAATCCATCATTTCTAAAACATGGCAGAGTCCTTTCCCTTCCCTTAGCTTTCCTTTTGCTTTCTTTTACTTTCCTTTCTTTTTCTTTCTTTTCTGTTTCCTTTTTTCTTAGAAACACCTATTAGCATCTGTCTGAATTTGTTTGGGCTGCTATACCAAAATACTATAGAGTAGGTGGCTCACAAACAACAGAAGATTTTTTCTTACAGTTCTGGTGACTGAGAAGTCTAAGATCAAGGTGCTGGAAGATCTGGAAGATTCAGTGTCTGGTTAGGGCCATTTTCTGGTCCATAGATGGTACCTTCTTACTACGTTCTCACATGGTGGACGGGGTGAGGAATCTCTCTTGGTGTCTTTTATAAGGACACTAATCCCATTCATGAAGACTCCTTCCTCATGACCGCATCACCTCCCAAAGGTCCCACCTCCTAATACCATCACCTTGGGGATTAGGATTTCAACATATGAATTTTGGGGGATACGAACCTTCAGCCCATAGCAGCATCTAATGAACTGCCGGTGCTCCACATAACCCAATTTGAGATGCAATGTTATTATACACAGTTAACGCCTTTGACATATGGTGCGATTTTTTTTCATCTTCGGTCCTCTCTCAATTCCTCTCTGGCTATATTCCTGTGTCCCTGCGATTTCACCTGTCTTTCTCTTTGTATTCTTAGTCCTCTCTCCTGCACTGAATTCAGAGCTCCCTGAGGGCAAGAACCTTGTCTTCTTCCTCAGAGTCAGTCAAGCACTTGCTTTGTATCTACCTCTGCATCTCCCCAGATGTTCTTCTGAGTGTCCAGGCGGTACTTGTGCAGTTATTCTTCTGAAGTGAACCTCTGTTATTTCTGCCTTCCACCAGCATTCTATCTTCCTTTGGGGAACTGATCCTCTCCCGTTTCAATCATGTCATTCTGGTGGCTACCCATCTCAGTCACCTCCCTGACATGAAACATGACATGGTCAATGATAGGATCCCACTCTCCTGGCCAAGGTGATTGATTCAGGGTCAGCATATGACCCAACCCAGCCCAGTTGAAACCTTTCCCTGGAATTTTCCAATCTGGAGTTGGAAAAGAAGGATTCTTGCCTCTTGGGTCATAGAAGCTGGAAAGATGTAAATCTGAGGCCATGTTACCAGTTTGGGGAAAGCTTATCTGTGGTCAACAAGGATAAAGCCACTCAGAGGCAAGCAGAATTAAGGAACAGTGTCTAAGTCCATTAGTGTTGCTATAAAGGAAAACCTAAGGCTGGGTAACTTATAAAGAAAAGAGGTTCCTTTGGCTCACAGTTCACAGGGTCATACAAGAAGCATGGCACCAGCATCTGCTTCTGGTGCAGGCTTTAGGCTGCTTCCACTCATGGCAGAAGAGGAAGGAGCCTGCCCGTGCAGAGATCAGAGAGAGAAGAAGCAAGAAGGAGGGGGGAGGTGCCAGGCTCTTTGTAACAACCAGCTCACATGAGAACTAACAGAGCTAGAACTCACTCATTACCATGAGGCTGGCACCAAGCCATTTGTGAGGGATCTACCCCCATTATCCAAGCACTTCCCATTAGGCCCCACCTCCAACATTGGGGATCAAATTTCAAGATAAGATTTGGAAGGTCAAAGATCCAAACGATAGCAAACAGAAAGAGTCCTGATGCTAGCTGTTGAACCTCTTGGATCCCTGTGAACAGCTCCACTCCTGGACTTCCCAATTACTTTAGCTAATATATTCCCTTTTTTGCCCAGGTGAGTTTAGGTTGGATTTGCACCACTGCAACTAAAACTAACACACTCCCATCCTGCTTCTCACATTCATACCTCATCACCCTAATAAGCAGTAATGATTGGAGCTTGTCAAGAGTCATTTTAGCCCATTTGGAGCCATTGAACACATTTTTACATTCTGATGTATACCTGATTAGCTATCCAGGCACATACTGGGCTCTTCATGAACGAGATAGAAGAATAGATGTGTTTTGATGAAAAGGAGCCAGGAAAGGTCTGAAGTGTAGAGAGATGCCGTGTGAGGACACGAGGCAGCCAGTGAGGAGAATGGGGACTGCAGAGAGAAAAAGAGATCAGGGGAGATACAGGACACGGTGACCCTAAAATACCCGTCAGGTCTTTCAAAACGCTGTCGAGGAGCGAGCCCGTCCCCGCCGGCCAGCGGCCTGGGATAGCAGGGAGGAGGTGACCGACAGGGAAATTGGGGAAGAATTGGACAAGATTAACATTTACTCAGTGCCTCATACGTGCCAGACATTGTGGTGACCGCTCTGCAACCACACTGCAGGCTCAAAAATATTAAAGAACTGTTAGCCCAAGGTGGCGGCGGGTTTAGGATTCAAACAAGTCTGTTTGCCTCAAAGCCAGTGTTCTTGACACTCTCGTAGGGGTGTGCATCCAGGTGCCAGGGTCTGCAGGTTGGCAGAGGGTGGAGCCTGAGGCGAAGGCAGGGAACCAGGTCAGCTTCAGAGGGACTTCGCCGACTCCACTGCACAGAGGGCTGCCTCTCCTTTCTCCAGAGCAGGGACGGCCCCAGTAGTCTCCTGAAGGGTTACTGGAGCCTGGGGCATTTGGGCACCCGGTTGGAGGGGGAGGAAATATTTCTATGAAGCCAGGTTGTCAAAAATTATAGGAGTGTTCGAGAGAGGTACCACTGTACGTAGAGATGGGTGTGATCCTAATCTTTTCTTTTGGTCCCCAGCAAAGCCAACCGAACCTAGGCTGTTTGCAGTGGGGGGTTGGGGGGGTAGGCAAAAATGAAAAAGGGTATAGCAATTTCATGAAGACTGGTTGACTCCGGAAGTAGGGAATCTGGTTCCACATTATATAAGCTAAAAATGCCCCCACCACCTACCCCCACCCCCACGCACAAGAGAAGGAAAGGGGAAAAAACCTCCCAGAAATCACACAGTCAAGGCAAATGCAGCGAAATGGCTCATGGGTTACTGTGGCAACCGACTCTTCCCTGCTCGGGCTGCTTATCCCACGATCCCTCTGTCACCCTATTTTTAGACTGGAGACAACGAATGAAAACGACTTTAAAATATTTTTTTTTCTTTTCTGTATGTCTAAGACATGCATAACCTTTGAAAAAAGACTCAGAAGCCAGAGCACTGGCGTAGGGGCTGGTTCCCCAGCCCTAATACGCAGCGACCCTCATTTCTGTGACACCGGGACCCCTGGGTGAGGAGGGTGCTGGGTTTCTTACAAGTTAAGTGGCAAGAAATAAAGAAAAGCCTTGAAAGGTTGGGCCAGGCATAAGCAGCGTAGCTACACATGCAAATTGAAGTGCAGAACCAAAGTCATCAAAAATAAATTAAATAACAGTTCTGATGAATAACAGGAGTTTTGAGTTATCCGATAAGAGTGATTTACCACCTCACCGCCTTCACCTTTAATTTTCTTCATCTGTAAAATAAAGGGGATGATGGTCTTTCAGAATTTCAATGACCTCCAAGACTCTTTAAAGTTCTAAAATCTCTGATCATATCCCTTTAAATGTTGGTTTCACCAACCTTGCAAAGGCGCCTACTGGTAAGAATTGACTAGAGTTTTCCTGAGAAACAGCCCCAAATCTTGTTACAATTTTTTTTCAGTTCTGATATTTGGGGAATGTTATTGTAGACTATCTCTGTCTTTTATTCTAAAGGAAAGATACTGTTTTGTAAAACTTCCTCTGCTGATGGAAATCGAAAATGAAAAAAATGTCAACACCTTTCCTCCTATAAAGCATTGAATGAGTGCAACATACAATTAAGATGTTTTTAAGAGAAAGGTGACCTTCTGCAATTCAATGGCAAATAAATTATCAACTGAAATGCAAAGCAATAGGCTTGCTATGTGGCAGAAAATAGAACAGGTTGGAGGCAGGGAAAAGTTGGAAAATGCTCGCTGAAGGAGGAGAAAAATCTAAACCAGATATAAGCCATGTGTTTTATTTAGTTGATTCAGCACAGTGATGGCAAGAGGGCCCATGTGTTCTAATGGGTAAGGAGGCCCAGTCCTAAGGGCCTGCATGAGAGAGCAGGGCTGAGAGAGCAGCAGGGGAGTGGTCTTCCCTACAGAGAATTGATGGGGAGATTGGGTGACACTTTGGGTCAGCTGAGGTCCCAGAGCAGGGTTTCTGAAAGTCCAGCATGCAGGAGCATTGCCAAAGTGCTTGTTAAAAATGCAAATTCTCATACACAGCACTGGTTTGGAATAATCTGGTCTTTATACTCTTCACCTACCTAATACCTATTTTCTTCTTGGTTTAAGCTCAGATGTCCCTTCCACAAGGAGGCTTTTTTGACCACCTCACCTCAGATGTGTTAGGTCTCTTCTTATGTGATACCATTGCATCCAGGGCTCCTCCCTCTTTTGTAATTTTTATTGTACTTGCAACCATTTGCTTAATATCTGTCTTCTATACTGGACTGTAAGGTCTGTAAGCTCCATAAAGGACTTGTCATGTCTGTCATCCCTCTACCCCTAATGACTCACATAGGGTCTAGCATGCAGTAGGCTCTCAATAAGTATCTGTAGAGTGAATGAATTCTATAAAACATAGCTGTGCTGGGTTGAATAGTGCCCCCCAAATTCTTGTTCACCCAGAACTCAGAATGTGACCTTATTTGGAAATAAGGTTTTTAAAGATGTCGTTAGTTAAGATGAAGTCATACTGGATTAGGGCAGGTCCTAAATCCAGTAACTGGAGTCCTCATATGAAAGCCATGTGAAGACACACAGGGAAGAAGGCCATGCGAACGACAGAGGGACAGACTGGAGTGATGCACTTATGCAAAGGAACTCGGAGGATTGCTGGCAACGACCAGAAGCAAGGAGGGAGGTAAGGAACAGACTCTCCCCCAGGGTCTCCAGGAGGAAGCAACCCGGCTGACATCTTGATTTTGGACTTCTGGCTTCCAGAACTATGAGAGTATAAAATTCTGTTGTATTAAGTCACCCAGTTTGTGATAATTTGTTACAGCAGCCCTGGGAAACCAACACAATAGGCTACCTGTTCAGGGTTATATTTCGCTCACTTATTACACCTTGTGTTTATTCTCATACTCTCCCTGTAACCTGCTTGTACCACAAAAATTCTCATATTTCCTACTTCAATCAGACAGTTAAAAGTTACAGAAACCCAAATAGATTTAACAATAAAAGAGATTTCTTGCTCATGACCTGGAAAGTACAGAAGTGAGATGGGCTTCATTGGTGACAATGAGGAATCAATTTCTTTCCAGTCTCTCTGCCTTACTTTACAAAATGTAAGCTTCACCCCCAAGTTGGCTCCCTCCCATGGACACAAAATACCTACTCACAACTCTCTGGGCTACAATTTTTTCATCTTTTGTATTCATTATTTATTCCTTCCATCCAAGTACTAACCAGGCCTGACCCTGCTGAGCTTCTGAAATGAGATCAGATGAGATCGGCCACACTCAGGGTGGTATGGCCGTAGACCATTATTTATTTCCGTGCAACAAATTACACCAAATCTGGTACCCTAAAGCCACAATGATCATCTATTATCTCTTGCAGTTAATGTGGGTATGGAATTCTGGACTGGCTTGGCTGTGGGATTCTAGTTAGGTACCTCTCTCATGAGGTTGCAATCAGATGTCAGTTGAAGTTGCAGACACTGAAGACCTTTCTAGGGCTGGAGGACCTACTTGCAAGGTGGTTTACCCACATGGCTGATAGGCTGATGCTGGCAAGTTGGTTCCTGTCCATGTGGGCTTCTACAACAGGCTTTAAGGATTGTCAGGACATTGTGATTGGCTTTCTCCAAAGCAAGAAATCCAAGAAAGCACAAAGAAACCTCTAATGCCTTTTAGCTGCACAAATCACATGCCATCACTCCCACAGTGTTCTATTGTTCACACAGTGAGCCCTGATTCAATGTTAGGAGGAGACTACAAAAGGCCATGGACACCAAGAGACCATCTTAGAAACTGGCTACCACATCTATGTCCTAGAAAAGCAAGTTTGGGTGGCTTCCTGGAGTTTTCTCAGAAAAATAAGGAAGCTTTTTTCCCGAAAGTCTCCAGAAAACTTTCTTCCTGCCTAATTGGCCCATCTTCAAACTATAAATTGTAGCTAGGGCTTGGGATTGAGCTAAATTAAGTCTGAGTTACATAACCCACCATTTGGGCTATGCAGGGTTGAGAGGTATAAACACTCAAGTAAAAATCTGGGTAGATACCAGGAGAAGGGAAAATGTGTTAGGGAGGCAGCCACAACACAATGTTCACTAAATCCAGTAACTTGACCCCAGGAATTTCTATTTCAGTAAATAGTATGTTTGTCTGAAGAAATAAGGGCTTTTAAAAAAACATAACCACAATATCATTATCTTTGCTTTAAAAATTAACATTAATTACTTATCATCATCAAGTATTCAACCAGCATTTAAATATCCCTCAATATTTCATTGTCCTATAAAATGTTTATATTGTTTGTTTATTTTGTTTTAATCAGGTCCAAACAAGATCCAAACACTTCATTTTGTTAATGTCTCTTAAGTTTCATTTAACCTGTAAGTTTCTCATTTATATCATTTTTCATTGCAATTTGTCTGTTGAAGAAACAGGTCATTAGTCTTATAGAATTTCTCACACTCTAGATTTTGCTGATTGCATTCACCTGGTGTCATTTAACAGGTTCCTCCATCCCTTGTTGAGCTAGAGGCTTCATCTGACTCAGGCTTTGTGGGGGATTTTTTTTTTTTGGTGGTTTTGTGTTTTTGTTTTTCTTTTTGTTTTGCCAAGAATATTTCATAGATGTGTGTGTGTGGCAATCTACATTTTAACAAATTCGTATTTAACAAATATACTCTTTTTAAGTAAGGTATTTATTATTATCAATATTCATGGAATTGGGCCAGGCACAGTGGCTCATGCCCATAATCCCAGCACTTTGGGGGCTGAGTTGGTAGGATTGCTTGAAGCCAGGAGTTCAAGACCAGGCTTGGCAACATAGCAAGACCCTACAAAAAAATAAGAAAAATTAGCTAGATGTGGTAGCATGCGCCTGTGGACCCACCTATGTGGGAGGCTGAGGTGAGAGGATGGCTTGAGCCCAGGAGTTTGAGGCTACAGTGAGCTAGGATGATGCCACTGCACTCCAGCCTGGGTGACAGAGCAAGACCCCACCTCTAAAAAATAAATAAATAAATGAAAAGGAAATTCCTAAAATAAAATTATTCATGGCATTGACATTAGATATTTATATGGAGAGGAGAAAGCTTTAGAGCTATGATTGTAAAACACTAACGTACATGAGAATCAACTGGGAAGACTTATTTAAATAGATTGCTGAGCCCCACCCCAGGAGTTTTTGATTCAGTGGATATGAGACAAGGCCAAAGAATTTGCATTAATAACAAGCTTCTAAGTGGTGCTGATGTTCCTGTTCTTAGAACCATAGTTTGTGATTAGAACACAGTGATTCTAATATCTGAGGAAGGCTCTGATATCAGAATACCTAAGATGAAATTCTGATTTTGCCACATGCTAGATGAATAGTCTTGGGAAACTACATAACCTCTCTGAGCCTGAATTTCCTCATTCGTAAAATGGGGTTGATAATATTAATGATACTACCCATCTTAGATACTGTGATGAAAGGATTAAATAAGATAATACATGTAAACCTTAGCATTGAGCCTCGTCAATAATCAATAGTCAATAAATGGTGGTGGTAATAGTAATAATAATTATAATTATTATTGCCAATATTATTATTCATTTGCTCATTTTATAATCTATGCTCAGGGCATAAGAAATGATTGCAGCCCTGAAGATAAGAGTCTGTGGTCAAGTCGCAGCTGTGAATTATGTCAAAGTGGAAAATCAGAAGGGCGATGAACAAAAGTTCTGTTTCTATTTAGAATCGGAGGTACTCTTCCAAATGGGGCAACAAGAAACCAGTCCTGCCTCCCACAAATACTAGTCCTACCATGTGGACAGCTCGGTAATTTTCCCAATATCACAGATAAAGGGACTCATCTCTCAACTATCAACAGGACAGTTTTAACATTATGCAGTATGTGCAGACACAAAGACAAGCAGACCAAAAAATCAGATGAAGATAACTAAGAGAAATTAAAAATAAAGGGAGCAGAATGAGTATTGTGAAGTTAGGATTAAGAATATTTTAAACATGGCCAGGCACAGTGGTACATGCCTGTAATCCCAAATACTTGGAAGGCTGAGGCAGGAGAATCCCTTGAGCCCAAGAGTTCAAAGCCAACCTGGGCAACATAGCAAGACCCCACCTCTGAAAACAAAAAGAATATTTTTCATGGATATGTAAGTGGATTAATAAAATGTGGTGTATGTATACCATGGAGTACTACTCAGCAATAAAAAACAATGGTGAATTAATATCTCTGGTATTATCCTGGATGGAGCTGGAGCCCATTCTTCAAAGTGAAGTATCACAAGACTGGACAAACAAGCACCACTGGTACTCACCATCAAATTGGTACTAACTGACCAATACTTATGTGCACGCATGGAAATAATATTCATCGGGGTCAGGCAGGTGGGAGGGGGGTGGAGGGGATGGGAAAACTCACACCTAATGGGTGCGGGGCACACTGTCTGAGGGATGTTCACGATTGTAGCTCTGACGTGGGCAGTGCATCAGCAATATATGTAACCAAAGTGTTTGTACCCCCATAATATTCTGAAATTTACAAATAAAAACAAAAATAAATGTAAAACATAGAACAATTTTTAAAAAAGAATATTTTAAACTTCACTCACTGGTCATTACCAGTAAATGCCTAGGGTTCCCTGGGCTGCTGTACCTCTGTAACTTCCTGGGTTCCATCATTCCTTGATTAGATCATCAGCCTAAAGCAAATTGGAGGGTACTCAGGCCAATTTGGATGAGGATAGTACTGAAGAAGAGAGAAGACACAGGAATAGAAATGAAATATTAAACTAGTCCTAGATTTTTTAAAAAGTTGCTAATCCCTAGCAAAAATGGATAAGAAGGCAGAGTAAGAACCCCCTATATATATATAATGCATATATGTATATATAATGCATATATTATATATATATAATGCATATTTATGAAATTGAAGTGAAAACTACTATTAGGGAAATAACACAGAATAATGACTAAGAGTTATTAGACCTAGGTTTTAATTATGTTTCTGCCATTCATGGGCTGTGTGACCTTGGAGAAGCTGTGCAATCTCTCTGAGCATCAATTTTTTCATGATGGTAATTTTTTATTATTATTACTACTATTATTTTAACAGGAATATTTATAGATTATATGTCCTGCACAGGGATTCTCATACTGTCACAGTTCTTGATCACTGAGAAATTTCTTTTTTTGTTTAAAAAAAAAAGTTAGTGCTTTCTCTGGGCCAGAAACTGAGTTGGTATTTTGCCCCAAAATGTGGCATAGGGGCTTCACTTTATTTGTAATAATTCAGGTGCTTTTTGGACAGTTTGATGTTTATTTTGTCTTTGGTGACCTCCCATGGTATATCAATTAATTAATTTTTTTTTTTTTGAGACAGAGTCTCTCTCTGTTGCCTGGGCTAGAGTGCAGTGGTGTCAGCCTAGCTCACGGCAACTCAAACTCCTGGGCTCAAGCTATCCTCCTGCCTCAGCCTCCCAAGTAGCTGGGACTACAGGCTTGCACCACCACACCTGGCTAATTTTTCTATTTTTAGTAGAGACTGGGTCTCACTCTTGGTCAGGCTGGTCTCGAACTCCTGAGCTCAAGCAATCCTCCAGCCTTGGCCTCCGAGAGTGCTAGGATTACAGATGTGAGCCATTGTGCCCGGCCTCTCATGGTATATCAAAGAGAGAATTATCATTGTTAGAAGTTGATTGTGTGCTGTTATTGCTTTCCCCGAACATAGATATTTCTTTTGTTTTATTTCAATAGATTTAGGGGGTACGAGTTGAATTCCATTACATGTATATATTGTATAGTGGTGGAGTCTGAGCTTTTAGTGTACCCATCACCCGGATAGTGTACATTTTACTCCATAGGTAATTTTTCATCCCTCACCCCCTCCCAACCTGCCTGCTTTTGAGTCTCCAATGTCCATTATGCCACTGTGTATGTCCTTGCATAGCCACAGTTCATCTTCCACTTATAATGAGAACATGTGGCCTTTATTTTTCTGTTCCTAAGTTACTTCACTTAGGATAATGGCCTCCATCCATGTTGCTGCAAAAGACACAATTTCATTCTTTCTCATGGCTGAATAGTACTCTATGGTGTGTGTGTGTGTGTGTGTGTGTGTATCTACATCACATTTTCTTTATCCACTCATTGGTCAATGGCCACTTAGGTTGATTCCATATCTTTGTTATTGTGAATTGTGTTGCAAGTCGCAATTCTTATTTAGGCTGAAGAATATGATTCCTAATTATTGTGATTGTAAAGAAAGTAAATAGAAAATAAGCTTACTAGTTAGAGGAAACACTCTTAGAGCTAATGATGATAATAGATCTACCCAGAGGCAGTCTACAGAGGAAGATCGGGGTGTGATGACTTAGGGGAAGCCTATCAAAAGCTTCAGAGTCAGAGATTTTACCCTACTTGAAAGCTAACAAGACAGTCTATCACAGTTTCATGGACAGAAGACAAATGATTTACAGGTCAGGGACAAAGGACTTTATTATTCAGTGAGCAACATGAACAGCAGCATATTTAGATCAGTTCCCCTTGCTCCCAAGTCCAACAGGGGTGACACAATGAGACACAGTGATACCTGCACACACAGAGTGTCGTTTTACAGGAGAGGAATCCAAGTTCTAGAGCCCAGAAATTTTTGATCAAGCAGCAAACATTGTAGCAAACAGAAAACAAATTAGTCCCTTTCCCCCTAGGGAGGCAAGCTGTTATGGGTAAGTCACACTGTAGTCATCTAAACCTACTTAGTAGCCTGTGACTAGATAGAAAACTGTTCAGTATCAGGAGATGGATAAGCCTCGCAAAATGGCACACTCAGCAAGAAAGTGCAGGAATGCTTGGGGTCCATAGCAAACTGCCTCTCTAACACAGGGTACTCACCCTTCCTGAGTGCCTTCTAAGTCCCAAGCAGTCTGCTAGGTACTTTATTAACATTTTTGCAGGTATTTTTTTCATTTATCCAAAATTGAGTTTTCCATAATCAGGATAGGAAGTCTGGGTCTTTAAAATGAATCATAAAACATCAACTCACCACAACTCCAAAGCATATGAATATTATCTCAAGCAACACAAGATACCTGGAGTTCAGGTAACCTCAATTCTGAAGTGTCTTATGTAAGTTCCTAACAAAAATCTAGTTTTGACCATGAATACTTAAGAAAGATAAACTTACAGGAATTTTAACTTTTTATTCTTCTTGGTTTTCTTTTAAAATTTCTAAGCTATGTCATGTCACCTCACTAGAAAGTTACATACCTGAATACTGCTCTACTTCTTTACAAAAATGTCTTCACAAACTATGATTTAATACTATGCCCTCATTTTTCTATCAAAAAATTTGTATAGCTAATGCTAAATAAAGAACATCTTATTTTGTTGAAGATGTGTCCACTATGTTGACCAACATCCCCGAAGATTCACAACATAAATTTTTTTCTGGAGTTCAACTCCAGGAAGACATTTGTCCAATATGCTTACTCATATTAGATATGACAGCTACATAATCCAGAGTGCTTCCCTTTTACCCCCAGCTATGGGAAAACCCAGAACTAAGTCTTGGACTTAAAAGTGGACATTTCTGGCCAGGCACAGTGGCTCACACCTGTAATCCTAACACTTTGGGAGGCCTAAGCAGGAGGATTGCTTGAGGTCAGGAGTTGGAGACCAGCCTGACCAAGAGTGAGACCCTGTCTCTACAAAAAATAGAAAAATTAGCCAGGTGTGGTGGCATGTGCCTATAGCCCCAGCTACCCAGGAGGCCGAGACAGGAGGATCACTTGAGCCTAGGAGTTGGAGGTTGCAGTGAGACATGATGATGCCACTGCGCTCTAGCCTGGGTGACAGAGCGAGACCCTGTCTCAAAAAAAAAAAAAAGTAGACATTTCCCTTAACTTGAGCTTTCTGGAATAATTATTCAATGTCTTCATTGCTTGGTCCTATTTTTGCATATTTATTTCAGTGCTCTTAAAGAATTGTGATACATTCTCCCAAATCATGTTTTGAAAGTAGTCAGAGTAAAAGTAATAAATAAATGAATGAATAAAACTACCCAAGTTTTGGTTTTTCATTTCATTTATTATTATTAATATTTTGCCAAAGTACCCATGAAGCTTTTTTAGTTTAATACAGAATCCTCAAATTAGTTTTAGCCTTACAAAATATAAATTGAGCTTCCAAGAGTTAGTTAGCATGCCTTATATTATGAATTTTCCTGACTGTGCTTTTATTGGGGTTTAATCAGAGACCATTGTAAGAATTTCTAATCTGGGTTCTAAGCATTTGACATTATTAAACAGCTGAATGAAAAAGAACAGAAGGGTTGCAAAGTAGAAAATACATTTATTTTTAAATTGAATAACATTATAAATGTAATAACACTGAACGCTAAGAAGCATTAGGCAGCTCCATCAGTTCCTGCTTCATAAGGTCTAAATGAAACTGGAGAGCAATTTCTAAGAAGCCAAAGGGGTAAGGATCTGGTGTCCACTCCAGGGCGAGTCCCAGGAATAGCAAGGCAGAAGTTCCAAGGTGCAAGTAAAAGACTATATGAGACTCATGCTGCTGGGTTTGCCCAAGGGGCATCAGTGATAATAGGTTAGTCAAAGGTAGGTCACTGCACAGACACACCTGTCATCTTGGAAAGGCCTAGGATGTTCCTGGAACTACTGACATGAGTCATGACGGCCCCTTTGAAGGACCACATCCAGCCCAGGACTTCTCACCGGACTCAGTCTTGTGCAAGGTTCATACTGAAGACCAGAGAGCTGAACTGTCATGACTGTGCTCAAACAGAGAACACCAAAACCCTCGAAGACATACAACCTCTTCCTTGGGCCCCAGATCCACCCTTGCTCTGTGGGTGGCCCAAATGAGGATGAAGACTCAGCCATCAGAATAAAAAGCAGCAAACACATCTACTTGCTACAAAAGAAAGGATAGCAGTCAACATTCAATCCCGTTTCCTGACATCACCCGAGTCTTTGGTTCCACCTGAGGATTTAGGGGAAAAAAAATTAAATTCTCAAAAATGACTTTAGTAATTTTAACCTTTCATTTAAATAGTAAACATTCATCTTCCAATATATGGGTTGCATGGTGTTGCAAACCAGAAAAACAAAACAAAATTTAAACACCAGCAACTAACTTTAGAATGGTTGAGATATGACCATCTTTTACAGTGAGGGAGGCTGCTGGCACAGCACCCTCTGCTGGGCAAGGGTCCCCACAGCCCTTTCTAGCACTACTAACGCTGCGTGCCATAAGTAGGGTGACCCTCCAGGTTGTTCTGGTCACCAAAGCAGACGGAGTAGCCAGTGGCAGCCTCATGGCTAATTTTTAGCTTTGAGTATGAGCTCAAGATCTATACATGAGAAAAAGAGAAGACCAGAAATCCAGAGCAAGTGACAGAGAACAAAAGGCATTTTTCCTGCTTCTCTCCACTTTGCACCAGCTGCTCCTCACAGATTAGAACTAGAACTATCGCTATCGGGAAGAGAATAGTTTCATTTACTGTATGGGAAATGACATGAAAAGTTGGTTGGTTCAACTTGGCAAATATGTGTGGAGATCCTCTTAGGAGCTGTACTGTGAGGTACCAGAGTATACAAAAATGAGTAAGACACAATGCTTACCCTCAAAGCGCTCCATCTAGTAAAGGAGACAGACATGTAAACAATAATGCAATGAGGTCCGTGCTGTAATAGCTTTACACGCAAAGTGCTATCACCAAGAGAGGAAAAAGTGAAGGAGGCCTCTTCAGATCATTAAGTATGGAAGAGACATCTTCACTCTAAAAATGCTGAGACCTCATATACATTTCTTTTAATGAGGCTAGTAATAGATAAGGGAAAGAAATGGAGAAATGAAGCAAAAATGAGGTCTGTAAATTCAGGACCTATTGCAAAATGATTTTTGCTTTTTCCTTTTAAACTAGAAGCCATTTTGGATACATAATTATTAACTGCATCACAAGAATAAAAAAATAAACAGAGCATGGAAGATGGTAGTACACGTTAATATTAGAACTTAATATCCATGAAACCTTGGCCATTCGGTATATTTAGGGTTAGGGCTAGGAAACCAGAAAGTGGACAGAAAGAGAAGATTATAATATAGCAGGAAAATCAGATGAAAGCATTACTGAATATTTCAACAGAAGTGGCAATAGCACAAAAGGCAGAGCTGCAGAGGTAGATGATTTATTAACAGAGCTACTAAATTCTGTGTCAAGGATAATTCCAAGTTACGAAGTCTGAAGTTAAGAAAGAATAAAATAGAAAGTGCAGAGAATGGGGAGTTTAGAGACCAGATTCTAGACCTAGCTGCGCTGCTAACAAATAAGGAAACTTCTGTGGACCTTGGTCTCCATATCTGTAAAGAGATGAGGTACACTAGAGGCTCTTTAAGTAAAAATGATAGGGCTGAAACATGGACAAAGTATAGTACTCATTCATTCATTCCATTTCAACAAATATTGAGCACATACATAGCATGTGCCAGCACATAGGGATGTAGTGGAGAATAAGGAGTTTATACTCTGCCAGGGAAGACAGTCAAATGAGGTGAGAAAGGGTAGGAATAGTACCTGAGAATCCTGTCAGTTTGGCTGGTGAGCTCTGTAGTAGCCACCTCCAAGACGGCCCCAGTGATTCCTGTCTTGGGTATTCACATCCTTGTGCAATTTGCTCCCACACCATACTGGGGTTGGTCTATATGACCAACAGTATATGGCAGAAATGATGGCAGGTCACTTCCAAGATTATTAGATTATAAAAGACTGCAGTCTCAGTCTTGAGTACTCTCCCCCACATCATCTGGTTCTGGATCTGGATCTATATCTCTATTGGACCTCTTGTTCTGGGGGAAGCCAACTGCTATATTGTGAGAGGCCTTATGGGGAAGAACTGGGGAACTGAGGCCCACCAACAATCACATGAGCGAGCTTGGAAACTCAAGATTTTCCAGCCCCCAATGGAACCTTGAGATGACTGCAGCCCTGGCTCAACAGCTTGGCTGCAACCTTCTAAGAAACCCTGAGCCAGGACCTCCCAGCTAAGCCATTCCAACTCCTGACTTTCAGAAACTGTGTGAGATCATGAACTGTTCTTTTAAGCTGCTTGGGGCAATCAGTTAAACATTAATAAATAACTAACCCAAGTACCCTACACATACACACTCACACATATACACGTGCATGGTTTTTGCTTGAGCTAAGAGTTAATATATATAGAATTTTTAGAACTAAGGCTTAAGGAGATTAAGATGGTACCACTGACGATAGAGCAGAGACCAGAACCATCTTTTGACTTCTGTTTGATGCTCTTTTCACTAGACTGTGCTGACACCCATAATGGATTAATTTTATAGATGAAGAAATAAAATTCGAGTGGATTAAGTAATTTGCTCAAGAGTCTACAACAAGCAAGTAGCTGAGCCTCTGCACTAACCTATCGAACATGACCTCATTCTTTATAATAATCTTTTCCCTACTCTCAAGCTTCACTGACCTTGAGATAATTAGCTGAATGAAGATTAAAAGGAACCAAAGCTGTCCTTAAAGGGTAAGTTGGGGTGCTTGCCTTAAGTCTTCCAATTCAAGGTGAGCTCTGTATTGGTGATTTGTACTTAGCAATATATTCATCCATTTACTCAACAAGTATTTTTTTTTGACACCTATTCAAGCATAGTATAATCTGTGGGCTGTAGGAAATTCAAAACAGTGGGATTTAGTAATCTAATCAGTAATAAAATATGATGAAAAATTACAATAAAATCAGTCTATGTCTGCCTGCTGAATGAACGGTAGGAACAGTGTATGCAATAGGCATTTTAAAAGAATCTAAAACATGAAAGAATAAGGGAAATCCAGTGTTTCCTGGTAAAATCATACTCCACCCTCAGGCAATGAAATCTAGTCCTAGAACGCCCTGACCCTTACTCCCTAAAAGTTACTTTCTCTCCTGGGGACATCCTATTAATTACCACTGCAGATACCACCAGACCCCAAGAGACACTGCTTTTTCCTTTATTGTTTTGGATGTGACTTGGTCCTCAGGTTAAAGAATTTATTACTCTATAGTTGTTGAAGGTTTTTGAGCTCAGCTTGCATCAGGGACGAGAACTGAGGTGTCAGAGGCAGGGGATTCACACAGGGTCAGCTGGGCAGGACTGCCACCTTGTGAAAAGGATGGACAGCATGCCTTCCAGAGTGGCAGCTCGGTAGTTCTGGACTAGCTGGCAGCTAAGGGCTTTTTCATGCCTGGCTTAAAGGGACCTGTTTTAGCTTGGCGGAGATTAGAGACAATGCGGGTGTTTTAAGAAGCTCAATATGGCTAAAGGTTCCCAATATTTTCAGCTATCTGGCTCTCCTGTTACGAAGTCACAATAAAGATATCAAAAACTATCTATTTCCCCACCTAAGCATATGTTTATTTTCATAGAGGATTTTGAGGAAGGGACTGGCAAAAATAAATAGGGCAAATTCCAAGCAGTAATGGAAAAAATATTTGAGCTATGTGGGTTCTTCAAGTCAGCAAGAGCCCCTCTTTACACCTAGAGGCCCCACAGGCACCTTGAATGTACTGTGTCCCAAAGTATTATGTATTATTTGTTTTCTCCTTAGTACCTGCCCTTCCTTCTGCACTCTGTGACTCCGTGAATGACATCACCATCTACCCACTTAGGCCCAAAGCCAAAGAGCCATTCCAGATACATTCCCTCTCTCTCTTTGTCCTCCTCATCCTCCAGTTGGTCACCATACTGTCACTTCTGCTTCCTGAATATCTCTCCAATCTGTATCCTCGCCTTCACATGTACTATGACAGTCTTGGTTCAAACTCTCATTATCTCTGCCCCAGATCGAGCATGTTCCTTGAAATTGACAGGTGTTTCTCAAGGAAAATGTTCTACAATTGTATCAGTCAGAAAACTGTATACACACTCCAAGGTGCTAGCTGAAAACACTCGAATAAAGGAACTATTTACAAAGGTGTGGGCAGGCTAAGGGAACAAGCAAGGAATGGTGATGCTCCCCTAAATTAGCAACAGCAGGAACTTATTGCCACTGCTGGATCTGAAAAGACAGAGGAAAGAGAGAACTACCTTGTAGAACCCAGAGTGAGCTGTAGCTGTGGAAAAGGGACCTCCCATTTTCACTACAAAAAATAAGTATGTGAGGTGATGCATATATTAATTAGCTCAATTTAGCATCCCACAATGTATACATTTGGGATACAAAACATGTTGTACACAATAAATATATATGATTTTTATTTGTCAACTAAAAAGATAAAAATAATAATAAATACACAAACAAACAAAAGAGAAAAGGGGCCTCCCAGCGAGAACTGTGACCTCAGGTGGAGCCACTGGCCCAATTGGAGGGGGTTATAAATTTTCTGTCCTCTCTCTCTTCCCACCCTCTGAAATCCTGCTGGTGCCCACCATGGGCTGAATCCAACATGGAGCCAGAGGACAAGGAAGTCAAGTGGGATGTTTCTAGAGGGTCAACTTTTGGGAGTCAGGGGGGAGAAGGGTGTGGAGTGGATCTGGAGTGGCAAAGGGAGAATACCCACAACAAAGGCATTTCACCATAATCATTTGCCCATTAAAATATTTTTAAGAGACCTCTGGCAAAGAAATCTCTTCAAATTTGTTTTGTTCAGTGTTTTCCTGATCTTTCTGAATTTAATCGTGCCCAGCTGTATCTACTTCCTAAGTGCACCAGATATGACTTCTTAAAGCACAAATCTTAGCAAGTTACTCCCCTGCTTATGAATCTGTCAATAGTTCCCTATCACCCATCACATGAACGCCTCTCCCTGACCCTCACACCATACGCCCACCCAGCACACCCACTCACCGCACCATCACTCTCTCCTGCCTGTCTCTCCAACTCCATCTCCCTCCTCTTTCTCCCAAAAATTTACACTCCAGGCTTATTGGACTGCTTATGACTGCCTGTTTCATGATCCCACACTGTCCTTCTACCTGGAATGCCCCAGTGATGCCAATGCCTGGATTAATATTATCAAGTGGGTCCTCTTCACTAAAACCTTTTCTGATGAGCCAGACTGGATGACATAGATTGTTGTGACCCTGCTATTCTTTAGGCCTACACTTGTCTATCACACAGTATTAACTCTTTGATTATTATTTGTCTCCTCAATTAGGCTGAAGAATTTCTTGAGGTTAGGGGTCATGGGTAATACAACTCTGTATGCCTGGTACTCAGCTCCATGACCAGCAAACAATAGAAGCCCAGGGAATTAGCTGAATTGAATTCTTCCTCTATGCAAGAACCATGTGGATAGTGAGCAATCAGAGGTGGGATCTTTCCATCACATACCCCTGAGTCATGAGCAGAGGGGATACCAAAAATGTCTGCAACTTGGGCCATGTGGTTGGTTCTATTATTCCTACTTACAGATGCTGAAGCAACTGCTAAGAAAAGACATTAAAGTAAATGTCCCAATTCATAAAGAACTTATTTCCTGAATAATTTCTAAATACCTGAATGCAAACACCAATACCAGGAATTGGTAGGGACCCCTCTCAAATAGGTCAGAACACAAGTGACCTGAAGAGCGATTGTGTTCTTATAGGTTCTGCCCTTTTCCTTTCTCTGAGTTTCTTGCATTAGACTAATCACAAACTCAGATTTTCCCAAGCAGATCTGTCCAATAAAACCACTAGTCCACAGGGTAAGACAAGGATTCAAATTCTTCCAGATGTCTTTCTGGAAGTGTGACTAGACTGATAGAAACACAATCCCAGACACCTTCAGAAGTGGTGAGAGTATTTGCTCCAGCCAGCTGCAGTTCCACAGATCTCACTGTAGTGTAGAGTGATGGGAATAGCACTGGATTACAAATCAGATTTTTTAAAAAAGGGTTGGGGCAATGCTTTAAATCCTAACTAATCCCTTATCAGCTGGGTGACCTTGGCCAAGTTGCTCAATACCTCTAATTTTGTTTCCCCATCTGCAAAATGGGAGCAAAACCTACCTCACCTGGTTATTGCCGGTTTTAAAAGAGATAACACGGGAAAGAGATTAGTAGGGATCCAATAAATTTTTTTTCCATTTCTACTACTTTAATTCTCTCTTCCTTTGAGAGACTGCCTTTCTAATTTTAGAAGGAGGCAGGTGACTTGGATGGGTGCAGTGAGGTATGCTACCTTGTTTGTTTAAATTTTTTTTTAAAAAACTTAATTTCAAAGCTTCCTCATGGCAATAGTGTGACAGAAATAAAACTAGGCAGTTGTTGCTATGCAACATCAGTAGTTTGCCGAGGGACTGGATATATCTCTGCTGTTACTTATCTTTAGTTGAATTTTGAGCAACATTTTTCTGACTACCCAGCGTTATCCTGTCCTCACTGCGTAAAGAAACAGTTGAGATGGGAAACCAGGGAGGAAGCCCTGCTCTGAGATTCGCTTGACAACGGCTGGTCCACGGCTACCACGATACCAGACTTTTTGTATCCTCTTTTCATTCTTAATTCTTTTTCCTTAATCTGTTTTCCTTCCATCTTCACTTTCACTTTCATGAAAGAAAATACTGTTTCTTGATGGTGGCCTTCTCAGTTTTGGTTAGGTGTTGGACTTTGCCCCTTGGAAGCAACACTATTAGGATTTATCTGAAAATGTTATTAATAGCTAGTCCATCCAATAAATGGATTTTTCACTTAACAAAAAACATGTCAAAGTTAATACAAATGCCTTTTGTAAAACATTGAACTGTATGCTCTTAAGTGACTCTTATCCTCATTTGCGTGCTGATGTGCAATTTTTATATTTTCTTTCAACATACTCCTTCCTTTAAAATGTTTGCAGTAAAACTTCTACATGTGTCTTGTCCCTAAATCCTCTCTTTTGCCCATGGCCCCTTTTCAATCCAGAGCTCTCACCAGTTCTGCCCTTTCTATTCCTCTCCTCTGGCTCTTCTGCTCTCTTCCAAGTACATGCTTGAATTCATCTGACCCTTCTGTCGTTTCCCATTCTGATCTTACTGGCAGTAACTTGTTGAAATTCTGGGGAGGTGCAGAAAAAGACTGCACGAGAATTCAAAGGGGGCATATTCTAAAGAATTATGTGACCAGATTTGAGGAAGATGTTGCAGGGTTAGGCAGCATCATGGGAGAGGGGGAGGGTTCTGAAGAAGATATTTTGTTTTGAGCTCAGAGGATTTACTCTGTGCTGGGAGAAATGACAGAAATAACAACCTGATGCTCTAATTTCAAAGGGAGCACTAGGGCTTTTGTGCTGAAACATGTCCTACTCAGCCCTCCACCCCACCTCCTGTCAGTGTTTCTACCGTCTGTCTTTTGTCCCAGCTGAAATGTATTTGCCTTGCATTTGCCTCAGTAAGCTTCCCCAGCATCAAATATGGCAAAGAGAAATGCTCAGAACTGAGAGAGATCCCTGAGAATATCTACTCTAACTCCAAGACATTCCGAAACCTGAAGCCCAGAGACTAGGAGAGATTGGCTAAAGTCACGTAGCTTGTTAGTGTTGGAAGGAGAGAGGGACCCAGCTTCGTAGGCCCTGGCTCTTCAGCCCATGCACTGATTGACTAAAAGAGAGTCCTGGAGGGTGGAACTTTAAAGCAAGGCCTTGTTTTATTGTCTAATTCATGTCCAATTAGTGACTAGAGGATGGTGAAAAATTTTTAATTTTGGAGAGAGGGAATGGAAGACTCAAAGCAATAATGGGCATAGTTCTAGGTTATAGGATTGTAGGTGAGTTTTAACCAGACAGTACAAACAGGTTCCTGTTTCCTTTATCACTCTGTTTTGCCCTGTGGTCTTCAACAAACACTCATGTAGCAAATGTGTATTTAGCACCTGCTGTTTCCACATCCAGCATTGGGCACTGGGGTGCGGAGATGCTGAGAAAAATATGATTCTGATCCAGCCCTCAAAACACTTTCGGACTAATGGTAGACAAAAATCTCAAATGAAACAGAACAAAAGATGGAATCATGCAAAAAATGCTTTTTGTCCTGCACAGAGAAGGAATGATTAATCCTCCCTGTCAGAAAGAGGAGGTCAGAGAGGGCCTCACAGAGAAGGCAGCTTTTGAGCAGGATCTTTAAGGGTCAACATGAACGTGGGAAGCGGACGGACAGGAGGCAGCACGTGCGAAGGGAAAGTGGCCATGACAAGCAGGGTGTTTGCACTTCCGTTTCCGGGTGAGGGGTGCTGTGGGGTACAGGGCATGTGGGGAAGGGTGAAAGGTCAGACTGGGGCCGGACGTGCGGGAGAGCGCAGGTACACTAATGATAGGGGTTTGATTGATACAGCCATTTACATATTTATAGTCCACTTGGATAGGAGAAAGATTTGCAGCTATGGCATTCGGACTTTATCCTGTGAGCCACCGGGAGTAAGAAGGTTTTAATAATAGCATCGTGACTGGATTTGTGTGTTGGAAGGCTTTTCAGATTTTCACGACTGACCCTTCAAATGCTAGGTGAAATGAGCAAATGCTGCATCTTTCTGCGGGTGAAAGAACTGCAAAAGCTAAGCTATATTTACAAAGTGAGGAATATTTCAAGAAGACTTAGCTTGTTATGTCTGTTGAATTCTGAATAACAATGGCTGTGGGTTAGGATAAGACCTAAGGATGAAGAACACATGGTCTTTTACTCTGCAGGAGCCCTTTGAGGATCTGTGTAAGCTCCTAAACCCATTAAACCATACAAAATCTTATTTATAATACACAGTGACCCCCTACCTAGACAGCCAGATAATAGAAATCACTAACATTTGTGCAACTCTCTATATTCACAAAGGACTTTTATTCCATTTTCTGTCTTGAGTACCACAAAAACTTGGTAGAGCAATGCTATTTTTGTCTACATTTTACAGATGAGAAAACTGAGAATTGGAAAGATAAAGTGACTTGCCTAAGGTAAGAGCCAGTCAGGGATAGAGTTGAGAATTGAGCCTGAGTTCTCTGAGTCCATATTCTGATGTTCTTTCCATTGTATGCTGCTTGTAATCCATAGGGTGACAGGTGTCACAGCCAGATCACCTTCACAGAGACAAGGGACTGTGCACCAAAAGCTGTCACCAGTTTACTGATGACCTTGGGCATGTCCTCGTCCATCTAATAGGAATAACAACACCTGCTCACTGATGATCAGGATCTTGAAAGAATATGATACCACTTTGCAAAGTGTGGCATGCTAGACAAGCATAATGCTCATCTATATTCACTTAGTATAATAGCCTGATCCCCAAAAGCTTAGAAACCATCCATATATTAGAGCTGACAAAATATTTTCACCTGGAATCTGCCACTATCACACGGAGAAGGGAAAACAGAAATAGGTCATGTCTGTAATGTGTTCCTTTTCCAGATTATAAAAAAATGTAGGCATACATTTGCAACCAGTCATAGTCACATATAAACCAGGCATTTTTTTAAAAATCAGTCAGTTTTAAGCTGGAAAATTAGTGGGCAAAGTTACTTCACCTCACAGGACCCAAGAGGCCTTATGTGTAAAATGATGTGCTTAGACCTGATGAACTGGAAGATCCCCTCCTGTCCCAAGGCTGAATTATTCTACTAATAAATGAAACAGGTGTGTGCAAGAGCTGATGAAGATCTTTTTGAACCTCTAGAGGAGATTACTAGGAACATAGTTTTTAAAGCCAGTTTCTTGCTGTAAGCCTCACAGCGTGACCCTCTTCCCCCAGGGGCAGAACAGCCTGAGCTGATTTGCTGACAGGAGGCCACAAGAGGGAAGGTGAAGAGAAGTTCTCCTCTTCCTTCTCTCTCTGTGATAGCTAAAAAAAAGGAAGGGGGTTGTGGATATAAGAACCTCAATTCAAAAATGGATAAAGAACATGAATAGATATTTCTCCAAAGATATACAAATGGCCAATAAGCACACGAAAAGGTGCTCAACACCACTAGTCATCAGGGAAATGCAAACCAAAACCACCATGAGATACAACTTCATACCTACTAGGACTATAATCAAGAAAGTGGAGGGCCAGATGTGGTGGCTCACACCTGTCATCCTAGCTCCCAGGGAGGCTGAGGCGGGTGGATTGCTTGAGCTCAGGGGTTCAAGACCAGCCTGAGCAAGGGCAAGACCCCATCTCTTTAAAAAAAAAAAAAAGGAAAGTTAAAAAAAAGTGGAAAATAAGTGTTGGCAGGAGGGATGTGGAGAAATTAGAACCCTCGTACATTGCTGATGGGAATGTAAAGTGGTACAGATGCTATGGAAATCAATCTGACAGTTCTTTAAACAATAAACACAGAATTACCACATGACCCATCAATTTCACTCCTAGGTATATACCCCAAAGAATTAAAAACAGGAACTCAACAAATACTTGTATTCCGATGTTCTTTGCAGCATTATTCACAATAACCAAAAGGTGTTGATAAGCAAAATGTGGTATATACACACAATGGAATATTATTCATCCATAAAAAAAGGAATGAATTTTTGATACATGCTACAGCATGGATGAACCTTGAAAACATTATACTAGGTGTAATAAGCCAGACAAAAAGAACAAATATTGTAAGATTTCACTTATATGAAATATCTAGAATAGACAAATTCATAAAGGCATAAAGTAGATTTGAGGTTATCAGAGGCTGGGGGAGGGAAAATGGGGAGTCATTACTTAATGAGTAAACAGTTCCTGTTTGGGCGATGAATAAGTTTTGGAAACAGATAGTAGTGGTGGTTGCACAACACTGTAAATGTAATTAAGGTCACTGAATTGTACACTCAAAAAGAGTTAAAATGGCAATGTTTGTTTATATATATATATATATACACACACACATATATTTTTTTTTTATCGCAATAAGAAAAAAAAGGGAAGGGGGCAGAGCTTACCCCACTTGAATGTTTAAGGAGCTTAAGACCACTGGGTTTATTGACCTGCTCCCAGAGCAAGAGAAAGAGCACCAAGGAGCAGGGCACAGAGGCATAGCCAGAGAGGGGAGAGGCGTAGATTGTCCCCTGGGGATCCTGTTTCCTGAGGCATGCAGAGGATGAAGCCACAATTGGCTGCAGACCCTGGAGCCATGGAGGGCAGATAGCCTCACAACTTACAAAGGACTACGAATGCCAGCAGAGCCCCCGGGATGCAGCCTTGGCCTAAAGGCATTTCCACCGCTCCCATCAGCCCTCTAAGCAACCAGCCAGAGCAGTGAGAATGGCCAAAAGGAAGGTGAGGAAATGCCACCATCTGTATCTCTCAGTGTTGTCCCTGACTCAGTCTCAGGGGGATAAGGAGGAGGACAAAGGAGGCAGATGGAAAGAGAAGATGCTAGCAGGCGCCCCTGTGGACCTAAAGAAGGAAACGGAGGCAAAACTAATATAGAGAGTTTATTTGGGCCAAGGTTGGGGACTGAAGCCCAGGACACACTTCCAAGTTGCCTTGGGGAGTGTGCACTGTTGGCCTTTGTTACAAGTAAGATTTTAAAGGCAAAGGGGACAAAGAATGGGCTGACACAAAGTTGTTCGACAGGTATTCCCATTGGTTTACAGAAATAACTTTGATTAGTGATTGGGTATATATTGTTGAACTATAGGGTATGAGTTATGGTGTCCAGCATATAGCATTTTATGGCTATGGCATCAGTTTGTCTAGAGCCCACATAGCAAGTGACTTCAAGAGGTAATTATTTAGCTCAATGAGATGCGTGAGATGTGACTGAAATCACATGCTGTACATTTCAATGCCTTTCTGGGCCTGATAATTAAAGGGAGCTGACATTTCTCAGATAAAAAACTTCTTTCCTTTCTCACCCTTTTCCTCTAGGCCCCTGGGACCACTAGTCTAACCTGAACTGGGGGGAGGAGGAAGAGAGCTTTGAATTAAGCACCAGACAGATGTTTGCTGTGGTTTGAATGTATGTGACCCTCCAAAATTCATATGTTGGAACCTAATACCCAAGGTGATGTTATTAGAAGCTGGGGCCTCTGGAAGGTGATTAGGTCATGAGGACTCCACCTTTGTGAATGAGATTAATGCCATTCTAGAAGGATTTGAGGGAGTGAGCTCGCCCCTTCTGTCTCTTTCGCCATTTGAGGACACAGCGTTTGTCCCCCACAAAGGATGCAGCAACAAGGTGCCATCATGGAAGCAAAAAGACACTGAATCTACCTGCACCCTAATTGTGGACTTTCCAGCCTCTGGAACTGTGGGAAATAAATTTCTGTTGTTTATAAATTACCTAGTTCCAGCTATCTTATTATAGCAGCAGGAACAGAATAAGATAATGTTTTAAAATGAAGAGGACTAGAGCTCATAAACTGGAGCGAGACTGTTCCGAACGGCCCAAAGCAGCCAAAATATAAGGAATCAGACTCAAATATCATATGGGGAGCTGGTTCCCAAAAGAAAATGGTGGTCTGGCAGAGAAAAGTTGGTGGGAGTTATTGAGCAAATCAATCATTCATATTTGTACCAGAATGAGTTCAATCAGTTTAATAAACAAGTGGCATATTGTGGGAAATGTGTGCCAATGTCCCCAGCATCCATTCTTCTAATTCTTTCATAGTATTAAGATTTGCAATTCTTAGCTGAGCAGGTGTCCACTCCGAATGAAGAATGCATTTTCTATCTTGCATCTCAGCTAGGTCTGAACACATGTCTAAATTCTAGACAATGGAATATACATGGAGGTATCATGTGGCAGTTTTTGGAGACCTCCCTTAGGGGCCACTGTCTGACACTGTTTGCTTCCCCCATCCACTTTCTTCTCCAAGCATTCCTCCACTGTGCTGCTTAAGACGTAAACTTAGTGACTGGAGCTATAGCTAATGTTCTGGATCATGAGGATAATGGCCACAGCGTCAAGATGACAGAAGGACAAATTGTAATGACTGTGGATTCCTGGAAACTTTTTGGAGTAGAAAAGTCACACCAGCCCTGGTCAGCCATATACAAAAAAAGGAAAAAAGTCTATATTATTAAGGCCACTGTTATTTTAGACTTCTGTAACTCACAGCTAAATCTAATTTTATACGAAACATATACAAATTATATTATCACAAATAATCTGTAAGTTCAAACATAGAAAAAAAGAATTATATGGTACCTCTTCACCTCAACTTAGTCAAACCAATGTAGATACTAAAAGACAACATTTATGGAGAACTTATGCAAGGAATTTTACCAAGGGCTTCATATGCATTTCTTTTGTTTTCTCAAAAACAGCATTATAATAAATAGGTATTATTGTATATACATCTTAGAAATGAAGAAGCTAAGACTTAAAGAAAATTACTTGTCCAAGGTCACACAGCTAGTATTTATAGAGCCTTGAAACAAACCCATTCTGTCTTACTCCAAAGTCACACTCTTAGCCACTATACATCACACCTGCCTAAAAGATCTATTTGTGTGAAGATATGGGACAGATTGAACTGTAATAAAATTTCTTAGAATTTTAATAATGTATCAAGGAGGGATTTGTTTAGTGTTGGGTATAGATGATATTTGGTAATTAATAAGACAACAGAATGTTGTAGGATTTGCTGTCTTGGCTACTATAACTCATACTAAAGGTCTACAAGACTGTTTAAATAAAATGTAAATAATTAATTCTCAGTTTGCTTATAAATTGAGTAATGCTGCACTATAATATGAACCTAAGAATATGTTGGAAAACATACACTGAAAAATGTATAACATTGAGAAAACGCTGTGAAAACAAACCCACAATTCTGGCCAAATAGAACAGATAAGTTGTTATTTGAGATAAATCTAATAAAGCAGGTGATTTCAGCTTATTTTTATTGCTACTGTAGAAATAGAATTGCTCTGAGAATGTATTGAAGAGTTTTTAAATTTAATAGAGAAGCTGAAACAAACATAAAATTTGAACATTAAAATAAGACAGTTACCTTTGGTGACCAATTAGTTTGCATGTACTATTTAAACATTTTTGAGAGAGTGGAGATTCTAATTCACTGGCATCACTTCAAAAACGGTATTTAGGAATACTCCTCAGAAAACCAATAATTGCTTATGTGAGGTCCATTTCATAGTACAGGGCTTGACATATTGTACATGTTTAATAAATGTTTGCTAAATGAAAGAACAGATGAATAGAGTTGGATTGATGGTGCTTAGGTAGGTGAGTGGATGGATGGTTGAATAAATAAACATGAATGGTGCTTTACCAGTTTCAAGTAATTTTTACAGGAATTATTTCACTTGATCTTCAAAAGCATCCTGATAGTAGGTAAAGGAAGAGTGATTATACTTATTTAAAAAATTAAACATAGAGATTCAAAGATTCTGAAAGAGTTACCTAGATAGACTTACTATGGGAATCCTTAGCCCCCATAAACACAAGAAAATCTTTTCTTGCTTACTGTTATGGAGAAAAGAAGAAGAAATACCTGTCTTATGAAGGATTCCTTGAATAAGCCATGACGTTCACTCATCCATGTCCATAGCAGATTGTATTTTCCAAAGATGGTCACAGTAATATCTTCTTATAATGTGACTTAACACTCTTCCCACTGAGATGTGGAGTCAATGTTCTCAACCTTTGAATCTGGATTAGTTTAAGACTACGGTAGAAGTGAGTTATATAATTTCTTGGGCTAGATCATAAAGGTGGCATAGCTTCTGCTTAAAGTGCTTGGAACACTCACTCTCGAAACTAGCTACCATGCTGTCATGCTATAAAGAACTCCCACAGCCCCCAGTTTGGCTGAGCTCCCAACCTACAGCCAGGAACAACTTGTGAATAAATCATTACAAAGGTGGATTCCCCAGCTCCAAGTGCAGCTGCCTCAGCTGAAGTAAGCCATCCCTGTCTAGCTTTGCTCAAATTACAGATTCACAAGCAAAATAAATTATTGCCCTTGTCTTAGGCCATTAAGTTTTGGGTGGTTTGTTACACAACAATACATATCTATAAAAATGTATCTTTACTGCTTCCACTGTTTGAAATGTGCTTCTTTCCCTTGTCCTTGGAAACTCCTATTCATTCTTCAAAACCTAGATCAGTAACACCTCTTCTAGACTGTCTTCTCTTATACTCCCTCATTCTCCAATAAACTTGTCTTCTTTATCTGCATAGCTCCTCTGTATCTTAAATCTCTCTCTAGGAGTACATTGAAAATATTGCATTCTACACCTAGCATACACCAAGCGCTCAGTAAATGTTTCCCAACTAAACTGAATTGAATTTCATCGGTGAACAAAAATCTGCAGCTAGTGCTGTATTTAACCAGTGCTGCTGACGTTGGATGGCCCTGCCATCACCACTGCCACTAATTCTGTTGCTCCACCCCACAACTCTTGCATTGACCTCATGGTTCTGCTTACTAGCGAGAACAATGTCTCCCTTCCATGCAACCAAAGATGTTTGATTTAATATGGGGAACTACTCTAATACCCACTGCTATTACAACTCTGTTAGAGGTGTCTCTTTTTTCTCTGTTCCCTTCAGGTTTCTCACTTATAACATTTTTTAAACACGCTCCCTTGGGGCTAAATTGTAGAAGATTTGACTAGCACCGCATTTTCTCCAAGAACCCAAATACTAGTTCCAAAGTCATCTTTATTATTTCCCCCAACTGACACAACAGGCTAAATAGGGTTCCTGGTGGCCAACATAAAATGCCAAAATTCCCTGTATGAATGAATTGATCAGGACTCCTTTCCTCCAATCTGTAGCCCTCCCTTAGACTTATTTGTAGAATTAATTACAGAAATTGTTTTATTATTTCATATGTCTTAATTTTGTAGTGGTACATACCTGAGATATCTCAGCTTGCAGAGGTCACAAAGCCCCTTGCTAAGATGTGCTAGGACTATGCTTAGCACAGTAATGGTCCTGTGCTGAGGCTCATGGGAGCCTAAGGCTCCATTCTCCTCCTCCCAACCTTTGCCACACTGTCTAGCAGAGATTTATTCCAGTCAGCATCTCCACGTCCCCGAGAAGGGCTGGGCTTCAGCATTTTCGTATTTTTCTCTTTTGTTAACCATTCCCCCACTCAACACTGACATTTCCTATTTTTACTGGGCCTGTTTAAACATGTTTCACGGCACAACTGGCTGGGCATTTGCAGTCCACGTGATTGTTCTTGCACTTTTAAATGGTGGCAGCCTGGTGCAACAGGAAGAACACTGAAACCGCAGGCAGAAAACCTAGCTTCTGGTCCCGGTTTTCTCATTAGATATCTGTATGACCTTGAATAAGTCATTTCACTCTCTAGGGATGCTTTCAGAAATAGCATTTGATGCTTCTATACTTTACTCGAAAGGCACTTTTATTCATAACATGCCTTTTCTAGGTACTTCTATTAAAAAAAAATCTCAGAGCCACCTTATAATCATAACATGGAATGATACGGTTGGAAGCCATGTTTTATAGAATTCTTGATTTTTTATATATTTATATAAAAACATCTTGTATAATTATCCAGAAAGCATTGCCAACTCCTCAAGATTTCAGGGGCAGGAAAGAGGATGAGTAGATTGCTTCTGGTGGAGTTGAAATTAACAGCTCTGAACCGTAGCAAAGACAGCAAAAGGAATTCCATTTTCCCCTCAAATCCAGCATTTATTTGTTTGTTACCTACCTGCGATGGTTAATTTTGTGTGTCAACTTAACTAGGCCACAGTACCCAGATATTTGGTCAAACACGTCTGGATGTTGCAATGAAGGTATTTTTAGATGAGATTAACATTTACATCAGTAGACTGTGAGTAAAGCAGATTAAGCTCCATAATGAGGGTGGGTCTCACCTAATCAGTTGAAAGCCTTAAGAAAATGACTGAGATCCCCCCAGGAAGAGGGAATTCTGCCAGCAAGCTATCTTCAGACTCAAGCTGCAACATCAGCTCTTCCATAGGTCTCCAGCTTGCAGCCCACCCTACAGATTTTGGACTTGCCAGGCTCCACAATCATGTGAGCCAATCATATATAGATGTGGACATAGAGAGAGAGACAGAGACAGAGAGACAGATATATCCTTTTGGTTCTGTTTCTCTGGACAACCCTGACCCCTATAGTACCTTCCTAGACAAAGGAAAAGAGTCGCCCCACCCCATCCTGCCCTATCCCCTACCTTTATCCCACATCCTCTGATCCAGGAAGCTCTGTCCTTAGCCAGAAGGTCCATTCACCTCACTATGAATGCAAGTGAAAGGGTTCAATAAACTATGAAGTGCCACGCTCGTGTGTGCTAACATAAATAATAACAATCCTCATCATCATTATTGTCACTGTAGTTATTGCATTTGAGACGCTAGATGTGGGGCCAACTGGGTATGCTCAGTGTTATATAATGTGAAAATCTGGAGTCTCTAAGGGGAGGCAGACCACACGGGGCAGGGTGATATTGTGCTCTGCTTCCACAACCCACAGCCCAGCCACACATCAGATTATTAAAGCCACTCCTGGGAAAGAACAGAATTCATTGATTATGCATTCATCCCACATAGCTCTTGGCTCTAGCAATTCTTTACACCTCCAGAGACCTCTCATCTTCCTCTTCATCTACATTATCCAGAAAAGAAAAAAGCCAGCTGTCAGAGGGAGTGATCTTTTTAGCACTTTTCCAATCAAAATCAGCCTTTGCTGACTTCCCTTGACTTCCTAGAATAAATCCTGCCTTATCGCCAAAAAGCCTAATGGCTTTTTAGTGCACTGCCGCCACCTAGTGACTGATAGAGAGAATACGCCCAAGCTTTCGCGATTTGGATTGAGTTTACAGGATTGACAGCTAAAAATCAGACAAGGTATTCACGACAGCCAGATTTGAATTCCAGAGACATTTAGGGAACATTGTACTTTTCTCATTTTAGGAGAACCTAGCATAAGGATAAGGGTACGGATTTTGAGTTTAGTCATCTCTAAGTACAAAATCTTGTTCAACCTCCTACCACGTTTCACCTGTGTGACTTTGGACAAGTCATTTACCTTATTTAAGTTTTAAGGCACTTATTTCTAAAAATTGAGTTATTTGTGAATACTTAATAGGAATTTTCTAATAATTAATATAGATAGATAGTATATAGGGTGCTTAATAGACTACTCAGACCACAATAAACAATCAATAAATCATAGTTATTTCTGTTGTTATCTACTTGGGGGACTTCCATAGAATGTCCATTTCTCTGTGGGTTGATGCTCCCTGTTCTTCCAGCTGAGGTAAACAGGGGATGATGATCAATTTTTGAATGCTTACTTTAACACAATTTGGGTCTGATAGATAAAAATTTCCCTGCGGGAATTATGCATTCTTTATTATGCTACTGCCTAGCATAAATATCCTAATGAATAAAGAAATGCACTACATTTTTTTTTATTAAATGTGTGTCACATCTGCTCTCTTCTCTGGTACTGGAATGGAAGTTTGAAGTTCATTCTTAAACCAACAACCTTGGGAATGTAACCTTTTCAATTATCTCCTGTATCTGTTCTCAAAATAAATCTTCAATAACACAATTTTGGGTCTGTCTTAATGCAAAAAAAAAAGGCACTTCTTAAAGAATGGGGGGATTTTTTAAATGTTAAATCACAGCTGATTATGGTTGGCCATAATGTACCTTTGCTCTATTTCTGAACTCAGTCTTACTTCCAGAATCACTTAGTTTGTAATGCTGCTGTTCAACAAAGGAACCCACCGTTGCTCCCAGCCCCGTTCTTCGTTTTCTTTGGTTTCTAAGAACCATGTATTTTATTTCTAGTCCCATATCTCGCTATCCTTCATTCTGGATATTTTTTGGTGGGGAAAAAAAAAAATACTTGTGATATAGAGAAGAAAGTACTGGACCAAGAGCCGTGGAATTTTCTAGCTCATCTCAACAGAATCAATTCAACCCATGAGACCATATATTAAATACAAGTTACAGCCTAAGTCTCAGTTTTTGCATTTGAAAAATGGGAACACCTCCCTATCTTACCCTACAGAGTTATGGTGAATATAATAAATTAGCGTAAGTAAAAGATCTTTGAACATTACAAGGTACTATGCAAATATAAAATTAGACCTTCCAGCCCAGGATGAACATTACTAGCTCATCAAGATCTATTCCCAACCTTTTAAGTGTGGAAACCCTCATACTCCAGTAATTGTAACTTTACTAATATTGATTGAAAAGATACAAGTTTTCATTTGGATTTCAATTCCTTTGCAGTCATTCCAAGGTCTCACATACTGTTGTGGTCATACATTTGGAACCACTGCCCAAATCAAGAAGGAGATTAACCAAAGGCAATCTCAACACATTGGGTTGCTTCCTTCTTGTTTTCAGATCCCACCTAAACCAACTACTTTCATCTCCTAAATGTCCTGTCTCACTTGCTCTGACTCCTGGTTTCCCTTCTTCTCTGCTGGTTTCTGGGATACTAGCCCACCTGTCATTTCTTCTCTAACTACTGATTCTAAATTCTTGACAGTTATTCATAGTTAAACCTACATAAGCATACACCTCAACAGAAGAAAACAAAATTGACGTCACACATGGGGATGGAGAGATCTGAATCCAAAGTACTGGTAAAAAGTACAAAATACTCCCCTCCCCAATCCTTGTGTTATTAATCATCTTGAGGTTGCAGTACTCAGGCATCTGCTGGATAAAAGAACAGACTAGAGGGAGGCAAGGAAATCTGCCAAGACCTGAGGCAGATACTTCCTCTTAGATTTGGACCTATTAGCAATGCTACATGTACTGACTCTTTTCCTCAGATACAAGTTTCTAAGTTTTACCATCACATTTCTCTATGTATTGAAACAATTCCAGTAGAGGTAGAACTTGAACAGAAGGGCCCCAGGCAAGATTGGGCTACTTCACTCCTTCACTCAGAAGCACTAATTGAGAGCCTACTCAATTAGCCCTAAATTGTTCTAGGGCTGGAGATTTTGAGATAAAAGACATAGCTCCTGCCCTCAAAGTGCTCGCTGTCTACTCGGGTATTCAGTTTACAATACAGTGACCTAAATGCAATGGTAAAAGGAACTCAAGGTGTCCTGGAGCACATGGGTCGGCACCTAAGCCAGAGGTGACTTCCCAGGGAAGGTGATGTCTAAAGTAAGATTTGAAAAATAAACATAAGCTCATCAGGTGAGGAAGGGGTCACTTATTCCAGGTAAACCAGCAAGGTTTAGAAATTTGAAGAGAGCTTGAGTGTAGATGCAAACTGGGAAACTTGGAGATAGGAGGAAGAGTAGTTGAGACCTTAAAGGAAGGACATGTTATGCCCATCTGATGAGCTTATATTGGGTCCTGAAGGCAATGGGAGCTACTAAAGAATTTTAAGTGGGAGAGCAACATGATGGGATTTGCTAAAAAATGTCAAGTTCAGTCATTCTGGGATCCATATTCTCCTCAAACCTTTTAAATCCCATTAGGATGTTACCATAGCCTCTCCTGGCCTCCTGCCAACCCTCAGCCTCCTACCCATCCAATCCATCCTGCACTTTCCAGAGTGGTCCTTCCAAAACCCAATCATTCATGTCATTCCCCTGCTCTGAGTTCTGAGATGGAATCCATGCCTAACTTTTCACACTCCTATTGCCACCAGTCACCCTCCTCATACCTTAATCTTGGGCCAACCTCACTACTTCTTCCTCCCCAACAGGCCATGCTGTTTCAAGGTCCTACCATAACCATTTTTCTAGCATTAATGGCTGGGACACTCTTCCTCCACTGTCTTGCTGATGGATTCTTGCTTATTTTCCAAAATCCAGTTACAATGTCTCCTTTTGTGCAAATTCTGCCCTCATCGGCCTAGGCACCCCTCCTTTGTGCCAACGTCATGCCTAGCACAGTCCTATTACTGCATTTATACTCACTCTATGGGATTGATCTCTGCTTGCTTATTTACTTTCCCCTTTGCACCATGAGCTCTTTGAGGGAGAGAGGCCACCTTCTTACCTTTGCAGCCCCAATTCTTGGGGCTTAGTTAAATGCTCAATGCAGAATTGGTAAAGGGATGAATCAATGAATGAATGTTCCTTCTTAGAGATAAAAGAAAGATGGCCCCAGTCTGTTATGGCAGAATAATTTCCTGAATTCTAAGCAGGTAGCCATGTACTTGAAAAAGTTTGAAGTTATGTTTGTTACTATGGCAGAATGTTATAATCAATTTCTCTATATTCTGCCTTCCAATTTCTCTTTTACGG
Organism: Daubentonia madagascariensis; assembly: GCA_023783475.1. Classification (NCBI taxonomy): domain Eukaryota; kingdom Metazoa; phylum Chordata; class Mammalia; order Primates; family Daubentoniidae; genus Daubentonia; species Daubentonia madagascariensis. The sequence continues at coordinate 2,529,869 of JAKFHU010001244.1, forward strand.
AGACTGTACAGTCTTGGAAATGCATGGATGGACATATGCTATGCAGCAATATCCTTCTCATACACTAGAAACTCACCCAGTGTATAGATGCATGTATACCCACAACAAACTTATAAGACCTTACCTTTTTTTTCTATGAACCCATCTGAATATCTTTGCAGCACTAAAACTAAAATGAAAAAGGAGCTCAAATATTTTATTGTATTTTCTTTTCTGAAAAACATGTGTCCAAAAAGATTCCACTTTTGTTAACCCACATGTAAGTAATATTAAAGCATTTGTGGAAAGAGTGACTGTTTATTGGAGATTGAACTTGAAGCACAAGGTCCAAGCCTTGCCAAAAGAGTCCTATGACAAATAGTAGCGCCACAGGTCCTAAAAGATCACACCCCCTGGACCCTACCTCCAGTGGTAACCAGTAGGGACCAGTAATGGAGACTCAGAAGGACTTCTCCGAATTCTGATCTGCATATGATCCTGGAGGCAGGGAACCTTGCTGAGGCTAGGGTGAGTCTTAACAATGGCAGAGTAAATCCTCCTCATCTTGGTGGAATGGGAGTTCAGAGTTGGAATTAACTTAAAGTATATTTAAAGAAGCAAAAGGTGGAAACAAATTAAATCTCAATCAATAGAGAGCTTGTAAAATAAAATAGGATTTATGATAGATTGAACTATCCATTCCACATCTATCACCTGTAGTAATATTACATAACCATGCCCTTGTCATGGCCTCAAGGTGGGTGAGGTAAACTTCCTCATTTCTTGACTATGGTTTTGGCCATGCAAATTGCTTTGGCCAATGAGATGTTAGCAGATGTAATGTGAGCAGAGGCTTGAAATGAGTTTAAATGATTAACCTCATTTACTTGTGCATCTGTCATCACCATGAGAATAACATACCCTAGTATCTACCGTCCCTCCATACCGAGCAGTGCTGTCTCAGCTGATCTATCAACCTGCAATCTGAAGCAGAGAAACCCCAGTCTGCACACAGGTGCATGAGAGTTAAATAAATGCTTATTTTTATATGCTGCTGCTATTTTGTGATTGTTTATTAGCCAGCAAAAGCTGACTGATACATGGGTCAGCCATATAATGGAATATTCTCTAGCTATTAAATGAGGTAGAACTTCATGAATTGTTATAGAAGGAGCTCTAGCATATACTGTTCAGTAAAAATAGCAAGTTGCAGAGCAGTATGTATAATATGCTCTCATGTGTGGGGAAGAAAAAGAACATATATTTCCATATTCATCTAAATAATGCTAGACTGTCTTTCTGTCTTTAGAAGAATGTATAAAAAGTTGTTAACTGAGATTGTCCCCAGAGAAGAGCAGTGGCTGGCTGAGGGACAGAAGTGAGAGTGACCAACCAGTCGGGGAGTATTTCAGTATTTAACAACCAGCACAGCTGAGCTGGTGCACACCAGCTGAGTATCCATCCTGGATGGACACATTCTAGAAATAGCTTAGATCCCCCTGTCACAGTTTTCAGGATGGTCCATGCAGGAACTGAAGTGATTTCAAGGTTTAAAGAGAGTTGGATTTAGTTGAGTTGATGAGAATCAGAGGACAGAGATGAAAATAGAAAAAGGAGATGTGCACTAAAAATGGGTTTGCCATCCATATGTCTTTAACAACTCACCTCTCCTATTCTCTGCTTCTCCCCCTCCCCAATACCATTCCTAAACCCCAGTACCATTCTTAAACTTGACATCATTATAATCCACAGTATATAGATAATTGATTCAAGTACTTTGAATAAGCATATTTAGAAAAAAGATGAGGTGGACAAAAATACTGTAATACAAAAGATTTTCTCACAATGTGGGAAGAAGTGTATATTTTTTCCTGAATTTCACATAATCCAAGAAACACTGTAAGGATAAGTGCATGTTGCCATAGAAACTAGATGTCTTTATTAGCATCATCAACAGTCACTAAATGCCTGTTAGTACTGTTTTGGGTTACTTCCTACTTACACTAGAAAAGAAAGACATAATGTTTGCTACAAAGAAATTTCTAATTCAAAGAACTTCTAGAATAGCACACGCTTGGTAAGGAAAGGATGAACCTTTACCATTCATCACTGCTAGGTGATAGAGATTAATAAGACTCAGTTTCTATTCACAAAGAGTTCAGTCCGGTGTGGGGGACAGATCCACGAATAGATGATTATTAGATAATGTGGAAATGCAGTGATGGTGATGTACATGGAGCATTATGCACAACCCCCAAAGCAATCAAATGCTAACACTAGAAGAAGCACATGCTTACTCAAGAAAAACCAATCTGTTTATATATCTATTTCTTGCCTCATTATTTATCCCTGAACATGATGTTTTAAGATTTATAATGTGTAAGGGAGAAGACTCCCTATGTCCTCTCCCTAAATTCTTCTCACTATTCCTAGTTTTAACCTTAATCAGTGAGATCTCCCATTCAAATGTGAACAAAGCTCCTATAAAAAGTGTCAAAAATGGAATTGTGATTTCTACAAGCTGTGAAGTCAAAGAAGCATGAATCATTTAGACTCCACCAACTGCCAATGATCCTGTGTTCCAAAACTCTGGATCCCAGGAGCCAATGATAGGCAGAGCACCTGGGATAGATAATGTGGTGCCCAGGAGAGTGATTAATATTTATTTCCTCTGTGTTGTCAGCAATCCCTGATGCAGGCTACTGCCTGCCTGCCTGGATCTGCAACACTCTTGGATTGCCCCCTGCAGCCCCACTTGTTGCCAATGTTCCACCTGTTACTTCTTGTTGGACCTCCATGGCATGGCCAACCGCTGAACCTCCTACAGCCCATCTGCACCATCTACCAAAGACTGCTTTGCTTATCAGGTTAGCCTTTTTCCTCTCCCCTGCAATGGAATCTGCCCTCAAATGCCTGCTCTGCTAGGAGAAAATTAGAGTTTTAATATTTTAGTATAAAAGCAGGATTCCCTAGAGAAGTCAAAGCAAAAGGGAGTCAGGCTCATCACATGCACTGGCCAAGGATATGGATTGTGGGATCCTAAGCAGTCCAGAGGGTTCTGGGGTCTTAAAGGAGCTTCAGTCCAAAGTGGGTCTGGGCCCTTTGAAGCCTTAACACTTGTCTCCCTCCTAGACAGTAGTACAGTGATGTCTACGGGGCTTCTAACAGTCACTCTCACTTTCATGAAGGGAAAGAGTATTGAAGACACCAAGTTCACAAATTGCCTAGAGTGGTTTTAGGGCTGGCTGAAGGACGGCTTGTGTGTCAGCCTGTACGGCCAGCATCATGCTCAATATCAATTTCCTTTCCTTAATCCAGCTTCTCATTACTTGCCTTCTTCACTAAAGTTTATACATATGACTTAATCTCCCTCTCCCAAATAACTATCACTTGACCTTGTAACCACACTCACAACCCACTGCCCTACCTCTCTTTGACGCCTGTATGTCCCATCTATCCTCACAGCCTCTGCCAGATAACTCTCCCAACTTTGTTTGAATGTGACCCTCGCTACCCGTACACCAAGAACCTTCAGCTTCCAGGCAACAGTGCAGGGAGGGAAAATCCAAGTAGAGCCTAGTAATGTCCCTGAAATGGGGAGATGGTGCTGGGTGTCCAGGAAGGCCAAGGTGGCTGGAGTTTGCAGGGCAGAATCCTGGACGGCAAAAAAGAACAAAAGTAAAAAAGAACTCCATGTATCTCTAGAAAATCCTATCAAGTATTCAGCTGGGTACTAATAGGCGCATGTGTACAAGAAAGCTACCCAAGGCCAGGGAAATAACCACTAGAAAAGACTAAAAAAATGAGAGTGTAATTCATTATATTAACAGGCTATAAAAGAAAAATCATATGATCTCAAAGGGGGTGAACAGGGGAGGAGGAAGAGATTACAAAGGGGCAAAAGAAAACTTTTAGGAGTGATGATTATGTTCATTATCTTGAGTAGTGTTGGTTTCACAGGTGTATATTTATGTCACAACTTACTAGGTAAATCATATGCTTTAAATATGAATATTTTATTTTGTGTCAATTCTATTTCAAAAAAGTTGTTTAAAAAAGGATAACTGACTATTGATAGTAAGAATAAAAAATATTGTAGGATTTATAGCATATGTAGAAGCGAATATGAAATATATGATATAAAATATATAACAGTAGCACAAAGGAAAGGAAGGGAGTAAAGTAAATATACTGTTGTAATATTTTCATGCTATATGTATAATGGTATAATATTTGAAAATAGACTGTGAAAAGTTAAAAAAATTGTCCTAGAGCAATCACTAAAATACAAAAAAATTAAGTGCTATAAGCCTAGTGAAGATAAAATGAAACCAAAAAAAACTATCAATCCAAAGGAATTCAGAAAAGAAAAAAAGGAAAATTGAGCAGTTGACATAAATAGAAAACAAGTAGCAAGACAGTACATTCAAGTCTAACCATATAGGTAATTACATTAAATATAAATTGTTCAAATGGTTAAAAAGCAGAGATTGTCAGATTGAAGTTTTAAAAAGATTCACTACATACTGTCTACAAGAAGAAACTCACTTTAAATATAAAGACACAGAGGGTTAAAATAAAAAGGAGAAAGAAGAGATATAACATTCAAATGCTAATCAAAATTAAGTTGATTAATATTAGATTAAGTACATTTTAGAACAAGAAATATTACCAGGAATAAAGAGAAACATTTCTTAAAGATAAAGAAGCCAATTCATTAAGAAAATATAACAATTCTAAATATATATGTACCTAATACAGAGCCTGATTGATATAAGAAATAGAAAAACCTACAAATATCCTGGAGATTTAAGTGTTCCTCTTTTAGTAAATAGTAGCATAAGTCAACAGAAATAGATACAGATATAGATGTAATCAACACTGTTAACCAGATTGACCTATTGCCTTCTGTGGAACACAACATTCAACAACAGCAGAAAACACATTCCTTTCAAGTACACATGGAACAAACACCAAGATGGGCTATATTTTTGGCTATAAAACAAATTTCAGTAAATTTAGGAGAATTTAAATCATATACAGTATGTTCTTTGACCACAACTCAATAAAACTAAATATCAATGTCAAAATGGTATCTGGAAAATCTCCAAATACTGGGATATTAAACAACATAATTTTAAATAAGTCAATAATCAAAGAATAAATCACAAAAGAAATCAGAAAATATTTTGAAGTAAATAAAAATGAAAACACAACATTTCAAAATTATGGGATACAGCTAAAATAGTTCTTAGAGAGACAAGTATGTAGCATTAAATGCTTATATTAACAAAAAAGAAGGGTCTCAACTTTGACTGTAAGAAACTATATAGAAAAAGAAGAGCAAGTTAAACCCAACGCAAATAGAAGAAAGGAAATAATAAAAGTGTAGAAATCAATGAAATAGAAAACGGAAAAGCAATACAGAAAACTAATAAAACCAAAAGCTGTTTCTTTAAAGTTTAATAAAATCTATAGACTTCTAGCCAGACTTAAGAGAGGGACAAAATTACACAACTTACAAATATCAGAAATGAAAGAGGGAGACATCACTATAGAGCCTAGATACATAATAAAGAAACATTGTGAATAATGTTATGCTAACAAATTCAATAATTTACATGAAATGGACAAACTCCTTTAAAAACTAAAACTGCCAAAGCTCATTCAAGAAGTTGGTAACCTGAATATACCTATACACACTAAAGATATTAAATTTGTAGCTACAAACCTTCCCCCAGAAAAATGTCTAGGCCCAGATGGCTTCAGTGTTAAAGGCAATGAAACATTTAAACAAGAAATAATACCAATTCTACACAAACTTGCACAGAAAGTAGAAGATGGAACACTTCACAACTGATTTTATCAGGCCAAAATCAACCTGATAGTAAAATTAGACAAAGATATTACAGTAAAAGTACATATCATCCCTCATGAACATAGATGCAAAATCCTTACCTATATATCAACAAATCAAATCTGGCAATATATAAAAAGAATAACCAAGTAAAGTTTATCCTAAAATCTAAGGTCCGTTCAACCTTTGAAAATCAGTCCATGTAAAAAGTAAAACCACATGATTATCAATAGTTGCATTAAAAACATTTCAAAAAATTCAACATCTACTCATGATAAAAATTTTCAAGTAGCTAAGAATAGAATAAAATTGTATAAACCTGATAAAGGGCATCTACAAAAAACACACAGTCAAATATCACTTAAAGGTGAAAGACGGAATCCTTTTCCCCTAAGATCAAGAAGAATGTCTACCCGCTCCACTTTTATTTAACACTGCACTAGAGAATCTACCTACAATAATAAGGCAAGAAAAAGAAGTAAATACATACACCTTAGAAAGGAAGAAGTAAAACTGTCTTTATTTGCAGGCAACATGATTAACTATATGGAAATTACTATGGAATCTCTTTTTTTAAAAAGCTGTTAGAAATAAAAGTGAGCTTAACAAGCTCTCAGAATAGAAAGACAATATACATAAATTGATTGTATTCTACATAAAGTGATACCACAGTGCAAAAGCACTAATGTTTAAAAAAAAAAAAAGCACTATAAGTCCTAGGAACTGGAAAAAATAGGGGAAAATCTTCAGACGTGAGAGGAGGGGAGAAAGTATGCGTAACAAGATGAGGTTAAGGAAGGAGAAAGATGGGGCTCATTGAACAACGGAACAACGGAGGATCCACTGACGAATTTAATCTGGGGAGGGATTTGATTGAGATCCTACTGACTGAAATATGAAAAGTAAAATAGAAGCAATGAAATCTGATTTGGAATAAACTCTCAGGAGGCTCTCGCAATCATTTAGGCAAAAAAGATGAGAGCTTGGTCTCAAGCAAAAGAGAAGGAGAAAGGAAAACCATAGTCAAAAGAGAGTTTGGAGATGGAATTAATATCATTGGCTATTGACAAATGTGGAGGGGAAGGGGGGAAAGGGAGGGCTATCTGGCTGCAGCAGGGAATGATAACGCCCTTCAGAGAAGCAGCTGTGCTGACTTGAGTCTCTGACTCACAGAATACACCAGGGAAAGAGCAGGTGTCATCTTCAGCTGTGACCATTAAGTGGCATGTTGTGCAGAGTGGCAACCTGCCTGGGCCAGTTTACCCTGGAATGTGGCACTTACTGGGTCCTCTACTCCAGCCACTGCCCTGGGCACTGGCATAATGTTCATTTGCAACAATCGTTTCCCTTGATCACTTGCCCAGACACCTCCTGGGCCACAAAAATAAGCCTCATATTAGGCAACTGACACAATAGAGACAATGAGGACCTCTGTCTGAGTCATGACCATTTTCCCTCCTCCTGTCTTCTCTCAGGGTCCCATTAGCTCTCTGAATTCTCTCAGGGAACCCCACCACCTGTCAACTTCTTTTTATGAAACTTGAACATCTCAAGCTGAAACTAGCCACCCTTCCTGAATAATAAAACACAGTCACCTCTGTAGGACTCCACACCTTCCAAATACAAAAAGCCAAGGGCAGGAGTAATGCTGCAGTTCCATCCATGCCTCCACAGGGATTCACCTGCAAGCACCCACGAGGAGCTCTCTAGTGCCTTTTCACATACTCAGCAAGGATTTAAAATCGCCTGCTATGTGCCAGCCTTTATTCCAGGTGGATACAATAATGAATAAAAAGAAAAGGTCCTGGCCTTGTGGATCTTACATTTCTATAGGGAGGATAATTAGTAAGTAAAGAAATGAATAAGCAACATAATACACTGTGATAAAGTTATGAAGAAAATAGACAGAATGATGAGATAGAAACTAACTAGGAGAGGACACTCATCAAGAAAGGCCATTCTGAGGAGATGGCATTTAGGCCAAGACTTAAAGGGTGAAAATGAGCCTGCCGTGTGCCCACCACAAGTGATCCGGCAGAAATAATCATGCTGTATATTCATCTCTTCATGCTATTAGGGCACCGTGTGGGGGCGGTGGTGGAAGGGATGCTGTTGCCATAACTTAATGCATAAAGCCGTGCAAGGGAAGACAATATTTTGAGAAACTACAAATGTGATTTCCTCTTTTGCCTTTCTGGAAACATGACTTTCTCCCTAGTTAACTGCTAAAGAAAAATTATTCAATGATAACTTGTTAAAGCATGGTAAGGACCCCTGGACATTCAGGACCATTGCAACAACTATAGGGACCAGGACAACGAGGTCTACTGCAGTCGGGGAGAGAAATTGGGCCAACTCCAAATACAGCATGGGCAAGTGGCAATTTATAGGGAAGGAGCAGGGCAGGGGGTTAGTGGGTGGAAAATTACCAAGAGGAAACATCAGGGGTGAGGGGGATTCTGGCTAAACCGACCTAACAGGATTCCTGCTGAAGACAGGCCAGGTGCCCACACATCACCTGGGGGATGGTGGGGGATGACGAACCTGATCAGATATCAAGGGTGACCAGATATGAGAGGGGGTGGTTCTTGCCAAACTGACCTAGCAGGGTTCTCTGCTAAACTGCATTTTACAAGAAAGTGCACAGATGGGCCTAGCAGAAGAGTCAGAAGGCTGACTAAAGTTTGGCCAAGCAAGGAGTCTTTGTCAAAACCCACAGTATCCTGGGGGAGAAGGAGGTGTGGATTGGATCAGGACTGTGAAAGAAGAAAAGAAAAGAGCAGGAGTTATTACAACTTATAACATTCATGAGAATGGTACAGCGTTAACAATAGACTAGAGCAGCGGTCCCCAACTTTTTGGCACCAGGGACCAATTTCATGGAAGACAATTTTTTCCACAGATTGGGGGGGGGAATGGCTTTGGGATGATTTAAGCACATTATATCTATTGTGTACTTTATTTCTATTATTATTACATTGTAATATATAATCAAATAATTATGCAATTCGCCATAATGCAGAATCAGTGGGAGCCCTGAGCTTGTTTTCCTGCAACTAGAGGTCCCATCTGGGGGTGATGGGAGACAGTAAGTGATCTAACAGGAGGTGGAGCTCAGGCAGTGATGTGAGCCATGGGGAGTGGCTGTAAACACGGATGAAGCTTCGCTTGTTTGCTTGCTCACCCGCCACTCACCTCCTGCTGTGTGCCCCAGTTCCTAACAGGCCACGGACTGGTACCGATCTGCCACCCAGGGGTTGGGACCCCAGGACTGGAGAACAAGCACAGTCGAGAAAGAAAGGATTCTCTAAATTTCTAACTCACATTAAATACATCAAGGGCTAGACCTGATGGACTATAACCTATTTAGGTAGGTTGGAAGTTAAAGAAACATCCTCCCTTTCCTGACCCAAGGGACTGTGGGACGAAGAAAGAAAGGAAGAGAGGAGGCCGAGGTGGCCTGGCAGTCCCCAGCATGTTCCCAGCTTCCCCAAAGTGAGTTGGGTAGGCGGAGGGGAACCCTGGGGCCTGAAGGGTCCTCCGTCCGCTCCTTATGCAGGACTCTGGCAGGAGACGTGTGCAGGGGGCACCAGCCCCAGCATGGAGAGGGGGAGGGCAGTGTGATTGATGTGCAGCATCACTTCTCAAGATGCCTGTGCACCACGTTGTTTATAGTTGTTTGTTTTTTCCCAATCAGCCCTAGTACCCTAACAAAGTACACTAAAAATAAGTCCATAGGAAAAGGAAATGAAAAAAAAATAAGACAAGGAATACAAGCCCAAGTTTTTTATTAGATTCAACAGACATAAAATGACTATCAAATTGCTTTAAGTTTCAAACGCTTCAACCAGACCCCATCGGAAGATGGAGTTCAGCTTTTAAAAGGCATGGGAGTCCCACAGGATTTCTGCCCCTTCCACAGTGGCTCTCTGGTACCCAGATATTTTAACTGGCCAAGCAGGTCATCCATGTCATCATCTAAAAGTGTCTCTTTATGAAAACACTGAGCGGGACGTCAGGACAGACTCAGGTGAGAGAGGAAGAAGGGACAGGAAGGTCAGACAGCCCCCAAGAAGACTGGAAAGGCTTTTCACACCGGGAAGAGCCCTGCGCTCCTACAGCCTCCCTAATTCACCCCTGTGAGACTATGTTATTAGCAGACACCTTCAGGATCCCCCACCAGCATCCTAACAGCACTCTTGCAAATAATCACTTGGCCACGTGCACAGAGCCAGCAGCAAAGACTGGTTCTATTATTTTATTCCTGGTAGTATATAGGCTTTCAGGCCTCAAGTAAAAGGGAGTAAAAAAGAAAAACATGTGTAATAGAATGGGGAAAGGTTCCAACTCTCCAGGGCTTAGATAGACCTGGTTTGATACAATAGTATTTTATACTTAGCATTGTTACTTTGGGGGAAAGAAGAAAAGAGAGAAAAAACGAAGAGGGCAGACTGGCATCAGGAAACCCTGCGTGAGACTAACCATTGCTTACCCCCTTTCAGGATGGCTGGTTCCCCTTACTTCCTTTCTCTCTTTGCCACAGACACCAGAGTTCTGGATTTTTGCACCACTTCACAGCTGCCACTACTTGGAATTTCCATACTCATCAAGCTTGTCTATAGAGAAAGACGCGGCTACTCCAGATAGCCCCTTTCTATCTACTCACAAACGCAAGTGGCAGATCCCTCATGAAGGGAGGAAACAACAAAGACAAGGCAGTCACAAAGATCATAGGGTCTATGGACTTAGTCTTGTTCAGCTGTTGCTGATTAATGTGGGCTCTCGCCCTCAAGCAGGTTAGAATTCCCATGAGATTTGTCCTGCTTCCAACTTTCCTCTGATAGAGCCTCCCTTCCACCTGTAAAACACAATCATGCCCAAAGAGCAAATCAAGATAAAGCAATAGCATGCCTGATCCAACCTGCCCCCATCCCCTTGGCTGCTTGCCGCAGGGAGAGCCCAGCTTCCTCTCCTGAGGGACGAGGCCTGGGCTTCCCCGCAGCTGCCGTCACGTCTGCCCCGGCAGAAGCCTCAGCAGCTCTAGCGCCCAAGTCCTTCCTGATCAGATCCAGCTGTTGGCTTCCCCAACAGCTGCCCAGAGGGGGCAAGTGATGCGCTGGAAATCAGGGAAATTTAAAAATAATTGAATGGATGTTGGCCAATGAAAAGCAGGGAATCTTCATTATAGCTTTTGATCTGGAAAAAAAAAAAGAAAAAGAAAAAAGAAAAGCAGGAAATAGGAAGCCTCTGACAAATAAATGACTTACTCTTCCTCCTTCCCAAACCTAGCGGTCTGTTCCGAGGCACAGGGCATCTATACGCCTCTCAGGAGAAGCCCCATGTGGTGAGCAACTGTCTATGTCTCTCTGTGAAGCAGGGGCCACCTTGTATTTGCCTACCCTCCTGCCCTACTTGACTTCCCTTCTTCCCTCACTCTGACACCCTGGAATTCCACTCCAGATGAAGCCTTCACGTATAAATTTTGTGTCAGGCTCTGTGTGTTTTTTTACAAAATTCAAAGACAAAAGGAGTGCCATGAAGATCAAATGGAATAGAGTATGGGAAAGCCATTTGTCAGTGTTAAGGTAAACATTATGCTCATAAAAAGTCCATGGGATCTTGAACAAGAAAATAGAGAGGTGTGAAATCATGTGCCTGGCAGTGTTGCCGAGATGCTTATAAGGGATTAAGGTATAGAAAGAAAGAAGAACTTAGCTGGAGCGGGATTTGGAATAGAAGAGGGAGAAGTTTCAAATAAAAGAGGTCCCTTGAATAAAGATAGTGTGTAGGCAGAAAGAGAGGGGTATTGGAGGCCTGAGAAAATGTGGAAGGTCCCAGGAACTTCAGTGAGAAACAGAGTCAAAAGAGCAGGCAGGGTCAGATCATGAAGGACCTTGCACACAACACCCAAGAGCTCAGACTTTTTGCTCAAGGTCATGAGAACTGCAGAGGGATGATACAGTCAAGGGTTTCTTTATAAAAAGATCGCCCAGCCACTGGTATGGATGATGGAAGGGCAGAGAGTGAGACCGGAGTTAGGAAAACAGTCGCGATGCTGTTGCATCTGCACAGAAAAAGAACAAAGAGGGGCTGATGCAAAGCAGCGGCTGTGGCGGTGTAAAGCAGGGGCAGACTGGAAGGATGTCTAGGAAGTAAAATCAATTTTCTTAAATGTGAATGTGGAGATCCAGGCAAGAACGAGGCATCTAAGAAGATTTCAGGTTTCAAGTGTGAGCAGTTTAAGATGGACAGCGGTGCTATTAACTAGGATCAAAAATAAAGGAAGAGGAGCAGAGATTTGCTTATCTTCGGTGGCCAGGAATGGAGTAATATGCTGAATTGTAGCAGTCTAAGAGTCATCCAGGTGGAGATTACCAATAAGCAGATGGAAATGAGTTTCTGAAATTCAGTTAAGATTCTCGGGATTGCTGTTAGAAACTTTGGAAATTATCCCTGAAGAGTGTGCAGAGTTAGAAAAGAAGCAAGTGAAGGAGAAAATTCGAAAATACCAACAATTGAGGGATAAATTGAGACAAAAAAACCCACAAAAGAGACAGAAAAGGAGAAGGAACCATCTAAATGGGAGAGGGGAAACCAAGAAAGACAAGCATCAGCGGTCAAGGGATGAGAGAGGTAAGTGGATGTGAGTGGTAAACAGAGAGGTCCAGTAAAATCAGGGCTAAAAAGGACCCATTGACAGCAACTAGGAAGCCATTAATGATCTTAGTAAAAGAAGTTTTGGTGGGTGGTGAAAGTGGGAAAGTGCCAGCAGTTTGTTAAAAAGTAAACAGGAAACCCTCATTCATCGCTGCTGGGGTACAAACTGGAACAGACACTTTGGAAGACAGTTTGCCATTTTCTTAGAACACTAAACTTACTCTTACCATATAATCCAGCAATCATGCTTTCTGGTATTTGCCCAAATGAGTTTAAAATTTATATCTACACAAAAACCTGCATATGCATGTGTATAGCAGCTGTATTCATAATCATCGAAACTTGGAAGCAACCAAGATATCTTTTGGTAGGTGAATGACTAGATAAACTGTGGTACATACAGACAATGAAATATTATTCAGCACTAAAAAGAAATGAGCTATCAAGCCATGAAAAGAAATGGAGGAACCTTAACGGCATATTCCTAAGTGAAAGAAGCCAATCTGAAAAGGCTACATACTATATGATTCCAAGCATATGACACTCTGGAAAAGGCGAAAACTATGGAAATAGCAAAAAAATAAATAAAGTAAAATAAATCAGTGGTTTCCTGGGATTAGGGGGTAGAAAGAAAGGATGAATAGGCAGAGAACAGAGGAGTTTTACAGTAGTGAAACAACTCTGTATGGTACTATAATGGTGGATACATGTTATTATACATTTGTCAAAATCCATAGAATGTACAATGCCGAGAATGTACCCTATGGACTTGGGGTGATAATGATATGTCAATGTAGGTTCATTAATTGTAACAAATGTACCACTGTGGTGCAGGATTTTGATAGTGGGGGAGGCTATCCATATGTTGGGGGGGTAGGGGATATATGAGAAATCTCTGTGCCTTCTGCTTACTTTTGCTGTGAACCTAAAATGTTCTAAAAAATAAAGTTTTTTAAGTAAATGAGGTATGATAAGGTGGAGATAGTAAACAGATAGAATTATAAGTAATTTGAGTGTTAAAGTTGGAAACCACTCAATTGATCTATAATGGCACTTGAATATACATAAAGAAACTCCAGAAAAAAACCAAAACTAGTACCAGAGATTATCTGTGACGGAAGAGAGACAGATGAGGATCTTGGAACAGAAGAACAGGAAGGGGACTTTTCACTGTAAATCTTTTTATACCTTTTTATTTCTAAACCATGAAAATTCATTAATTACTCAAAAAAGTTAAATAAAACATCTACCGTGTGTCAGATCCATTTCTTGATGTCTTGATAACAGCTGGCCACCCTCCAAGGAACTCAGACAGAGACAGAGCCTTGTAGGATCTGGGATTCTGACCTGGAAGTCCCTGATAGCTTTGAGAGCTGATAAGACTGGCCCCATAAATGCCAAAGGTCTTGTGAACAAACGACAGAAAGACGAATTACCATAATTGCTGGAATCCCAGGGAGCTGGGGGTAGAATGAATGAGAAATAGTGAAGCTTGAAAACTCTCTCAGTTACGAATCAGCTAATGAGGAAGAAGGTATGAAAGCATTTTTATTAACCCAAGCATCAGACTCTCTTAAAAAATGCAAATCCATTTTACTGTGAAAAACCTGGAATTATTTAATTGGTCAACCCATACTGACGAGAGATTGAAATTAACCACTAGAACTTCATTATAAAAATTATTAAATCAGTTCAATTCTAGTGTCCTCAAGCCACTGGAGTTTGATACATTTCCATGACCTATAGTTCCCTTATTTTGTATTCACCCTTATTTTTGTATTCAGAATATCCCTCTAAGTGAAGAGAAGTAGCCCAAAGAATGCCTCCCACTGAATTCAGAAGGGTTTCCATAGGGAAAAATCTGCTCATTATTATTGTTATTGTAACAAAACAATGGAATTACAAAACCCAGCACAATCAACTTCATCAAGCAAAGAAAGAAAAGTAAATATGAAAAATTCCAGCTCTCCCCCATCAAAGAGTTTATAACAAAGGGTTGAGCAAGTACAATACCCTCAAAAAACACACAAATAGAAATTTTCTGTTTGAAAGTCATTTCTAAGGAAAATTAAAATTAAATATTAACCTCACACAAAGCAATCTGTAATCCTTGTTGCCAAATACTGATAATTATTGAAGTTCTTCATCAAAAAAGTAGTCTGGCTAGGTAATTTTAAATATGGAGCTATATTAACTCTATCTTAGGCTAACTATATCTACTCCTTTATTTTCCCCTCTCCTTTTCCCTTCCTTTAATCTTCTGAGGGGAAGAAAAGATGATTTTCTTCTGCCTAATTTTCCTGCGATGAATTGTAGTGGCATTGAAACTTGGAAAAAGAAGGAACTAGAATAGCAGCTTAAATGTGAGATTATTACCACACTGTGTTTTGTAGAATTAGTTATATTATTTGCTTTACTTAGGTTTTTATTGTTTTTGTTGCTTGGAGGGAAAAAAACAAACCTTTACCCAACAGGATTCACATTAATAATATTGGTCCAGTTTTTAAGAGACAGCATGTAACAAAAATCCTGTTAATGTTTCTGACACAATTTAAATATAAGACGGAGGGATATTTTCTGTGCAATGTCTGCTTAACTGGTTGAGTGGGGCAGTGGGAAGGCTAGATGGACATGAGTCCTCTTGTTCCTATTTGGAAGGATTCATTTCATCTTTTTTTGAAGAAATGAAGACTTGAATTTTAACCACCCTATCCTCTCTAACTCTGAGAGTTACTGGAGGAGATAAATATGCTTAATGCCTCCACCCAGGTATAATCCTATTACACCTAAATGTTTATGTTTCCTTTGAAGTCCTAATTAGCTAAAGATTGTTTGTGCTGACTGCTGTGTAGCCAGCCTGCCTTAGAAAAAATACTGCTCCAATGTAACTTATACCTTGTTCTAGGAACAATAGGATTACATAACACCTACCTCTTTGTTAGTAGTAAATTATTTGAATACGGACATGGAACTTATAAACAGGATGCCATGCCCACATATACACTCTACTTTGTTTCAAAATTTCCAGCCAAATATCACAAATCCTATTCCTATGGTTTGACTGTCCCTTCCAAAACTCATGTTGAAATTTAATTGCTAATGTGATGGTGTCAAGAGGTGGGGCCTTTTAAAGAAGTGACTAGGTCTGGGGGCTCCACCTTCATGAACAGATTAATGCCATTACCAAGGGAGTAGTTAGTTATCTCAGGAGTGGCTTTGTAATAAAAGGGATCTTTCAGTCTCTCTCTCTCTCTCTCTCTCTCTCTCTCTCTCTCTGTCTCCCCCTCTGTCCCTCATGCCCTCTTGCCCTCTTGCCCTTCTGCCCTTTGGCCATGTTATGTCCCAGCAGGTGGGCCCTCACTGATGGCCAAACAGATGCCAGCACCATGTGCTTGGACTTCCCAGTCTCCAGAACCATGAGCCAAATAAATCTCTTTTCTTTATAAATTACCTGGTCTGGGGTATTCTATTATAGCAGCAGAAAACAGACTAAGAGACCTGTGTATCAGGCTGTAAACCCCATGGAGATCTTGTTCACTACCATACTGTATTTCCATGTCCTAGTTCAGTGCCTGACACAAAAGCTCATGCAGGAAATTTTTGATGAATAAATGAGTGAATACATTTATAACAGCTAGAAATCTTAGTCAACAAATTCCAGTATACAAGAAATGCCTCACTGTTTTATATTCTATTTATCATTTTAATTTTAACTCTCAACCTCAATCCTGAGAGACTAAAAATTCAACCTCAGTCATATCTGTTGCTTTCACTCAGCCCAGAGTTCTGAAGCCCTATATTATAGTGCCAGTCTGCAGGAGAGGGGGTGTGGGGCTGTAGTGGCTGAGGGCTGAGTCAGCCCTGGATAATCAATCGTTTTTCTACAGCTCAGATGCACACTGCTACTGTCAACATGGTCCCACAGGGAATTAATGACTAAGCCAGCTCTGTGGTTTCTCTCCCTGGAAGCGCCATACATCTATTCCCTCTGGGATCTTGCTGCTTCTCAGGAGGCTGCCAGGAAGGCTGGGACAGCCCACTACTCTCATGGCCCAAAGACTTCTCTCTTCTCCCCAAGTCCACTAGTGGTTTTGGGGAAGCCTTCCATTAATCCTTGAACTCTATTTCCCCTACTTCCCTTTTCTCTGTAGCTCCTAGCTGTGCTTTATAGATTTGTCCTTTTCCATTATCCTCCTTGGGCATATCTGAAGAGGGCAATAGAAAATACATGCTCATTGGCAGATGGGCACCTTTCTCAGCCTGCTTCTGCCTATGAAAATTTGGGATCCCTCAAATCATTTATATCCTAAACAGTCCCAGTCTCTTTTAATGCTCATGGCACTTTTGGCAATAAATATATCTCTCCAAAATATGTGTTCATTTTTTTATGACTCCAGTCAATTCTGTGTGCCAAAAATCACACCAACATTTCTTTTTGAGACATGACTTTCTTTCTAGACTTAATTACAGGTCCTTTGAGTTTAACTGGCTTCCATAGTACCCTGCTCTAAGTCACTTTTCTAGGAGCCATTTTGTTCAGTGGAATGGGTTAGTATAGTCTACCTTAATCCAATCGGAAGTCTTAACAAAACATCTCATAGCTACATCATTGATTTGGTCTTTGTGCTGAGACTGAATTGGCCTTTCTAGATGAAATAATTTCTCCTTTTATGTTTTACTAATTGGAGAGGAAGAAAGAGTAGTATCTTTCAACACAGTCTTGAAATTTTTGGATTCTCTCTTACTTTTTAGTTCTGCTTGCAGACAGACTAATTTTTTTTTCTTAGCTCATTTCTTTCTGATAGTACCTTACCAAATGCAGCTAATATCAGCCAACCCATGCTATTAACTTACTGCTTTGGAACCTCTTCCCCCAAAACCATACATTTATTATATAAAAGATCAGAGCAAAGCAGCAGATTGTGAATGAATGACATGTTTAAGGCCTTTTACATAAAGAAAAATTTGAAGATCTGTTAAATTAAAAATAATAATAATAATAATAATAATAAGCAATCTGGCTGGGCACAGTAGCTCACGCCTGTAATCCCAGCACTCTGGGAGGCTGAGGCAGGAGGATCACTTGAGCCCAGGAGTTTGAGGTTGCAGTGAGCTATGATGACGCCACTGCACTCTACCCAGGGTGACAGAACGAGACTATGTCTCCAAAAAAAAAAAAAAACAATCTGTAGAACAGTGTTTAGCATATGTTACAGCATATATAGGGGGGAAAAGTATGTGTGTGTGTTGTCAACCTACATAACAGACAGAGGATATTCTCCAAAGGTAATGCATTAACTGGGGTGTGAGCAGAGGATTTGCAAATCTGACATAAGTGGGCTACGGAGACCATAAGCACATCCAAAGAGGTTGAGGCAACGGGAAGCTCTTAAAGGCAAAAGAGAAAAGTACTGGTGATTTGTTCTGAAACAAAGAGAACATTGTTTCCAGAGGTCTATTGCAGGAGTCGACACCAGTTCATTAGTGGATACAACGTGTCAGGCAGGTGTTCTTGTGGCTCCGGCTAGCTGTCCTTGCGACTCATGTAGCAAGCTACAGTTTGAGTGCCCTTGGCAAAGTTGTTGTTATAGGTATATGTGAACAAGAGCCCTTCCTAGAGTCGTTATAATATTAACAGTTCTTATCGCAAGCATGTGTGTGTGAGGCCCTCTCTTCTCAACCTCCCAGCTTTTTCTTTGTTGTTATGGTTTGACACAAGTGACTCCATTTTGATTCTGATGTGTGTGTGTGTGTGTGTGTGTGTGTGTGTAAAATTTAATACATAGAATATCTCTAGAGAAATAAGAAACTGAGAACCATATTTGTTCCTGGGGAACTAGAAGATGGAAGTAGGAGGGAATTTTTCTACTCCTTTGTATCTTTTGAATTCTGTACCATGTACATACATTATATATTCAAAAATAATTTGTTAAAAGCTGAAATATATGCACAATAATGAAAAGTGAAACTTTCATCTGGGGTCTGCATAAAAATGATAGGAACCAGCACCACAAGTTTAACAACAGTTTAATATACTGTTACATATGTGTAAACTTCAGGATATAACACATTTACATTTTTGTGGGTATTTTTAGTAGCTTGTATTGTTGGTTTTAGTGCTTTATAAATTGTTAAAATTGCCTTCTAAGAATGAAATTCAAATTAAGTATTTACAGTGAAGCACCTCCACAGAGTGTTCCCTGGAACATGGTTTAGAACCCATTGTAGCTTTACACCAAGAGGGCGATTATAGGCTTGTTGGAGACTAGACTGGGTTTTGGAAAGATGTATTCAAATGGTCACAGATTGGGTTCCCCAGAAAGCAAACTCTAGGACAGAGATTGAGTGCAGAATGTTTCCTTGGGAGACCTCCCAAGAATGAAACCTATGGGGACATGAAGAAAGTAAAATTGGGCAGATAGAGAAATTGAACTGTGATGCAGTCACAAGAAAGGTCTCAGCTAATCTTAAAGGGAGTTCTGGAGACAGGATGACACTTCAGCGTTGCAAGAGGACTGGGCCTTTATATCCACAAAACAAGCAGACATGGGATATAAGCTGTTCCTAGGACGGGGCAAGACTTTGGGCAAGCTGGCCCTCTTCAATCACAGCCTGGAGAAGAACTCAGCTGAGAGCTATTGACTGACAACACGACAGTGAATAGCTGGGGGTGAGGACGGCCTCAGTCCTGGAGAGGGAGCAGCACAGCACCCATTACAGTCCACACCTGAGCCTCCTGGATACACTTGCTTCATTTAAGTTCTGAGAGCAGCTCCTCTAGGATTTTACAGGGCCTTGTGGAGGTGGAGGGGATGGTGAGAGACCTATAAGAGGAAGATTAGTGAAATGAACTCCAGCCCCCACCATGTAGCTGATCTGAAGACCATAAATGATACTCATCACCATTCTCCCTTATAACTCTCTTAGACTCCCCTTACCTCTTCCAGCCTAGGTAGCCAATCTACGTAGGGTTACCCAGACAGTTGTCTCTGAGGGGTCTAAGACCCTGGTCATCCTCCCCTTTTCAGGATGTGCCTGTTGTGCTTGTCCATTTACCATCAAAATTGGGCAAGGGAGTGGTATCAAGAAATTAAGTGTTAGGGCATCATGGTACACTCCTGTAGTCCCAGCTACTCGGGAGGCTGAGGCAAGAGGATCACTTGAGCCCAGGAGTTTGAGGTTGCAGTGAGCTAAGATGACACCACTGCACTCTACCCAGGGCGAAAGAGCAAGACTCTGTCTCAATAAAAAAAAAAAGAAGAAATTAAGTGAATCGATCATGTGGGTACCAAACATATTCTTTCCCAATGATCATGCTTAGTCACTTCTTCCAGGATGGTGAATCTCCTCCTTGACTGCTGGTGTTTTGGCACAATTAGTCCGAAGTAAATGTATGGCAGCCATTGTTTGAGGTTTAAGCAACACTCTCTGTATCTCCTGATGGAAGAGTTCACTCTGGGACCAAGATCTGCAAATCTGCAGATTTGCAGAGTCAGGAAATACACTTCTCTTGAGAGGTACTGGGGAGTAATGGTTAGTAGAACTACTCCTGCCTTCATCCATTGGTTCCCAGATCCATATATTCCACTGCAAACATTTCTCAAGTTCAGATATTTTAAAGGACTTACCATGCTCACTTAAGGCTTTTATTTAAAGACAATTGATGCATTGCAGCAAGAGATGCAGAGTATAGGCAAGCATTGGGGTGTGAGAGAGAGCACATATACCACTCCCCAAGACCTGATTTGCATACACTGCACTCTGAATCTAGGTCAAACCACCAAGATCTGTGCGAGGAACCTTAGCTTTGGGAGGGCTCAAGGAGGAGGTTCCCAGTGGAGTTTTTATACATTCCTGGCCAGGCTTGTCAGACTGGTTAGGTCAGTTTAAGACCATCAGTATAGAAACTGGCCCTAGCAGTTAGCAGGGGAATTTCAGACTTCAAATAGTACATCACAAATGCCACTGCTCTTATCTTGGCTAAGAGTGAAAACAGACATCTAGGCACCCACAGAGACAAAGACAGAGCTTTTCCAGTCCAGCTATAAATCCACTCTGTCTACCATACTTACTTATTGGAGATACAACATCACGTAACACTTGTTGATTTAAGATATATACTGAGCCAGGAGTGGCGGCACATGCCTGTAGTCCCAGCTACTCAGCAGGCTGAAGCAGGAGAATCACTTGAGCCCAGAAGTTTGAATCTAGCCTGGGCAACATAGCAAGACCCCATCTCTAGGAGAAAAAAAAAGATGTATACTGATTCAAGAGGATGATGCCCCCATCCTCTCAGGGTGTTCTCCTAGCTGGTACTTTAATAGGTTTCATCAGAGCTGTTTTCATCCAAGCTGTTTCATCACTCTATCAGACCAGCAGCCTCTGGGTAGAATGGTATGTGGTAAGACCAGCGGATCTTAAGTCATGTGTGAACTGCTGCATCTCCTGTGCTGTTAAGTGGCTCCCTTTGTCCAATGAGGTGTCAAATCCACGTTAGTGGATCCAATACTTTGTAAGCCCTCAGAAAGCGTTGCTGGGTGAGGCCTTGCAGGCAGGAAAGTTAAACTTATACTTAGAATATGTGTCAATTCCAGTCAAGATAAAATTCTGAAAGGGATCTGTCTTAGCGCATTAGGACTGCTCCAACAGAATAACATAGGCTGGGTGACTTATCAACAACAGAAATGTGTTTCTCACAGTTCTGGAGGCTGAGAAGTCCAAGATCAGTTTCAATGTCCAGTGAGGGCCTGGTTCCTGGCTCACACATGGCCTTTTTCTCACTGCCTCCTCACATGGCAGAAGGAACAAACAAACCCTCTTCTATAAGGACACTAATCCCATCCACGAGGAACCCACTCTATGGCCTAATCACTTCCCAAAGGCCCTACCACCTAATACCTTCACCTTAGGGGTTAGGATTTCAACATATGAATAAGCGTTCAGTTCATTGCAGGATCCGGTATAGTTAACATGCCACCAAATGGCTGATTGTTCTCCTTGAGGGATGGTGCTATATCAGGGGCTCAGGGTTGGTCTCGGCAGCATTCGACAGCAACGATAGCTAGATCAGCCTGGCTGAGTGGCAACCCATTGTGTTGGACCCATGTATAGACTCTATTCCTGCCACCGTGACTGCTCTGTCCATGTACCCAGTGAACCAGCTCTCGAGTGGCTGATGACAGAACCTGCCTGACGTCTACTGGCTCAATCATTGCCTGCTTGCTTATTTAGAGGGAGCATTTTCTGCTCGTCTGAAGGGGGAGAATTAGCCTTTATGAGGGAGGAGTGGACTTCTGTAGAAGAATCTCGGGATTCAAGATTTTCAAGCTCATCACCCAAGATGTCTCCATCCCCTCTCTCAGGGCTCCACGTCTTCCCAATCAGGGCTCCCGGTCAGTGCAGAGAAAGCTTTCCATGGTTGAAAAATCTAACATTTTTGGACCTCTGCTACTCTTATCCTACAGGAGATGAGAGTCTCTTTTATGCTGCCAAGAAGGCCCTCTGGCTTTCACACTTAGCCTTTAATTAATTGATAATGAATAATCCTTTCACTATTTTTCTATGGAATTCAAATGGCCCTCAGCAATAGCCATCCGATTTTGTAGTCCTTACATTTACTATTCCCTCTGTCATTCTCAAATGACTAATATTAATACATTGTACCCACCAGCACATTCCTTCCACTGGTATACTCTCCAAGTGCACTGCTGATGAAAGTTTTAAAAACTGTACTGCTACTGCATGCCATGAACTATCTGCTATCTGTGTTCCACCTACCACCATTGATGGGGCCCTCATTGATATTTGGCCTGTGGGTGATCCATTTCCAAAATCCAGTCTTAAAGTCTACATGTTCAGACAATCTTTGTACCACCTATTGCAGATTGGGTTCCCCATGAACCAAATTCTGAGGCAGAGCTTTACTAGGGAATGATCAACTCCTGGGGGGAAACAAATAAACAAAACAAATCAAAATAAAAAACACCAAGATTGTTTAGATAGAAAAGATGAACTATCATTCAGTGAAAACAAAGGCCTCAGCCCATCCTATTGGGAGCTCTAGAGTTGAATGACCCTCCAGATTTGCCCCAAATTGGAGTAACAGAGCTAGGCTTTATGCCTCTGCATCTACCAGTCTTTGGATATGAATTATCTCTTGGGAGGAGGTATGCCCTTGGGCTAGGCAGCTCTCATTAGCCAAGGACAATTCTAAAAGAGATACTCAGGTGAGAGCTGTCGACTGCCAATACTCCCACAGCTGGAAGAATCCTTTAAGACTTGGGTGGGAAGCAGTATCTGGATAGCACATCACACCATCCACTATACAGACTAAGGAAAATCAGTGCTTCCTATACTAAACAAAGACAGATTCAATGTTTATTTTATATACCCACAATTTCCTATCTTTTATTCCTTAGCTTAACTCAGCTTCACTTAACATCATTATATTTGCTAGGCACCAGGAATATAATGAAGAATAAGATTTCTGTATTCAAAATGCCAATTATTTTCTCCCTGTCTCCATGTCTCCCATGAGAGAATTTGCCCATGTCCTATCTCTAAGAGTCTGCTCCCATAATCCTTCCTAAGTGCTCAGCTGCTACATGTCTCCCATCCTCTTGGCCTCAGCTGCACCAGTCTGATTTTCTCTTCTGGGATTCTGGAACAGGCACATGTGGACCTAAGTCAGTCTTTTTTTAATTTGTCTTAATAGAAACCCATGTAAAGCCAACACTGCAGCAGACATAACTGGCTCCTATGCCCTGAGAAACAGAGAAAACAAGTGAAAGAGCAGTACAAACTAGACTTGCAGAAAGGAGCAGGGAAAGGAGACCAGGAATATCCTGTGTCAAGACAATTCTGGCTGCAAGTAATAGAAAATCCCAACTCAACCTTTCTTAAACAGCAAGAAAATGTATTACCTTATATTAGAGGAAGTCCTCTTAGTGCAGTGCCCAGGGACCACTCAATGATGTGATGAGGTCTCGGGTGCTGCCTCTGCTCTGATCCTCTTGGCGTTGGGTTCATCCTAAGGCTGGTTCCCCTTGTAGTTCAAAGATGACTGCCCATGGCAATTGGGATTATAGGCTTTCTTTTTAAGTCTGGCAGTAGAGGAAGATAACCTCTCCACCAAGTACAGAATATAAATCCCTCCCTTCAATCTGGGCAAATTTAAGTCACCATGCTTACCCCTGGACAAATAGTAGCAAGGGGAATGTCATAGGTAGATTGGCTTTAGCTAATAAAGATCTACCTCCACAAATGAGCATGTGGTTGCCCACTCCTGCAGTTAGAAGGGAAAAGAATAATTACCTAAATATAATCAAAATATGTTAGGAAGAATCTGTTAGAAAGTGGGGGAATGGATGGTCTGCTATCAAAGCTATAGCCAGGAGAAAGAACCCCCAGTGAGGACAGGAAAAGGCAACAGAATCTTATATTACAACCATTACCTGCCAGAACTTCCCCTCTGTCCATTTGCACATCTAAATCAAGTTGCACTTTCCATGCCTGTTTCTTTCACCTTTTTTTCCACACTCCTTTCCCCACCAACTTGCCAATGGTCCATAACGCACCACCAAGGAAATGCAAAGGAGCCCCCTCTTCCCCTCCACAGTGGAATTCAGTTTCAGCTTGTGTTGTTGAAAGCACTAGAAAAGAATCAAAGCAACTTGATTCTTAAGAATATGTGTTCTTTTTTGTTGTTGTTTTTTTTTGGAGACAGGGTCTGCAGCCTTAAACTCCTGGGCTCAGGCAATCCTCCTGCCTCAGCTTCCTAAGTAGCTGGGACTACAGGCGCACACCACCACACCCAACTAATCTAATTTTTCTATTTTGGGTCGAGGTGGAGATCTTGCTATATTGCCCAGGTTGGTCTCAAACTCCTGGCCTCAAGTGGTCCTCCTGCCTCAGCCTCCCAAAGTGCTAGGATTACAGGTGTGAGCCACTGTGCCCGGCCAGAACATGAGTTCTTTATGCTCTTCAGAGTTTTTCAAAGCTCTTGCCCTTCACAGAATTATAAAAAAATAATTCTAAACTTCATATGGAACCAAAAAAGAGGCTGAATAGCCACAGCAATCTTGAACAAAAAGAACAAAGTTGGAGGTATAACACTGCCTGACTTCAAATTTTAATGGAAGGGTATAGTAACCAAAATAACATGGTACTGGTATAAAAATAGACACATAGATCAATGAAACAGAATAGAGAACCCAGAAATAAAGCCACATACTGAAAGCCAACTAAACTTTGACAAAGGTGACAAGAACATATAGGGGAAAGGACACCCTTTTCAATAAATGGTGCTGGGAAAACTGGATTGCTATATATGCAGGAGAATGAAACTGGATCTCTCACCGTATACAAAAATCAACTAAAGATGGATTAAAAATTTGAATGTAAGATCTGAAACTATAAAAATACTAGAAGAAAACTTAGGAAAAACTCTTCTGGACATTGGTTTAGGCAAAGAATTTATGACTAAGACCTCAAAAGCACAGGCTACAAGGACAAAAATAGACAAGTGAGACTTAATTAAACTATAGAGCTTTTGCACAGCAAAATAAATAATCAACAGAGTGAACAGACAACCTGCAGAATGAGAGAAAATATTTGCAAACTATACATTAGACAGGGGACTAATAGCCAGAATTTACAAGGAATTCAAACAACTCAGCAACAATAACTGAAAAAGAAAAAAAATTAAAAAGTGGGCCAAGGACATGAATAGACACTTTTCAAAAGAAGATAAACACAAATGACAAACAGCATATGAAAAAAATGTTTAACATCACTAATCATCAGAGAAATGCAAATTAAAATCACAATGAGATATCGTCTTACATCAATCAGAATGGTTATTATTAAAAAGACAAAGAATAGCAGATGTTGGCAAGGATCCAGAGAAAAGGGAACTCTTACACACTGTTGGTGGGAATGTAAACTAGTACAACCTCTATGGAGAACAGTATGGAGATTTCTCAAAGAACCAAAAATTGAACTATCATTTGATCCAGCAATCCCACTATTGGGTATCTACCCAAAGAAAAAGAAATCAATATATAAAAAAGATACTCATGTTTATCACAGCACTATTTGCAATAGCAAAGACACAAAATCAACCTAAGTGTCCATCAGTGGAGGACTGGATAAAGAAAATGTAGTATATATACACAACGGAGTACTATTCAGCCATAAAAAACAATCATGTCTTTTGGAGCATCACGGGTGGAACTGGAGGCCATTATCTTAAGTGAAACAACTCAGACACAGAAAGGCAAATACTGCATATTCTCACTTATAAGTGGGAGCTAAGTAATGTGTACACATGACAGCAGAGTATGGAATAATGGACAACGGAGACTCAGAGAATAGGAGGGCTGGGAGGCGGGTGGATGATGGGAGGCTGCTTGGTGGGTACAATGTGTGTTGCTCCAGTGATGGATGCACTGAAGGCCCTGACTTCACCACAGTGCAATGTATCAATGTTGCAAAATTGCACTTCTACCCCATGAATATATACAAATAAAAAATAAATGGGGGGGAAAAAACCCTTGCCCAAATCCATAATAAATTAACAGGGGAAGCCAGACTTGGGATCATTGACCTTTAGTTCTTCTGATAGTTGGTTCGGTTCTCTCTTTCCACTTAACCACACTCCTTCTCATCATTGGTTGTGTGTAGATAAGACTCTTGATTTCAGGAAAGAGGGAATCAGTATAAACCCAGATTTTCCTCTGTTCCTTCAAGAGACAGCTGTTCCACAATTAGCAGTATGTTTACACTGGAAATATTAACATATAAAATTAGGTTCTCCACCAGAGATCATATATCATTAGGTATAGAAATTTTTTCTTTTTCTTTCTGGATGAAAATTTTAACAATCCCTAAATTTGTGTATATGTGAGGACTTTTCCACATTGTTTCCAGGTATTGGCTAAAGATTGATTTTTCAGGTTACTTTTGAATCCAGACAGACTAAAGGACTTTGTTCTTTTCTGAACATTTGTGGCAGTAAAATGTATACTTTATATATTTAATTGGGTTTGAATGGAAGGGGAGCCCTACTGCAGGTGTGAATTTACAAATATCTGAGATCACCTTGCTTTGTGCTGGGGACAGGAGTATGGGTTTGAGGAACTAACATGGATATGAATCTGGATGTGAATGGAAAAAATCAGGGTAAGTGACTTTAAACTGGGTCAGTACACGTCTCCATTCTTAAAGAGGCAAGTTGCTCTGCTATTTCCTAGTGACCTCAATACAGTCTGTTGAAAAGCTACTTGGCTTCTCATACTGCAGCCTCTGATTTCTATCCCAGAAACTCCTTTCTTTCAGCTTCCTTTGCCAAAGAACTCCCTGCCTATTCCTTTTACTTCTACCTCAATGAAGCCAAAGCCCTGCCCTGCTTCTTACAAGGCCCAAGAGCAGGTTTTGTATTTAGCAACCAGTGTGAACAATAGGAAAGGGGAGGGATAAGGGATGTGTGGCCAATACTTCCCTCCCCATACCTGACCCTCATCTGCCACTAACCAAGTCCACATCATGTTTCCTAACTGCAATACACTCTGCAGTACCCCATGCCCAGCTCCAGGACACCCAGGAGAACCCCTAGGTCTGGCTTTCTTCTAAATGCAAATAAATGTTACTGTAGTCCTTTCTTTACCCAAAGAATCATGCTCTTAAAATTCCCCTATTCAACCTAAGTAAAAAGAAGGAAGAGAGAGTATAGGAGAAAGTGTGTGTGTGCGCGCGCGCGCGCGTGCGTGTGTTTTAACTTACTTGTTTTTCATTGTCATTAGCCATAAGGTAAAATAATAAAAATAATTTAAAAATTCAAATGGAAAATCCCAAAAGTGCTTCAGGATCAGGTGAGCAAGGAAAAATTT
This sequence comes from Daubentonia madagascariensis, assembly GCA_023783475.1. Classification (NCBI taxonomy): domain Eukaryota; kingdom Metazoa; phylum Chordata; class Mammalia; order Primates; family Daubentoniidae; genus Daubentonia; species Daubentonia madagascariensis. Next base: position 2,557,250 of record JAKFHU010001244.1, read on the forward strand.
TTAGATTTGTTGTTGTTTTTCTGTACCTTTCTGTGCCATAGTGAGCAAGTGAAAGATGCGATACCAGTGCAAGAGGAAAGTAAGGGGGCCAGTTCTGCAGCCTCAAAAAAGGCCACAGACTGAAACCTATCACTAGGGGTTATACCAGCAATTGGCCTAAAATAGGCATTGGAATTGACTACCCAATCCATTATATACCAGATTATAATGTTATAAATCATGGCAATTCCATACTCTTTGCTACTGATTGGTTCAGAAATGAACTAATGGCCAAATTCTGGACAATGAGACATAAGGGGAATTTTGCTATGGGAATTCTGGAAAACTTTTCCTTTGGTTTTGCTACCAGCTTAAAATGAAGTCAATACGTGGAATAGCAGAGCATAAAAACTGAGAGTCTGTTAACATAATTAAGCCACTAGGATAGTCCTTCCCTGGACTTACTGTTAGGTGAGATAATAAAATTTCTTATTATTTAAGACCTCTGAAGGCATCTTAACAGATGTATGCTCCTTTCTCATAATCCTCTGGAACTCACTACACACAAATCCTGTCCTGTTACAGCCATAAGAGCTACGACCAGTGACTTTGAATTGGAGAGTGTCTCCTACCATATCCCCAAAGATGAAGCAAAGAATATAAGGGAGTCCCAGGGCTACATCAAAGGACACAGTACATAGAAGCCAAGTTCATCTATACTGGCAATGCTGCAAGGCTATGTCAAGTACAGTAATAACAAAACAAACTTTTTTTTAAGTTACTACTATATGACATGGCTTCCATGGAAAATAGATTTTCAGTTTGAAACAACTGACTTGGAGAATACAACCAATGGTAAACTTGAGATTGTATATGTGTTCTAGTTTTCATTGAAATCCTTAAATGAAAAATAATCTGGCCTGACTTAGATGTTTGAAAATTCTTATTCTAATAGCACAGATTTGACTCCATGTCCTCCCTTGCCATTCCCTAGGCAGGTCTTCACTTGGCCCATTGTGTGTGTGTGTGTATGTGTGTGTGTGTAAGGAGTTGGAAAGGAGGGGAAGCAGAGGCCAATCTTATGGTGTCCCCCTGCATGCCAATGTTGTTGTTCAAGCAAAATAAGGTTAAAAGGAACATATGGGGCTGTCTTGAATGAGTAAAGAGTCACAAAAGACCAGCTGTACCCTGTTGAAGGTCCACTTCCTACTACTGATGTGATAAGAGAGATACAGGCTAATTGCATGTATATAAATCTTAGACATATCTTTAGATCCAGGTAGAAAAATCCTTACCTTTTTGCCTGTTCTGTCCCTACCCCAGGATAGCATTGTCCATGAGTAGGAGGGACAGTTTGTATGGCTGACTGAACCAAGTATCTGTCTGCAAAGAATGGACCAAGTCAGAAACAACCTAATTTCTTCCTAGTCCTCAAGATAAGGATTTTCCCCCTGACTATAATACTAACCAGTGGAGAATCTGTCTTAATAATTTTTGTATTCCTCCACCCCTTACCCCAACGTGATAGTAATAGCTACCTTCCATTAAATACATGCCAGGCACCTTTCTTACATTATCTATTTAATCCTCACACCAACACTGTAATGTGGATGTTATTCTGCTAGTTTTAGTTATACAGAAATAGAGGAGCAATTTCATTGACTAACTTGATCAAGATCACACAGCAAGTGTTAGAGTCAGGTTTGAAACCTATGTTGACAATCCCAAAGTCCGTGCCTTTACTAAGCTACTGTGACAGAGCTTCCCAAGACCACCCTCAGGTTCAAAAATTCACTAGAAGGACTCACATAACTCAAAAAAATCTGTTAAACTCATATTGTTTATTACAATGAAAGGATAAAGGTTTAAACCAGCATAAAAGGAGTCCAAGAGAGACAGGAATACACTTCTAGTTTTCCTTTCCCAGTGGAACCACACATACAGCACTTAATTCTTCCAGCAACAATGTGTGGCAAGATATATGGAGTATTGCTGACCATAGAAGCTCACCTGAGTCTTGGTGTCCAGGGTTTCTATTAGGGATTGGCCATGCAGACATAGAGCACCCACATAACTGACCTTACTCAGTCTCTAGTCCCTCCAGAGGTCAAACTGATTCAGCATGGGCCACAGCCCCTGCCACAAATCACATTGTTAGCATAAACTATCTAATGTGGCTCAAATGTTTGATAAATTGACTAGAATATCAACTTGGGATCAGTTTATATTCCCAGGGCCATAATCAGTAGGCTGGACAATTATGCTTCAGGGTCATTGGCAGTTCTTTGTCATTTACAAGTCAGAAAGCATAAATGAATTTTAAAAAGATATTAGAGTCTTCTGAGTTCTGAATAATTGAGAAGAAGAAAACAAGGCATTAGACAAAGAACAATAAAAATATTTTAATGCATGGGTAATTAATACAAAAGAGAAAAGAAAGATTCATTTTAAATACTCTTAAAAACAAGTGTGCTTTTTAAAAATTGTAAGCTACTCTGGATTTATAAGCTGTATGACTTTGGCCTTAAATGAGCTTCAGTTTCCTCATTTATTGAAAAGTAATAATAATAAAATTATACATGCACACACACACACCCCTTGCTGGGATTTTTGCAGATTAAATTGTGCAATGTTTATTGCCTGTCTGCTATGGTCCAGTCACTGAAATAGGCTATGAAAACTTCAGTAAACAAGTTTTCTGCTCTCAAGGAACTTAGTCTTATGGGAAAGATGGAAAATAACTAATTGATCACAATGACGATTAATTACCAATTTAGATAAGTGCCCCAAAGCGAAGGAACATTACATGGTCATATGAGAATGTACACCACCGACTTAAATTGTGGGGAGGGGACCAGGTCAGAGAAGGCTTTCCTGGGCTCAGATGCAGAGAACGGGGAGGGGCTCACTAACCAAGGGCAAAGGGATGGGAGGAGTGGAGCATTCCAGGCAGCGGGAACTGCAGAGAGACCTGACAAGTATAGGGGCTGGAAGAAGGTCGCTGAGGCAAAAGTAGAGAAAATGAAAGAAAGCAGCCTTACAAGAGATGAGTCTGGAGAGGTAGACATAACCAGATCATTCAGGTTGTTAGAGGCCAAGGTGAGAATTTTGGTCTTTCTCTTCAGAGCAATAGGAAGCCTTAGGATTTTAAGCAGAGGAGTGACTAATCAGATTTTCATTTTTAAAAAAGACCATTTGGGTTATGGTTTGGAATTTTTGGTTGCGAAGGGAGAGAGATGTTGGCTGGAAGAATGGATGCAAGGAAATGAGCTAATATCATGAATGTGCCAGCAGAGTTTCTAAAATATAGAAAAGAAAATTAAACTAACATCAACTAAATATTTGCTATGTACTAGGTGCTTTACACATATTAGCTGGGTTATTAACCCTCAGTTTGACTCCAACACCCATGTTCTTTCTAGTCTATCATGCACCCTCAGCAAGCATTATATGAATCCAACTTTCAAACAATAGAAGGATCAAATGCTGAGCACTCTCATCCATAAACTTTTATAATATACTAAATTTTGACATAACATAGGGAAGGAGCAGAAGAAAAGGAAAAAAAAATCCTAGTTGAGGTTTCCCAAAAAGAAATAGTTCTTCACCCAATTTATATGAATAAGGTAATGGGTCGAAAATACTTTGTAGATTGGATTAGTGATAATTACTCATAAATTGTTAATGAACATGCTTCCATTTAAAAAAAAGACAGAATAATTAAATTTAAAAATCCCAGCACAATTTCTTGAAAGGAAGCTAAAATAGCCAGTCAGAGCTGTCCCACAATGGACTAAAACAGCCAGGCCCTTATACCTCTACCTTGATCATTGACTGTGTGCTGCCCTGGGAAGGGTGCACCCTTGGTCACACATACAGCTGACATGGTCCCTGAAGACACTGTCCCCTGAAGGCTATCCCTTGGCAGCACTCCCAGTAGTTGGGGCAACAAGTTCTTCATTGAAGGGAGGTCTGGACAGCACACCACCACACTACATTCCCACAAAATATTATTGTATCCTTTTAGATCTCCATTATGCTATCCCTCTCTACTTGGAAAAGAAGGAATTCCCATAAATAAAAAAGTTTAAAGAAGATTATAGGATAAATTTGGAAGAGATGATAGACTTATTCAACAAGCATTTATTGAACATCTACTTGGTACAAAGTGTTAGAAGAAGACACTAAGGTATGGAAGATACAGAGTCAGAGTCAAGGCAGATACATAAACACAGAATAAGGCTTTTCTAAAGCACTGAAGAAAGAGGAAAGGTACAAAAATGAAAAAGGCCTTAATGGTAAAATACACTAAATTTATTCTGCCATCCCTCCATCCCCTGCACCAATCCCCTTTCTGAAACTGTTTGAATAAATACTATCAATAGGGAAGTAAACTTTACGTAGATAAGATCTCAGAAAAGCTTTTCCCAGTCCAATATTCCTAGGTTCTATTTCCCTAAATCTATAACAACACCCTTATTCCATGGAGGCCATGCCACAAATTATTGCCACTAAGGGCATATTACAGTGAGAGGAACCTGGGTTTAATATTCAGAGTCGACCACTTGCTGAGGCCAATTACACACTCCATATGCTGTGAAATTACAATATTTATACCCATATCATATCTTGGCTGTATTAAATAAAAATATTCAATGGCTAAATATAGAAGCTCAATAGAAATATGTTCCTTTCTTCCTCTTTCACCAATTATACCCACGACTCAGGAAGATCCAGCCTATGACTAGAGTCCCCACAGACCGTAGTCTTCACTAATTGATTATTTACGTGGATTGCATTTTGACGTGCCCTGCTCATGCCAGTTATTGACTGCTGGGAATACAGAGCTAGATAAGGCATGGTCCTGACTTCAAGTAGCTCACAGTTTGGTGGGGCCGGGGGGAAGGGGAGACTGGGCCTATGAGTAATTGGAACAGAGCACGGTAAGTGTTGGAGAGAGGGAAATCTGGGTGGGTGTTCAGAAGAGGGGTGTCAGAGAACAGGGGTGCTAAAATGCCCTAGAGGGCATTTGACTCATCCCATCTTTTGAACATAGAAAAGCTGATGCAAAATGAAGTTAAATGATAACTCAAGTTCACACATCTGCTTCTTAGCAGAGTCTAGCTGAAACCAAGGACTCCTAAATCCAGCCCAGTGCTCCTTTCCTATTCCTACACATTTTTCCCCCAAAATATAAGGGTTTGTGGAAGGGTTTTCCCAAGTCAGATAATTTGTGTCTAAGGCCCCGTCATTTGCAAGTGGTCAAAGTCTTTCCCTGGACTTCTTAGCCTCCTCAACAATGTCTTGCTTTCATGCCCACTATGAACAGCAGTCAACATACCCGGATGAGAAAACACTCCCAGCACGTACACTCTTGAAGAAAGCACATGTTGCAGTCTTTATATTTTTGGCTCTGTATCCCAAGCTAGTGTTAATAATGTATGAAGTACGTAACACTAAACGTAACATTACTGAATTGTCCAGTTAGTTTAGTGTTACGTATTTCATACATTATTAAGGCTGGCTTGGGAAGTATTTACAAATAGGCTCCATTAATTAATTTTCTTCTACTTAAAAATTAGGGCTTTTAGAATTCTCTTTGCAAATATATGTATGATATTAAAGACCAGATGTGCATTAATTCAAATATTTAATTAAACAATAAGATTAAAATAATGAACTAATTGAAATTGTTGTGAAATTGGTACAGTGACTTTTGACTCAAATGTTTACATCTGCTGAGGTTAGTTTTGATACAACTATTCTCAGGATTAAATTTATATATCTCATCTAGATAAATTTAGTATCCTGACTTTAACAGTGATCTACACAAAAACAAACTAGATTTTTTCTTTTTTTTTCCAAACTAGATTTTTTTTACCATAAAGAAACATTTTTGCTGTAAGAAATGAAATATTTTAAAAGTGCAAAGGTAAAAAAAATTACTCATAATTACGTGACCAAATAATAACTGTTTTAATAGCATAATATACATATTTGTGTGTATGTATATATATAAACATATATATATTTAAATTACGGTTATACTCTACATAATTATTTCTAACTAATGGGTTTTTTTATTATATCTTAAAATTCCCTGGGGGAATATCAGAGATTAAAGCTACCATCAAAAACTTGAAAGATTCTAGGGTAGTGATTTCTAGTATATTACCATTTAACTTGCCTATATGGCATATTCAGAAGGCAGATTGTGGAGAATGACTATAGATTATCACAAAATGAATTAAGTGGGCTGGCATGATGTACTGTGGTATTTCTATATAATCAAGGTCTCTAAGAATTAGATCAGAGGTTGATATTTTCTGTAAAGAGCTAGATGCTGAATATTTCAGGCTTTGTGGGCCATATAGTCTGTACTGTAACTATTCAACTCTGTAATGTGAAAACAGTCATAGATAATTAATACATGAATAAATGAGTATGACTGTGTTCTAATAACACTTCATTTATAGACAGTGAAATTTGAATTTCATACAATTCTGACATATCTTGGAATATTATTCATTGTTTGATTTTTTTAACCATTTAAAAACATGGTTTTATAAAAGTACTGCTAGGTACAAAGGAAAAAGTCTGTACAGCTTTTAGCAAAAATGCTTTTCCAGAAAAACAAGTCAAACAACGCAATCAGCAAACCAAGGAGGATACAGCTAAACGTCAGAGCTACAACTTCTCATATCTGTGTCAGAAAATCCTTTTTATCCAGAATAGACTAAAATTTCAGGACAAAATAGAGATATTTTTAACATTTCTTACTTTACCCATTTTAAGTTCTGTTTCTTCCCCCCACCCACCAAGTAATTCAGCATGATCCAGCAGAAAGAGGACTGCTTTTAGAATTGGCTATTCTATTTTTCTTTCTGTGGTGAGACTGTCATGGAGCCTGGATATTTCAGGCTTGTATACATCCATAACCAGTGTCCCACTGTGGTCAAAACACTTAGCAATGGATTTGGTGAGTTTGGCTTCCCACCGCTGCTTTGTTCTCCCACGGATGAAGGTCAGCTTCAGGGTGTATTTGTCATTGAATCTTTTAAGACTGGAGGACAGCTGCCAAATATCATCAGGCTCCATCCCTGTAGGATCTTTCCTGTGGGCCATGAGAAAGATGCTCTTGTCCTCATATGAGATATAAATGGTCAGAATCACCATCGTCACAAAACAGGATATGATGCACAAAGCCAAAACAGGCTTAGACTCTGGAAAGGGTGCATATAATCACAAATCAAAGCCACTATGGCAAATAAACAGGAAATCATACAGATGGTGAGGTAACCATCCATTAGACCAAAATTCTCCACATATTTGTACTTTTCCAGAAGTATCTTTTTGGCAAAATCATCCAAAGAGTTGTTCACAGCTGATCCATCCCACTTGTCAATTTTTCCAGGCATCATCAATCTTCCATTTATCCAACAAGCCACTATGGCTATTACCTGTTCGACAGCTGGGACCACCGCCAGCCCCTCTACTGCCTCCACCATCACCACTTCTCCTGCCCTGTGCAGCCACCACCACCATCTTGTCAGCCTCTGCCTCATTGTGGTTTTAATTTCCATTTCCCTGATGATTACTGATGAGTATTTTTTAATATACTTTTTGGCCATTTGTATGTCTTCTTTTGAGAAATGTCTATTCAGATCATTTGCTCATTTGAAAATCAAATTATGTTTTTTTCCTGTTGGGTTACTTGAGTTCCTTATGTATTCTGGATGTCAATCCCTTGTTGGATAAATAAGTTGGAAATATTTTCTCCCATTCAACAGGTTGTTTCTTCACTTTTTTGATAGTTTCCTTTGCTGGGCAGAAACTTTTTAATTTGATATAATTCTATTTGTCTACATTAGCTTTTGTTGCCTGTGCTTTTGAGGTCTTTTCCATAAAATCTTTGCCCAGACCTATGACCTGAAGAATTTATCCTATGTCCTCTCCCAGTAGTTTCATAGTTTGGGACCTTACATTTAAGTCTTTAATCCATTTTGAGTTGATTTTTCTATATGCTGAGATATAGGGATCCAGTCTCATTGTTTTGCAAATGGATATCCAGTTTTCCCAGCACAATTTATCAAAGAGACTGTCCTTTCCCCGGGACAAGCTTCAGTGTTGTTTTTGGAACCTGTGTCTGGCCCTAGCCCCTCAGGAGAAGCACTTAAATGCCTCAGATGGTGGGTGGGGCCCTGGAACTTACAGGTGAGTCCTTATTCTCCACCATAGCAGAGGTGGGTGGGGAAGTGAGGATGGGCAGGGCTGGGTTGGGTGAGCCCACCCTGAAGCTCCACAAAAGCTGGCAATGTAGCTGTTTTGGCAGGGGTCAAAGGTCTGCTCCCAGCTTCTGGGGAAAGCCACTAGGAAGGGGCTGAAGCGGCCCCACCCAACCAGAAAGTCTGCTTGTGGCAACGGGGCCATCTGAGATTCACAATCCGGCTGTCAGGAGCGGGTTTCCGGTCTTCCCCCCTCTCCCCTGCTCTGGTTTTCCTCCAATGTCTACCAGCAGGCAGATGCTCGATCTAGCTAATCACCCCCATAATTGCGCTGCAGGCTGGGAGCTTCCCCACCCAGGATCCCAGTCTGGGCGGAGAGTGCAGACTTCCTGTGGGGGGAGGGGTGCTCCATGAGTACAGTGCAACTGGGACCCACACTGTACTCTCCTCTCAGTTCTGCCCACATGGGATCTCTCACCTCCCCAGATGAGTTCACATATCCCTCTCCATGCCCCCAAGCAACACAATCAAGTCCTAAAGGTATGGGATCTGGCCTACAGGCCTGCCCCTGGGTCCCTGGAGATCAATCCCTAACCATCCCAGGGAGAAGGAAGCTGGACCAGAGTTGCCTATGTGGTGCTCAAGCAGGTTTGCGGTCCCTCTGTTTCAGGGTGTGCCCTGCTCTGATGGAGCCACTAGGCATGCAGCACCAGGGAGTGCTGGTGAGCAGGGAGCTCACAGTCCACCGCAGGACTTTAAGAGGAAAGGTTTGAGCCCCACTCTCTATGGAAGCCTCAGTGTGGTGGCTCAATTTTCTCTCAGCAGCCACAGGTGGGGGAGGGGAAGGGGAGGAAAAGAGTCTGGATGGGGAAAGCTAGCACTCTGGTGGTCTCTGTCCCTCTCTCTGAAAGGCAGCCTGTCCAGAATGTCCAGGCTCTGGGGTCATGCAGATCCCCTGGGGCCCACTGGACACTGGTAGACTGTGGCTCCTGCAGTCTGGGCTGGAGTTGGGAAATATTTGTGTGGGAATGAGCAAGCCAAAATCTGAGGGGCTGAAGCCCCCTGGGGAGGACAAAAGCACATGGTGGGTAGAGAAGCAACATGGCACCTGCCATTTCAGTTTGGGTCTGTGGTAATGGGAAGCGCCCCGGGGGGCTGGGAGCCTAGTGCTTTGTCCACAAGAAGCTCCATTTCACTGGTGGCAGCATCTTTTGGGCTCGTGGGGGTAGAAAGTCTCCAGCTGCTTGGAAGCCCACTGACTGCCAGAGATGTGAGGGTGGGAGAAACAACCTGCTCCACCTACCCTTTTCGCTGGATTCCAAGCCTCTCAAGGGATGATCTCTGCCGCTATCTTGCTCCTTCTTGTTCTGCTCCACAACTTCTTCCTGTGGAGTCTCTTGTAGGTCTGGCACCCTTCCCTCAGAATTACACCAGATCTATGTTTATTTGTTAGTTTGTTTTTGCTCTTTCATCCAAAATTTCCCTTCTTACTGAGGCACTCTGGCTGCTGATGTCTCTGGTCTGCCATCTTGACTCTCTCTCTAATGATTTTTTGTATTTCTGCAATATTAGTGGTAATTTCTCCTTTTTTTTGGAAACAGAGTCTCGCTCTGTCACCTGGGCTAGAGTGCCATCGTGTCATCATGGTTCACAGTAATGTTAAACTCCTGGGCTCAAGTGATCCTCCTGCCTTGGTCTCCCAGAGTGCTAGGATTACAGGCATGAGCCACTGCACCCAGCCAATTTCTCTTTTTTCATCTCTGATTTTATTTGGGTCTTCTCTCTTTTTTTCTTAGTCTAGCTAAAAGTTTGTTGATTTTGTTTATCTTTTCAAAAAACCAACTTTTTGTTTTGTTAATTTTTTTCTTACTTTCTATTATGTTTATTTCTGCTCTGATCTCTACTATTTATTTCTTCTACTAATATTGAGTTTGATACCTCCTTGCCTTTATAGTTTCCTGCTGTGTATCATTAGATTGTTTATTTGAAATCTTTTAACTTTTAGGCATTTACTGCTATAAATTTCCCTCTTCTTACTGCTTTTGCTGTAACCCATAGGTTTTGGTATTTTGTGTTTCTATTTTCACTTGATTCAAAAATTTTTTAATTCCCTTCTTAATTTCTTCATTGACCCATTAGTTGTTCAGGAGCATGTTGTTTAATTTCCATGTATTTGTACAGTTTCCAAAATTCATCTTGTTACTGATTTCTAGTTGTATTTCATTGTGGTCAGAAAAGATACCTAATATGATTCTGATTTTTAAAAAATTTATTGAGACTTGCTTTGTGGCCTAACATATGGTCTGTCCTGGAGAATGTTCCATTTGCTGATGAGAATAATGTGTATTCTGTAGTTATTGAATGAAATGTTCTGTAAATGTCTGCTAGGTCTATTTAATCTATAGTGCAGTTTAAATCCTATGTTTCTTTGTTGATTTTTTGTCTAAATGATCTGTTCAATGCTGAGAGTGGAGCGTTGAAGGCCCCAACTATTATTGTATTGGGGTCTATGTCTCCCTTTACATCTAATAATATTTGCTTTATATATCTGGGAGCTTTGGTGTTGGGTACGTATATATTTAGAATTGTCATCCTTTCGCTGAATTGATCCCTTTATCATTATGTAATGATCTTCTTTGTCTTTTTTTTACAGCTTTTGACTTGAAGTCTGTTTTGTCCTGCTTGCTTTTGGTTTTTGTTTGTATGGAATATTTTTGTTCATCCCTTCACTTTCAGTCTGTGTGTCTTCACAGGTGAAGTGAGTTTCTTGAATGCAGCATATAGTTGGGTCTTGATTTTTTATCCATTCAGCTAATCTATATTTTTTCATTGGGGAATTTAATCTGTTTACATTCAAGGTTATTATTGATAGGCAAGGGCTTACTTCTGTCATTTTCTTAGTTGCTTTCTGGTTGTTTCGTATATCCTTTGTTCCTTTCTTCCTCTCTTACTGTTTATCTTTGTGATTTGGTAGTTTTCTATAGCAATACGGTTTGATTCCTTTTTCTTTCTCATTTGCATATCTGCTCCATGTGCTCTATCTGTGAGTTTTGTACTTTCATGTGTTTTCATGATGGTAGTTATCATCCTTTTGCTTCATGATGTAGGACTCCCTTAAGCATTTGTTATAAGCCAGTCCCTCAGTTTTTGCTTGCCTAGGAAAGACTTTATTTCTCCATTTCTGAAGGATAACTATGCTGAGTATAATATTCTTGGCTGCTTGTATTTTCTTTTTCTTTCAGCCCTTTGAATATATCATTCCATTCTCCCCTGGCTTGTAAGCTTCTGCTGAAAAATCTGCTCTTTGTCTAATGGAGATTCCCTTATATGTGACTTGACACTTTTCTCTCACTGTTTTTAGAATTTGTTCTTTGTCTTTGACTTTTGACAGTTTGAGTATAATGTATCTCAAAGAGACCTTTTTGGGTTGAATCTATTTAGAAAACTTTGAGCTTCCTGGGTCTGGATGTCCCTATCTCTCAAAAGCCTTGGGAAGTTTTCAGCTATTTTTTCATTAGTTAGGTTTTCTATGACTTTTTCTATCTCTTATCCTTAAATTCCAGTAATGTGAATGTTTGTTCACTCAATGGTGTTGTCCCATGAGTCCTATAGGCTTTCTTCATTCTTTTTATTCTTTTTAATCTTTTCTTTTTTTTTTTTTAGTCTGACTAGGTTATTTCAGAAGTCCTGTCTTCAGCTTCAGAAAACTCTTTCTTCCACTTGATCTGGTCTATTGTTGAATCTCTCTATTGGTTTTTGTGTTTTGTTTGTTTGTGTTTTTTTTTTTTTTTTTTTTTTTTGAGATGGGGTCTCACTCTGTCACTCAGGCTGGAGCGCAGTAGCATGATCATAGCTCACCATAGCATCAAACTCTTGGGCTCAAGTGGTCCTCCCACCTCAGTAGCTGAGATTACAGGCATGAGCCACTGCACCCAACTCTATTGTATTTTTTATTTCATTCATTGAATTCTTCAGCTCCAAAATTTCTATTTGGTTCTTTTTTTATGATATTTCTCTTTATTGAATTTCTCATTCAGACCATGAATTATTTTCCTGATTTTGTTGAATTGTCTATAGTTATTCTCTTGTATCTTAGTGAGTTTCTTAAGATAATCATTTTGAATTTCTTTTCAGGCATTTCATAGATTTCCTTTTTTGGAGAGTCTATTACTAGATAATTATTATGTTCCTTTGGAGGTGGCATGTTTCCTTGTTTTTTCATGTTTCTTGTGTTTCTACATTGATATCTGTGTATGTGGTGGGACAGCTACCACATCTAATTTCATGGAGTAGCTTCCATGGGGAAAAGATTTTCCTGTAGATGTATCCTGTAGTATCAGTTGGGTAGGGTGCTTTGGCTTTTGTTCTGAGTGGGTATGGTATTGTAGTCTTTGTGTGATTTCTTTGGGTATAATCAATGTTGGTGATGTCTGTGAGTGTTTTAGTGGCCTTGACCATGAGTGTGTGTGGAGGCAGTGGCACAGCTTTGCTGGAAGTGGAGGTCACTGGGCAGTCTAGTTCTCAGACCCTGGGGGGTGAGGGATGTGCACCAGGTATGAAGTCTTCACCAGTCAAGGGGGTAGGGTCACCAGCAATGGTGGGTACTAGTCCTTGGTCTTTGAGGGACACACATGGTGGCTCCACCAGTCAAGGAGGTGGGTTGCCAGCAGTGGCAGATACTAGATGGCTGAATCTCAGTCCCTGGGAAGCATGCTTATTGGCTCCCCCAGTCTTGGAAGTGACCTCCCACTGTGCTGGAATACCTGCTTCTTGGGTGCTGCATGGCTCAGGTGCTGGGGTCATGGCTTTAATGGCTTTACTTCCAGGTCTAGCTGGGATAGTGGCATATTGTGGCATTGTAGCCCTTTGTGTAGGCATGGTGGGGTGATGGGAGGGACCCAGGGAGGTGGAGATCCCAGGGCTATTGGGCCCCAGGACAGGATGCACTCTAGCAGCAACTCCATTCTCAAAATGGCACTATGCCACAGCAGCTTGGATCCCAGGGAGTGTGAGTTCCCTCTCTGGAGCAATACAGCTGTGTGGACTCCAGGAAGCTCCCTATACTGGGCTCAGGGTCTGTGAGGCCTGTGGGGCTATCCTGTAGCTAGGATTGCAGGCTTCTATGATGACAATGGGAACTGCTAGGGATCTCCCATTTACCTTTTCCCTTCAATAGATAGTCCCTCTTGGCTCCAAGCTGATTCTGGCTAGGTGCTTCACTTCCCTTTCTATGCTGCCACCCCAAGTTTTCCCCACATTGCTCTTTACTAAGGAACTCATTTCACAGTGGGAAAAAACGCAGCAATACGCTCATGTCCATGGAGTAAATTTGTCATACCACATACCACATCACACAGAAATGCCTAGACTGATTCATTCAGATAACATCAGGGTTTTTTCTTCCTGATATAACTTATCAAATTCTTGAAGTTAATTCAATCTATAAATATTTTTTTTCCTGGTCTTATTTTGCATTTGACCCCTCAGGACCTGACTCTGGTTATTAGCCTAAGGAAAAAAAGAAAAGGAACATGAGGGGAATTATTCACTTCTTCCCACGACACTGTCCAAATAGAAAACAGCAACTTAAAGCAAGATAAGAAGAGTTTCTTTACACAGGGAGGGGAGCAGCTTCCTGGAGCAAGGGAGACCCATCATGTGAGCAGTGGAGGGAATGTTTAAGAGTTTGAGGGGTTGGCTGGTCCAAAGGTAGTGAGTTATCTCACTTGGTTGTTCATAGTCAGTTACAGTTTGAACCCCTTGTTCTAATACTTTCCCCCCTTCTCACTACTGCACTTGACTAGTCTTAAAAAAAATTTTTTTTAAGTTTAAAAAAAAAGAGTTTGAGGGGTGAGAGAGGCAACTGGGTGTTCCATATCTTCCAAATTAGCCCTGATATCACCATCCCAATAGTTAAGGGCCCACTCTGTGCCACATAATGCCTGTCTTACATAGAAGCTGTCTGGTAATGATAGGAATCCATCAGCCCATAGAATCAAACTCTGGATTTCCATAATCTCAGCCCTACAACAAGAATTTTTTTTATAAAAAAGTCATCGTTGCCATAGAAAATCCCCAAAATTTAGTATATATCTTGTACCTAAAATTTAGGGTTTGATTTTATTTCCTCTTAATGGTATTCAGTATCTCTCATAAGTCTCATAAGCAGCCATCCTACTCCATGAACCTGAAATTCCATTGCCTATTTATTGTTCCATTTCAGCAGTTTCCACTCTTAATTTCTTTTGACTTTGATAATTCCTGCCTATTATTATTATTAGAAAAAAAATTTCCCTGATGTGTAAGTTTACTAGGGCTGCCATAGCAAAGTACCACAGACTGGGTGGCTTAAACAACAGAAATTTAATTTCTCACAATTCTAGAAGCTAGGAGTCTGAGATCAAGGTGTCAGCAGGGTTGTTTCTTCTGATACCTCTCTCCCTGACCTGCAGATGGCCATCCTTTCCCTGCCTATTCACGTCATCTTCCCTCTATGCATGTCTGTGTCCAGATTTCCTCTTCTTATCAGGATACCAAGTCATACTGGATTGGGGCCCACCCTAATGACCTCAGTTTAACTTAATTACTTCTTTAAAAACCCTATCTCCAAATACAGCCACATTCTGAAGTACTGGGGGTGTTGTTGAGACTTCAACAATGAATTTTAGGGGAACACAATTCAGCCCATCACAGCTGTGCTATGGTCTGAATATGTCCCCCAAAACTCATGTGTTGAAAACTGAATCTTCACTGCAACAATGTTGGCAGGTGGGACCTAAGGGGAGGTGTTTAGATCATGAAGGCTCCACCCTCCTAAGTGGATTAATGCTACTATAAAAAGGGCTTGTGGGCATGGGCTTTCTCTCTTCTACTCTTCTGCCACGTGAGGACACAGAGTTTCTCTCTCTTGCCCTTCTGCCTTTTACCATGTGAGGACACAGTAAGAAGGACTATACCCAATGCCAGTGCCTTGATCTTGGACTTCCCAGCTTTTAGAACTGTGAGAGAATAAATTTCTGTTCTTTATAAGTTATCCAGTCTCAGGTATTCTGTTAGAGCAGAACTGAACAGACTAAGACAAGCTGGCTATAATTCTGTGTGTATATTCTTATTTATTTGAGTCCATTTTAACATAATGGAGCAATGTGGGCATAAACAAGTAGGGGGGAAATGCACCATAGAAACTTTTGGGTCTCTTTATCACAAGCAAGGATGATATCCCTGTCAAATCTGAAGGTTGACAAAAGCATGCCTTCAAACACATGGTTTAATTTACAAATTATAACTAGTTTGTCATTTTACCAGGGATTTTCTAAAACATGTTTATAATTTATTTAATAAATAAGCTTTATCATTATGGTAAAATATTCACTGGTGACCACAGATTGGTCACAGCTTGGTAAGACTGCCTTGGAAATGACTATTGTGAAATATAATATTCTAGGTATTTTTTAATCAAGGAATTTTTTTAATTAAGGACTATTTAAATCAAGGAATATTTAGCTATAATCCTATATTACATTTTTTCCCTTTGAACTTTGTAGACTTTGATGTCTTCTGGAATTAAATATTAGTGTAAGACCAATCTTTTATTGCCTCTCCTTTTTAGGGGGAGATGTTTTGCTTAAAGAATTATTTTTTTGATCTCATGTCTTATTGATCATTCTGTACCAACTTTTCCTATATAGCATGAATTTTTTATCTGCTAATTCAGGTATTCCATTATATCAGAAAAAAGTTTTTCTCTTTTATATCTACAAATATTTTCTATAAATACATTTCAATATAAGTATTCCATTTAGGGGGGCTTCTAACCCGTAAAGGAATAGCAATTATCCTGGTATTGGATCATCTTTGTCCTTCATCACTATCATTTTCTTTCTAATTGCTTTCATATTTACCTCTTTTCTTAGCTATTATTTAAGCAGTAGTTAAGTTTTAATTTATTTAACCCTTATAACAAGCCTATGAGCTAACTGCTGTCATTATTCTTATTTTTGGACAGGGGCCCAATGTGAAATATATTCAAGCTAGGTAATTTAAGGACTACTTAATAAAAGAACCATTTACACAGGTATGAGCAGAATGTAGGATAACCCCAGGGGACAAAGAGATGCTCTAGTTTTCATAACAGTTAGGTACTGTTACCATCCTTGGCCCTGAAGGATATAAGGAGGAAGTGATTACTACTTCCCTGAGACAGGAGTGAGCTATTTAGGTAAGGGCCCTTGCCAGGAGATGTGACCTTCAGTTGAGGGATAGAGCCCTGTGACTTCATGGGAAGGGAGCTGAGGGAATAAATACTCCAGCTCTACTCTCTTCTCTCCCTTTAATTTCCTCTGAATGCTTCCTATTGCCCAGATACAACTTGCTAAAAGTCAAGGAAGCATCTTGATGCATTCCATATAGGTCAGCTTCTGCCTCTTAGTGCACAGAGTAGAGAGGAGTGAATATATGTCTAGAGAGGCAAAATAAAGATATTTAGTGTACACATCTTATACTCCAGTACTACACAGTTCTGTCTTCAGCAGTAGGTGACTAGGAGAGTAGGTATATATTCAACTATTTTATGGGGGAAATAGAAAAAAATGTATACAAAGTTTTTTAAACTAAATAAAAAAAGGAAAGAACAGGAAAAAATGAACGTTTTTTATAGGCATATATCATATTACTTTTGGAAACCACTATGAAGAACTGCAAGCTCTTTGATTATTGCAGTGCTTAATAGCATCCAGGAGATGGCAGCATTGGCAAGGTATAAGGCCATTTAGAAATCAAATGTTCAAAATATTTCTCACAATTATCACTGATAGATAATAAACTTCCAAAATGGAAATAACTTTTTAAAGTACAGTTGGTCCTAAGTAATTAAAAATGAAGAAATACTACATTAGTATGGCTCTATGTAGGTGGTTATTCAAGAGTAGTCATGTGCAGCATAAGGGACGGTTGCACATTTCCGTTAACAACAAGGCCACAGGGACAAAGGTGGTCTCATAACATTGCAATGGAGATGAAAAATTCCTATCGCCTAGTGTCGTCTTGATGACCCTGACCCTGTGTAGGCCTCGGCTAACATGTGTGTTTGTGTCTCCATTTTTAACAAAAATGTTTAAAAATTTAAAACAGTTTTAAATTTAAATACAGAAAAAAACTTATAGAATAAGGATACACAGAAAGAAAATATTTTTCTACAGCTGTACAATGTGTTTGTGTTTGAAGCTAAGTATTATTACAAAAGAGTAGAAAGTTTTTAAATTTTTTGATGTTTATAAAGTAAAAAATTTATGGTAAGCTAAGGTTAATTTATTATTAAAGAAAGAAAAATATTTTTTTATAAATTTAGCATAGCCTAAGTGTTTATAAAGTCTACACTAGTGTACAGTGATGTCCTAGGCCTTCACATTCACTCCCTACTCACTCACTGACTCACCCAGAGCAACTTCCAGTCCTACAAGCTCCATTCATGGTAAGTACCCTATACAGATGTACCACTTTTTATCTTCTATAAAATATTTTTACTGTACTTTTGCTATGGTTAGATACACAAATGCTTACCATTGTATTACAGTTGCCTGCAGTATTCAGTACAGTAACATGCTATACAGGTTTTCAGCCTAGGAGCAGTAGGCTATACCACGTAGCCCAGGGGTGTAGTAGGCTATACCATCTAGGTTTGTGTAAGTACACTCTCTGATGTTCCCACAATGACAAAATCACCTAACAACAAATTTCTTGGAATGAACCCCATCATTAATCGACTTATAACTGTAAGTTATAAGTACTTATTCCAGTACTTTCCTGATATAATCCTCAAATACAAAACAGACACACACCTATAAATATATTCAGTATTAAATAGTGTATAAAATTTGCATAAGTCACTAGCCTGTATTCCCAGCTACTCTAGAGGCTGAGGCAGGAGGATTGCTTGAGCCCAGGAGTTTGAGGTTGCAGTGAGTTATGATCAAGCCATTGCACTCCAGCCTGGGAGACAGAATGAGACCCTGTCTCAAAAAAAAAAAAAAGTTTCATAAATCATACAGTTTTTAAATCTTCAGGTGTAGATAAGCAAGACATAAATTATAAACTATTCAAAAGCAATTTTAATAACTAGAGGCAACTATTCACAAATCATATACAAAGTATCATGTTTCCGATGCAGTGACTAATTAAACCTGGATATCACAAACACCACATCCGAAAAAAAATTGATCTGCCTTTAAATATCATTTCTAAACTGCTTTAATCATATCCAACAATCAAACTTGTATAATTTTAAAGATAAACATAGATGTTGTCAATATTTTGGGCCAGGTACTTTGTACTGAGGACAAAATGCTTAAAACAAAAACAACAGTCTGACCCTCTAATCTCTCAGTCTGACATGCAGACAGATAACCAGTGGATTAGAACACAATGGGATCTTGCTCTAATAAGGCTGGGAGGGCCAGCCTGCCTAACTCCACTTTAGGAGTCACCGAAGGCTTCACCAAGGAGGAAGAACTGAGCAGAGACAGAGATGAGCCGGTGTTT
This sequence comes from Daubentonia madagascariensis, assembly GCA_023783475.1. Taxonomy (NCBI): domain Eukaryota; kingdom Metazoa; phylum Chordata; class Mammalia; order Primates; family Daubentoniidae; genus Daubentonia; species Daubentonia madagascariensis. Next base: position 2,575,990 of record JAKFHU010001244.1, read on the forward strand.
GCCAGGACGACCACGTGGAGAAGGTCACGCCCTGCAGAAAGTAGAGCAGGTTGAGCAAGAGCCAGAGCAGGAAGGCATACATGAAACCCATACTCTATCCCAGTGGTTAGTTAACCACAGGCGATTTTGTCCCCCAGGGGAGATTTCACAAAGACTGGAAATATTTTTGGTTGTCACGACTGGAGGAGTGCACCTGGCAGCTAGTGGGTAAAGGTCAGGGATGCAGGTAAACATCCCACAGTGCACAGACAGCTGACCACAACAAATAATTACCTGACCCCCAATAGTGCAGCTGTGGAGAAAGTGCTCTAACCACAAATTGCATCTCTTGGAATGACACGGTTACAGAGACGGGCAGGAAAGAGGCCAGCGACAAAGCCAGAAAGACTTTTTTTAAAGGGAGTGGGTGGGGAGGACAAAATTAGGGAAGACTTATTGACCAAAAAAAAAAAAAAAAGTTTAGGTTTCATTATAAATGTGAGAGAAAGCCGAACATAGTCAGAGTTGCGTAGTAGAAAGATTGCTGTGGCTGCGGGAAGAGAATGGATTGGAGATGGCAAGGTTGAGAATGACAAAGAAAATGGTGTTTTAACAATTTCACTTCTGTTTTCTTTATCAAGGGGAATATCTTCAGAATGAAAAAATACAAGTAAGACTGGTAAGAGGAAATTGAAACCCAAGATTGATGACAAGATGGTTAAGGGGGCAAGTGGCTGCTCTAATGATTAAACTGCAGCGTCTGCACCTCATTTGCTGGATCGCTCCCTCCCGCTGGCCTGCACTGCTGCCCTCCCTCTTGCCTGGCTGGTGCCTCAAAGCCCTTCATTTGGCTCCGTACTTTGGCACCCATTCTGTATTCATCCCGCCAGACTGGCAACCCGGATTTGACTCGTTCTTCCAGCTTTGACTTAGAAACTACCCACTTGCCCTATGTGCCAGGGAGGAGGGTTGGAGATGCCCCACCCCTTAGCCTCAGGCACAGGAGACCAACTCCCTAAGGCTGGTGCTTAGAGGGGAGAGGAGGGATCACCTCCCAAGAGATAAGAGAATTTGTGGATGAGATTAGCAAAATGGTTGTGTTAGTCCAGAGATCAGGGAAAGAGCCAAATCCCTTCAGTTTCCTACAGTGTCCCTCCCCTTAACCCCCTCACCTCTGCCCTTCCCGCCTCATAGCGTTTGCTTTGTCTGTTCCATCGAGACGAGAAACAACTCCCTAGGGAGCTTTCATAAAATGCCCGGATCTGACCCTTAGCTCCTTCTGTGAGGGGAAGTTATATTTTTCCTTCCAGGTTTGGTTCTTTTCTCTTCTTTCCTTCCCTTTCCCCCATACCAGCACCTTCACCCCACACCCGCCCCCACCACAACCCATGTCAACAACCTCATATGTGTCTGTCTTATATTCTCCATGCTTGGGTAGACCATTTAAGTAAATAAGAAAAAACTAAGCAAAATAGAAACATGAGGATGATACCCCAGCTTTACTCTTCTCTGCCCCCCCATCTCCTCTGGATGCTCCCCACTAGGGGGCCCCGGGTGGAAGCTCATTGACGTGGTTCATATGGGTCAGCCTCTGCCTCCTGGGACACAACACAGGCAAGTGCAGAGGAATTTGTATCTAGAGAGGAAGAGTAAAGATGTTCAAGCACAGCCTCTTTCCAACCACTAACACCTGCGCTCTAACACGCGACTTAAGAAATAAAGCACCGCAGACACCACTGAAGCTCCCAAGAGACCCCTCTCGGGTCTCATTTCCCTTCCTCTCTCTCCAAAGCAACCACTCTCTGGAACTAGGGCTTCTCCTTCCCCCAAATATTCTACATTCGTGCTACAAAAACACGTATCTAGAAATTTACATTATGTTGTTTTTGTAGGTTTGTAAACTTTATATAAATGGTTATATGCAATATTAATTTTCCTGCCACTTCCTTTTTTGCTTCGCTATGTTTTTGAGATTTATCCATGTTATACATGTAGCTCCAGGTCCTTCATTTTCAAGGGGGTATATTATCTCTTTGTATAAATCACCACAGTAATATTTAATTGTTTATAAATGTTCACTATTACAAACAAGGCTATAAGGGACATTCTTATAGATATCTCCTTACGCATATGTGTAAGAGTAACTCTATAGTTTGGAAATAGGAATAGAATTCTAAGTACCTTAGCCTGAGTCCTCTAGAAAGCAGAGCCTGAAGCAAGGATTAAGGTGCTGACACTTTATTTAGGAGGCAAAAACCCAGCACAACAAGCATAAGGAAAAGGGCAAGAGAAGATACAAAGCAATACAATGCAGTGCATCATCATGCAGGCCAATGCATCACAAGAAGCCACAAAGAAATAGTTGTCACTCAGCAGATATGTCCACACAACATGTGAATCTTTTACCAGAATGTCTGAAGGAGAAAGCACATCACAGCATAATCTACAGAATGAAAAAGGCAGAGGAGATTTATCCACCATCTCTCTTCCCTTCTTACGCCTTCCCATAGGTCAAAGTTCACCCCACAAGGAGCTGACTACCTTTCCTAACCCTGCATTTCAGGGTTGCATTATCTGGCTTCTTGGCAGCAACTCAGGAAGTCAAATCCTATAACCTGTGTTGTATCCAACTCTAGAAGTGGAGAGACCATTTCTTGTGAATAAGGCTTAACATAAGCAGTATGAGGGCTGTGAAAATCTAGGCTTTCAACTCAGACGGACTCCAGCAAGCTCAGGGAGCTTGGCAAAGTCACTGGCAAAGGCACCAATATCAGTGCAAACTAGGAGGTGGACAGTGCCTTTAGAAAGGAGAAGGTGGTCACAAGAATCTGAGGAACTACATAGGTTGGCGCCCAATGCAGTATGCATATTTTCAGCTTTACCTGATGTTGCAAAATTGCTCTTCAAAGTAATTGTACCAGTTTACACTACCACCAGCAGTTAGAATTCCAGTTGTTCCACATCCTTGTCAACACTTACTATTATCATGCTTGGGAAATTTAATTAGTCTGACAGATGTGTAGCGGTACCTCACATTGTTTTAATTTGCATTTAACTTATTAACAGTGAGACTGAATATCTTTTCATTTGGTGAATTATCTGTTCATATCTTTTTCCAATTTTTCTTTTAGATTCTTTGTCTTTTGCATACTGATTCGTAGTTCTTTAAATCTTCTGAATATGAACATATGAATATTTTTCATCTCGCACACTTTTTCTCTCAGTCTGTAGATTATATTTTCACTTTGCATGTAGTATCTTTTGATGAAGAGATGTTTTCAGTTTTAATATAGTCAAATGTGTCAATCCTTTCCTTGACTTCAGAGTTTTATTAGGAATGGCTACTAAAGTTTATCAATTAGCTCTTCAAAATCTAATAAGATTTTTTTAAAACTTATTAATATAATTAATTATATTGATAGTTTTTCTGATATTGAACTATCCTTGAATTCCTACGATAAATCCTAATTGGGTATTCTTTATTATTAATATCCAGTTCTTAACTACTGGATTGTATTTATTAATATTTTGTATAATTTTTGCATCTATATTAATAAATGATAATATTCCCTGATTTTGTTTTTTGTAGTGTCCTTATCAGTCATTGATATTAAAATCCTCTGGATTCATAAAAATAATTACAGAGATTTCCAACTTTTCCACAACTGCCTGATGCCAAAGGCCTTAATTAAATTAAGTTTAACTATATAAAACTACCTTTCTAGAATTCTGTCTTTTTCCTGTAAATTTCCTTCCTGTTCCTTCAAATTCCTCAGCTCCAAAAAACACTCTGTCCAGGACACACTTTGAAAACACCTCGTCTTGGGAGCCTTAGTAAAACATACCTCTATTGTAGCAAAAAGATACCCCTTCAACAGTAATATATACAGTGAGAAATGGCTATATGGTTAAATGACTCTCAAAAACAAAGAATGGCAACAACAAAAACCCATGATTTGTAGCATTTACCAATAAGCCACCATGGTGAATTTCAAGCTACCAGTGTGACATCACTGAATATGGAGTTGGGAAGAAATGCCCACGACTGGCTCTTGGGAGCCAGGGAAAGCTGGCTTCAGCATACCACTGGATCAAGGTGCTTCTTCTGCAACTGCTAGAGGGCTATGTCCGATTGTGGAGGAATCAAAATGTTAAAGAAGGATGGACTTAGCCTTGAAGGGAATAGAAAATCAGTACTGCCCTTAGAAGGAGCCAGTAGAGTTCTCTCCTGAGCCCTGAGCCTCAGGGCCTCCCCTCTCGGCCCCCCTTCTTTGGAGTATCTTTCTCAAATTTTTTCCAAGTCTCCTCCTGTACCTGGGCCCAGGCAAGGTGACAGTGCTCTCAGTCCATTTCTTCCCTCAGGGCATTCTCCAACACCCTACCTGTCATTTCGTTCCTCTCCTACCCTCCCCAAGTGGGGTTGCCCAGATGGCCAGAGGAGTACTCATGCCTATGGGACGTTCCAGGGGCCCCATGGCTGTGGCCATGGCCAGCGGACTTCTGGAAAGGTGACTGGTGAAAGCAATATTATTTTATGGGATACCACAAGATTGAGCTGCCAGAAAAGGCAGATGTGCTGATTTTGAGTCACTCAAATTGTTTATATGGACAGGGAACCTTGCATAAAAAATATTTGCCTTTTACCACTAAGCCAGTTATAAAGCCATAGGGTCAGACTAGTGTAAAAAAAAAAAAAAAAAAGTTAAGAGGATGACCGAGATGAAATGCAGGGCTTAAGGACTGGCTAATAAGTGAGTGTGAGAGTGGAGTTAGGGAAGAGGCGCTCATTTAAGTCATCTATGTAGAAGCAGCACGAGAAGCCCTGACAGCAAATAACTCCCTGAAGGCGCTAGCGTAAAGAAAGAAAGCAACAGAGGTTAAGGCTCAACCTTAGAGTATAAATACATTTGAGAAGGGGGAGAAAGGAAGAACTGAAAAAGGATATAAAGAATCGGTGGCCAAAGGGTTGAGAGTTGTTAAGGAGATGGAGCAACCCCATCATTGATTGTTTTGTTGTAACTAAGTCATCTTCATGGCTTTAAAAAAAAAAAACACCTTAGTATGGAGTGTATAGAGTAAAATGATGAGAAACTGTTCCTAGGAGCATTGTTTGTAAAAACTAGAAACTGGAAACAATGATAATATAAATTGCGGTTATAATGCAAAACTATGCAACAGTGAATATGTGAGTACACACAACACTATGGACGATTCTGACAAATACAGTGTTGAGTGAAAACAAGCCAGACACAAGGAATAAAATGTATATAATGTTCCAAAGCAGGCCAAGTTAATCTATACTGTCAATATTCAGGATCGTTTTTTCCTTTTGGGGAAGAGAGGGTCATGATCAGTAGGGTACCAGGGCAGCTTGAGATGCTTGGGGGTGGTCAGAGGAGTGTGTTCCCCTTGTGAAAATTAATACAATCATTGTTCCATATAATTAAAATTTGTGTACTTTTGTGAGTGTAAACTATACTCAATCAAAAGTTTATTTTTTAATGTAAAAGATACTGCCAACTTTCCAGGCCACCTTAATCTCTGGTCTTAATTCCCAGAGGTAAACAGTATATTAACAGTATATTGTCTATTGTTTCCATTCACAAATTGTTCTAGATAAAGGATTGTTTAAGGTGCCATGCCAAATTTTATTTCTGTCCAGTAGGAGTTAACCATCTCGTTAGTTGATGTAGCTAGAGACAGAAAATAGGAAAAAATAATCCCCAAAATAATGTTAATTAGTCTCCTAAAATTTAATTAGGAGTACATCCCTTGGTAGGGTACATTTTACTCAAGAGACATAGCTCTTATTCTTGCTCATGTAGAGAAGAGAAAGGAAGTGACCACACATAAATGAATGACAAGATGGGAGATTAAATTCACAACTAAGGAAAAGGAGATATTGCATGAAACTAACAGCTCATGACAGGAAGTGGGGCATCCTGTGTTTTGTAAACCTTTGCCAAAATATGGGATTTTCCATATAACCTATAGTCCTCAGAACCATTTCACCTCTATCTCATAGCTTACCCTAGTGACAACCTAAGTGGTGAAAAGAATAACTATATCCTTTGGGTTTTTTATTATTTTTTTTTTTTTAATTTAAAAAAAAGGGGTTGTCTAGTTGCCTTGATTTTTTTTTTTTTTTTTTGGTGTGTGTGGAGACAGAGTCCTCACTTTGTTGCCCTGGGTAGAGTGCAGTGGCGTCATTGTAGCTCACTGCAACCTCCAACTCCTGGGCTCAAGCGATCCTCCTGCCTCAGCCTCTGGAGTAGCTGGGACTACAGGCACACACCACAATGCCTGGCTGATTTTTTTTTTTCTAGAGACCAGGGTCTCGCTCTTGCTCAGGCTGATCTTGAACTCCTGAGCTCAAGCAATCCACCCGCCTCGGCCTCCCAGAGAGCTAGGATTACAGGTGTGAGCCACCGCCCCCTGGCCAAGAATAAACTATATCCTAATTCCTGGATTTGAGTGAACAGTGCTGATATGGCCATGAACAACAGGAAAACAAACAGTTTTGCAAAACAAAGAAGCAGAGTAGCAAATACCCACAGAATCTTTAACCAGAAGTTAGAGCCAAAAAAAAAAAAGATTTACCTGTACAAATGAGCACAGAGTTTTTTCAGAAAAACAGAGAAATGATTATTAATAGATCATCTCTGAATACAGAGATAGCAACATTAATATATTCTAATTAATAAATAAGTGCATTGTTCTTCCCTATGTAAGGGTTAGTGTCGTATTTAGGTGGCCATTTGTATGTTTATCGAGTTCTATTTTTATGGCTACCAACAGAGAACCGTCTTAGAAAACAATCCTTTCAGAACGCGGATCCTTTACAGTGAAGTTCAACTTTGCACGTCTTAAGATGACAGCTGGTGCATGGTTCCTCTGAGGGTCCAATTTAGCATTTTTAGTAGAGGAAGGTACTTCAATACATTTCTGCACTTCAAAATTAATTATATGTTTCTTTTAATCTTCCAAGGATTATGAAAGAACACTGAATTTTATACACAATGCCAGCACTGTCCTTTAAAACAATGGACCAGTATGGTTCAAAATACTCGATGACTCAGGATGAAAGCATAGCATGTCGGCATTAGAAAGAAAATTCAGACATCCCAGAGTAGTATGTGTTGGGTTTTGCCTGCCATCGTCTGTTTCTCATTCTCTTGATAGCAACACCTTATTTCTCCTTTGGAGAAGTACCGTCTTCCCTATTCTGAGTTTCTGGGGTTCAAGTGGGGTGCTTCGTCTCCTTGCTAGAGTCCAGGAGTGGGCACATCACCCAAGATTGGACAATAAACATAGCCCATTGCCCTGGATCTAGTGATTATTCCAAAGATGTGTGCATGTCCCACCACAGGCCAACAGGAGTCAACTACAGAATTTTTTGCTAGTATCATTGAAAAAAATATGTTTTATTTCCATTGGAGTTATTAAATTATAAGGACATAAATTAGAGTTGTGGAAGACCAGCACATGACAGCCGGCTTGAACATGAAACCAGCAGAGAAGTAGAGATAAGAATTGGACAGTGTCTTGATGACCTCATTTTGGCCCTGAATGCAAATGCATCTCTGAAAATAGTGCTGGTATAGACAAATTGTGCCTCCCCAAAATTCATATGTTGAAGCCCTAATCTCCAATATGAGTGTATATGGAGACAGGGTGTTTAAAGAGATAATTAAGGTTAAATGAGGACATAGGGTGGGGCCCCAATCCAATATGACTGAAGTCATAAGAAGAAAAGATTAGGACATACAGAGAAGCATAGGGGCTTCTGCTCACAGAGGAAAGACAGTGTGAAGAGGCAGTAAGAGGGCAGCCATCTGCAAGCAGAGGAGAGGGGCCTCAGGAGAAACGAAAAGTGCTGACACCTCAATCTTAGACTCCCAGCCCCCAGAACTGTAAGAAATAAATTTCTATTATTTAAGCCACCCAGTCTGTGGTATTTTGTTATGGCAGCCCTAGCAAACTAAGACAAGTGCCATTCCTGGACATTCCAGTTTTACAAGGGTCAATATATTACCCTTTTTGTATAACACAATTTGGGTTGGAGTTTTGACTCTTTTATCACAGAGACATAATTGCTTCATACGGTATCAGGAATATGGTATTAAAAATAACAGACCCTAAAATGTGGAATTGGCTAATGGAGGTGAGGTGCCAGGTAGTAAGAATTCCGCAACTCTCCAGATAGGAATGATTGTCAATTTCTGGGTTTTGGTAGAAAAAGTACCTGGGTAAATTGCTGACTATTTTATCTTAGGACTCTCCAGATATCTGAAAATTCATTGTGTTTACTTTTTGGTAAGGTCCAACAAGAAAGAGACAAACTTTGTTTGAAGCCAGCTTGTCTAAAGCTGTGAAAATACAGCTTTGCCTCTGGCTAACAATCCAAGATGGCTGAGAGTCAGACAGTCTTGGCTTTCCAGGATTAGAATGTCCAAATTCTATACCCCAAGCTAAAGAGAATGCTAACAGTCAGGATACTGATACCCACAGATCACTCCTAGTCACTTCCTATTATTCATTCCCTGGCTGACAAAAGGGACAATTGTTCTCATTGCAAAGAGCCAGTCAAAGGAACTTAGCTAGAAAAGAAGGGATTGATTCACTCTGTCTCCCCACCTCCCACAGGGCCATGAAAGAGGTCAACAAGCTATAAGGTAGTGAGTGGCCCAAGCGCCAAAGTTTGTTCTAAAAGAGAAGAGAGAAGGAATTCTTGTTTTGGTCACAACCTCAGGGAATATGAATAGGAAAAAAAGTACTAATATTATAAATGAATTGTACTGCCTTAGAAACCCCAAGTCTAATAAACAAAGCTGAAATCACTCAACAGCTAAGGCAACTAACACCCATGTCCCACAAACCTTCCCAAAAGGAATTGAACTGCTAAAGAAAAAAAGAAAAAAAAAAGGAGGGGCAGGGACTCAACCCTAATGACCACCTCAGATGTGGCCAAATAAGACAATGGCTATGGAGGAGAGAAAGCTTTTCAGATGGCAGAGCCCAGGGCAATCAGACTAGTTGACCAAGGAACTCATGCTAGGGCCAAGGATTTCTGCTATTCCTGTCCTTCAGCATGTTCTATATACCATGGATCAGCAGCCATTATATATTGTCTCCCTTCCTTCTCATTTATTTATTTAGTTTGTTTGCTTCCCACTGCCCAAACCCATCCCTTTCTTCTCTTTTGAAAATGGTAGTTTTTATTGTGGTAATCCTCTTTTTCCTTTCATAATTGTGCAACAGATGTGTCAGGATGGTCAAATATATTATTTGGCTATAGGTTCCAAAATCACAATGAGGTACCTCTAAGTCCAAACAAGAGGAATTCAGGACATCTGGATATCGTGAACTTTGAGCTGAATAAGTTACAAAATGGCACCTTGAGTTATTGTCCCTTGGAGATGATACTTTGTGTTTTATTTATGTGAATGGTTGCATTGTGTTGTGGGGGGACCGGGACTCGCACAATGTTGAGCAGCCAAAGGATTGACCATTGTGAGCATCTGGTTCTTTTTTTGCCTTTTTTGCATCCTCTCACCCCACTTTCCGTACCTGTACTTCAAGTGAGGCTGCCTCCACCTGGAGTCCTGCTCCACAGCAGGCATTTGACCTAAGTCTGGCCAAGAACATATTCCATCCACCCAGTTGCAACCATCAAGTTTGATATATGCCTGGAATGGACTTTCACTGTAGCAATATGGAAAGTAAAGCTCTCCTTCTGCTATAGTGTTTAGCTGTTAGAATGTGAGTCTAGAACTGCAGGCACATGGAAACAGCCTGCTTCAGAATGAAGCCTTAAGGAGGAAAACAGAGCCAAGAGCTGAAAGGAGAGCTTGAATCCTAATGAAGTCGTTTCAGCTTAAAAATCTAGCTGTGCTTGAAGCAATTCTACTCCTGAACTTTTCAGTTATATTAACCAACATATTCTTTTTTTCTTTAAGTCCTGATACTCACAACTAAAAAGTGTTTTGACTTTTATAGCCCTTTAGGTAGAGCTCCCAGCCAAGGTAGGAATACCTTGTAAACATCACCAACATAAAATCAATCGATGCTGCTCCAGCATGTGAGCACTGAGACTCAAAGTTTACATGCCCAAAGTCAAAATGGAATTCTTTAAGCTGAGAGTTGGGAGGTTAGCAGAGCATTGCTAAGAGAAACTGTAAGGGAAAGATCTAAATTCAAATACTATTACTGGTCATTATTTCTAGTATTAGTTATTGGTCCATGAGATTCCCACAAATCAAGTACACTAGCAGTCTACTGAGCTTATGTGGAAGTTATATGTATGTTTCAAGTCTGGTAAATAAAAGCCAATGATTGTTTGACCCCTAAGATAATTCTCAAATCACTATAATTGTGCTAACAAGAATTGGTCTTCAAAATAGTGCAGCCTTTGAAGAGAACTCCTCCTTTATACCTCTCTCAGATGTAGTCATAGAGGAAACAGGACGCAGAACATGAAACATCAAGATTTGAAGCCCAAGAATAACTAAGGAAGAAAGTTCTTACTACTCTTGTCCAGCAGTATATGTTACATACTATAATAAATATGTAACCACTATGTGGTTTTTTCCCCCCATTTTTCTATTTCTGATAGAAAGTTTTTATTGTTGTTATTCTATTTTCCCTTCTTCATTGTATATTTGGCATCTTGAGGAAAGTTAAACTTCCATTTAGCTTTAGGTTGTCCGACTAGATGGACTGGCCCAGAGGAATGTACATCATCCAGAAATCCTGTCTTGGAGCTGTTTGCATTAACTGGTTATGAAGAGTGATAACATGTGCTTGGGCTGTATTGTGATAGTTACAAAATGTTAGATAAGAGCCTTTTTGAACAGTACAGATGATAAGGATGGTGTGTATGTGTGTGTACATGCATACACACATGTTCATACAGGGCACCCAAGGGTGGTAATAGTAGAAAGTCATTGCCACTATTTTTTCTATCCAGGCTGCTTTTCCACATCATTTCTTCTGGTAATAGCACTTCCTTCAGGAGACTCCTCTCTCACTCCATGGGCTCCAAGTAAGATTGTCAATTACAGCAGTGGTACCCAACCTTTTTGGCACCAGGGACCGGTTTCATGGAAGACAATTTTTCCACGGACCGTGGCTTGGGGGAGATGGTTTCAGCATGATTTAAGCACGTTATATTTATTGTGTACTTTATTTCTATTATTATTACATTGTAGTATATAATGAAATAATTATACAACTCTCCATAATGCAGAATCAGTGGGAGCCCTGAGCTTGTTTTCCTGCAACTAGAAAGTCCCATCTGGGGGTGGTGGGAGATAGTGATTTATTATGGTCCCTGTGCAGTCAAACCTCTCTGCTAATGAAAATCTGTATTTGCAGCCACTCGCCAGCACTAGCATCACTGCCTCAGCTCCACCTCAGATCATCAGGCATTAGATCCTCATAAGGAGCAGCGCAACCTAGATCCCTTGCATGTGCACTTTACAGCAGGGTTCGCGCTTCTATGAGAATCTAATGCCGCCGCTGATCTGACAGGAGGCGGAGCTCAGGCAGTGAAGTGAGTGATTGGGAGCAGCTGTAAATACAGATAAAACTTCACTTGCTTGCCCACCACTCACCTCCTGTGCGACCCAGTTCCCAACAGGCCATGGACCAGTACCAGTTGGCGACCCAGGGGTTGGGGGCCGCAGAATTACAGCATCCCTAGCTACAGAGGTAGCATTAGGCTCAGATTGGAACAGGCATATACCTTTCTTCCTGGCATAGTGGATTAGTCTATGGGTAGATCCAACAGGATTAATCAGAGTCTTCCCTGGAGATGACAAACAGACATTTTAAGAGATACACTTTCATTTTTACTTTTTAAACCAGTAGAATGTAAATCTTAGGCAGTATGGAATATGGAGGAAGCTCAAATGCAATTAGAGAAGGACCAGCAAGCCAAGGGAAGATACTGTTGCAAGAGATGAGGGAGAAAAAGATGAGAGAGAGAGAGAGAAAGAGAAGGAAGCTAACATAATTATTAGAAACCTTGAATCCAACTGTGTTTGAAGAAAACCCTACCCCTAGACTTCTGTATTAGTCAGGTTTTTGTTGCAACAACCCTGAGTCACAAACAACCCTAAAACTCAGTTCCTTACAAAAATAAACACTTATTTGTCATTCACAGGTCTGCTGGTCAGCTGTAGGTCAGTAGGATTCTGCTGGGTTGGGCTAGACTTTAAGCTTTAAGTCATGATCAGTTGGCTTCATGTGTGTTCCTTCCACGACTCGTGCTGAGAAACCACAGATCCCTAACATGAGCCATTCTCATAGCAAAAGTCAGAAGACCCAGGCGTGAGCAGAAAAAAAGCAACTACTCTTAAATCCTCCACTTGTTTTTGTTTGTTTTTGTTTTGTTTTTTGCGACAAGGTCGCTCTCTGTCACCCAGGCTAGAGTGCAGTGGTTTTATCATAGCTCACTGCAACCTCCAAATCCTGGGCTCAAGCGATCCTCCCGCCTTGGCCTCCCAGAGTGTTAGGATTATAGGCATGAGCCACCATGCCTGGTCAAGCCTCTACTTGTAACTGGCACGATACCATTTCCACCCACATTCCATTGGTCAACCAGCCATGTCAAAAGTCAATGGGTAGGAAAGTACACTCTACCTACAGTGAGGCCATACTAAGGATGGAGAGGGAAGAAAGAATTATAAACAAATGGTACTATTTACCACAACTTTCCAGTAACATGAGTTGATAATTTTCTTTTTTGTTTAAGCAATTTGAATTCAGTTTTGTTTTTTGTTTTGTTTTTGTTTTTATTTTTGTTTTTTGAGACAGGGTCTTGCTCTTTTTCCCAGGCTAGAGTACAGTGGCATCATCATAATTCACTGCAACCTCAAACTCCTGGGCTCGAGCCACCACACCCAGCCTGAATTCAGTTTCTAACACTAGCTACTAAATAAACTAATACAGCCCCACCCCCATGGCCACAGCAATTGATCCAGCCAAAAGTAAAAGAACCAAAATGGTCAATAAAAGTCTCTTAATAAGATTTGCAAAATGGAACAAGAGGGGAGGATCCCTATGTTTCTGGTCATGAAGCTGTGAAGATGTGATCCTGCCTCATCAAAAATCTAATTATAGAAAATGAAGTAGACATGCAGAGAGAAGTGGAGATCAAAAAAAGAAAATGTTTTGATCATTTTAAAATCCTTCATTATATTGTACCTTAAGAACACCTCCATTCCTGCACTTCTTGAAGTTTGATTATGTGAACTAATAGAAATCCATTTTCTCTCAAGCTGCTGTGACTTGTATTTCTGTCCCTTGCAATCAGGGAATTTTAACTATTACAAATGGCTTTCCATTACTCCTGAGATAAGTTCCAAAATTCTTGACTGACCACAAAGTTTTCTTCTCCAATCTTATTGCAGGGCCCTCGCTCTGTTACTTACCAGACTTCAGCCACACAGGCCTCTTACGGTCCCTTGAACACCTGGGACTTTCTACCTTAGGACCTATACATGCTATTCCTTTCCTAAAATTATCCCCTTAGGTCCTATTTATCTTTCAGATTTCTGCTTAAACATCGCATTGTAGAAAAGGCTTCCCTGATCTTCCAGTCTGAACGATATATCCCTTCTGTGTTGATCTTAGTATCTTGTTATCATTTTATTCTGTTTTGTTTGTTTTCAGAGCATTCACACTATTTGTAATATATAATGTATTCATTTACTTTTTAATTATCTGTCTCCTTTTCTAGACTGCAGACTTCTATCCATATCAGTTTTTTTCATCACTGTTTTCTCTGAACCAAGCACAGGAACATAACAGGGGCTCAATAAATATTTATTGTATGACTACCACACTTTCCCAGAGAGTAGTTTACACTTGCTGCGTCTTTTTTCACATCTCTCCCTGTACCAGCCAGAGTTCAAACAAAGCAGTAGAACCACTGTGATAGATGGATGGATGGATAGATAGATGTGTATATGTATACACACGCACAATATGGGATTTGTTACAGGAATCTGATCTCATGTAATTGTGATCTAGATAAACAGTCTCTGTAAGGCTATTGTCTTCATCTGACGCTGGTGCGTGACAGTTGCAGGTCAGGCAACTGGAAAGGGAAGACGGATATAGAAGGAGGCAGAGCAAGGACAGGGCTGCACCCATACACATAAACTGGCCCTCTTGTCAGCACTCACTGCCTCCAGCCTTGGTGATGCCAGTGTCCTGCAGGAGAAGCTGGTGCTCTTCATTACAGAGCTAAACACACACCCAGCATGGAGGATTTGGGAGAAGTTGGGGCAGTTGCAGACCTGGCTGCTGCCCCACACCAATGAGGTGAGCCGGCAGATAAGAGACAACTTATGTGTGCTACACAAGTGCCTGTCCCCATCTTCTAAGCATTAAAAAAAACCCAAAATGGCTGCTGTTTCCTTTGAGTCCTCAGAATCTTCCAAGTTAGTATCTTGTGGCCCATCTTAACTGGAAATATACAGGGAAAGAAATTCTGAGAAATACTGTTCAGCCTAACCAAGTTGACAACATTGCAAAGCAACCACACTCATTTAGTGCAAAGTGGCTTCTGCCTGAAACAGTTCATTAACAACCTCCTAATACTGTTAATAATTCCAGTGATCTTGTCACAGTCTTCATGATTCTCAGCTTCTCCACATTTGACACTTGGACCGTCCTTTCCTTCTTGAAATCACCTTTCCCATTTTCTTTGATCAAACTATGCTCTCCTGGCTTCTCTCTCTAACCCCCCACGCCCACTGCTCTCTCCCTCTCTCCTTCTCTCTCCCCTTGTGTCATACGGGATGTGGCTCCTTTTTCACTTCCCATCCCTAAATGTGGATATTCACCAATAGTCTGTGTTTTCTCTCTCTTCTTCCCCTAAATTCTCATCCCCGCTATCATGTTGACACAGTTTTATGCATTAGTATCCCCCTGGATATAATGAACAGGGCTTGGGGCCGTGGATTCAACCAGCCCTGGATCCAAATCCCAGTGGTGCCACTTACTGCTTCACGACCTTGGATAGATTACTTAAACCGTCCAAGTTTCAGCTTCTTTGTTAGTGAAATGAGATAAGCAATGCCTAGTTATAATACTGGGAAGGCACGGAGCACCCCTCTGGAGCACAGCATCACGCAGTAACTATTAAGTCCCTTTTGTTCCTTTCCTTTGCTTCCTCATTCCATTCTCCAAACTGCCACTAGGGTCATTTTCATGCGAGATGCCAATTCCTTCCTAAAACTAGTGATCAACTCCTCCAAGCTTTAAAACTGAAAGTTCCTCATCCAGGAGCTCCCCTCAGTCCTAGGCAAACCTAAAACCCTTCAGTGGCTCCACTTTGCCTACTATGATTTTTACACTATGTTAATTAAACCTCTAGGGTACTATGAGGATGCTTCCGTGGCTTATGTAAATAAATGTGTTGGCATTCTGTGAAATGTCCGTTCATTAAAAGGAGTGCTGTGCCAAAAACCCCAAGCTTAGAGGAAGGAGTTCAAATGCCACTGCACAGCACCCAGGGCCTGTCACGACCTAGCTGTCATGCCTCTCCAGCCCCATCTCCTTGGCTTGCCCCTTTCTACTCTATACTCACATGGCTTTTTATGGTCCCAGATGCAATGTTCTATTTCAGATCTTTGTGCCTTTAGTACTTCATTCTCTCTGGCCCACATGACCTCCCTCTTACTGTTGGGGTAACCCAGCTCTAACACTTTTGTTCATGCAAAAACAAAGAAAACCTGGCACATCGCACATTTTAGAAACTCGATGTTTTTTAGAGTATTGTTAAAATCAGGAACCTTCACTATCTGTACCTAATCTATATTTTCAAACTTATTTCTCCTTATTACTCATCATGCATCCAGCTGTCCTGCCATAAACTCCCCTTTCTGCTCCCTTCACTTCTTCAAGTCTCAATTTAAATAAAACTGCTAAGGGGAAGAAGAAAAAAAAAAAGAACCGAATCTCCTTTTCTGTGATAGAAAAAGCACAAATTTCCTTTTAAGTTTATATTCTGTTTGTTTACAACATAACACTATATATTGTGGCCTTTTAGAATAATGCTGTTCTATGTTGCACTTTTGCAACTATAGACATATATGTGATACTTCTGTGAATTTTTATTTCTTTAAGCCAAACAAAATAAAGCAAAACACCATGGTCTCTTGAGCTTTGTCACTGTCACTTTTTCATGGCCAAGCCAAAATTATTTGAGAGAAGACAATAGGAAAGATAATATTTCATAAAAAGGTGAGAAAATTATGGTTAGTACAGGTTAACTAAATTATGCAAAGGCATATATTGAGATAACAGCGCAATGAAGACAGAAACTCAGGGGTTTTTCTGTTTGCATACAGGGAGAAGAAAAGACTAGGCAGCTGCTTACAACCTAGCTTAGTACCCTATCTCTGTGCAGGTTGAATTTTTATTAGGATGACACCAGCAAGGGCTCTACACTCCTAGCCCAGGCAAGGGAAAAGAGAGCTCCAGCCAGAAACAAGTAGGGAAGGGATCAAGACGGGAAAGAGAGAAAAAGCGGGTGCTAACTAATTTTCTCCTCCTCTCCTCACTTTGGCAGTGGCAAACTCTTGCTCACTCCCCTCGTGTGCTCTGGCAGAGAAACCGCACATTCCATTTCGTTAAGTCTCTGGCAGTGCAACATGTGTTATTTAACACCATGCAGAAAACAAAGTGGGGATAAGAGTGAAATTCATCACAGGGATTTTTTTTCCCCTTTCTTTTCAAAAATGGCAAGAAACATACTCAAGGAAGGAAAGAGATGGAACACATTAATATGGAGAACCATTAGTCAGGACAGCTGGATCTAGTCTTGTCTAGTACACAACACAAATGGTTCAAGCTCTTTGGACTTCTGTTTCCTCATCTGAAAAAGCAAGAGTGTGGGATGGTTCTAAATTTCTATGGTTTTGTATTTGTGTTTGCCCCTTTCTACTCTATACTATTACAGCTTTTTGTGGTCCCCAGTTGCAACATTCTATTTCAGATCTCTGAAATATTCCATTCCCTCTGCCCACATGTCCTTCTCCTTCTTGTTGCTGGCGTATATTCCTACTCCATCTTCAATATCCAGCTCTGACAACACTTCTGTTCATGCAAAAACAAACAAAACCTAGTACACTGCACATTGCACATTACTTTGAGGAAGTAGTGACCATTTTTCATGGAAGTAGGGAGGAAATTAAAAAAAACTAACATTTATCAACATTTATTTTGTGCCACGTAAATGGCACTAGGGTTTCAAAAGCACAGACTCAAACAGCCTCGTTTTGTGTGTGTGTTCTACATTAGCTGTGTGACGTTGGGCAAGTTACCTAACCTCTCTGTGTCTCCGTGTCCCTAGCAGTAAAATGGGAACAATGGTACTTTCCCCAAAGTGTGGCTGTGAGGATTAAATGTTTAGATATACAATGTTGTTTATACATACTACACATACATACATATCAGAAAAGTAACTGGCACAAAGTAATTGCTCTATAAATACTATTATAATGATTATTACAACTTTGTAAAGCAGACTTCTCCTTTTCATAGATGAAAAAACAAAATAGATGAGAAAACCCAGGCTTCAGAGCTTTGAGTTTTTCTGATCTCCATATTCAGTCTCTTAACTAAAAGAAGTGAAAGTCACAGCATTTTGTAGATAGTTAGGGGAATTCTATCAATTACACAACCATCAGTCAATTAAAACCATTCAATGAATATAGAATAAACCCATATCTGTAAAGTCCTCTAACCCCAGCACAGCTTTTGAAACAGTGTAAAAATAGCTAATTTGCCTAGGTAAAGAAACATCCCAAAGAGATTGCTCTTGTGCTGTGCTGAAGTCCAGCAAATGAGAGACATCCTCTGCAGGTTCTCACAGATGCAAATTGCCTACTTGAAATTCTTGGGCATTTAAATCTCTGCTTGACTATGACTCTCTCTCTGGTCAGGAAGAGGAAACTTTTTTGAAGGAGGAATTGGTAAGCTCTTCCTCCCTGGTCACAGGGACCATTTTGATAAAGGCCGGGAGGAGGGACACCATGTGGACAACTCCAGATTCAGAAATCAAAACCCAGGAAGAATCCCATTTCAGAGTAAAATCAAGTACTACAGATGAGAAAACACAGACTGTAAGAATTATGGTACTATTTTATCTATTTTTAGGGGATAAAATTCAAGAAACTGTGAAGATTCCATTCTACTCAGTAGCTCTCATTATGGAAAGAGGAACCTCAAAATAAATCAGTAGTTGCTGAGAGTTCCCAAAAGAAAAAGAAAACAAGCTGAGTCTTAAAAAAGCTATGTGGTATAAAAGAAGAATCCAGAAAGTAGTGGACTGGGACCAGAGAAATGATATTTGAATTCAACTCATCTGTTCAACCAATATTGGTTCCTTGCTAACATTTTACTAGATACTCTGCCAAGAGCTGGTTTTACAGTTTTGATCAAACAGACATGGCCTCAAACAGAATGCTAGTGGGGGGGAGACAGAATACACAGGAAAATAAATATATGTCATTGTAAATTATAGTGGTACTACAACAGGGAAAAAAGGGGATGCCTGTAAGAAAATAACAGGGTGTAAGGAATGGACTCCCGACCAAGTGCTCAGGAAGGCTTCTGGGGAAGGCAAGGCTTGACCAGCATGTAGGACAAGCTGAGGTCCCAGGATGGGGTTAGGGGGCAAGGGATTTCAAGCATGTGAAACAGAAGATGTGAAGGTCCAAAAGTGAGAGCAGCTCTAACCACCAGAGGGCCAGTCTGGATTACTTGCCCTCCACCCTTTTTTTTTTTGGGGGGACAAGGTCTTGCTCAGGCTGGAGTGCAGTGGCTCGATCACAGCTCACTGTAACCCCAAACTCCTGGGCTCCAGCGATCCTTCTGCCTCAGCATCTCAAGCAGCTATGACTATGGCACGCTCCACCACATCTGGCTGACCTCCACTCCTCTTAAATCCCCTCTGATACTCAACATTTTGGAAAATCCTATATAGCATATACTGTGTGCCTTCCCACAATAATAACTAATGAGTCTTAAATCTCATAAAAACAATTTCAATCGATGGATTCACGTCTTTTTTACCTACACTTTGAAGATTACCTTAGCCCAAACCTGCACTCGCGTCTTTCTCAGAGTACTGATTCACTAGACAAAGCCAACCCCTCCCCTCCTGCATACAAAAATAGGTTTTCCAGATCGACTGTTGTAATTGGCTTTTTTCCAGGCCTTTATGCTCTACTGAAACTAAACACTTAAATAAGCAATTTCACTCTAGTTTTAAACCCAGGAGAAATGACAACGCTTTTGTTTCTGTTTTGAGATTTGGGGGTGAATTCTAAAAATCATTAATTTATAATTAATCCCTTGTAACATCACAGAAGGAAAACACCTGTGATCCTCTTTCAGTACCAAACACGTGAGTTAAGACAAATAAAATGCACATGAAACGGGTATGGAAAAAGAGACTTAGTAAAGCAGCCTCGTATTTGTCCTTCGACATAAATTTGAGACATTCTCAAAAGGCCTTCCGACATGGTGACACGTTGCCTCGATTGGCCAGCAGAGGGAGACCAGGGCGTCGTGGAGCTCCAAATGGGGCCACACCCAGATTATGGTTGCTTGTATCTAAGTGTCTCTTCTCTGAATTTTCAAAACACACAAAAGAAAAAGAGAATTTCTTGAAAAGAAATGCTTAAAATTTTTTTATTGGGGTAAAATTCACATAACATAAAATTAGCCATTTTAAAGTGTACAGTTTAGTGGCATTTACTACAGTCACAATGTTATGCAACTGTCGCCTCTATCTAGTTCCAAAACGTAAGAAATGATTAAATTTTATATAAAAAGAACTTACAAAAGCCCAGCCCTGGTCTAGCCGCCTTATTCCGTCACACTCCCAGTTTTGTTTCCACCTGCATTCCCCAAACAGCATTTTTCATTACACAATGCACAGAATCTGATCCAGTGTTAAAATTACATGTTCGAAAACCAAAAACATCTCAATTCTTTAGTTCTTTCTCTAGGAATTGCACAGTGACAACAGATAGCCACGATGGATGACTATTTAAAAAAAAAAAAAAAACTATACATATTATTGTCATTTCTCAGCAAAGAAATGAATAAAGTATTTTCACTTAAATATGGTTACCAAACGGAAATGAACAATGTACCTCTAGTCTTTGATGGGAAATTTAAAGTTATTTCCATCCAGATTGAAAATTTAAGTTATTTCTAGGTTAGACTAGGGGCCAAGGTTTTAAGGGCACCATGTCAATTGGTTAGATAACAACTTTGAGGAAAGCAGAACTTAATGAAATAAAAGCAGAAGGTTTACAACCTAAATCCACTTTTTTATTAAAGAATTTCATCTACTTCATGGGGTCTTGGCCCAGGGAAGGGTAAAAAAATGCCAAACTGGAGGGGGGAGGGGAATTGCTGTTGGAGACTCTGGGAAAACCGAAGGGAGGGAAACTGAAGCTCGAATGAGGCCGGATCCGCCCTAACAAAGAGGCAGAAACTGTGTCTCAACAGCCACCAAATCCAGTTCAGGGCGGTTTGAGCCAGTTTCTGAGCTGGATTGAGAACAACAGCCTCGGCTGAGACTTCACTAGGGTAAAACAGAAAATACAAAATGGACTTCCCAGGAAGAACTGGGTTTGGCCCGGACTCGCTGGAGCCTAAAGCTGTTTCCTGGAGTAGCAAAGTTGGATAAAATATAAGGCCTGGAGCCGGAACAGTGGCCTGGTACAGAAGGAGAAATTACAGGGCACTGTCTCTGTGCCATAATCCAGTCCGCATTTTCCCTCTTACTGCTCCCAATTGTGGCTGGTAAGGGAAAAAGGGCCTCAGGGTATCAGTTTTCAGAGAAAGCTGGCTGCAGTGGTGGGGGAGGGGAGGACAGTGTGTCCCGGGTAGTTTAATGGATAGTTTAATGTGTGTGCGTGGGGGGATGTGCGAGAGGGTCTGAAGGAGAGGGACCAACACTTCACACCCTGCAGTTCACACCACCTTTCCAACACCTTTGCTGTATTATTGCACAACCCCAAAGTACACTGCACATAGCTGTTGTGGGAGTGCCCTACATACAATTGTCATTTGTACCCTAATTGTCAGACCTTCTTAAGCCCTATGCATTAAATGACAATTTGACTACTCAATACTGTCAACATACTCTTTTCATCTGTGTCCAAAAATACACACAAGCTGTACATACCTTCTCAACTAGGAGACACAGCAGTATTAGGTAACATTGAAATGATAATCCCGTCCTCTGGCTCCCCTCCCCCACGTGCCAGAACCTCCTGACATCTGATCAGTCCCACCCTGAAGTGGCTCCTCCAACCCAATGTCTAATCTGAGCCGTGGACCGCAGCTGTCGAGGGTGTGCACATCCTGCGGCCAAGTTCAGCGCAGAACCTTACAGGACCAGTACATCCCTTCCCCCCTGAAAAAAACCCACAGGCTTCCTGTGAGTCAAAGTCCAGGTCTGCCCGGTGGGACGGAGGGGTGTGTGTGTGTCTGTGTGTGTAAATTCCCTCTCCCCTGAGTGTCCAAAGATGTTTAGAATCTTCCAGAGGCACCAGGAAAGCGCCTCCACACCCCAGGGCTTCTCTGACCGGAAGTGAGCCCTGGGGGTGGGGAGTGGGGGCCCTTGGGGTTTACCGATCTCACAGACAGGGGCTCAATTATAAGTGGTCTGTCTGTAGTTTCAGAAGTACCCTAAGAGATTGGAGGAGGGGGAAGGGAGAAATCAAACTGAAAGATGGCAAAAATGCCATTTTATTCTTTTTAGCATAGATACATCGATGGACAATTGGAACACAACCCACTTTGCATTGTTTATGTGCGAAAATCTAGCATACACAGAACTTGCTGGCATGTTCTAGTTGATGCTTATTACACAAATAAATAACTTACGAAGCACTTCTACATTAATTTCATTAACTATTAGACTCTGGGCTGCTCTGGACTCTGCTGGAAGGGTTTTTGTAGCTTTGGGGTTTGTTTCTTTTTTGGTAAGAGACAAAGTATCTACCCCATGAAGACGCAGCAGGCTACAGAGGAGATAATGGTAAACAGGAATAATCGCAGCCCCAGTACTGGAGCTCCCCACAAACCAGACACGTGCCAAGTGTTTCGTATCTTACAGGTACCTCAGTCAGTACTCACGGTAAATCTCTGGGGTATTATTGTTCCCATTTCAGAGATGAGGAAAATGAAGTTTGGAAAGAGCAGGTATTTTACAACGTCACACTTCTATAATGTGGCA
The DNA here is from genome assembly GCA_023783475.1 of Daubentonia madagascariensis. NCBI lineage: Eukaryota > Metazoa > Chordata > Mammalia > Primates > Daubentoniidae > Daubentonia > Daubentonia madagascariensis. The sequence goes on from JAKFHU010001244.1 coordinate 2,598,248, forward strand.
GGCAAAGATACTGGCTCCAAAGTCCATGCTTTTAATCTGAGTCTATACCGCCACCTCCCTGGCAAGTGGTTATAAACCCTTTTTCAGAGCCTGCTAAGTGTCGGCCCACTTTGGCTGGGGGAAGACAGTCCCAGTGAGAGGGGAAGAATCGGTTCAGCGATGAGAACACGGTCGGTTCCTGCCTTCAACAAGCTTTCAATCTAATGGCTGTTTTTCAAGGACAATGCAGAGCTGTCTGACAAGGGATTATTTTTTTTCTGTCTCTGGGCCTCAGAGGCCATCTGGGAAACACAGTTTGGAATTTCCCTGCCATTTCCGCGCCGTGCGGGGACGTGGGAAAGCGGGCGGGCTGGCAGCAGCCGGCGGCGCGGGCGGGGCGGCAGGGGCAGGGCGAGGCCGCCGGGAGCCGTCGCCATGGCAACCCCGCCTGCCTTCCAGAACAATGTCTCCAACCGGGAAAGCAGCTCGAGAGCGCTTTCCCTTCATAATCCGCACGGCCTGCCGGCCCGGCAGTGCGCGCGGGGACTCTTCCTCTGTAGAGAAATGACTCTTTACAAGGCCCAGAACAAAGGGAAACATTTGTTGTACAGGGACTGTCTTTGTATTGGGCCGAATCAAAGGAACAGAGCGCAGTTGCTTAGTTCCTCTCCACCATCCACAGGAAATGAACACTGCATTGTCACGCAAGGTTCCTTTTTTTTTGTTTTTACATAATATTTGTGGTGATTTTTCTTTTAGCCCCATTTTACAGATGAGAGATTAGTAAGCATGAGTGCACTTGACCTCTGTAAAACTATAATTTAAAAACCTGGGCGTCCACATAGGAGGGTTTGTGAAGGTGGCCCTGTCTTTGCCTGTTTTGTGATAATCCTGCCAGATAAGGTGAAGAGCGTTCGTGCCCACGTGCTCGTGGCCTTGGGAGCCATCAGCGCTGGCTGGACTGGTCGCCTGCGCGCCGCTCCCTGCCGCCCGCCCCTCCCCCGCACCCGCAGCCCGGACGAGGAGGAGAAGGAGGAGGAAGAATGCAGAAGGCATTCCACCCCACCCCCGCTAGCCTCCACTCCAGCCAGTTCGGAGACTCCTGCTAAGCGGGCTAAAAGCCAGTGAGCCGCCTGGTGACTGTACTCCAGGCTTTCCGATGGTACACCCTGACGACACCCTGCGCGTCGGAGGCTGTCCCTAGCTCCCGGAGCCAGGGTGTGGCCTCCTAAAGATGAGTGCAGGGTCGCGAGACTAGAACGAGAGCAGTTACTATAAGCGTAATAACAAATGGTCTTCCATAAATGTCCACGCTTACAAAGAATATAATTTTTTTAATAGTTACAGGAACCAGAAAGGTTAAGAATCCTGCTTCCTGCGTCTGGGTGTCCTGGAGGACCCAATCCATCATAAAATCCGCAAGACCAAGATAAAATTGACCTACACCTCCGCCAGTCCCTTTGTGCAGTGATGGTTGATAGAGGGGGTGAATATGTAGGAATGCCTGAGGAGCTTCTTCCAACTACACTTGCCACCGCATCCCTAGAGATTTTGTTGCCCTAAGGTCCTTAGTGATAGGAAGTGTCATCCCCACCCCCACCGCCCACTCCCCAGGAACAAAGTTGAGAACCACTGCCAGAGAACCTTTTTAAGGAGTTAATTGGATGAACCGTTGGTATTAAATTAAGGCCTAAATATGTTGTCTTTCCCAGTTATTTATATTTCAACAAATACTGTTAGCTTACCCTGCTTTAGGAAGTCAAAGCAGTGGATCTTTATGGTGAATTTTTAAAGACCCTTACATTGTTATAATCCCTCTCTCCAAAGCTTGTACCTTGTAGTTTTCAATAGTCATTGGATATCTGTTGAAAACTTAACAACCAGGTACTATGGTACTAATCGCTGTGCTAGACTCGTAAATTTTAAAAATCACATAAAACATGGAATTTACTTTCAAAGAGCTTACAGGCTTGGAAGGAAGATTCACAGGAAATCAGCTATTGTAGAGCGACATGGCATATGCTTTATATTCCCTTATAGGAACAAGGGGATGTGCTGTGGGAGAAGAGAGGAGGGACGTGGAAAACAGAATAAGGTTGGGTGGAGCAGTGAGCTAGCCAGGGAGCGCCTCAGAAAGACTTGAAAAATGAGATGAAGTCATCTAAAATGACACCAGAGCTGAGAGTCAAAAAATTGAATTTTTCTTCCACATTTATTAACAGGTCAGCTATCAGGTAGAAATAAAAAAAAACCTCAAACAATAATGCAAAGCAGGGAGCCTAAAGTTCACTAGGTCAAGAACTTTTCAGGACCTGAAACAGGAGGACTACCCTAGCAGGAGAACCAGGAAACTTCCAAGCATCCTATTAGCATAATAACCACTCAAAAAGCATGAAGAATCCTGAGAAAGGGTGAGCTATTGACATGCAGATTTCAACATCCAAAGCACTTCTAAATTTCAGCTTTATTTATAACTTTAGGATTATTGGCAAAATTACATGTTATTGGACCTAATATCAGAGCTGCAATTATTAGATACATGGTATTGAGTCAATACTAATATTTTCACTGAAGTTTTCAAGTAGTCTGGTAAAACTTGTTCACACATGCTAGGCTAAGATCTAGCAGCAATTAAGCTAGGACCTATCCCTATGCCATGTACCCTAACATCCAATCTTTTATATTTAACCACTTCAGCTCTTGAAGGACAAAGACAAGAAGAGAGAAAGAGATTCTTTAAGAAGTATGGGGAATTGTAGGGAATGGAGTATGGAAAGTCTGTTGTCATACACTATCATCCCAATTTTGGGTCCCTTAGTAAGCAAGTTTTGCAGCCCTTGCTTTTGTCCTGTTGGTACTCATCAGTGATATTCGCAAAATGTTTCTGGGTCTCCAGTTTCAGGCCACAACATAATATTGTATTACCTGACCTCTTTGAAATTTGGCATTCACTTTGGTTAATAAGATAAGAGAGAAGGTGATATGTGTCACTTCCAAGAATAAGCTTTGGTAAACAATTTGTCACTTTCTTAATCCCACTGTTGGGAGATCAAAGAAGCAAGTGTTGAGTTGAAACCTCTTTCAGTCAAGGTCTCCTTGCCAAGACATATTGGACATGTAGTGTGAGAAAGAAACGAACTTTTGGTGTGTAAAGCCATTTAGAATTAGTGCATATTTGTTACACACTACAACCTAGACTGTCTTGATTAAGTTATCCCTCAGTACCCATTTCTCCACCCTAATTCCTTCCTACCAGCAGCCAATAGCCTCTACACAGTCTCTGCTTCAGAGGAAGCTGACTCCAGCTCCAGCACCAAGGGGTGGATCTTGTTCAGCATAAGTTAATCATGATAATATTACTCCCTTATCACTGACTGGTTTAGAAATTAGAATATGACCCAAGCCTGCCCAATGAAATGTGAAAAAAAGTTTGCCAGGAAGTCTCAAAAAGAAAGAAAAAGGAGAAGAGAGCTCCTTTCTTCCTCTGGAGGTTGTTATATATAGATATTGCATTAGTTATGTATTGCTATGTAACAATTTTATGACAAATATTTTATCATCTCAGTTTTGGTGAGGCAGGAATGCAGGAGCAACTTAACCGGTGATTCTGGCTCCGGGTTTCTGATGGGGTTCCAGTCAAGACATTCGCTAGGGCTGCGTTCATAGGAATGGAGTCTTGACTGAGGCTAGAGAATCTGCTTCCAAGATGGCTCACTCGCACAGCTGTTGTCGGAAGTTCTCAGTTCATTGCTGGCTCATAGCAGGAGCCTGCAATTACTTGCCATGTGGACCCCTCCACTGGGTTACCTGAATGTTCTCATGCCATGGGGGCTGGCTTTCCCCAGAGTGATCCAAGGAAAAGAACAAGGAGGAAACCATAATGACTTGATGCCCTAATTTCAGGAGCAACACACTATCATTTCTACCACATTCTATTCATTTAATGATGAGTCACTAAGTACAGCCCATATTTAAGAGGAGGGGAATTAGGCTTCACTTTTGCAGGGAAGGAGGAATAGTAAAACATTCGTGGACGTATTTTAAACCACCACTGATGTGACAGCAGGAAATGCTGTGCCCTTATTGAGATAATTAGAGGATCCAGCCTCAGAGCAAACCCTCGCATCGAATAAAGAGAAACAGACAGGGAAAGAACCTTGATGACATTACTGAGCTGTTGATCTTACCATATCTGGAACCTACCCTGGACTACTAGTTATGTGAGAAGAACTAAATTTCTTCCCTTACCATTTCAGCCTGTTTGAAATGGGATTTGCTGATATTTGCTGTTGGGGGTGATAGTCAACAGATCTAATCATCAATATATATTCTAAATTAATCTATATATCAATACATAAACATAAACATTTTTGAAAATATATTCTCCATTTCTAAATTATAAAAATTATATGTGTATAAAACTGTTTATTCAATTACATATATAGTTATGTATGTGTATAAAAGTGCTTACCATATGATAAAAGTTTGGTGCAATATTTTCTTCAAATTATTCTAATAATTTCTGAATAATTTGATTTTTAGAAATCTTTGGTGTTACCTTTTAATGCAGTCCTCACTAGCTAAATGATGTGTCAGTTTAAGCCATGATTTCACAGAAAGAACTGCTTAAAACTCTTCCAACAACGTGTCGATTGAATTGATAGATATTAGGTGGCTTATAATTTAATGAAATCTTCAATTGTTCTTAACACCAGTCGTTTTATTCATGATGCTGATTTCTCAGTTTCTGCTAAAATACAACCAACTCCATTAATAAATTTTCTAGTTAGTCATTATGATAATTGGATTTTTATATACTCAATATACATATTATCAACAATTAAATATAAAATGTTATTTAAAAATTAAGACAAAAGTAATCCTTCAGATGAAAGGTGGCAATTAATATGTGCTCATGTGCCAGTTGCCTGGGTTCAAATGCTGGCTTGCCAGATATATTTTAAATAATTTTTTTGTGCCTCAGTTTTCTCATTTGTAAATAGAGTTGATGATGATTATTTTATTTTATTTTATTTATTTATTGTTTTTGCTGGAGACAGAGTGTTACTCTGTTGCCCAGCCTGGAGTGCAGTAGCATCATCATAGCTCACTGCACCCTCAAACTCCTGGGCTGAAGCGATCCTCCTGCCTCAACCTCTCAAAGTGCTAGTATTATAGCGTGAGCCACCACGCCCAGCCAATGATGATAATTTTAATTCTCAAATGCATTAATATACTTTTAGAATAGAATGTGACACAGAGAAAATGCTATGTACGTGTTAATTTTCATTTTCGTTAATAAAATCAATGTTAATGTCCTTGATCAATGGACATTCAACGAGTATTAATGAACTCATCCCATTAAATGGAGGTGAAATTCAACAATGGCATTGAAGAGTGGTCCCTATACCTCAGGTAACCCTTGGCTCCAAATTGCCCCCAAGAATCTTGTCTTTTCCTGCATCCTACCTCCTGTTTTGGGAGTGTCTGTAATGCCAGCGGAGAATACAGAGCTCTAGCCATGGCTGCACTTGCCCCTACTACAACCTGCCCAACTGCAGTTTCTCTCCCTGTTTTGCTCAGAGCCAAAATTTTACAGAGATTGCAGTTTTCACAAGCAGTCATGTCACTCAGTGGGACCATCAGCAAAGGGTGGGTGACCCTGGCCCCTAACGGCCGGTGGACCCTAGGTCTTTGATGCTGGAGTGCCAGCACTGCATCAGAAGCCTTGTGCCGCCCCTGCTGGGGTTTGGAGCCACTCTCACCAAGGCGGTGGAGGTGTAGGGAATGTGGAATATGTACTAGGGGCAGAGCTCTGTCCCAGTAGTGACTGGCATGGACATGAACCAATCAGAAATGACACTGGTCAGAGTTCTGGAGCAGGGTTGTTAACCCTTTAGTTGCTTGACTTTAGGAAGGTCTGGGAGGTGACAGGAATGTGCCGGGATGGTTAAAGCTGCAGGAACAGGAGAGGGACTTAGGGCAGTGGTTCTTTACTTATTGCCAAAGACATATTTAAACAACCACCACCAGTGCTCTCACACCAGTGCAGAACAGGCCTTGATACAGAAGGACACTTGTGTTTGAGGACAATAGATGTTAATTTACCTTCACAAACCCTTCAACACACCTCAGATTGCTGACTGGGAAAAATGTATATTATGTGAGATATTTTGGAAGATCTCCACATGAAGCTTGCTCTGGTCATGTAATGATTTTTTTTTAAAAAAAGTCTTATTTTATTATTTGTTTATATTTCTTAAATTTATAAACATAGAGTACTAAAGTAGCACGACTGTTACTCTTTTTTTTTTTTAAGAGAGAGTCTCCCTCTGTTGCCCTGGGTAGAGTGCAGTGGCATCATCATAGCTCACTGCAACCTCAAACACTGGGCTCAAGTGATCCTTCTGCCTCAGCCTCTTGAGTAGCTGGGACTACAGGTCCACGTCACCATACCTGGCTAATTTCTTCTATTTTTGGTAGAGACAGGGTCTCGCTCTTGCTCAGGTTGGTCTTGAACTCCTGACCTCAAGTGATCCTCCCACTTGGCCTTCCAGAGTGCTAGGATTACCAGTGAGAGCCACTGCTCACCTAGAATTGCCCAGCCTGGTCTGTTATTCTTAAATAAGGTAGCTCAAGGTCACAGAGCCCTTTCTTGGAATATATTTGCATATCTATGCTAAGGGGGGGATGAATAATCTATGCAAATCTACTGCCAGAGGCTCTTTCTCTAAGGCAAATATCTTCCCAAAGAAATAAGAGGAAAACTTGTCCCTTTATATTCCAAATAAAACAAAAGAGAGAGGCCCTAAGATTCCACTATGGGTGGAATTTTAATTGGATTTCACCATGACAGGGTCTCTACCATTGAGTAAGCATTAGGAAAAAAAAAAAAAACACTCTAGGTATTTCAACCAGAAGAGATTTAAATAAAGGAATTGCTTAAGGCTGTTGTAAAGTCTGGAGAGAAGGAAAAGTTACTGAATGAGTAGTAACTACTACCATTTCTAGATTGAGGAAGCAAACTCATTAAGCAGAGGCCAAGGGTGTGTGCAACTAAGGCTTCTGTTGTTGGTGCCCAGCTGTCTGAGCTGGAGCCCAGGAGCTTGCAAGAGCAGGCTGCTGTCTGAGTCACTGTAGCTTCCTCTGCTCCAGATTCTTCACTATGAGTGTCAGCTCTATCACCAGTACTATTGCTGCCTCCAGTATTTTACCACGGGTGTGCAGCGCTGGAACTGGTGGAAACAATTGCTTTTTCAACTGCTCAAAACTGGAAAAAGAGAGTCACATCTCCCTTCCTCTTGCCTTTTAATCTCCTTCCATTGGCAAAATCTGACCAAAATCAGCTGGTAAATATAGATTACAGAATCCAAGCACTTTACGACACACAGCAGAGCACAGGAGTGTGAGAATGAGTTGAGAACAAATAAATAACTAGTCTAAGAGATTGAAAGGAAGTTGCATTGCATGGATCCTAAAAGGATCAAGACACTCCCTCACTTTTCCGAGGAGAAGGGTCTCTAGAGAGACTCATTGGTAAACCTGCAAGCAGTCCCTCAAAAGGCTTTAACCTCAAACACTGAAGGAGCAGTGCTATGTCAGGGGACTGGGAAACTTCAGACAAATGAAGATTCCCATCTTCAGGCAAGGGATAAGGGACAGAAGCAGTACTGGTGATATCTAAATATTGGTTTTGTGATTACACTGGATAGTGGGAAAAGGACATGTAAAATCCTCTGGCCTTTTTCTCTTGGTGCCCTAAAACTTCTGTTTCATTGAAATTAAAATGATCAAAGTGCAATCCTGTCCAGGGATGGAAGACATCCTTACATTTGGAGCTCTAAAATACTATGCCATTTGTATTAAGACAATATGGATGGAGAGAATAAGGTATACTATCAAATACTAGCCCTAAATAGAATGATACAAGGGTAGACAGTCTGGGGAAATAAGCTAAGACCAACCAAATGAGAACAAACAAAGACTATTTATTCAGAGATTCCTAGAACAAGGGAATCAACTACTGTCACTTGTGCGTTTGGCAGAGACTCAAAGGCAGGCAGAGGAGTAGAAAGGTTTTATAGTAGAAAAAAGGGAAAGCTTCAGTTATACCCCAATTAGAGGCTATTGGCATGGGGAAGCTATAGGCAGGGGAACTAGAAGTGGGGAATCATGTGTGGTTGGTTAGGGGTGCATTTTTGGCTTTCTCTGGCTTTGATCCTAAGTTGGAAGCAGGGACAAAAGGTAGGGAAGCTGTCAGTTATTAATAAAGTCCTGGCCATTTTGGCTTGTTGTCACAGGGAACAACTGTTAGGCCTCTTGAACTATCACTAGAGATAGCAGTCTGACTTCCTACAAGTCTGACTTAGAGCAGACTGTCTTTCTGGTCTGGTTATTGTAAATAAGCGAATGGTTTCCTGAACTGGTTGCTGCATGTTGTCAGTGAAGGAAGGAAAAAAACCTTTCTCTACCCTCTTGTGTTTTGTACCTGGGAATGCAAATTAAGCTGACAAATGATAGATTAACAGGAGAAAAAGATACAATTTTATTTGAGGTTAATATTTATACATGGCACAAGGGGCTTTATAAAGAAGAAGTGAAAACCTCAAAGACACAGTTAGACTCAGGAACTTATATACCATTTTAACAAAGGGTGATATATTGTGGAGATGTGACTAGACAATGGAAAGGTGTTTGGGCTTCTAGGGGTGGTAAATTGTGGGGAACTGAATAGGAAATATATGGGGAAAGCTAATGGAAAATAATGGTTATATTAGTAAGATTTTGTGTGTGTGTGTGCAGACTCAGGTCAGCATCAACTCCCCATTTCCAGTGATAAGAGTGTTTTCTTCCTGGTTATAGGAGGGCATCTTTCTCATGGAAAATGTATGCCCTGCTTTTGGGCAGAGAGGGGGAGGGAAGAGAGCATTTGCTATTTCTCTGTTGCCTGCATTTTAAAACAATCAATATGTTAAAGCAGCATATTTTGGGGTGGTATGCTCTGATGTCCTTCGTGGGTCAGAGTTCTGTTTTTATATATGGCCTGGCCATTGTCCATTTCTACATTCAGTCTTTCAACTCCACATTGCTGGCGCAGACTTGAGATCACACTCCTTCTGACATAGACAACTCTAGCCTGCTCCAGAATGAGGTAGTGGCAATTTACTTACTTCATGATGCTTAATGATTCTTTTGAGCAACACTGTGGCCAGGTTGAATAGTAGTAAGAGGGAAGCAGTGTCACCAACTAATTTTCCCCAACATATGAAGGAAAAAAATTATAGTTGTTTTACAACCCTGCAAGGGGTATTTGAATTTCCCAAGTAAAAACCCAACACCCCATTTGCATCTCTAATGGGTAGAATTACAAACTTGAAAAAATGGAGAATTTTAGCCAATTATTTTGGGGCATGTAGTTGGGCTCTTAGGCTAGATTTTTTGAGAAACATATCCTAAGCAAGAGATGTAAATGCAAGTAGTTTGAGAGGTGATCCCAGGAAGCATTGATGGGAGAGGGGAAATAAGAGAGGAAGGTGAAGGAAGCCTAGACCAGTTAGGTTAATTAGCAAGTTACTGGTGGGTGCAATGAGGCTCAGTCATGCCGGGAACCTCTAGGAGTTGTCCCACACTAAGGACTTGCTCTGCACCTGGGCTGAGAGAATGCCCTCAGGCGGGAGCGTGCTAGCAGTAGGACATCATTTGCATATATAAAAACAGTGAGTATTGCCGAGATGTGAGCATGGTACTGACAGTATCTTCCACACTGGCCAAGAAAATGAGGACTCTGATTCCCTATAAAGTATTGAGATCTAAGAGAATCCAAAAGTATTCATACATTACAGCAACTGTTCATATTGCCTACCTTCTTTCTCCCTTCCCTGTAGGTATATGTTTAGTAAATCCCAAAAATATGCCATAGGTCTGACTTCATTTTCATTTGCACCCCAATATCAGGCTCTGACCTGTTCTTTTGTTCTTTCAGAACTGATTGTTGGCAACTGAGCTTAAAGTTTCCCCTTTAGTAGGCAATATGCTAAAGGTATGGCATTAATCTTTCCTTGGCTTTTAAATATTAAAAAAGAAACAAAAATGGACCCTAGCCCTTGCCTGGAGTAGAGCTCTACCTGACCAGGTGTTTTGCTTTTGGGGAGCTAAAATGGAAATAGATGACCAGACTGTCAGTAAAACCGATACTTTCCAAAGCTGTTAACTAAACCCCAGTGATACAATAGCAATATTTATTTATTTATTTATTTTTGGGACAGGCTTTCACTCTGTCACTAGGTGAGAGAGTGCAGTGGCATCATCATAGCTCACAGCACCCTCAAATTCCTGGGCTCAAGCGATCCTCTTGCCTCAGCCTCCTGAGTAACTGGGACTACAAGTGAGCACCACCACGCCTGGCTAATTTTTTCTACTTTTAGTAGAGACGGGGTCTCGCTCTTGCTCAGGCTGGTCTCGAACTCCTGACCTCAAGTGATCCTCCCGCCTCAGCCTCCCAAAGTGCTAGGATTATAGGCTTGAGCCACCACGCCTGGCCAATAGCAATCTTTATTGTTTGTTTTTCATACATTATGGTTGCCTGATTAGGTAGCGTGATAACTTAAAACAAAAACACTAAAGCAAGAAGCAATATGAATCAGTAGAATTTCTGGACAGTAAGTGTATATGTATTAAGGTATAGTGCTTAAGCTCTTGGGCTCTAGCAAGAGGCAGATTGGATTACAAACTTGACTTCCCCACTTACTAGCTGCATGATGGTGAGAATGTTACTTAACTTCCCTAAACCCATAATAACAGTGGCACCTTCCCATAGTTCTTAGGCAGATTTAACAGGATAGTGTATGTGACTCTGGTGGAATAAAGGTGATCTACATATGTCATAAAACCCAATGTATCAGTCAGGGTTCAGTGAGGGAATAGAGCCACTATGAGTGTTATTAGGCAAAGGATTTATTATAGGGATTAGAGTTTACAAACTGTGGGAGGAGTTGAGAAAGTAAAGATCTGGAAGGGGAAGTTGGAGGAATAGTCATTAAGCAGTCCTCCTAAGGCCCTGGGGTGAGCAAACAAGTTGAAGCTTGCAAGGAAATCAGAGAAGCTGAGCACATCCATCAGCCAAAGTGAGACTGCAAATGGGAGCTCACCAAGCACTTTATGGGAAGTTGTGCCTCTCTTAGGACACCTCTGTGTGTACACTACTAAGTGTCTGGCAGTGGGCCTGCAGCTGCTGTTGATCAGCAGGCCTGGCAGTTGGGAGAAGAGCCTGGTGTAGGACAGAAGAACGAGGACAAACTGGACCAGCTGCACACCTTGGCATCTGCCTGTCACCCTGTGGCATGAGGAAGATCTTCAGAGAGGCATGGCTACTGTCTCTCTTCTGCCTTGCAAATCATGAGCAAGCTCCTCTTGTGGTCAACTCTAACCTGGGGCCAGATGAGAAAGTGGATTCTAAGAAACATACTACCCGGATTAGTCATGTTAACAACAAAACAATCCAGCATATCCCAAATAATACTGGCTTTAAAAGTATCATTTATTTCTTTCTGTCCCACGTAATGGAAGTGTTAGGTAGATAGTTAGGATCTCCGGCTCTTCTAGGGACAAGGGTGCCCTGCTTTGGTGCTGTCTCGAGCAATGGCTCCACCTGGGAAGAAGATAAAGACAGGCACACCGTTTTGGCATTGCCCCACCCTTAATCCTATCCAGAGCAACTGCTACATCTGGGGAAGGAGGGAAAGCTTTATCATTCTGGGAATTCCCCATCCCAGGCATGATAGGATTGGAAAGTGACCTAGAGTAACCTAAGGGTAATTATTATGTCATTAGCTTAAATGTACATTGTGGTTCACCCTGCCCCCCATGTGGGCTTTCGGAGAGGGATATTGTATAAGCAGATGGAATTTTGAGGACACCTCTTGATCATTTGGTAATATCCCATACCTCCTGGGAGCCCTCCCCAGACTGGGCCAATAAAGGGAAACAATCCAAGAATTCAGAGAAAGTGAGTGACCATGAGCGTGAGTGTGAGCTGGTCTCTCTCCACTCATAGAGACAGACCCATTTTGTTCTACAATAAAGAGCTGTTCATGTGAAACTGCTCCCTGCCTGAGGTTACTCCATCTCGTTGGCCCTGCTGGTGATTTTTCCAAGCAAGGACTCAGAGGACCGGGATAATAGTCTAGACGTGACACTTTGGTGTGTCTGGTCATTCTTCAGCCAAGAGCACACCAAGAACCGAGGGCAGACCGCACCCTGACAGAAGCCTAGGGGTAGTCCTTCCACAGTGACAGGGACCCAGCTCTTTAGATCTTTTTGCACTGCCATCCACAGCAGGCAGCTTTGTCTAAAATGGCTAATGAAGCTCCAAAAATCATGTCCTCATTCCAACCAGTAGGAAAGAGAAAAGAGTAAAGTAGGGTTTGTTCATTCTTTTAAAAAACATTTTCTGGAAAACTCACACAGCTGCAAGGGATGCTGGAAAATGTAGTCTTTATTTCAGGCAGTCTTGTGTCCAGCTAAAATTGAAAGAGAGAGAGAGAACATATATCAGGGGACAAGGAGCAGTTCTTGCCACAGTCCTTTCCACATAGAGACCCTCTCCCTGGAAGAGATAACTCCAAAGTGTCACCTGGTTACTGCCTTAAGCTCGAAGTCTGGAAATTCTGGGTGATATTCATTCATCTCCATCCTGTCTAGATGTACTGGCTTTGTCCAGAAACTCATAACCCAAAAGTCATTTGCCCTACCTCCTCACTCTTACTCAATATACTGTATAATGGTGAAACAGGAAGAGAATGACCTTAATTAAAATTTCAATTGGATAAGAGGAAAATAGGAAACACACAACACTCACTGGCACTGGCACTGGTCCATAGCAATTATCAAACCCTGCTGAGTAGTAATTACAGAGGCTCCCAGGACTGAGAATGGAGTTCCTTGATCAGGCTACCAGGCAGCCCCTGATTCTGCTCTCTGTGAGGAACTTTTTCATTTACTGTCCTTATTATGGACTGAATTGTGTCCCACCTAAAATTCATATGTGGAAGCCCTAAACCCTCATGTGACCGTTTTTGGAGTTAGGAACTTTAAGGAGGTAATTAAGGTAAATGGGGTCATAAGTGTGGGGCCCTAATCCAGTATGACTGGTGGCCTTATAAGAAGAGGAAGAGATACCAGGGATGTGCATGCACAGAGGAAAGGCCATGTGAAGACAAAACAAGAAGCCATCTCTCTCCTTGGCCATCTGCAAGCCAAGGAGAGAGACCTCAGGAGAAGCCAAACCTGCTGATAACTTGATCTTGGAATAGCCTCCAGAACCATGAGAAAATAAATTTCTGTTGTATAAGCCACCAATCTGTAGGTATTTTGTTATGGCAGCCATAGGAGACTAATATAGTTCCTCATGGTCCCTAGCTTTTCTAACTCGGGACTTCCTCCTTGAGGAGCATCCTCCATGACCGTATCTGAGATTGGCTTTGGGGAGTGATGCATTTCTTGGGAGATACATTGTTTATACAGCCCACTTCGTTTTTGTGCAGGCTTGGGGATCGCTTTAGGGGTTGAATAGTCATAGATTTTTGTAGGCAATATAATTCTTTCAAATAGGAATTCCTTTTTTATTTGTTTTGTCAATTCCCTGTCCTTATAATCACAGCCAAAGATCGTGTCTAGGCATAGTATTTTTAAAGACTGAAGACTGGTCGTTTACTTTTTGGTTATAAGACTCTGTCCATCCGTTTATCTCTCAGTTTAATGGCAGCTACCTTGAAGTCATTTGAAACAGACTTGGGTGAGAAAAATACCCTTAATCTAATCTTTGCCAGCAAGTTGATGCTTTCGTATGAAGAAGTACTAGTTTTCTCTCTTGCTAGGGTTGTAGGCTTTTAGCCACTACTTATAACTGGTTTGGTTTGGGGTGTAAAAGCAGTTGCCCTTTCATCACTGCAAGGGTCCAAATTGTCAACTTTGATTGCAGGCCTGAGACAGCACCCTTTTAGCAAAGCTGTAGTCCCTACCATGTCTGTTTCTCTCCTGCCTTTTTCTAACCTGTGAGGCTTTCTGAAAGCATCAAGAAGCACCAATACCCACAAAAATCATTAATCTTTCCTGCCATTTTCCCTAAAGCTATATCTTCTGTCAGCATGTGGTATCCTTTTCAAGCTAAATCAGGAAAATGTTTGCCACCAAATTACTAGCCTGCGATATTGAGTCTATACAACCTGCCACCCAACTTCTAAGTCCAGTACCATGTTTTTAGTTTTTATTAGGTATAGTACCTCACTTCCAAGTACTTAATCCTATATCTATTAGCAATATATTTAGCATGAAACACAGAAACTTAAAGACAGCTGATATTTAAACAAGATGGAAGTTTCTTCTCTTTCATGTATATTAATTTGGAAGTAAATAGAGCACAGCCCGAAAACAGTTCCATGGCCCTCAAGGATTCAGTCTTTTTCCGTCTTATTGCTCTTCCATCCTCAAAAATCTTCCTCAAAATCTGCTGAAGCTTCTAGGTAGTAGAAAGAACAAAGTTGTGAAGAACATGTCACCTCCCTTTAAAGACAATTTTCCAAAAGTGTACATGATACCACTTTTGCTTACACTTATTTGTTAGAATGTAATCCTGTGGCCACACCTAGCTGAAAGGGATGCTTTCAGCCAGTTGTGGGAATACAGTTTAATTGCCAAACTATTAGGAGGAAGAGGCCAAAAAAGAAAAAAAAAGTCTCTTTGAGTATACTGCCCAGAAAAAATACTCACCAATTCCAGTTGTGTCCTATTTCTGTGCCAGAAATTTAGTCACTTGGCACACTTACCTGCGAGAGTGGCTAGAAAATGAAGCCTTTATACTAGGGAGGCAGATACCCAACTAAAAATCGAGAGCTTTATTACTAAGAGGAAGACAAACACAGATATTTGGTGACAAACAGCAGTCTTGGCTCTAGCGGGTGAATCACGTGGCACAGTAACTATCATATTGTTAACAATTCAATAAGCGTTAACTATTATTTGTGTCAAAATGTGGCCAAAGAAAGACCCTACACAGTCACTTCTTTGTTCTCTCGCTCCGACTTGGATAACTCTTTTTCTTAATAGACTTTTTTTTTAGAACAGTGTAGGTTCACAGCAAAATTGAGTGGAAAGTACAGAGAGTTCCCCTGTACCTCCTGCCCCCACACATGCACAGACTCCCCCACCTCCAATGGATAATTTTTTATATTAACCATATAGAAGTGAAACCTAACCTACTTCTTAATAGTCCTTCACTGTCATCACCAGCACAAAAACTCAGCTGACATTTTGAGTATACAGCTACTTCAGAACGACTTAAAAAACTCTTAGGGTATAAATCATATACATATAGAAAACTGGAGTGGACTTTTAAGGAATAAAATCAGTGTTCTCTATGCTTTCTTAAGTTTGTATTATTAGCATATTTCATGAATGCTAAGCAATAAAAGCCAAGTACAGATCAACAGTGTATTTGTTGCAGGGTGAACAAGTATATTCTATATGCTGATTTTTCTAATTGGGGAGCAAATAAAAATATTGCATTAATAATACAAAGAACAGCATGTTAAACTTGACCAATTCTTTGCTAATGGTAAAACAGAAAATTTAGTGATTCTCAACTGGCCATAATCCTAGGGGGTCAGACAAGTGACACTTCAAGGTCCGTGGGAAGGTTAACCTATTCACTGCTCCACTCCTCAGATACTCTTCTTTGTCCCTTCACACCTGAAATTCCTTTGAAAAGAGATAAAGCCTTTTATTTCACAAAGATGTTAAAGAAAAACATAAAGATGATTAAAGACCACAGATTGAGAGCTTAGTGAAAGAATGTTCACTGCCAAACAGGGAGCTCACTTAAGCACTCTAGGCAGGCTCTTGGGAATGAGGCTTTGGAGAGGAAAGATGGGATAGTTATTGAAGTCAAAATATGGTAAACTATATTCCATACCAGGAAAGCAAAGTCTCTGAGTGGCGTCACTGGCTACTGATTTCTGGATTTACCAGACTGTGTAAGCACAGAGCTTGTTGAAAGTGGTCTAGTGTGTGCCTTTGGTGCCTATCTCAGGATTATGTTGCCAAACTACCTCTGCTGAGTACATGAGGACTCTCCTGGCATTAGAGTGTCCCCCTTTCATTTGGCATGAACCCGGATTATTTTACTCAGTCAAGTCTGAATCAAGGTCAGCAGGCTAGGTGCCTAGGTCTGTTGGGTGAAGGTTTATCAGAAGTACAAGACAAAGGCAATTAAGTCTGGGAGTGGCAGAATAATGTGAATAAGTTTCAGTCAAGGCATAAATAACTAATCATAGATCTTGCTATGTTTTGCTTAGAAGAAAAGAAACAAAACCAAGAACTTAACAAAATTTCTATAATTTATATTGTAAGTGAGCCAATAGCAATTGCAGAAGATTGTATGGCAGTGACTAAGCATTCCTAAATAGGAAACAGAAGCATATTAGAATATGAGACATTCAGATAGAGATCTCTTCTATAGGTTGCTGTATTGCCTGAATTCTATGACTAGTCTTTCCTTTACCCCTTAGGTGTTTTTGGTGTTTAAGAATCCACTTTTAAATTACGAATAACTTACAGAAGACTAACGTTACTAGAGATTAGCTAACTGAGAAGGACTTGGAAAATAAAAGATGCTGGAGTAGGGACATGTGAAAGTGATGAAAGCATTAGAAAGGAAAGAACGTAGGCTTTACCTACCTACTTCATCATCCAATCTACAGCTCTCCTGGGAGTTAAATTGCAGTCTTGAATTACTAAATTTACATTGCTACAAAATCACATAAAGCATTGTTTTTGCTCATGCCTGTAATTCCAGCAACTCAGGAGGCTGAGGGGGGAGGATTGCTTGAGGCCAGGAGTTGGAGACCAGCCTGGGCAGCATAGTGAGATCCCATGTCTAAAAAAAAAAAAGCATTGTTTTTATGTTGTTCAGGTATCAGGTAGTATTCCTAACTTAATACCAGAATAATGTCTTTAGTCACAGAAGAACAAGGGCTTTTCTGACTCCAACCCAAGACCCCTCTTTCCCAAAGGGAACTCCTCTTCTGGTTAGGTACTTATAACACAACTTCACCTCAATTTGTGAAGAATTTATCAAACAAAATTCTCACATTACTGGGTACAATTTTTGAAAATCAGCATTGTTTAGTTCCTCTTAATTTTAAAGATTTTTTTATTCTTTCTGAAACACAAATTCTTAAGAAATTGCAAATTTCCTCCTAATCTTGCTTCCTTTAGAGAGCCAGACCTTTGCATACAGACTTCTTCTAAATAACAAAATTTGCAATTCTAAATTTCTTTCTTTATTTCTTTTTTTCGAGACAGGGTCTCGCTCTGTCACCAGGACTAGAGTGCAAGTGGCATCACCATAGCTCACTGCAACCTCAAACTCCTGGCCTCAAGCGATCCTCCTGCCTCGGCCTCCCAAAGTGCTGGGATTACAGGTGTGAGCCACTGCACCTGGCTTGCAATTCTAAATTTCAATTGCAACTGAGGTTTTTTCTTCCACTCTTTCCAAAAGAAGGTAACTAACTCACTTGAGGTTATT
Organism: Daubentonia madagascariensis; assembly: GCA_023783475.1. Taxonomy (NCBI): domain Eukaryota; kingdom Metazoa; phylum Chordata; class Mammalia; order Primates; family Daubentoniidae; genus Daubentonia; species Daubentonia madagascariensis. The sequence goes on from JAKFHU010001244.1 coordinate 2,615,808, forward strand.
TTGGTCTCCATTTTGCACAAAAGATTCTGCCTGGGCAAGGAAAATTTCTAGGGGTTCTGAGAGATGTAAATTGTCACTTGTACCTAAGGGATACTTATTGTTGCACCAGAATTTGATCTTCAGGTCTAATTTACATCTAAATGTGGAGCAAGAGAGTGACACAAAAGGAAAACTCCACCTTGTCTTCTACTGGAGAAATAAAAGTAAAGGAAAAATTCTAAAATTGTTCTCTGCTTGTCATTTACTTAGTCGGAAAGTGGGTTACTGTGAGAACATTGCCACTTCCTTTTTTTTCTGTCATGATTTTTCACCCTCATTTGGTTCCTGGTGGTGGTGATTAACAACAAAACTCTTCAGGAGAAAAAAACTCCTGTCGTTGGTTTGTCTTTAGAGCCCGAAAGAAAAGTGAAGGATGAAGATGCGGGGGAGGAAAGATAATTTTTTTCCTCAACCCTCATAAATTCTTAGTTGTAATAGACCCCGGTAACAAAAAGATACATTAACCAGAGAAAAACTATTAACACACGCAGCGCACATCATGAAGGAGAAACTTCAATGAAAAACAACTCAAAATGCATCTTCCACAAAGAACAATAGATATGTAGAGCAATGACAGGACAAAGGAAAGTGGTTTTAGGTTTCCAAGGGCGGGAACTGTGGGAAGGTAAATACATAGGAAGAAACTAAGGATGTCAGGTTTGTTTGCAGATTCCTCTGGTGCTGCCTCTGGGCTGATAGGCGTGTAGAGTTGTCTCCAGTAAAAGAGAATTTATATCCAGTCCTTAGGCAGAGAAGCAGGAGGATAGAGAGAGCTTTTTATCTGTTAGCTGTTTTTTAATTGCCTTCAGCTCAAAAATAATTTCTATGTCAATGAAGCATATTTTGGGGTGACATATTCTGGTTTCCTTCAGAAAGACTGTGTTTTCAGACCAGAAGAGAGAGCCACTAGGAGTCATGTACACAGTGGCAGCACCTGAAGGTAAAGAAGAAAGCTACAGTCTATACAGCAAGGAAGGAGGCACTGAGACAGGGCCCTTGGCTGAGCAGTCCCAAGGCCCATGTGTGGTTTCTCGACTAGCTGTCATAACAGTCTGAGTTTATTACCTCTGGTCATTAGTCTCATATTTATCTCCCCAAGCGTGCCTAAGCATTCACGTAGCCGCTGAAGATAGGGGAACGGTGGTCAGTGATTGCCTCCTCACTCAAACTGGGCCAACTAATCTCTGTGGAGGACACGCTTTCCTGACCCCAACAGTCAGCTCCCGGGAAGAACTCTTCCCTTGTTTTCTAAGGCCTCATTATGAGCTGTATTTATGTGGGTGCTTAGCAGCCTCCACTATCAGGCCTTTTTTATCATTTCATGCTAACAGTAGCTTCCTGGGATGGGAGAGAGGGATGGGAAACAGAAGAAAAATGATAGAAATCACCCCTTTTTCCCCAGCATTTTGTACATGCAAATTCCCACTTTTTACAGGCATTTCACAGGCATCTTTATTTTATATATACAAAAACATGCAACATAAGTGATATTTATTGTATAGGTGGTCATATGTTTTATAGAGATTTTTTTTTCTTTTAGAGGTCATTGTAAGTTTATATAGAGATTTTTAAATGTTCCTGAAATATGATAATGGCAAAGCCTCTAAGGTTTGGTGATGAGTTCACTGGCACTCATTATTAGATCACAAGAATCTTCAGTTTCTGACTGTTCTTGACTGCAGGATAGGAAGAATATTCGTTTTTAGTTTGTGATATTTTGTCATTGCTGTTATAAATCTTCAAACAGGGTCACAAATTTCTTGTTTCAATTTGCTAACTTCGAGGAATCAAATAGCAAATATTTCTCTAACCCCACTTCTAACAACATACTTTGTGAAAATAAGCTAGGCATAAGGCAAGTTTCCTGTACTCAAGTGGCTTAAAATCCGGTGAGGAAGATTGGATTCAAGGGGTTCTATTATCCTTTGGGAGCTAGGATTAATTGAGCCTTTGTAGCAGTAGTGGTTTCCTTCTTTGCTCTCTGCACCTGTGCAGATCTTTCACAAGGAAGATAACTTTCTCACAGAGGAAGGAGAAACACTCTGCTTTAGACAAGGATCATTTGTTTACTAGTATAAAGAAACACGTAAGACATTGTAATAAGCAAAAGAGATTACTGGATATACTTTCAATGAAATGCTATAATGCGGGGATTATCTGTCTAGGGATAGTCACTTTTGTCTTTGACTAGACAATTTTACAACTCTTTTTTTCCCCTTCTTCTTTTTAGCGATGGAGGTCTTGCTATGTTGTCCAGGCTGGTCTCGAACTCCTGGCCTCAAGGGATCCTCCTGCCTCATCCTCCCAAGCTCCATTTTACAACTCTTTAGAGACTAAAATTAACTTGTAGAAAACAAGTGGCACTGCAAATAATTCTTGTCCATAGCCAGTGAATTCTGCCCAGTGAGGGAGCAACCCTCCCTCTCTCCCAAAAGCCAGTTTTGCATCCATTTGGCAATTCATTTTAATGTTTCTGATTAATTAATATGTCTGTTGTTTGGATTCTCCTTGAACTTGTAACATCTTACTGGCTTTCTCATTTAACCAAACACTTAGTAAAATCTTTGACACATGTTCTTGTTATATTTGTATGAGAATCATGATTTTATCATTAAAAAAATTTATCCTTTAACACTAGTGATGAAAAACTACTCAAACTAACTTGGGCAAATGGAGAAATGTAATGGGACTCTACAGGCCCATTTCAAGGGAAACCAAAGCAGGATGCAACCAAAGTAGGGTCTAGGTTTGGAACAGAAAAATCTTTAGGAGCCCAGAGAAGTTATCTTGTCATCTTCCCAAAGCTATGTGATATTTGTCTCTGCTTTTCACTTTGCTGCTGCTTTGTCTTTTTTTTTTTTTTTTTTTGAGACAGAATCTCAAGTGCTAGAATTATAGGCGTGAGCCACCACACCTGGCTTCTGCATCTGCTTTGTCTTAGTCCTTTTAGGCTCCTATAACAAAATACTTTAGACTGGGTGCTTTATAAACAACAGAAATTTATTTCTCATAGTTCTGGAGGCTAGGAAGTCCAAGATCAAGGCTCTAGCAGATTCAGTATCTGGTGAGTGCTCTCTGCTTTGTAGACGGCACCTTCTATGTGTCCTCGCATGGTGGAAGGGGTGAACAAGCTCCTCTGAGCCTCTTTATAAGGATATTAATTCCATTCAGGAGGGCTCTGCCTTCATGACTTAATCACCTCCTAAAATCCCCATGTCTTAATACTATTGTATTGGTGGTTAGGTTTTAACATATGAATTTTCGGGGAACACAAATATTCAAAGCACAGCATGCTTTATTCTCTTCTCTTTCAGCAGATTGATTTTCTCTGCTTCCCCATGTGTATTGGTGAAATGGCCATCACAGCCCTAAAGTTACAGAAACTTCTCTCAATTACTCATTCAACAAAAATCTATTGGGTACTTACTATGCCAGATACCTCTTGCTCTGGCACCACTAGACAATAGAGTGACATTTCAATATTCCCATACATATTCCTGGAAGACAGAATCTTATTGGCTCAGCTAGGTCATGTGTCCACTCTGATCAGCTGTGCCCAGGGGAGAGAATCCTCTGTGGAGGAGAATTCCTGAGAAGATGTCTAGATAAAGCAGATCAGTGGAGTGACATGTTTTCTTCCTACACGAAACATAAACTACCAACATAATACAGTGTTGGATATGTACTGTGTTTTAACTCCAACCAGAGTATATTGTAATATAGTTCTGACACTAACCACTTGAAATCAGTCCTCGTGCCGCAGGTTAAGGGCTCAGTCTTCCACAAGCCAGCCCTTATTTCAGATATCAGCCACAAATTCCAGAGGTCCTCAGGCCACTCATACATCTGACCAACTTAACTAAAAATTTGGGGTTTTCATAACCCCTTCAGGTTTAGTAATTCACTAGAACAACTGAAGAAAATGATACACTTATGGTTAATTTTATTACAAAGGATACATCTCAGGAACAGTCAATTGAAGACATATGTAGGAAAAAGTTTGGGAGGGAATGCAGAACTTCTGTGCCCTCTCCTCAAAGAATTCAGATGAGTTGCCCTTCTGGTACATCAATATTCACAACCAGGAAGTTCCACTGAGCTCTGGTGTCCGGAGTTTTTATTAGAAGTTCATTATGTAGGCATGATTGATTGAGTAAGTTATTGGCCACATGGTTGAACTCAATCTCCAGCCCCCCTCACCTCCCTGGAGGTCAGGCTGGCTCAAAGTCCCAATCGTCTAATCCTCTAATCACATGGTGACATCTTTCTGGTAACCAGTCCCCATCTTGAGGCTGACTAGAAGCCCACAATGAGTCAACCCCCTAGCATAACAAAGACACTTCTTTCACTCAGGGAGTTCCAAGGGTTTTTAAAGCTCTGTGCCAGTTACTGGGACAAAGACCAAATATATTATTTATTATACAGTAGTATATCTCTATATTGTATTAAATGCTATAAGAGTTCAGGCATCCACTTCCCATAGGGAATTACTGGCTGATATAAAATGAGCAGGCTTGAGGTAATAGAAATTCCAAGAGTGGAAAAGGACAGAGAAAACAATTCAGATGATAGTTTAAAATTTTAATGTAACAAACTGGTAAATAAAATATGTGTAGTATTTTTGTTTGCTGAAAAAAGAGTATGTGTGGAAGATAAGGTGCTAAAGGAACTTGGAGCTCAACAGTGAAGGATTGTGAATACCAGCCTAATGACTTTTGACAATTTATCCTGTTGCTAAGAGGTTTCAGCAAGGAAGAGAGTTAGTGACATAAGTAGTATTTTTAGGAAGACCAGATTGACAGCAGTATGTAGGTTGAATTAGAATGGGGAAATCAGAGAAGCTATTAAGAAGTGTCAAAGTATAATTTTAAAAGTATATAATTTTTTTAAAAGCATGGCTTTCATACAAATATAGAATGAACACATGTCAATGATTATTATTTAACTCATTAATGAGTTAGATGACAAGTTAGCTTAAAGAAGAGTAACAGGAACAGAGGATATATAATAGTCCATCTGGAAAGGCATACAGAAATACATTTTCTAGGTCTGAGAAAAAACTCTGGGGGTATTTTTTTCTATAGGAAAGAAATCATTTGCATCTCTCCCTGGAAAAAATTCACAACTTAATCTGCAACTTCACAAAGTCTGGGCCCTAATCAATAGTAAATATTAAGTCACATAAAAGTATGTTCCCTAGAAAATGAAATAATCCTTAGAGGGGCTTGTTAGCATTAAAAGGTCATGCAGTCATTTCTTCGTCTTGTTTCTGAGTTTGGATACTTTTCCTTATAATTATAAAAAAATTTTAAAGATTATTCTTGATTATATATATTCATAAAAGCTGGGCTCATGGTATTTTGACCTGATTCATTTATGAGTATTGGTTCCACAGATTAAGAAACATACATGTTCCTTCAATGTAGGCTTGTCATACTGGATGAAATGAGATGCGTTATCTAGCATGATACTCCAGTATAGCAGTGACAAAACAGTTGATTTGTTTAATTGTATCTTGATAAAAGTAGGACAGATACTTATTGAATATAATTGCAAATTACTATATTGGCATAAAAAATAAAAATTAAGAGACTCAAAAGAAGTATTTGTTCTTGAATGCTGAGAGGGCAGAGAGAACAAGATACAATTTAGGGAACTTTCATTTCAGTTTGTGAAAAGCATAGTGTACTACATTCAGAATTAGATATAGACTTTGAAGGAAAATAAAGGGCTTCCTTATACACACATCATAAAATAGAACATTAAGAATAATACAACAATATTCCTCATAAAATAAACTATTAGATTTTCCTCATCAGTTTATTCAGTTCTACATAGATCTTGTTCCACAGGATCTTGGGTTAGTGGGTTTCCACAAAGTCATCTTCTTTTGGTCTAAAATAATCTGGAAACCACAGTTTAGTCCCTTGGTACAATAAGACAGGGTATAAGCAATGCTGGCTCAGAAGCCTATAGCCATGAGTCTATTCATTGCAGTACTAATAATTAGAGTATCTGGTACAGTCTTGTTCATAAGGCCCTATGGCTGTCCTTTGTTGAAGACCCAATTTTTACTGGTAGCTTATGACAGAGCCCTTGGGCAAGCATGAGAGAAAAGCAGAAACCACATGTTGGAGATAACACTGAAAGGCTCTGATTAATTAGTAATAGTAGCAAATAATATCAGAATAGAGAATAAAATTCTTTATAGGGTAAAATACATAACAATTTCATTAAATACTCATCAATGTTTTCCTGAAGATAAGAACATAATAGGAACAGTGAGAGCACTGGGCAAAGCTCCTTCCATATAAAGTGCACACAGTATCTGAAACATACTTAGGTTGATGATATTTCACCTGTTCAAAATTAACCAAGGGAAATTTACACTTCCATTTTGATTTGACAGTTCTTACTATGTGCTTCTTAAAGTAGTCTTGAAATAATTACAAAATACAGAGCATACCAAACAAATTTCAATTTTGGCTTTCTCTTTTAATAGGGTAAAAGAATAAATTTTTGTGATTGTCAAGGGACTCTCTGGGAAACCCCTAAGACAGTGAAATGTAAAAGCCATCTTGAATTTCTTTTTTCTGAAATTTAGGGTCTGATCTAGGGAAAGACAAATAAAAAACCATCAGAGCAGATTTGGCCACTTGATAAAGATAGGATCATATGTGCCTTGGAACATAAATAGTTATAGCTTGGTTGTTTATTACTAAATGTGACAATAAAATAATTTAAAATAAATATAGCAGAAGGTAACATAATTGCAAAGAATCTAGCTCTTTCAGAGTGAGTGTTTTAGTCCATTTTCTGCTGCTATAACAGAATACCACAGACTGGGTAATTTATAAAGAAAAGATATTTATTTGGCTTGTGGCTCTTGAGGCTGAGAACTCCAAGCAAGACCCAGGGGCCACATCTGATGTGGACTTTCTTGCTGTGTCATTACATGTCTGAAAGTATCACATGGAAGGAAGCACACATGACATGAAAGACCAAGAGAGAAAAAGGAGTCTGAACTGCCACAATAACTAACCCACACCCATGATAATGGCATTAATCCATTTATGAAGGCAAAGCCCTCATGACCTAATTACCTCTTAGAGGTCCTACCTCTTAATATTGTCATGATGGCAATTGGATTTCAACATGGCTTTTGGTGGGGACATTTAAACCATAGCAGTGAGAAACTAAACTAATAATAATAGTAATGATAATAACTAAAGACAGCACAAAGCACAGAATGTGATTTTGGTGAGAGATAACAAATCTCTCCTAACTGAACATCTTACAAAGAAGGTAAAAAATAACTTTCTTTTCAGAAATAGAAAAATCCATCCTAAAATTCACATGGAACATGAAGGGACCCTGAATAACCAAAACAATTTTGAAAAAGAAGAAGAAATTTGAAGGTCTCATACTTCCTGATTTCAAAACTTATTACAAAGCTACAATAATCAAAATAGTGTGGTACAGGTTGAATATTCCTCATCTGAAATGCTTGGGACCAGACGTGTTTTGGACTTCAGATTTTTTTAAAGATTTTGGAATATTTACATTATACTTACTGGTTGAGCATCTCTAATCCAAAAATTCAAAATCTGAAATGCTCCAACAAGCATCATGCTGGTGCTCAATAAAAACCTTTAAATATATGGTCAAATGATTTTCAACAAAAATGCCAAGACCATTCAGTGGAGAAAAGACTGTCTTTTCAGCAAACAGTGTTGGGAAAACTGGAAATCCATTTGCAAAAAAATAAAGTTAGGGCCCAGAGTGGTGGATGGCGCCTATAATCCTAGCACTTTGGAGAGGCAGGAGAATTGCTTGAGCCCAGGAGTTTGAGGTTGCAGTGAACTATGACAATGGCACTGCACTCTAGCCCAAGCAACAGAGCAAGGCAGTTGTCCAAAAAAAAAAAAAAAAAAAAAAAGAATAAAGTTGGGCCCTTACCTTACACCATATACAAAAATTAACCCAAATGTATTTAATATCAAATATCTAAGAGCCAAAACTATAAAGCTCTTAGAAGAAAATGTACGGGGAAAACTTCATGATATTTGATTGGGCAATGGTTTTGGGGATATACACCCAAAGCACAGACAACAAAGAAAAAATAGATAAATTGGATTACATCAAAATGTAAAACTTCTGTTGATCAAAGGAAACAATCAACAGATTGTAAAAGTCACCAATGGAATTAGAGAAAATATTTGCAAATCATATACAGTTATGCATCACTTAATGACAGGGATGTGTTCTGATAAATGCATCTTTAGGCAATTTCATCATTGTTCAAACATCATAGAGTATACTTAAATAAACCTAGATGGGATGGCCTACACTTGTAGGTTATGTGGTATAGTCTATTGCTCCCAGGCTTACAGCATGTTACTGTACTGAATCTTATAGCATGTTACTGTACTGAATACTGTAAACAATTATAACACAATGGTAAATATTTGTGTATCTAAACATAGAAAAGGTATAGTAAAAATACAGTATTATAATTTTATGGGACCACGGTGGTATATGCAGTCTATCATTGACTGAAATGTCATTTTGCAGTGTGACTGTACCTGATAAGATGGTCAAAATCACTAATCATTAGGGGAATGCAAATATATAAAGAACTCCTACAACTCAACAACAATAACAATAAAACCCAATTTAAAAATGGGCAAAGAACTTGAAAAGACATTTCTCAAAAGAGGATATACAAATGGCCAACTAGTATACGAAAAGATGGTCAAAATCACTAATCATTAGGGGAATGCAAATGAAAACCACAGTGAGATATCACCTTACACCTATTAGGATGGCTGCTATAAAAAAGAAAAGTAAAATCAGAAAATAACAAGTGTTGGCAAGGATGTGAAGCAATTGGAATCCTTGTGTACTCTTGGTGGGAATGGAAAATGGTGCAGCTGCTATGGAAAACACTATATGGTGTTTCCCCAAAACATTAAAAATAGAATTACCACATGATCCAGCAATCCCACGTCTGGATATATATCTAAAAGAACTGAAAGCAGAGTCTCAAACCCATGTTCATAGCAGCATTATTCACAATAGACAAAATGCAGAAGCAACGCAAATGTCCATTGATAGATGAATTGATAAATAAAATGTGGCATACACATACAGTAGATTATTATTTAGCCTTAAAAAGGAAGGAAATTTGATGGCTATTATCTGAATATTTTTGTCCCTCCCAAAATGAATATGTTGAAATCCTAATCCCGAGGTAGGGCCTTTTGGGAGATGATTAGGTCATGAAGGCAACGCCCTTGTAAATGGAATTAGTGCCTTTATAAAAGAGGCACAAGGGAGTTTGTTCATCCGTTCCGCATGTGAAGACACAGCAAGAAGGTGCCAGCTATGAGAAAGTGGGCCCTCACTGGACACTGAATCTGCTGATATCTTGATCTTGGACCTCCCAGTCCACAGAACTATGAGAAATAAATTTCCATTGTTTATAAGCTACTTGGTTTATCGTATTTTATTAGAGCAGCTCTAACAGACTAAGACACCAACACGTGCTACAACATGGATGAATCTTGAGAACATTAAGTGAAATTATCCAGTCGCAAAAAGACAAATACCATATGATTTCACTTACATGAGGTATGTAGAGTAGTCAAATGCAGAAACAGAAAGGAAAATAGTGGTTGCCAGGGGCTGGAGGAGGGTTTGAGGAGTTTCTTAATGGGTATAGAGTTTCAATTTTGTGCACTGCTGTTCTGTACCTTAAAAAAAAAGTTTCAATTTTGCATGATGAAAAAGTTCTAGAGATTGATGTGTAGTTTCTCACAGTTAATTTTTTCATTTTAAAAGAACATTTTACTACCTCTTAATCTTCTATGACTAAGCTTTGTCTTTTTGACAGAAAGAAAAATTTCTTCTTATCAATTTCATATTTCATAGAAAAGGATTAACAAGCTCCTTTTAAAAACTTTGTTATTGATAAGTCCATCAAAACTGAGCAAACTTTGCAGAACTTTTGAAAAACACATTCATTGGTGTTTTTCAGATTCATTCCTTCTTTCCAGACATTACAGGTTTTAGAAGCCACAGCAAATAAAGTTCACATTCTGCATATCATTTGCAATTTTCTATAACTATTTACGTTTCATCCATATATCTCCTTTCACATTCTGGATCAACCAGGGATATTACTTTAGGACAAAACTATTCTCAATGTCTCTTGATAAAGAAAAACACATCCCAGTACTTTGCATACCCAGTTATACTCCTCTGCCACTATTGCTCCTAGAATAGTGTGACATTTATTATTGTCTTCCAACTCCAAAACTACCTTTCTATATTTTGCTCTGTGATGTTAGAGCTGGCATTCTTCAAACATTTCTGCTTTGCCAGATGGCTCCATTTTAGGCTTTGTCGATGGGGGGTGTTAGAGGGAGACTGCAAGACAAAAGGAAGAAGAAAGGACCTGCCCCTTCGTGTCTGCTTCTGTCTGCTTGTGGTTCCTGCAAACATCACCCCAGTAATGCCTCTTCACCCTTGCAGCAGCAGTTCCTTCCTGTAGCAGCAGCTCAATCTAATCTGCAGTTTTTCTACAAGGGGCAGAATGAATTTCAACCTTCCTCCAGTACCCTCAGAGACACCAGCAACAACTGACTGGTACCCCCTCAGCATCTCTTCCTCAAAAGTCTGGATTTTAGCTCCGCAGAACCTCTCCTCTAAATTTCTAAGTTTTACTAATTCCATCCTATTCCCTTTGTTGCTTTAGTACCAGGTGTTAGCTGCTTATTGCAACTGATACTTCCATGTTGTCTCAGAGTTCTCTTTTTAACTTTTCAGTGGCTAGTTAAGAAATTTATACTCAGTTAATAATTTTTTATATTAGATCTACTTGTTAAAGTAACTGGTAGTTTTCTATCTCCTCATTGAACCCTGACTGATACATATAAAGGAAGCCCTTGCTTTGTTTGGTAGCGCAGGACCATAAATATGACTGTGCAAGCCAAAACCAAGCAAAATGATCTTAATAATCAATCAATGGATTGCAATATAAAACAGTTCTGTAGACCTGCTTCACAACAATGTGAATATACTTAACATTACTGAACTATGCTTTAAAAAATGGTTATAATGGTAAATTTTATGTGTTTTTTAGCACAATAAAAAAATGGGAAAAATTACTATTTTTTGACCTTCAAAAAATTTTATTAAGACAATAAAAATTTCCTTATTGTCAGTCATAAATGTACATAGGGAAATAAAAAGATAAAACGAATATATTTTTAGTATGCTCTACTTTAAAACGTTAGAAATGTTGAAAATTTATAGTGTTTTATTTCTTGGTTAAAAAAAACTTATCGAGAGCAGTTTGAATAGTGCTTGTCTTCTTTTTTAAAATTTTTAAAATTTTCTTTTTCTTTTTTTTTAGCTTCCCCCACCCCCGCCTGACTCTTGTCTTCTTTTGTTGTATAACTTACAACATGGAGGAGTATATTTTCTGTGCCTTCGTGAATTGTCATGCACCTGTCTAAGTTTGGTAAGCTTCCAACATTTTATCTTTTGTGCTCTCAATGTTATGAAATATCTCTGAGATTTCATTTTAATATGAAGATTTTTGGTGGCATCACTTCCTCTGAAGCATCTTTATTCTTTTTTCCACAACCACTGACTTAACTTATGTTGATAAGTTCACATTTGCTAAGTTTCTCTGGCAGCATATCTAGAATCTCTCGAATGGTGGCAATGTCAACATTCCTGTAGTCTGCTATTTCTTCTATAATTCCATTATGTTTGATTTGCATTTCACTTCCAGCATCACCAATTTTAGTTTCTTTGCTGCACTTTCATTTTTGTCAGCCAATTCCCTTTTTTGATTATCTATTTTTATAAAACACTAAAAGGAGGCAACCAGGAGAGAAGGAGGCAACACAACTACATGCTTTGCTGTCTGTGTGTGAACTGAACAGAGGCATAGTGACCAAGCACTGACAGATTTTGAAAGAAATGACATGATGGATCATTGAACATGATGTTCATCTGTTATTTACACAGTGATGTTTGGACTGAAGAGCTAGCAGCAAAATTTTTACTTTATGCAATTATTCATAGTTAATATACCACAACTGAAATTTGAGCCATGTTGTTGGAGGCTGGTATTCTTTAACTAAATTTGGTGTTATGGGTTGGATTGTGACCCTGAAAAATAATTTGAGTCCCAACCCTCAGTACCTCTGAATGTGATCTTATTTGGAAATAGGGTCTTTGCAGGTGTAATTAGTTAAGATGAGGTCATGCTTAAGTAGGGAGCCCTTAGGCAAATATGACTAATGCCCTTATAAGAAGACAATGTGAAGATAAGAGAAAAGAATACCATGTGAAGATGGGAGTCAGAGATTGGAGGTATGCAGCTATACGCCAAAGAACCCCTGGGGCTACAAGAAGTGGAAGAGGCAAGGAAAGAGGGCCTTGCCAAAACCTTGATTTCAGATTTTTAGTCTCTACCCACGTGAGAGAATAAATTCTTATTGTTTTCAGTCACCCACTTTGTGGTACTTTGTTACAGCAACTGTAGGAAACTAATGCACATGGTAGCTAGAATCCCTGCATATCAGAACTGCACAAAGCAAGGACTGTCTGTAGTCTCAATTACCCGTATTATTATTACTAGCATATTACATGTGCATTTTAATCAAATTAACTAACTACTATTTCACAAAGAGAACCAGGATGTAGGGTATCGCTCCCTGCCATATGTAAGCATTTTAGCAGATCAGTGAAGTATATGTAAGATGACCCTCATAGCCACACACACATCATTTTAATACTTTCTGAGGATGGCAAAAATGAACACTTTCAGCTGCTTAATAACACATTAAAATAAGAAGCAAAAGTATATATAAAACCTATATTTTATGACCAATGTTTCAGTATTCTATCATATTTAGAAATTATCCAGGTAATATCCACATTCAAAGAGGAACCATTAATTAATAATTGCTCAGTGTCTTAAAGTTCTTAGGGATTAATCTTAAAACCAAGTATCTTGGAGACTATGTTTAAGCTGACATATTATGGAACATAATTGCTATCGATATGAAAAAGTTGTCAGAATTATAATTCAAATTAGTTGAATACATAATTTTACATGTTTTCTGATCATAAATGCTTGTATTATTCTCCCCACTAATTAAGACAAGGAGAAGACATATAGTTCTCTTTAAACCAAAATTATCAAATCAGTCCCATTTGTCCAAGGATTCACCATGTTTCCTTAAACTTGAGTTCTTATATAAAATGCTTGTGAGCTAGCAGTTTTTATGAGTTTTTCCTTCTTAAAAGGCCAGCACATTTAGAATATTAGAAATTCAGGGTTTTGGTTTTTTTTTAAATTCTTGTGTTTCCTTATAGTTTGTAAGTTTTTTTAGTATCTATGAACGAAGCAAACTGGAGCTCCTTTAGCATTAGAGAATTTATAATCTAATTCATTATATACCTTTGGTGTATGTTATTTCATATTCATGCAATGGGACATATGAGCTATTTTAAATTATACATACCAAGAGCTTGCAGATTCAGTTCCATACCCTTAGCAGTGGTTAAAAAAAGTAAACTCAGAAAACAAAAAATCACCGGTCTAGATATTCAATTTTTCAATGGGTACAAAATATTTGTTTAATTAATTTGAGTTCACAAATAATTAGATAAGCAAACAAAAACAAGGTTAACAAACCAAATTCTCTGCCATATTCCAATCAACAGAGAATAGATTCCTGTCAAGTCAACAAAAATCAACAAATAGATCATAAAACCAGATTTCCAATAATTTCTGCCACCAATGTGAAATAAATTATCAGCCAATTGCAAACCAGGGGGCAAAATTTAACCAAGAACCAGAAATATAACAAGACACAGAGTCAGAAAGTAAGAGGAAGATGCAGGGACAGTCAGTAAAGGTAAAGTTATACTGCTGCTCGGAATTCACTCTGAGGATCAGAAAAGAGAAATATCTGAAATAAACTAGAAGGTACACTTCTTAGGCAATGCAGTTTAATTAGTTCCAGTAGGTAAGTGCACTTGGGCATCTTGGTGGTACAACTTTCATAACTGTCAAAGGATAATTTTATTTCCAAAAAGTTAAAAATGACTCAAACAAATATAGAATGACACTGTCAACAATTTATTTATTTTCATCAACGAGGAAAATAGGATTGTAAAGCTGATTTAAAGAAGAATTAGAGAAATTAAGGATTATAGAATAAACCATCAGAAAACACAGTAAAATAAATTTAAGTTTGAGACAAAAGTGGGTAATATCCTACTGGTCAATAATACTATAACCTTTGATGTCATCTGTTCTACTGAACATTAATTATCTGCAACTCTCCCAGGAAAAAAAAAAGTACCTTCACAGTGCTAAACCACAGCAATTAAATAATCCTAGAATTAGAAAGATCCTGTTAACAGGCTGAAGTATAACATTGAGAAGACATGGAACCTTCCTTTTGCCTTAGTTCCAAGTTTTGGATAATTTTTCTTTTTCTTTTTTTTTTTTGAGACAGAGTCTTGCTGTGTCGCCCAGGCTAGAGTGCCATGGTGTCAGCCTAGCTCACAGTAACCTCAGACTCCTGAGTTGCAGAGAGCCTTCTGCCTCAGCCTCCTAAATAGGTGTGACTACAAGCACATGCCACCAGGCCCCGCTAATTTTTTCTATTTTTAGTAGAGATGGGGTTGGGGGGACATGGGGGGTGGGGAAGGGCGTGGTGTGTCTTACTCTTGCTCAGGCTGGGCTCAAGCAGTCATCATCCCTCCTCGGCCTCCCAGAGTGCTAGGATCACAGGCCTGAGCCACCGCGCCCGGCCGGATAATTTTTCTTAACAGGAGTGAGAACCTGGGTAATGTGTGAAAAAAAAATAGCTCAAATTTATTTCTTCTCTAGACTTTCATTTATTTCTTAGTTACCTCTGTTACATTTTTGCAGGTTGCTAAGATCCCAAGCTAGGTGGAGCTTGTGGATCATGTAAAATGGCTTTCACTAGGAATTTTTTCTTAATTTCTTAGCAAAGGCAAGAATTCTAACACATTTGATTTCCTTTTAAGCAGATAAATGCCAATGTTTACTTCAATGAGAAAACTTTTAGCTCAGTTTCTAAAAATGGGAATGGAATTTGAAGCAGATCAGGTTCTAATACAACCCTCACATTCTACCCCTCCCCACAAATACGGATGAATAATTTTTTACATTTATTTATGCCTGTATCATATACAAAACTTATTTTTGGCTGTTCTGCTCAATTACAACTTAGTTAATGTTGTGAGGTATTCACCCTCTGGTCTACCCCAAGACCCCATGTCTTTCCACATAGAACAGTGGTTAAGAGGGCAGCAGTGGTTCCACTGACTCAGTTTGAATCTTGGCTCAACTCCTTCTAGCTCTGTGATCTTGGATAAGTACATTAACTCTTTTTGCCTCACTTTACCTGGTTTTATGTTGAAAGATGTCTTAGTCTGGGCTGCTGTAACAATGTACTATAGACTGGATACAAACAACAGAAATTTCCTTCTCACAGTTCCGAGGGATAGAAGTCTGAGACCAGAGTGCCAGCATGGTTGGGTTCTGGTACAGACCCTCTTCTGCGTTGCAGACAGCTGACGTCTTCTTGTATCCTCGCATGGTGGAAAAAGAGCAAGCTAGCTTTCTAGCCTTTTCTTATAAGGGCACTAATCCCATTCATGAGGGCTCTACAATCATTATCTAATTAACTTCCAAAGGTCTCACCTCCAATATCTAATCACATATGAATTTAGGGGTGGAGGACAAACATTCAGCCCATGACAAAAAGAAATACAAAGTCTTCCCCAGGAAGGAATATTATACTGGTTCTTTCACTGCCACACCAAATTCATCCATCAGGGGTCAATTATTCACCCATCTCTCTGGCCATTAGGAGTAAATTGATAAGAGACGCCAGCCAGGCAATGGTTTTTATTGTACATAAGACTTACTTAATGAACTTGTTAAAAATGAAGATTCCTGGGGCTTGTACTCATATACTCTGATTCTACTGAACTGAGATTAGCTTATGAGTCTGCATTTTCACCCAGACCTCCTAGGGAATTCTTATACACATGGTCCTTAGAACATATTTTGAGAATAGAAAATTAAAGCTAGTTTTTTATGCCAACTGATACAGAGGCAGAAACCAACATGTTATTATTGTTAATTATAGTATTGGGAGGATTTGGGATTCACCTGGCCCAAGGGGCAGCTATTAAGCAAACGTAACAGATGTAGTGATCTAGGCACAGGAGTTGCAGAGGTTAAAAGAAAAGCAACAGATAACCAGGCACAGTAGTCTGAATTCTGCCAAAAGATGCCTCACTCCCAATATCAATGGTTTTAGCTTCAGGACAATGGGATTTGCAAGAAAAAAATTGACAATCAGCTTACTAAAATGTCATTTAATGTATTTGCAGGTTCTGCGGATTAGGAAATAAATATATGGGAGGGGGCGTTTTTTTTCCTACTACACCACTTAATATCACTCTTGGATAAAGTAGTTGTTCATGGCTGTTAAGGAGGTTGTGAATACATTTATTGTTTCACATGATACTAGACCATCTTTGGAATTGTAAGAGATATTTTGTGCATTACGCCCAAGAAGGAAAATATATCAGATATAAAAGTCATACTATCTGCCACACCTCTGTCCTCTTTTGTCCCAAGCCCTGCTCAGAGCAATTGCTTTGAATTGCATTGCAGTATACCTGATAAGATCAGGGTAGGTACATGACTCACAGGAAGCTAGCTTACAACCTATGAGATTACTTGCATTTAATGTATTTGCAGGTTCTGCGGATAAGGAAATAAATATATGGGAGGGGGCATTTTTTTTCCTACTACACCATTTTTTTTCCTACTACACCACAGCTAGACAAACACACTAGCTTCCTCTGAAGTTTGGACTGTGAGAGTGAAACATGGAGAAGATTGGCCAATCAGTAGAGAGATTTAGATTCAGTAGGTCTAAGAGGACCAAGTGTTCATTCTCTGTCTCTCTTTGTCTTTGCAATTTTCCAGAATTTTTTTGCAGTCCATAATTGGAGAACCTCTGTGGTATTGAAAGGATTATGGCATCCTGAGTCAAGTATTTAAATCTCGTGCCTACCACCTACTAGCTCTGAGATTCTCAAGCTCTCTCATCTTTAATTTCCTCAACCATGAAGATTATGTCTACCATAAAAATCATAAAAATTACATGACAATATATTTAAAATACCTAGCAGAGTACCAGGCACTCTGGAAAGCCTCCGTAAATGGAATATAGTAAGGGTTTTACTGCCATTTCTAAACAACAGATAGAGTGAATAAAACTACAAAAATGGTCAAGTCATAAAGCTTTAGAAATTTTACAAAGTTCTTTCAGTCTTTTGTATATCTGTCTCAGTTCATTTCTGCTGCTGTAATAAAACACCTGACGCTGGGTAATTTATAAAGAATAGATATTTATTTTTCACAGTTCTGGAGGCTGGGAAGTCCAAGATCAAGGTGATTGCAGGTTCAGTTGTCTGGTAAGTTTGCATTCTCTGGAGGCGTGAAATGCTGTGTTCTCATATGGCAGAAGAGCTGAAGAACAAGCTAACTGAACACTCTCATGTTCTATGCTAAGGGCACAAGTTACACAGAATCCCATTGTCTTAGTTTGTGCTGCTATAACAAAGTACCTGAGACTGGCAATTTATAAAGAACAGAAATTTATTTCTCACAATTCTGGAGGCTGGGCAGTCTAAGATCAAGGCACCAGCAGGTTCAGTTGTCTCCTTAGGGCTGCATTCTGCAGAGGGGAGGGTCACTGTGTCCTCACATGGTGGAAGGCTGAAGGAAGGGCAAGAGAACCAAAAGCTGTATAAAACCTCTTTTACAAAGGCCTTAATCCCATTAATGAGTAAGGAGCCCTCATGACCTTATTACCTCTTAGAGGTCCCACCTCTTAATACTGTCACCTTGGCAACACCTGAATTTTGAAGGAGGCACATTCAAACCATAGCAACATCCTTTTATGAAATGATATCAGGATATCTATTAGATTTCTGTTCTCCAGATTCAGTGTAGTTCAACAAGTAAACCTTGTTAAAATTTCTCTTCCTGTCAGGTGTGATTATACCATATTAACAAGGGATAACTAACTTTTGTTCAGGAACCTTCTTATTTCTGATTAGAAATTTGCATTTCTGCCCATCAGTAGATTGCAGGCCCTATGTTACTGTCCTGGTCCCATTGGGGCATTTCTTGGTTATATATAGTAGTTATACTGACATTAACAAGACCATTTTCATGGAGTGGGAAAGGGTATTTTTTTGAGTCCAGCATCATAGAACTCTTCAAAGATAGGCAGAATGGAGCAGGAAGCTCTGAATTAGTCCTTACTGCCTCACTAATACTATAAATTTGGATTACTGCTATTACTAGATACATGCATTCTTGAAAAACTTCTCATTTTGGAAAAATTGTGCACTGAAAATACTCAAGGCTTATGCTACATTTTAACAAAAGCAGTAGCAAAAATGATAATAATAATAGCACAGTTTTAAAGATTGGTTAAATTCCTAACAAATAAAAGCAAGCAAAAAAAATAGTGAAAAAACAGTAACAACAAGAAGAAAAACATGAGAAGGTACCATGAAGGAAGAAGCCAAAAAGAAGAGTCTTAAAAGTTTAAATTATGGATACAAGGGCAGAACTACATTGTTATCAGAATTCCTAAGTGAAGAAGCTGTTGCAGACTTTGCACAAAATGCAGCAATGCCAGAGACTTTGGCTCATTTTATTGTGTTTGTTTGTGTATTTGCACAAAGCTGGGGAAAACTTCCCATTAAGCACTTTTAAGGCAGAGTCTGCGGCCAGATGGAGCTAAACAGATCTTGTAACGTATGGACATCTTGCGCTTTACATTTCCGTTGTGGCTGGATGCATTCCACTAAGTTAGTGTACTATGTATTAGCTCTTACCTGGTGGCCCAAAGTTAGGGTTGGATCAACTTCTGCTCATTAAAATTGAGAGCCTACCCAGAACAAGTGCCTCCCTCAACTCCATATACAAATACTATTTGAAGTGAAATATAAATAGAAAATAACTTAGATAAAAGTTATACCAACATTTACTGAAAAATCACTTTTAAAACTGTCCCTTGCATTAGTCCCACAGAACTTCATTCCATTCCCTTGAAGCCAAAAATATTAACCCTAGTTTCTCTTTTATGAACCTCTATAGATATCCCTTCACCTTTTTGTTCTCAAAACCATTTTTCTTAAGTAATTTAGCACAGCACTTCTCTCTAAGTGTATCTAAAGATAGACTTATCTTTTTACACACAGTGACATATATTTGATACATATACAGTTTAAGAAATAAAATGAATACCCATAATACACAAAACTTTCTTTATATTTGATACAGCTGAACTGTGATAAAATATCACACATAATCTTTATTTTAAGATGAAAGCCTGGATGTAGTCCTAATATTAATGTTTTCATGCCAGCTAACAACTTTTCTTTATCTAATTTTACTTTCCTTCTCTCTAGATAACTGATATAAGGGATAGTGATTGAAGGGCTCTTTTGCCAATACACCCATTCTTCAATTAACTATTTGGTTAGGTACTAGAAAAATAAAAATTAATTAAATATGCTTGAAAAATATTTTTTCTTGTAAGAAAAAGTTCAAAATGTTTAGTTAAAAAAATGTTTGTATCCTTTTTTAAAATCATATCAAGACACTAAAAAGCTTTATGAAAATAAGTAAATAAATAAAATTTTTCATTTACCAAAACAGTAAGTACTCATAATGTTGTCCTCCACAAAATTAGGCTACAACCACTGTCCATATTATTTTCCCTTTCTTCCATTATTGAAATATTTGAAGAAAATATTTTTGCCAGACTTCTAAGGGGGTATAGTGTGGCTTGTATCAGGGATTGCTTCTCTTTTTTTTTCAATTGGTATGTAATCTTTCTTTTGACCCCATTTGAAATAGTGCTGTCCACTTCTTAACCAAGTCTATCTTCACCCTACCCCCACCTTTCCACCCAAACTGCTATTGCTTACATTAGCAGTTCCCAGGGTGTGCTTAGGGGGCCAGTCGACTGCCCATGAGTTCAAAACTATTTCCTAATAAAACTAAGATTTTATTTGCTTCTTTCGTTCTTATTCCCTCACAAATAGAAAAGTTTTCCAGAGGCTACATGATGTGTAATGTCACAACAGATTGAATGTAGAAGCAGATATGAGAATCCAGCTGTTGTTTGTTAAGCTGTTGTTTGTTATGTTCAAGAGATTTGCAGAAATGTAAAACAATGCCATTTCTCTCATTAAATTTTTTTTGCTTTGGAAAATACAGTTATTTATCCCACTTGGTCATGAGATATCCATTGTGCATATTGCTAGATTTCATTTGGTAACTTTTGTTAAGGAGTTTTTCTTTTCATCTATATTCCATAGTTTGCAAAATTTTTTTGAAAATGTTTTTAGCAGTTTTTGGTATTGAGGTTATTCTGGCCTCATAAAATGAATTAAGACATGTTCCTTCCTCCTTAGTTTTCTGAAAGAATTTGTGTAATATCAGTGTTATTTCCTCCACAAATGTGTAATAGAATTCATTAGTGATACCATCTCAGTTTGGAGTTTTCTTTGTGACCTATTCAGATTTTCCATTTATAAATTTTTTTTTTTTTGGAGACAGAGTCTTGCTCTGTCACCCCGGGGAGAGTGCAGTGGCATCATCACAGCTCACTGCAACCTCAAACTCCTGGGCTCAAGCGATCCTCCTGCCTTGTCCTTCCAGAGTGCTAGGATTACAGGTGTGAGCCACCACGCCCGGCCTGGCTAAATTCTTAAACTGTGCAATTCTTAAACTGCTCAGGTTGAAAAGCTAAAAAACAAAGTAGAACACTTCCAAAAATCAGAGTGGAGTATTTTTTCAGTCTCATGGTGCTGAAGAGGTAAGGATTAGAATTTATGACTTTCCAGGAAAAGGGCCAAGTTAACATACTAGGCATTTAATTGGAAGCTCTGGAGAAATACATCTTAGATGCAGGGGAACAACCAAGGGTAGACAGAGAACCTTACCAAAGTGACATCCCATTGATTAAATGAGCACTCATTATTAAGGAAGGGTAAATCTTCTCTGAAGGAAACAACATCAACTGGGGATTTTACAACTTTTATACATGATTCTTGGCATCCAATCAAAAATTACTAGGTATACTGTGTGCCTGTAGTCCTAGCTACTTGGGAGGGTGAGATGGACGATCACTTGAGCCCAGGAGTTCAAGGTTACAGTGAGCTATGATGACACCAGTGCATTACAGCCCAAGTGACAGAGTAAGACCCTGACTCTAAAAAAAAAAAAAAAATTACTAGGTGTACTAAAAGATAAGACCATAAAGATAGACAAGTGGAGACAAAATAGCAGACAAAAATACAGCCACAGGCCAGGTGCAGTATTTCACGCTTATAATCCTAGCACTCTGGGAGGCCGAGGTGGGTGGATTGCCTGAGTTCAGGAGTTCAAGACCAGCCTGAGCAAGAGTGAGACCCCATCTCTACCAAAAATAGAGAAAATTAGCTGGGCATGGTGGCAGGCACCTGTAGTCCTAGCTACTTGGGAGGCTGAGGCAGGAGGATCACTTGAGCCCAGGAGTTTGAGGTTGCAGTAAGCTATGATGAAGCCACTGTACACTACCCAGGGTGATGGAGTGAGACTCCCTCAAAAAAAAAAAATATATATATCCACAGCTGATTCAGACATTAAAGATACAGACAAAGACTTTAAAATAATTAATGTGTTCAAGAAAATCAAGGTAGAAATGAAAAAAATAGATGAAAGAATGAAGAATTTCATCACAAAACTGGAATCTATGTAAAAGAATCAAATGGAAATTTTAATTCTAAACTGTAAAATATAACAGTTCAATGGAAGGGTCTAACATCTAACAACAGATTAGATACAGAAGAGATCATTAGTGAACTGAAAATAGAAAATTCTTTCTAAAACACAGAAAGAAAAAAGAATAGAAAATTCAGAAGAGAGCATAAAAGAAATATGGGCACAAATGAAAAGGTCTAACATACATCTAAATTTTACCTCTACCCTGAAATAGCTGTATGGCCTTGGACAAGATGTAAAATGGAGATAGTAATAATTTCTCCCTCCTAGTGTAGTTGTGAAGATTAAATGAGACAATTCTCTTAAAGTGTTTAGCAAAAGGTAAAAGCTAAATAAATGTTAGCAAATAAAATTCAATCAACTTCTCTTTTTCTTCTTCCTACTAGCTCATAAATGTTGGTATTTTCCAAGGTTTACTCTAAGACTTCTTTTATTATGCCCTATATCTCAGGGGATAATCTTAGTTTCAAATATGATCTATGCTAAAAACTGATAAATTTGTATCTCCAATTGAGATCTTTTTCATTTACTATATCTTTCATGAAGGAAAGAAATTGAAACCAGAGATAAATTTAGTGTTACAAGATATCCTCATTGTAGTTAATGTTATACAATTTAGACTTTTTCAAAACCATGTAATTAGGTGGGGAGTGGCAGTGAAAATTTTTGTAACATCCGGAGGATTTCTTGTTATTTATAGCAAATATTTAAAGGAGCTATTTATTTTTGTGATAAATTACACATTTTTCTTTTACAAAAAGTTGAAAGCCTGTCTCTGGAAAAAAATTTAAAAATGTCTCTTAGCAGCATGCTTCTTGGTTATCTTTTTGAAAAAAAAATTTAATCTGTCCTTTAAAGTTGGGTAAGCTTTTAAAAATATGTAAGAATGTAGCAGTATTTTGAAAGAAATGTGCTGTGGAAAGATGTGTCAAAAATGAATGTATGGCCATTATTCCAGTTTGGGATGATTTTGTTACTAAAAACAATGGCTGTAATCTTTAAAGTGCTCATATCTGTACATAAAAAATAACTTGAAAATATAATTATTTAGGCTATTAAAAATTCTTACAAAAAAGGAATTTCAATGGGTCTTAAATACATTTGTTAAGCACAAGAACAGAGATATAGACCAATGGAACAGGACTGAGAACCCAGATATAAAACCATCCTCATATAGCCATCTGATCTTTGACAAAGTATACAAAAACATACACTGGGGAAAAGAATCCTTGTTCAATAAATGGTGCTGGGAAAATTGGATAGCCACATGTAGGAGACAGAAACAGGATCTGCACCTCTCACCTCTCACAAAAATCAACTCACAGTGGATAACAGACTTAAACCTAAGGCATGAAACCATAAGAATTCTAGAAGAAAACATTGGAAAAACTCTTATAGACATCAGTCTAGGCAAAGAATTTATGAAGAAGACCCCAAAAGCAATCACAGCATCAACAAAAATAAATAAATGGGACCTGATCAAATTAAAAAGCTTCTGCACAGCCAAAGAAACTATCACTAGAGTGAATATACAACCTGCAGAATGGGAGAAAATATTTGCATGCTATACATCTGATAAAGGGCTGATAACTAGAATCTGTATAGAACTCAGGAAAATCAGTAAGAAAAAATCAAACAACCCCATGAAAAAGTGGGTAAAGGACATGAACAGAAACTTTTCAAAAGAAGATAAACTAGTGGCCAAGAAACATATGAAAAAATGCTCAACATGTCTAATCATCAGGGAAGTGCAAATCAAAACCACAATGAGATATCCTTTAACTCCAGTGAGAATGGCTTTTATCAAAAAGCCCCAAGACAAGAAATGTTGGCATGGATGTGGAGAGATAGGAACACTCATACACTGCTGGTGGGACTGCAAACTAGTACAACCTCTATGGAAAGCAATATGGAGATACCTCAAAGAACTAAAAGTAGACCTACCATTTGATCTAGCAATTCCACTACTGGGCATCTACCCAAAGGAAAAAAAGCATTCTATAATAAAGACACCTGCATTCAAATGTTTATAGCAGCACAATTTATAATTGCAAAGATGTGGAAACAACCCAAGTGCCCATCAATACATGAGTGGATTAATAAAATGTGGTATATGAAGTAGTACTTCATGGAGTACTACTCAGCCACCAAAAAGCAATGGTGAACTAACACCTCTTGTATTATCCTGGAGCCCGTTCTTCTAAGTGAAGTATCACAAGAATGGAAAAATAAGCACCACATATACTCACCATCAAATTGGTACTAATTGATCAACACTTATGTGCACATATGGAAGTAACATGCATCAGGTGTAGGGCAGGCGGGAGGGGGAGGAGGGGATGGGTGTATTCATACCTATTGGGTGCGATGTGCACTGTTTAGGGGAGGGGCACGCTTGTAGCTCTGACTCGGGTGGTGCAAAGGCAATATATGTAACCTAAACATTTGTGCCCCCTAATATTCTGAAAACAAATAAATAAATAAAAATAAAAGTTAATAATCATAATATATATATATAAAAGTGTAAAAATTTCTAATTAGTTTGCATTAACACCTGATTGATACCTGGGAGAGACAGAAATACGTTAGCCAGATGATGCAAAAAATCAGCATTGTCACTTACTAAATACAGACAATAGTGTGCTGCTTCTATTTGGATCAGAATATCTTTGTAATGTCTCCCCTTCAGCTATGATAGCTATTAAAATCACAAATCAAATAATCTAAACTTCAAATTGCAATATCATAATGTGTTAAAACCCAGCCATACAATCACATTATTTTCACTAAATATACATGTGTGTACACATATATATAATTTTAAATGCTTTTGAACTAATAAATATAATTTTAGAAACTATTTAAAAATATTATGTCATGTTTATCTTGATGTTTAAGAATATACTTTTTCCTGAAATGTAACTAATAGATTGTTAATAAACTGCCCAAGTTCAGCCTCTAGAACTTCTTTATAGCTTTGTTTTGCCAGAAAGATTTAGGCATTCAGTAGCAAGTCCCTTATTTAGTTTCTCTTCCTTCTTAGAATATTTTTTTTTCTTTATATGTACACATGTAATTGTAGGAAAAGGCCATGGGCTTTAAAAATGATAGTCTCTTTGGTTGCAAAGAACAGAGAGGCATCCTAGTTTCTTCAAGAAAAAGTGATTTCTTTTGAGGATACCCGTGGCTGGAAGCAGCTGGAAATCCAATAGGAACTGATGTTGCTCTAATGACCAGGTATTCCTGTTGATTGTCACAAGCCATGTGGTCTTCTTTCATTGTGTCTCTGCTTATCCACATGCATTTACTCTATTCTTTTCTCACCAAATAATTGGTATATTTTTTCATTTTAGTCTGTATATCTTTTATCTACCTCATACTGCTCTTTCATAACTTGCACATGGCCCCTAGTAACCTTACTGGAATCCTTCTGACTCTACCACCCACTATCGAATAATTTCACTCTTTATGTATTTGTTAGTTTAAAACCAGAGCAATAAACATGCTTGCCTTGGCTTGCCTTACCTATTTGTGCTAGGTCTTATCTAGCACAAAATCATTGGTCATCCAAATGGATTAAATTCCCACCTATGGTTTAATAACCATATGTGTGAGTAGAAGGCTGGAATGTGGACATGGTCTCTGTAATTTTTTCAGTAGAAGTATGAATGGGACAGTATATTAATCTTTTGTGTATAAGTATTTATACACAGGTATTTAATTCAAACTTGTTTAACCAAAAAAAAAAAAGAAAGAAAATTCATTGGTTCATTTATTTAAGCATTCATCAAATATTGACTATCCATTATATTTCAAGCACTCTTCTCACATATTGAAAAATCCAAGGATGGATAAGACTTCATTTAGATCCAGTTGCTCAAATAATATTAGGTATCCATCATTTTCCATTTTTCAGCTTTTCCTGCTGTTGGTTTTATTTCCAGACAAGTAAAGATGGCCAGAAGCAACATTAATCATACATTCTGAAAGTTTATTAATGCCAGAGGAGAGAAAACTGTTTCTCTAGCAGATTTAGGAAAAATTTCAGGGTTGAGATTAATTATATTTTCATTGCTGAACCAATCAATATAACTGTGGTTAGATAGGCCTGGTTCACATGTTAAGGCCTAAAATCAGGCCAAGAATGAGGAGGAATAGTATCTCAAAAGGAAATGGAGATACTTAGGGTGGTTGGACTGCAGTCAACTTGTTTAATCGAGAATCAATTTTTTATACTTTCTCTTCTCTATATTTTTTTGTGCTAGTATTGGCCAAGAGAGGACCCCATGCAATATTTGGAAGGCAGAAGTAAAGCACTGGCCATTACTCTTTGAAGGTAATCCTACTTGGATGTGGTGACAACCAAAGTGGTGGTTGGCAAATTCCAGATTGTCCTCATTCTCCTTCACTTCACCTCCAGCTTGTCTTCCTATCTACAAAATCTGTTGACCAACAACGGCCTCAGCCCCACCAACAGACACTTGGTTATGGACTCACAGAGGTGATAACTATACAGAGGCAATACAATAGCATTTCCTTTGCAGTCCCACTCTGGCAAATGTATGTGCTTGAGTTTTCAGATTAATTAGCTGATGTCTCCTTCTCTGATCCTCCAAAGATCCCACCTGGATTATTACTTCCTTAGCTCTTACTACAGGAATAGAAGGTTTAAATACTATAATAAATCTCTTATCCCGTAAGACTCATTAGGGTCTCTACTTCTTTTACAAAACCCTAGCTGATACTGTTATTTGTATAGGAAGTGGGTCCAGGAGAATGGAAATATGGTGATGGTACTTTAAAATGAGTTCTCTGATCTGCCTAAATTTAAAGGATTAATGATGCTATATTGTCAGTAGTAAAATGGTAGTTCATAGCATAAAGTGGCAAAATTATAACCTATGGAAAACTAAATATCCACATGCAGAGAATGAAATTAGACCCTTATCTCACACCATATACAAAAATCAACTCAAAATTGATTAAATACTTAAATGTAAGACCTGAAACTGTAAAACAACTAGAAGGAAATATAGAAGAAAAGCTTCATGACATTGGTCTTGGCAATGAATTCATGGATCTAACACAAAAAGCACAGACAACAAAACAAATAAACAAGTGGGATGACATTAAACTAAAAAGCTCCTGCACAGCAAAGAAATCAATCAATAAAGAGACAACTTATGGAATGGGAGAAAATATTTGCAAAACACACATCTGATCAGGTGTTTATATGCAAATATGTGAGGAACTCAAACAACTCAGTAGTAAAAAAATCCCAAACAACACAATTAAAAAATTGGCAAAAGACTTGAATAGACATTTCTGAAAAGAAGACACACAAGTAACCAATAGGTATATTAAAAAAATGCTCAAAATCACTAATCATCAGAGAAATGCAAATTAAAACTAAAATGAGCTATTACTTCACACCTGTTACAATGGCCATTATCAAAAAGATGAAAGATAGTATTAGAGAGGATGTGGAGAAAAGGGAACTCTTACACACTGTTGGTGGGAATGTAAATTAGTACATCCAGTATGGGAAACAGAATGGAGATTCCTCAAAAAACTAAAAACAGAACTACCATATGATCCAGCAATTCCACTACTGGGTATATATCCAAAGGAAGTGAAATCAGTATGTCAAAGAGATATATGTACCCCCAAGTTTATTAAAGCACTATTCACAATAGCCAAGATATGGAATCAACCTAAATGTCCATCAACAGATAAATGAATGAAGAAAATGTGGTATAAATACCCAATGGAACACTATTCATTTTTAAAAAAGAAGAAAATCCTATCACTTTGATAACATAGATGAACCTAGAGGACATTATGTTAAGTGAAAAAATCCAGGAAGAGAAAGATAAAGACTACATGATCTCTCTGTCTCTAGTTTAGGACTGTTAAAAAAATAAAATGAAATAAAATAAAATAAAAAAGACTACATGATCTCACTTATATGTGAAATCTAAAAAAGTTGAACTCATAGAAGCTGAGAGCAGAATGGTAGATACCAGAGGCTACCAGGAAGGGAGGTTAAGGAGATGTTGGTCAGAGGATACAAAATTTCAGTGAGACAGGAGTAAATTCAAGAGCTCTATTGTACAACATGGTCACTATAGTTAATAACAATGTACTGTATTCTTGAAAATTGGCAAGAGAGTAGATTTTAAGTGTTCTCACCACAAAAAAATGATAAGTATGTGAGGTAAGGCGTGTGTTAATTAGCTTGACTTAGCCATTCCTGATG
The DNA here is from genome assembly GCA_023783475.1 of Daubentonia madagascariensis. NCBI lineage: Eukaryota > Metazoa > Chordata > Mammalia > Primates > Daubentoniidae > Daubentonia > Daubentonia madagascariensis. The sequence continues at coordinate 2,644,040 of JAKFHU010001244.1, forward strand.
TATGCATATTTCAAAACCTCATGTCATGAGCCCAGCATGGTGGCTCACACCTATAATCCTGTTTACACAGAAGGATCCCTTGAGGCCAGGAGCTCGAGACCAGCCTGGGCAATGTAGTGAGGCACTGTCTCTAAAAATTAGCCAGGTGTTGTGGTATACCTATACTCCCAGCTACTTGGGAGGCTGAGGTGGGAAGATTCCTTGAGCCCAGGAGTTCAGGCTGCAGTGAGCTATGATTGCACCACTGCACTCTAGCCTGGGCAACAAAGTGATACTTTACATGATAAATAGATCCAATTTATATTTATCATTTAAAGTAATTAATTATTAATTTAAAAATTATAACCCATGGTCCCAATATCAAGTGCCTATAGAAATGGCTGTTGCTATATATCATTTTAGGGTAAATATGAAAAATAATAGGGTTGCTTGCTTGCTTCTAGGTGCACTATAAAAGTTGGAGAAGGAAATTAATGAGTTCAGAACTTTAAGTTCCTAGCTCTAGATCCAGGTAAAAAACCATATGCCTTCTTTGGATGCCCTAAAATAAACCTTTAGCTCTTTTAGCTGCAGGGTGTAAAGATTTCTTACCAAGCCTGAAGTCTAATTATGCAGATGGCTAAGTTACAATGCAAATTGAATTTATAACATCATATGGTTCCTTATATTAATGCCAGGGCATTGATAGGAGAAGAGTGAGAGAATTGTAGTAGGAACATAGAGAAGATTCCAATGGGACTAAAGACATCAAACTCCCAATTCTGCCTAGCATCTTTTGCTGTAGAAATAGCCTTTTGTGTTCTGTGTGTGTAAATTAGTCTTTTCTTGTCTGAAGAACCAGTAATGACCTGGTTGCTTTTGTTGCTTTGTAGGGTGCAGTGATGCAGGGTATGAACTTGAAAGGTATCCCTTTCAACGTAAAGCATAAGCTGTTGCATCTGTTCTCTCCTATCAGTAAGAAAGAGACACAAGGTCTGATGGGCCTATCTGGATTTTGGGGGCAACATATACTATAGTTGCATGTACTACTCTGATCCATTTACTGGGTAACTCAAAGCCTGCTGGTTTGGTGTGGATACTGGAGGAAGAGGAATCTCAGCATCAGATCAGGCTGCTACACAATCTGCTCTGCTGCTTGGGCCATATTAACCCAGCAGATATGATTGTGCTTGTACCATCTCTGATAGATATGGATACTGTATGGAGCCTTTGGCATGCTTCTATAGGATTCCGAAGCAAAGCTGTGCCATCTTTACCTATTGCTTTGTCCTTTTGAGAAATAGCTTCTGCCCCTCTATTGGCTCTAGTACAGACTGATAGCTTAACCAAGGGACACCAAGTTACCCTGTGACCTAAGCTGCCCATTATGAACTGAGTGTTGTATGACTTAGCAAACCATAAAATTAAGTGTGCTCAGCAGCACTCTGTCAATAATCTAGGTCAGGCTTTAGCAACTCCTATAGGAAGAAATAAGTTGTATGAGTCTGGCTCTGACTCCTCCTACATTGCCTCCTCTCAATTCATACCATGGGAATTCCCATAGCTAAGGAAGAAAAAAATTGGGCCTAATTCTGCATTATATGCTGACATCACCTGAAGTTGGACAGCTGCAGTACTACAGTCCCACTTTGGCTTGGACCTAAAGAATACCAGCGAAAGAAAATCCTCTTAGTGGGCAGAATTTCAAGTTGTATATTTAGCTGTCCACTGTATCTGGAGCAAAGAGTTGGCAAGAAGTATAGATATATATATTGATTTATGGGCATTTGCTGGCATTTGGCTAGATGGTCAGGGATGTGGGAGGAACAGAATTGGAAAATTGCTAGTCTGGGATAAAATTATGTGATTAGACCTCTCCAAATGGGTACAGAGTAGTAGATATTTGTGCCCCTTGTAAATGTCACCAAAGAGCAATCTGAGCAAAGGACGATCTTTATAATAAAGTAGAAAAGGTGATAAGATAATAAGGTCTGTAGATGTCAGACATTATTTTTCCCCAGGTATCCCTGTCCTTGCCCAATGGACTTTTGCACAAAATAGTCATTTGGGCAGGCAGGGATAGAGGTTATTTACGGACTTAGAATCATGAATTTTCACTGACACAAACCACAGCAATGAGCTCAAGCTACCAACAGCAGAGCCCATGAACGAACCCCTGATTTAGCACCATTCCGGGGAGGACAAGCCAACCCTGGTAACAGGTTGATTACATTAGATCACTTCATCATTCAAAGGCTAAACTTTGTTCTCATTGGGATAAACTATTACTTTGGAAGTTTATTTGCTTCCCTGCCTGCAATGTTTCTGCCAAAACCACAACAACCCATGGATTTACAGAATGCTTTAAGCATAATATCCCAAAGAAGGAATTCATTTTATAGCAAGTTAAGTGTAGTGATATGCTTATGCTCATAGGATTTGCTGGTCTTACCATGTTCCCCATTACCTGAAATAACTGTCCCGTTGGAATGGTAGAATGACCTTTTGCTTTATACATTGCTATCTTTTAAAATGTTTTACCTGCATTTATTCCATTTCTGATACTCTTTTCATTTCTTTGAATAGGTGCAAGTTTCTGACCTATATAATATTCTCTATCCCTGAAGAACTTTTTAAAAACATTTCTTGTAGAGTAGTTCTACAGCAGTGAATTCCCTCAGGTTTGATTTGTTTGAGAAAATTTTTATTTCTTCTTCATTTTTTAAGGATACTTTTGCTGGGTATAGAATTCTGAGTTGACCTTTTTTTTTCACCATTTGAAAGATGTTACTCTATTCTCTTCTTGTTTGCATAGTTTCTGATGAAACATTTGTTGTAATTCTAATTCTGTCCCTCTATAGGGACAAGGATTAGACATATTACCTCTATAGGTAATACTCTATAGGTAATATGTGTTTTTCTCTGCCTGCCTTCAAGATTTTTGTTTTTCTTTGGTTTGCAGCTATTTGAATGTGATATGCCTAAATTGTTGGGTTTGGGTGTTCTGCTTGGTGTTCTCTGAGCCTCTTGAATCTGTGGTTTAGCATCTATCACTAATTTTGGAAAAATTTTGGCCATTATTTACTCAAATATTCATTCTCACTGGTTCTTTCTTTTCCTTCTGGGATTCTAATTATGCAAATTTAAGTCCATTTGACATTGTCTCACATCTCTTGGATAATCTATTCTGTTTTTTCATATGCCTTTTTTCTGTTTGCATTTTAGATTGGATAATTTCCATTGACCCATCTTCAAGTTTACTGGTTCTTTGCTTACCTGTGTTGAGTCTATTGATGAAGTTATCAAAGTTATAGCATATTTTCATCTCCATTACTGTTTTCAAATTTTGATCACATGGGTCTCCCCTTTGCATTGCTCCCCAGGAAGAATCTGCCTCTTGTAGCTCTCCCTACCATATTCCATTATAATTTGTAAAATCAACCCTTTTTAGCATGGAGGTGGTGGGTAAGTGAGGGAGGCATTCTATGATGTTCAGATTAAGCCATAGCCTTTACAGTAGGCACTGTAAACTTGGGTCTTGAGATATGGGGTTCTTAAGTGTTCCTGTCTCTCCTGCAGATCTAATACTAGGCCTACCATATCTCTTGCTCTCCTCCAGGGGTAGTGGTTTCTTTTTGTCCTACAATTTTTTGTTGCTCTTTCCACTGAAAAGTAAGGCTTTTGATCCATAGGGTAGATAGGAGAGAGAGGTTTCAGAAGTGGCTGATGTTCCACTCTCCTAGCCAGCACTGTGAGGGAATCTTTCTCAGGATTCTCCTTAATCTTCATTGTGAGTGCCTGGTTGTATTCTTGGAGGGAAAACCTGCAAGGGTATGCAATCCCCTACATGTCTGTGTCCCTCAGGAGCTTCACACTCCCCTATCTCATAGCTCTGGGCTCTGCTGGTCTGGAGGTATTGATTCCCAAGGAAAGAATGCTCCAACCAGTGGACACACTGATTCTATTAAAGTGGAAATCAACTGACTTTTTGGGCTCCACATGCCAGTGAACCAACAGGCAAAGGGAAATTACTATATTGAATGGGGAAATTGATACTATGAAGGGGAAATTAGGTTGTTGTTACATAATGGACATAAAGATAAGTATGTCTGGAAGATAGGAGATGCCCTGGGGGTGCCTCTTACTCTTCCCACATGTGATAAAAATTAAGAGAACACTACAACAAACCAATAAAGTCATGACTATTAATGGTACAGACCCTTCAAGAATAAAGGTTTGGGCCATCCCATCAGGTAAGGAAACACAACCTGTTGAGGGTAATGGCAATACGTAGTGGGTAGTAGAAGAAGGAAGTTATAAACACCGTTCATAACCATGTGACTAATTACAGAAACAAGGACCAGGAGTAATTATTCCTTACTTTGATATAAAGTATTTTTTTTTCCTCTTTCACATTTTGTTTAACATAAAACATGCTAATAAAAGGGGAGTGTGACCCAGCTGGAAGACAAACAAATATCTTGTAAAGATGAATATAGTGACTTTATGTCCTGATTTGGGAAATGGCTAGCATGTTTTTGGTTATAGGAACTATTGTTGTATTATGTTTGCTATTGTATTTAGTAGGTAAATATGGTTAAAAATGGTGTATATGAATGCCAAGTGGACAAGGGATGGACGTTTGTGGAGTGCACTATGTCCTCATGGTTAGCATGGAATTATACTTTTCATTCTGAAGAACAGTGGTGAAGTGGAATCCTGCAAGGGGTAGAACTATGAGTGATACATTTGGCTGGACACTTTCCGAGAAGGCAGAAGTGAAGGAGTGGCACTACTTCATAAAAGGCATCTTACATGCAATGACAGAGATGCAGGGGTGCCCAGCAGGGTCCAGCTTGTGCTCCCTCTGCTTTACTTCACATCTAGTTCTTCTTCATGACTGTTTATGATGTCGACCAACAACAGCTCCAAGTTTACTACTAGACTTTGGTTGTGGACCCACAGAGGTGGTAACTACATAAAGAGGCAAGAGCTTCCCTTCTCAGTTCTTCTTCAATGACTAGCTCCTCAGACTGACAGGCAGCTCCTTCGCTCATTCTCCATTGGGCTCCTCATGGGCATTTATACTTCCTTCCACAATTTTATCAGGCCTAATTCCTATAACAAATCTCTTATCCTGTAACACTTATTAGTTATTCTTCTCTTTTGACTGAGCCCAGAATAATGCATTTCTCTTACTAGACAAAAGCAATTATTGTGAACTATTGCAATTTTCATTAGAAGGCAGTATAGATCAGCTGGCTCTGTGCTTAACATCTGCAATTCAACCTTACAGTCACAAAGACAGATTCAAATTACCACTCTTATGCCTAGGCAGGTTATTTTACCTTGGAATTTTACCTCCTCATTTTAAATTAGAGGTAATAATATGTGCTGTGTATTATTAGTTATAATTTTTAAAAGCATCCAATATAGGGCCTAGCATATAGTATATTAGTTTCTTTGTTCCATCCCCTTGCTAAAACTACTGATTATATATTTCAGTGGTTTGTATTATGTAAAAAGTATATAGTACATAGTATATATTTGCTGAATATATGTTTCAAATAAATATAAAATATATATAATTCACATATATTATATAATATAATATACAATGTTGTCTTTTAGCATCCTGGAAAACCTTCTTTTTCTTTAGTTTGTTCCTTTTTTCCCCTGCAAACAAATACAGATCTTCCTTTTCTTAGAAAAAAATATTAATAATTCGGGTCTTGTAAATTAGAACTTTCTAACTAATGTACCAAAGTACAATGATGTGCTAAGGTTCACTGATGTGCCATGTATAGGTTACAGATGTGCAAATACACTGATCCTCTCAGCTACCATTTCAGTCACCTGGAGTCTGGGGCAGCTGATGCCCCGGTTATCTTTGTTCTCCCCCGGCCACGAGCAGTCTTTTTCATTTACTGCAGTGTTCCACACAAAAGCAATATTGTCAATTTTTGGTCTGTACTATGACTGCAAATACTGTAATTTTACATGGATGAATTAGGGAGATTGGTTTTTAGAATTAATTAGAGCTGTGATATGCAAATTAAGCAGAATACTTTGATGCCATTTTGATACAGCTCTTTTATTGAGACCATTTGGTGGTGCGAATATTTGGACTCTGCAATTTTATTCTAGATATTTTATACCCTATCCAATTATTCTAATTCTTCAGCTCAACACACAGCAGTCAAGTAGTAACATTGCTTAACATGTGTCAAATGAAAGAACTACAAAGGCTCTACTTTAAGAAATTCCTCCAACCATGGAGGAATTTCTGCTGCATACGTAATTTAGTGCAGTATTATCTAGTGATTGTAGAAGCTCTATAATTCTTAATAGCTGAACATTTAATATTTTATTCTTTTTATCCTATTTATAATATTTATCTTTTCATTTGCTGAAATTACTTATTAAAATTATTCATTTTTATTTTATCAAACTAATATATGTACATAGTTTAAAAAACCTAGTAGTACTAAAAAAACTTATAATAAAAATGGCAGCCACTGTTCTTCCTCTCCATACCCACCCTTTTCTTCAAAATCAATCATTTATAATTTTTAAGCTCTATTTTCTCTTATTTGGCTACATATTTCTAAGTGACATATATATGCCACTATTTCTATATTCACTGACTTATGAACTTACTGACATGGTAGATTAGGATTCACCTCACTTATGCCCTTTCCCCACTCCCTATTCTTCCAAACTACCCTTCTCTTTATTCTCTCAATATAGCTGTATCATTAGGAATTCCACATTCAGTATTTACAGTATTAAGAACAGGTTAGTAGTATTTGCTCTTGAGCCAAATAGTGTTTACATTGTTAGAGCCAGGAAATATTATTTGCTGCTGAATCAAATAGTGCCCTATGATTATATTTCCTTTCTTCTATAACTTTATTATTCCTACAGATAATAGTTATTTTGTTTTTCATTTGTTTGCTGTTCTTTTTATCAAGGTTGTCTTTCCATACCTTCAGACAGCCTCTCATGATAGCTTTTAACATGGTTGAATATATCAGATTACCCAATATTTCCATTATTTACCTCTGGAGATGCCCCTCATGTTCTGCTCCAATCAGGGTTTGTTCTTTTTCTTTGTATTCATCCTCAGAATTTTCCTCATTTCTCTATTATATTGGGATCTCTTTCCTGAAACCTACTTTCTTCTTTTTGGTTTATGTTGTCATTTTCGTAGATGGTGTCCGTAATTAAGATTCCTATGAAATTGTATACGAGAGGTAAAGTTTTAAGATTTTGCACATCTGAAAACTTTCTATTCTAGCTTCATATTTAAATGATAGCTTAGCTAGTTATAGAATTAAATATTGATTTGAATTATTCATTTGTATGAGAAAAATTTTTTTAAATAATTAAATGTTGAGAAGCATTTTCATTCAAAATTTTGAAGGTAATACTTCAAAATTTCCTCTAGCCTATGATATTATAATTGAGGAGTCCAATATCATTTTTATTTTTGATCCTGTATATATGTGGCCTGTTATACCCCTATCTTCCACCACCATAAGGTTTTAGGCTTTTTCCTCTATTCTCAAGATTTTGAAATTTCAAGGTGAAGTGCCTAGGTGCATGTCTTATATTTTGTACTAACTATTAGTGACACTTTTAATTTTGAGACTTGTTTCCTTCAGTTATGGGAAATTTTCTTTGCATATATTTTGATAATTTTCTCCCATTACATATTTTCTCTTTCTTTTGGACTATTGGTTGGGTGTTAGACCTCCTGGACTCATTTTCTTTCTTTTAAAAAATTCTTTCTGTCCCATTTCTTAGTCTTGGTCTTTATTGAATTTGTTAATATGACAAGTATATTTTAATTGTTTTGTTTTATTTTATATTTATTTGTGGTTTTTTACATTTTTTTAAATTTCAAGATATTACTGGGGTACAAATGTTTTTGGTTACATGGATAGATTTTGTTATGCTTGAGTCAGGGTTATAAGTGTGCCCATCACCCAGATAGTGTTCATTGTACACATTAGGTGGGTTTTTGTCCGACCCCTCCTCCTCTTTCCCCTATGCTTGATTTCCACTGAGTTTTACTTCCCTCTGTGCATACATGTGCTCATTGGTTAGTTCCAATTTAATAGCGAGTACATGTAGTGTTTGTTTTAGCATTCTTTAGATACTTCACTTAGGATGATGGTCTCTAGTTCCACTCAAATTGTTGCAAAAGGCCTTAATTCATCCTTCTTCATGGCTGCATAGTATTCCACAGTATACATGTACCACATTTTGTTAATCCACTCGTGAATTGATAGGCACTTGGGTTGATTCCACATCTTTGCAATTGAAATTGTGCTGCAATAAACATTCAAGTGCAGGTGTCTTTCTGATAAAATGACTTCTTTTGTTTGTGTAAATACCCAGTAGTGGGATTGCTGGATCAAATGGTAGGCCTACTTTTAGTTCTTTGGGGAATCTCCGTACTGTTTTTCATAGAGGTTGTACTAGTTTGCAGTCCCACCAACAGTGTATAAGCATTCTTTTCTCTCTGCATCCATGCCAGCATCTATTGTGTCTGGACTTTTTAATAAAAGCCATTCTAACTGGTATAAGGTGATATTTCATTGTGGTTTAATTTGCATTTCCCTGATAATTAGTGATGTTGAGCATTTTTTCATATGTTTCTTGGCCATTTGTCTATCTGCTTTCAAAAAGCTTCTGTTCATGTCTTTTGCCCACTTTTTAATGGTGTTGTTTATTTTTTTTCTTGCTGATTTGCTGCAGTTACTTGCAGATTCTGGTTATTAGCCCTTAATTGGAATTATAGCTGTTTATTATTACCTTAGCTGTGCAGAAGCTTGTTAATTTTATCAAGTCTCATTTATTTATTTTTGTTGTTGCTGTAATTGCCCTTGGGGTCTTCTTCATAAATTCCTTGTGTAGGCCAATATCTAGAAGAGTTTTTCCAACATTTCCTTCTAGAATTCTTATAGTTTCATGACTTACATTCAAGTCTTTTATCCATCTTTAATTAATTTTTGTGAGAGGTGAGAGATATGGATCCTGTTTCATTCTTCTGCATGTGGTTATCAAATCTTCCCAGCACCATTTATTGAATAGGGCTTCTTTTCCCCAGTGTATATTGTTGTCTGCTTTGTCAAAGATCAGTTGGCTGTGTGTAGATGGTTTTATATCTGGGTTCTCTTTCTGTTCCATTGGTCTATGTCTCTATTTCTGTGTGAATACCATGCTGTTTTGGTTACTATAGCCTTGTAGTATAGCTTGAAGTCTGCTAATGTGATACCTTCAGATTTGTTCTTTTTGCTTAAGATTGCTTTGGTTATTCAGGCTCTATACTGGTTCCAAATGAAGCATAGAATTATTTTTTCTAGATCTGTGAAATATGACATTGGTATTTTGATGGAGATTGCATTGAATCTGTAAATCACTTTGGGTAGTATGAACATTTTAACAATGTTGATTCTACTGATCCATGAACATGATATGTTTTTCCTTTTGTTTGTGTCATCTGTGATTTCTTTCTTAGGTGTTTCATAGTTCTTTTTGTAGAGATCTTTCACCTCCTTGGTTAAGTATGTTCCTAGGTATTTTATTTTCTTTGTAGCTATTGTGAATGGTATTGAGTCTTTGATTTGATTCTCAGCTTGACTGTTATTTGTGTATAGGAATGTTACCGATTTGTGTACATTGATTTTGTAACCTGGGATTTTGATGAATTTATTTATCAATTCCAGGATTCTCTTGGTGGAGTCTTTGGGGTTTTCTAGATATAAGATCATATCAAACAAACAAACAAAAGACAGAAAAATAAGATCATATTATCAGAAAAATGCAATAGTTTGACATTCTCTCTCCCAATTTGTTTTTTTAATTTAATTTTATTTTTTTAGCCAGTCGAATTCAGCAGTGGGGGGTTGTATACGAACTTTAGTGACACTTTTCTCTCCCAATTTGGATACACTTTATTTCTTTCTCTTGCCTGACTGCTCTGGCTAGGACACCCAGCACTGTGTTGAATAGAAGTGGTGACAGTGGGCATCCTTGTCTTTTTCCAGTTCTTAGCGAGAATGCTTTCAACTTTTCCCCATTCAGTATGATATTAGCTCTGGGTTTGCCATATATGGTTTTTTAAATCTTGAGATATGTTACTTCCATGCCTAATTTGTTGAGGGTTTTAATCATGAAAGTGTGCTAAATTTTGTCAAATGCTTTTACTGCATCTATTGAGATAATCATATTGTCTTTGTTTTTGCTTCTGTTTATGTGATGAATCACATTTATTAATTTCCGTATGTTGAACCATCCTTGCATCCCTGGGATGAAGCCCACTTGGTCATGGTGGATCATTTTTTGATGTGTTGCTGAATTCAGTTTGCTAATATTTTACTGAGGATTTTTGCATCTATATTCATAAGGGATATTGGCCTGTAGTTTGCTTTTTTGTTGCATCCTTTCCTGGCTTTGGTATCAAGGTGATACTGGCTTCATAGAATGAGTTGGGGAGGATTCCTTCCTTCTCAATGTCATGGAATAATTTCTGCAGTATGGGTACCAGCTCTTCTTTGTAGGTCTGATAAAATTTGGCTGTGAATCCATCTGATCTGGGGCTTTTTTTGTTGGAAGATTTTTTATTACTGCTTCAATCTTGTTGCTTGTTATTGTTCTGTTCATGAGTTCTATTTCTTCTTGATTGAGTCTTGGGAGGTTGTGTGTTTCCAAGAATTTGTTCATTTCCTCTGTTTTTGAGTTTGTGTGCATAGAGATTTTCATAATATTCACAGATGATATTTTGTATTCCTGTGGTATCAGTTGTAATATCTCCTTTTTCATTTCTGATTGAGCTTATTTGAGTTCTATCTCTTCTATTCCTGGTTAATCTAGCAAGAGGTCTATCAAGTTTGTTTATCTTTTAAAGAACTAACTTTTTGTTTCATTGATCCTTTGTATTTTTTTTTTTCCATTTCATTTAGTTCTGCTCTGACCTTAGTTATTTCTTTTCTTCTGCTGGCTTTGCGTTTGGTGTGCTCTTCCTCTTCTAGTTCCTTGAGACGTGTCATTAGATTCTTAATTAGTGATCTTTCTGTCTTTTTGATGTAGGCATTTAAGGATATGAGTTTTCCCCTTAGGACTGCTTTTGCTGAATCCCATAGATTTTGGTAGCTCATGTCCCCTTTGTCATTCAGTTTAAGGAATCTTTTGATTTCCATCTTAATTTCATTATTGACCCAATAATCATTCAGCAACAGGTTGTTTAATTTCCATGACTTTGTGTGGAATTGAGTGTTTCTCTTAGAATTGATTTCTAGTTTTATTCCACTGTGGTCTGAGAAGATACATGGTGTGATTTCTATTTTTGAATATGTTGAGCCATGTTTTGTGGCCTAAGGTATGATTAACCTTGGAGAATGTTCCATGTGCTGATGAGAAAAACATATATTCAGTAGTTTTTGGGTAAAATCTTCTGCAAATATCTGTTAGGCCTATTTGTCCTAGGGTCCCATTTAAGTCCAGTGTTTCTTTATTTATTTTCTCCTTGTATTGTCTGTCAAGTTCTGTTACTGGGGTGTTGAAGTTCCAGGCAATTACGATTATACTTCTGCTTATCTCTTTGCTTAGACATAGTACAGTTTGCTTTATGAATCTGGGTGCTCCTGTGTTAGGTGCATAAATATTTAGGATTGTTATGTCTTTTTCTTGAATTGCTCCCTTTACCATTATATAATGACTATCTTTGTCTTTTTTACTATTGTTGATTTAATGTCAATTTTATCTGATATGAGAATGGCTATACTTGCTTTCTTTTGGTTTCCACTTGCATGAAATATTTTTTTCCATCCCTTCATCTTGAGTCTGTATGAGCCATTGTGGGTTAGATGTGTTTCTGGAGATAGAAGACACTTGGGTTGTATTTTTTCATCCATTCAGCCTACCTGTGTCTCTTGAGTGGGGCATTCAGACCATTCACTTTGATTGATAGAGTTGATATGTGGGATGCTCCTCTCTTCATCCTATTGTCTAGCACATTACTGCTTGTGTTATTGTTTTATATGAGCTCTGAGCTTCAGTTTTTGAGTGGTTTTACACTGGTGGGTGTCTATTGTGCTGATCCATGTATCATGCAGTTCCTGCAGTCAGGTCTGGTCTTGAGAAATTCCTTCAGTGTTTGCTTGTCTAGAAAAGTCTTTATTTCTCCTTCATATATGAAACTTAGTTATGCAGGATACAAAATTCTAGGCTGGCAGTTGTTCTGTCTAAGAAGACTGAAGATGAGGCCCCAATCCCTTCTGGCTTGTAAGATCTCCATTGAGAAGTCTGCAATTAGACTGATGGGTTTTCCTTTGTAAGTTACTTATTGTTTTTGCCTCATGGCTCACAGTTCTTCCTTCTTGTTGACTTTGGCCAGTCTGATGACTATGTGTCTTGGTGATTGCCTCCTTCCAGTGAATCTACCAGGTGTATGTTGAGCTTCTTGTACCTGGATGTCTAAATCTCTCGCAAGATCAGGGAAGTTTTCCTCAATTATTCCCTCAAATAGGTTTTCCAGCCCTTGTACATTTTCTTCTTCACCCTCAGGGATACCAGTGATTCTTATATTTGGCCATTTTATGTAATCCTATATTTCTTGTAGGCTTTGTTCATTCCTCTTAATTCTCTGTTCTTTATTATTGACTGACTGAGTTAATTTGACAGTTGCCTTCAAGCTCCAAGATTCTTTCTTTTGCCTGGTCTAGTCTATTCTTAAAACTTTCCACTGTGTTTTGTATTTCCTTAAATGAATTTTTCATATCCAGAGTTCTATTTGTTTTTTTTTAATATGTTGATCTCTTTAGTGAATTTTTCATTCATTTCCAGAATTGTTTTTCTGGTTTCTTTGAGTTGATTGTCCATTTTATCTTGGATTTCATTGAGCTTCCTTACAATCCATAGTTGGAATTCTTTTACTGTCATTTCAATATTTTCATTTTGGTTGGTATCCACTGCTAGAGAGCTGGTGTTCCCTTTTGGGGGTGTCTTGTCCCTCTGATTTTTCATACTTCTGGAGATCTTTCACTGATTCATTCTCATCTGGGGCAGCTGTCACTTCTTATTTTTGTTATTTCTTTTGTTTAGATGGGGCTTTTTTTTCTTTCCACCCATTCGTAAAGGAGTGTCTGTAGCATATGTTGGGTGAGAAACTTTAGCTTTGCCTGTGGGTTCTTTGATAGGGGTATAGTTTCTGGATGGATGCCTTGGTTGTAGATATCCTTAGTGTGGTGGTTTTCTCAGTTGCTAATTATTTGTAGGCTGTAGCAGTGATGAGCTATGTGAGTGGGCAGATTCCTTGTCTCTCTTTGACAGGGAGGAAGGAAGTCTTTGTGATCCTTTCTCTTTCCCCAGCCCCGTGGTCTTAGCAGTGTGAATTGTATTGGAATGTCCTATTTAATCTCTGCGACAGTAGGTGGTGCTTGTGGGTAAGAATTAATGACACCTTGTATCATTGAGTCAGTAAATGCTGTAAAGTGGTGTACAAATTGACCTCCCTGTCAGTAGGTGGTGCTTGCCTGAAGGAACAAGAATGCTGTATTATTTTTGATACCTGTGACTGGCTCTAGCCCTTTAGGAGAAGCACTCTAATGCCCCAGGTGGTGGGTGGGGCCCTGGAACTTCCAGGTGAGTCCTTATTCTCCACCACAGCAGATGCAGGTGGGGGAGTGAGACTTGGTAGGGCTGGGTTGCATCAGCCTGCCCTCAGGCTCCACAAAACCTGGTAAGGTAGCCGTTTCAGCAGTGGTCAAAGGTCCACTCCCTGCCTTCTTAGGAAAGCTACAGGGGAGGGGCTGAGGTGGCCCCACCCAGCCAGAAAGTTTGCTTGTAGAGGCGGGGGCCATCTGAGATCCACAATCTGTCTGTTGGGAGCAGGTTTCGCTCTCTCCCCCATCCCCTGCTCCACAGTTTCTCTCCACCATCTGCCAGCAGGCAGGAGCTCAAACTAGCTGAGTTCCTCCATGATGGCACTGTGGGCTAGGAGCTTCCCTGGCCAAGATCCTGCCCTGGGCTGACAGCATGGCTTTCTTGTGGGATGTGTGGTGCTCCACGAGTGCACTGTGGCTGGGACACACACTGCACTGTCTTTTCAGTTCTGTCCATGCAGGCTCCCTTGCTTCCTGAGATTAGTTCACAAATCTCCCCTTCATGCCCTCAAGCAAAACAATCGAGTCCTGGGGGTATGGGATTTGGCCTGTTGGCCTGTCCCCGGGTCTCTGAAGATCAATCCCTGACTGTGCCAGGGAGAAGCGTGTTTGTCCCAAGTTGCCTACGGAGTGCTCAAGCAGGTTTGATATTCTTTTGTTTTGGGGCGTGTCCTGCTTTGATGGAGCAGCTGGGCAAGGAGCACCAGGGAGGGCTGGTGAGCAGGGAGCTCACAGTCTGAGCACCACTTTGTCCTCTGCAAATCTTTAAAAGGAAAGGTTTGAGCTCCACTTTTGGTGGAAGCCCTCTCAGCAGCTCCTGAGAGCCCCAGGTCAAACATCTATCTCAGCAGCCGTGGGTGGGGGAGGGGAATGGGAGGAAAAGAGTCTGAATGGAGGAAAGCTGGCACTCTGTTCATCTCTGACCCTCTCTCCGGAAGGCAGCCCACCCAGAATGTTCAGGCTCTGGCGTCACACAGATCCCCCAGGACCCACCGGCCCCTATGGCTCCCACAGTCTGGGCTGGAGTTGGGAAATGTTTATGTGGGAACGAGTGAGACGAAAACTGAGGGGCTGGAGCTCCCTGGGGAGGACGAAGGCAGAAGGTGGGTGGAGAAGCAGTATGGTGCCTGCCGTCTCAGCTCGGGTCTGTGGTGATGGGTAGCAACCCCAAGAGGACTGGCAGCCTGGCTCTTTGTGCTTAAGAAGCTCCCAGTTCCCTGGCAGGAGCCGCTTTTGGGCTCATGAGGGTAGAAATGCTCTCCAGCAGCTCAGGAGCCTGCTGACTGCAAGAGATGTGAGGGAGGGAGAAAAAAACTACTCCCTACTCTTTCACTGGACTCCAAGCCTCTGGGGGGTTGACCTCTGCCGATATCTTGCTCCTTCTTGTTCTGCTCCACAACTTCTTCCCATAGAATCTCTTGTAGGTTCTGTCACTTTCCCCTTGGAATTACACTCAATCTATGATTGTTTGTTTTTTCTTTTTCATCTAAAACTTTTCCTTCTTTCTGAGATGATCTGGCAGCTGGTGTCTCTGGTCAGCCATCTTGTCTCTTCTCCTTATTTGTTTTTTTGAGACAGGGTGTTACTCTGTTGCCCTGGCTGGAGTGCTGTGGCATGATTGTAGCTCAGTGTAACTTCAAATTCCTGGGCTCAAGCAATCTTCTTACCTCAGACTCCTGAGTAACTGGGGCTATAGGCGTGTGCCACCACACCTGGCTAATTTTTAAAAAATTTTTTGTACAGATGGGATCCCATTATGTTGCCTAGGCTGATCTTAAATTCCTGGGCTCAAGCAATCCTCCCACCTGTCTTGCTATGTTGACCAGGCTGGTCTCGAACTCCTGGCCTCAATCAATCCTCCTGCCTCAGCACCCCATAGTGCCGGGATTACAGGCATTTCATAGCAACGTTTTGTAGTTTTCAGTGTACAAGTCTGCCTCCTTGGTTAAACTTATTCATACATATTGTATTCTCTTCGATGCCATTGTAAATCTCTTCTACTTTAAGTAGAATTTTGCTTTTTTCCCCACAGGTACAATATCAAAGGAATGTATTTCCTTAGAATTTATCCACTTTTATTCCATCCTGCTTACTTATATTTGACCAGCATATTACCTATTACTATACTTATATCACCATTTAAAATGTTGACATGAACTGTAGTGAATGTAGAGCCCTGTGCACACCAATAAAGACTTCTGTTCATTTTGACTGGCAGCAAAATATCCAAGATGACTGAATTTATTATTGCAGATGTGTAGGTATTCTACTGATGAACTAGCATTGTTTGCATGAGCAATAATATAAATATAATATAAAGACAAACATGTTATAATATATTGTATATTTATTCCACTATATATTTTTGTCTTCATTTCAACAATATCACAAAATATTGCTAAAATCAATATTTTTGCATAATTTTAGTTCTAGTGAAAATATAGCAAAATTAGGTAACTTTTCTGTAGGTCAGTATACTTCTTGGGTAGTTCTTTCATTTCCCCTACAGCATTAAATTTTTATTAACTTTATGATGCTGTACACTTGGAATTTTCAATAAAATTCTTGCCAGGTGCAGTGGCTCATAACTTTCACCACAGGATAATGCAGCCAGAAGGCCCTTGCCAGATGTGGGGCCCTCACCCTTTGACTTCCCAGCCTCCAGAATTGTAAGAAATAAATCTCTGTTCTTTAGAAATTACCCAGTCTCAGGTATTGTTATAGCATCAGAAAACAGACTAAAACAGAAAATTAGAGGTTATTGTTATAACAAATACCTGAAAATGTGGAAGTGTCTTTGGAATTGGGTAATGGGTAGAGGCTAGAAGAATTTGGAAGAGCAGGCCAGAAAGAGCCTACATTTTCAAGAATGGAACATTAATAGCAATTCTAGTTAGGGATCAGAAGGTGAGCTGTAGAGAGAGCCTAAATCTTAAGGGATTACTTAAGTGGTCATGATCAGAATATGGTAGAAATATGGACAGTAAAGGCCATTCTGATGAGGTCTCAGATGGAACTGAGGAACAAGGTATTGGAAACTGCAGTGAAGACTATCCTTGTTATACAGGTGCAAAGAACTTGGCAAAATTCTGTCCATGTCATAGGACTTTGTGGAAGGCAGGACTTAAGAGCAATGAAGTAGGATATCTGGCAGAAGAAACATCTAAGCAGCAAAGCATTCAAGGTGCTGCATGGCTTCTTTAGGCCACTTAAAATAAAATGAGAGAAGAGAAAAATGATTTAAAGACAAAAAGTACAATTAAAAGGAAAGCAGAATGGAAAGATTTGGAAAACTCTCAGCCTGGCCATGTAGTAAAGAACTATGTTCAGAAGAGAATACTAAGGGTGCAGCCAAGCAAAGGTTTGCTAAAGAGATTAGTATGGATAAAAAAGAAGCAAAGTTTTTTTTTTTTCTTTCAGCAAGATAATGGGAGAATGACCCTGAAGGCATTTCAGAGATCTTCCAAATAAACAAGGACCTTGAGGGCAAGGTTTCCAGAGAGGCACCCATGGCAACCCAGCATTCAATGCACTGCGCTGCCTTGGGACTCTGTTCCTGAGTTCTGGCGCAGTGCCCCTCAGCCATCTCAGGCATGGCTCAAGTGGGCCCAGGTGTAGCTCTACCCACTGCTCTGAAAGGTACAAGCCATAAACCTTGGGGGTGTCCACCAGGTGCTAGCTCTTCAGGCATGCAGAATGTGAGAGCTGTGGGGCCATGGTGGTCTCCACCTAGAATTCAAAGAATGTTGTAGCAAGCCTGAGGGCCCAGGCAAAGACTTGTCTCAGGGGCAGAGACACGGCAGAGAGCCCCCACTAAGGCAATGTCTAGTGGAGCCATGGAGTGTGGCAGCCCCCAAGGTCACAGAACCATAAGGCCACTAGCATGCAACTTCAGTTTTCCCTGCCAGGGAAAGTTGCAGGCAGGAGACTCCAACCTGTGAGAGCTGATGGGTGGACTGAGCCCAGCAAGCCGTAAGGATGGGGCTGCTTGAGGCCTTGGGGGCCCAACTCCCACCTCAGTGTGCCCAGGGTGCAAGCATGGAGTCAGGGGAGTATTCTTCAGCTTTACGACTTAATATTTTTTCCCTGTTGGGTTTTAGACTTACTTGGGACCTATTACCCCATTCTTCTTGGCTCTTTCTCCCTTTTGGAATGGAAATGTCTATCCTATGCCTGTCCCACCATCATATTTTGGAAGCACATAATTGTTAATTTCACAGGCTCACAACTAGAAAGAAATTTGCTGCAGGATTAATTGTGCCTTGAGTCTCACCCATATATGACACAGATGAGACTCTGGACTTTTGAGTTGGTGCTGGAATAAGTTAAGACTTTGCGGGTCTTGGCATGGGATGAATATATTTTGCGTGTGAGAAGGGCATGAATTTTGTGGGCCAGGGACAAAATGCTGTGGTTTGAATATGTCCCACAAAGTTCATGTGGTGAAAACTTAATCCCCAATGCAACAATGTTGAGATGTGGGACCCTTAAGAGGTGATTATAAGGTAATGAGGGCTCTGCCCTCATGAATGGATTAATGCTGTTATCTTGGGAGTGTGGGGTAGTTATTGAGGGAGTAGGTTCCTGATAAATGGATGAGTTTGATCCCCTTTTCCACCCCTCCCATGTACACGTGTGCATGTGCTCTCTTGCCCTTCCATTTTCTGCCATGGGATGATGCAGCAAGAAGGCCCTCAACAGATGTGGGCCACTTGACCTTGGACTTCCCAGCCTCCAGAACTGTAAGAAATAAATCTGTTCTTTATAAATTACCCAGTCTCAGGTACTCTGTTATAGCGGCACAAAATTGACAAAGACACAGGATTTCACTGATTTGTTTTGTTGAGGATTTGATGGAATTACCTTTTCTCATTTCTCCATTTTGATCATTGATTAGTTTCCCATTAAATAAAATTTGTATAATATCCTTTCACAGATTTTATGTGGTTTATGCTTGACAGAACTCTACTCACTTTTATTCTTTCCAGTTTTTAAAAATATTAAGCAAAACTTCTGTGAAGATTTTCTATTTTTGTCTTTTTCTATTCTGAGGTCCATATTCATGTGATTTATTTCTTTCTCAAATTTACCATGTACACATTATTAATGTTCTAAAGGATTAGGAAAAGACCCCAAAATGTAATTGTTTTCAGAGTATACCAAATCTGAATATATTTTATTGGAAAAATAAACATAAAAATATCACAATTTAAGTTATTTATATAATTTTTAAAACTTGTTTTTCTTATAAATTGTTCAAAATATTGTAACTAAATGGGAAAATACAAACTGTAAGTAATATTAAACTTTTAAATCAAAATTATTTAAATATAGCTGCCCAATGTTCTTAAAATTTAATGAAGCCTTATGCAATATTTTTATTAAAATAAAATTAGTCACAATTCTAGAACTCAATGTCATATAGTTGCCAATTTAAAAACTGAATATCATGTTTTATATGTTACATTAACATTTGCATGTATGGTGTACAAATATAAGAGTAATATAAATCACTTAATATTTCAAAATTTTTTCTAGCAGCCATGTATAAATGTTGAGAATACTGCAGTAACTTCTGAGTAGCTGCACAACCACAAACTGAAACATACAAAAAACAAGAAAATGTATACTTGACATTACTGGCAAATGACTTTGTTATGCAAAAATCTATTGAATCTATGCTAATAGAAAGGATCTGAGAAGTTGATTTGCCTTTTTTCTTACCTAAGTCATTTTGCTGCTCAAATCTTTATATACTCTGAAGCTGTGTGTGTCTCAACCCACTGACCTTCATAGTATTCTGATAGTTGCCTTATGTTTTGATAACACAGAGCAAGAAGTATAAAGCATTCCCTTGGGAAATGTATATTGGAGAATAATATTAGAAGAGCAGATGTTTAAGGTTATAGTTCCCATTATGATAAGGCTAAGTGTCAGATTCTGAGCAAAGGCATCCATTCCTTCTTTTAAATGTGTGTATATGTTTATAAAATGTAGGGGCCCTCTAAAATGTGGGGACCAGGGCAGAGGTTCCTCTTGCCCATGTATAATTGCGATTTCTATCTTTTTCAGTGTGTAGGCTAGTTAATTATCTTATAATAGAAACCATTTCACCTACTTAGGTAGCCTAACTATGTCGGAAGATGATTACAATGGCCTTTCTCTTCTCTGCTTATGTCCTGTATTAGTTTTCTAATGCTGAGTAACAGATTACTACAAACTTAGTAACAAAATAATACAAATTTATTATCTCATAGTTTCCACAGGTCAGAACTTGGGTCTTAGATGGATCCTTTGCTCAGGGTCTCACAAAGCTGTAATCAAATTGTTAGCTAAGCTGTATTTTCATCTGAGGGCTTGATTGGTGAGGAATCTGTTTCTAAGCTCCTTCAGTTTGTTGGCAGAATTTATTTCCTTATGACTATGTGACTGAGGGCCCTGACTTTTTTGCTGGCTGTTGTCTGCTTTCAGGTCCTGGAGGTCACCCACAGAACCCACAGCCACCTGTAGTAACTTTCCATAGGGGCTTCTACGACATGGCTGCTTTCTTCATCAAGCCAGCAAAGATAGTATCTCCCCTCAGGGAGAGTCCAGTTCCTTTTTTAAAGGGCTTTTCCCAGATTAAGTCAGGTCCATCCAAGATAATCTCTTTTGGTTAACTCAAAAACAATTTATTTTGGATCTTAATTACATCTGCAAAATTCATTCACCTTTGCTATATTCTATTGGCTAGAAGCAAGTCACAGGTTCTGCCCACACTCAAGGAGAGAGGATTATACAAGGTGTGAACACCAGAGGGTGAGAATCATGGGGAGAATCATTCCAACTCCCACACTTCCTATTCTCAAGAGTTGTTTCTTGAGTTTTCCCAGGTTTGCCTGTACTTCATTAAGCTTCTCTGTAAATTGGAGGACAATAAAAAAAATTATCAGGTTTTGGTTGATCCATCTTTCTTAATGGGAGGGTGGGAAGTACACATAGAAACTTCAATCTGAGCTATGTCTGTACTACTCCTACTCCTACTAGTACTACTGCTACTACTATTATTCTTAGTTAATATTTATTGAGCTATTACTATATATCCAGTATTACTCCAAGTATTTTACTAGAATTTAATCTTCATAATAACCTTATGAGTTTGGGGCTATTTTATCATTCCCATTTTACAGACTGGGATAAAGAATTTCAGGACATGAAGCAAGTAAGAAGCAGAGCCAGGATGCCAATTCAGGTAGTAAGCCTTCAGAGCCTGAAAGATTACACTTTCTCTTATAGTACTCAGAAACTTCAGTTTTCCTCTTTAGCTGTTCCTTTTGGGAGTTCATGCTGTTTTTCAAAAGTTCTGTTTTCCTTGTTAAATTGCTATAACTGAAATTCATTTATATTTATGATTTTAGGGTTTTTTTTTTTTTCTGTGAGAAAGGTTCTATTATATTATCCTGCTTTACTCCAGCATTTTTTCCTAGGAGAATGACATTCAGCCTGTATACACCAATAAGGCCATAATGGTGGATAATATACGGAAATCCTTCTGTACTGATTGATAAGTAGCTGCCCCACCCCTGAATACTCTTCTTACCACCCAGTCTGCCTCAGTCCCCAGAACTTGTGGTCCTCATCACAATCCTGCAACTAAAAGATTAACATCTGACAAAGTAGGGGGTCTTCAAGCCTGCTTCCATTCTGATTGGTCAGTGCCTGGTACCATAGGGATTGATAAATATTTTGAATATCATCTGACCCAGAAGTCAAAGTCAATCCTTTTTCATTCTTCAATGTCTTTGCATTTTCTATTTCATCTAACTTGAATTCTCTTTCTTTTGTACCTAGTCTGACAGCCACTTTAAATTCTATATCATGAGTCAGGTCAAGTATCACTTCCTCTGTGAAGATTTCTAATATGCTATGAAGAACATTTAGGTCCTCTTGTTTTAGATTTCTCTTATTCTAAATTCATACCTCCAAAATAATGATCTCATAATGTTTATTTGTATTTATGACTCTTCCCCATTAGAAGCAGTGTCATTTCCTCTAGGCATCTCCAAGGCCTAGAATAGAGTGTGAGTACATTATAAACACTGCACTTGGTGAGTGAATCAATGAGTAATTGGTAGCATGGCTGAAGAGACTGTCAATGTGTGGTTGAGGATATCTGGGAATATTCCAATCCAATAAAACTGTCCAGTTGGAGTCCTCAGGAAGCAAGTGTAGAATATGAGCATATCTAAGAAAATTGATAAATGAGAGGGTTAATGCTGAATTATCTTTCCCTTTGATATTAGCATAGGTCCTTGAGAATAGACTACCATAAAAATGATTCCTTTTATCTGCTTATTGAAGACATACAAAGAGAAACCTAATGGGCTCCGTTATTCCAATCACATTTCTTTTATTATAATAAAGTGGAACATTTGATATTGATATTAATATTTATAATTTCTGAGCATCTATTTAAAATTGAGCACCTATGTACTGAGTAAATGATAATAAATTATAACTTATTATAATTGAACATCTATAATTTGTTGAGCACCTTTGTAATATGTTCTGTGCTAAGTACTTTACAAAGTTAAGCAATTAAGCAATGCAAACCTAATTGTGTCATTTCCTGACTTAAAACCTTTTAAGTGATTCCTCAATGCTCTCACAATAAAGTACAGCTTTTAGGCAAGTCATGTTAGAGACGACCTCTTCTAGGAAGGTTTTTGTGATTCTCTAAGTCTGGATTAGGTGATACTCATAAGAACCACCTTATATTTCAAGTAAGTTGAAAGGCCCAAGTTATGAAAATAAGCATTAACCACCCTATGCTAATTTCTTTTTACTTACACAAATTTCCTATTTGCTTTTCTGTCTCCTTCACTAGAGTATAGATTTCTTGAGGACAGGCACCTGACATAGTTCTGGAACCTAGTATTCACTAAATAAATATTGAATGAATACACTAATTTAAGGGAGAAATTACATTTACAAAAACCAAACCGTATCATCTAATTTTTTTTAGGCTTTTCTTGGCTTGGAAAACACATTTACATTTATTCCATCATTTAGTCTTCTCAACTGAGTTTAATTACAGTCATTATCACCATTATAGAGGTGAGAAAACTGAGCCACACACTTAACCCAAGGAATAGGCAAGCAAGCTGCAGCACGTGGGCATGAGCCCAGGTCCCCCCACCAATGGCGCAGCGACTTCCCCACGACTTCCTGCGGACTGCATTAAAGGTTGACCCCCAACAGGAAATCACACGCAATGAATACAACTTCCGGTGCGCGGGTATGATTTAAGGTGCCTGCTCTGTCACCGCACTGAAAGAAGTGTTTTCTCCTTTCCCTCATTATTAATGCAGTTAAAAATATATTTTGTGAATTTAAAAAAATAAATGATGAATAAATCAACACACTTCAGGCTTTTTTGAAAATCTTTCCTTCTGCCCTCTAACTCTCACCTACCTACTTCCTTTCTTCTTTTCCAAGCCTCATAGAGGGCGCTCACAAAGTGCTACTCACTGATTGAGGGAGCTCCACTCAAAAACGCACATCACGCTGCAACTGAGAGGCGCAGCGCCACCACCTCAGACCATCTCTTTTCCACGGAAGGAGGCGGGGCCAATGTCCCTCATTCAAATAAAAAACCAGAGATTTGCATGGGCAAATGGCTAGTCCGTGAGCTTATTGGCTGACAGCATAGTGGGCGTGGTACACATTACGATCACTGAGCCCCGCCTCCATTAATTTGCATAACGGCCCCGACGCGTGCAGGGGAGAAGCGGGTTTGTTTTTGAATCTGCGGAGGCGGCGGCGGTGGCAGCGGCGGAGCGGCGACTGAAGCGCGCAAGAGTGAGGCGGCAGCATTGGGGACGGCTGCGCGGGACGGCTCTGTAGGAAGGAACTTGGTTTCCCCCTCCCTCTTCTCCCGCCCCAAAAGGTATATTTGAGTTCCAGAGGCTGTTATAACCACATTTTCTTAAATTACTATTGTATTTGTGAAGAGTGAAGTCCGCATTATGGCGGCTGCGGGAGTTCAGTTTGCGCCTGCGCGGTTGCGGAGCTGCGGGCGGGCGCTGCATGGGAGCACGTGATCTTGCGGGGTCGGGCTCTAGCTGCAGTTGTGCAGCCGGCGGGGCGGTGGCTGCGCAAGCGCAATATTCATTTTCAAGATCTAATGTTCTTGTTGGACGCCATTTGGGTTCTAGATTTAGTTTTACTCGTTCTTGAGGGGTTTCATTTTATTACCCTCAAATTCTCACATTTTTCAAGAAAAACGTTTCTGTTATGTTGTACTCCTGTGCTGACCTCAAGCCCTTTTCTATTTTTCTGATTCTCTGAGAAGCTGTGACTTAATTTTCTGTGAAAATGATTGTTACTTGTGGTTCTTGATTATATTTTCAGTTTTAGAATATTGCTGGATTCCGGATTAGATTTAGGGAGGTAAAGATCAGCACCTAGTGGTATTCTCTCGGGAAGTGCATTTATTTGAACTGCATGTTTGGAAGTATATTTTTAACCCTATTTTTACCAGTTCTCCCATCACGGCTGTGTGGAATGTTTACAAAACAGAAACAATTGTAGTTTTGGAAATATTAGGTGGGGGAGCGGGGAGGCAGTGGAAGGAATTACGATGTAATTTAAAATGAAATCTCAATCTCTTTGGTTTTTTTTTTTTAATATTTGATCCAAAGTCAACGAAGTTTTAATTTTAATCAGTTAGTATGTTTGTGAGCATTTGAATTTTATGTGTTTTCAGTTCCTTTGATCACTTGTCCACTGATGCTTCAGTTAGATAATTAATGTTACTCTTTAAATTAATCAACTCATTTTCTTAGCATTTTTGTTTGCCATGATATGTGAAATATAATACTTGGTAAATTTTTCTGATGAAGAATTTTACAAAGAACACCCAGTTACACTGGGGCCTTTATGAGGGAATCAAGTGAACCATCAATAAAAAAAACTTGTGTTTTTTGAACACTGCACCATATACATGTGTATAAGATATAATTGTATGTTTGATTTTTAAATTTTAAGTGTTCTGGTTTTAATTTCTTAAAGAAGGTAATTATAAATATGCTACTGATTATTTTAGTTAAAAATGGTAGTGTTACTAGATTTAAATCATATATAACACATTTGGGGGAAGTTATATAAAATTTGATATTCTCACATTGTACAAATTGTTTCTTACTAGGATAAAAACTTGTAAATGTTTTTCATAAACTTCATCTGTGGTTAATATATACAACAATTGGTTTCTTGAATGGTTATATAACTCTTAAGTTTGAATCAGTCTACTGTCAAATGAAGAAGTGGCTGTTGCTTTATGATCTTGGTTAGTTTAGGGACATTTTTATTGCCTAAAACAAAAACCGTTAGTAAATGCTAACTAGATGTAATTGAAAGGAATACTTCTGGTTGGTGGATTTTAAAATGACATCACATATGAGATAGAATGAAGATATAGGAAAGATTCTTCTTTTTTTTTCTCAACAGAATCTTTATTTGTCCTGATGTAATTCCTGAACCTCTGAGGTCTTCTACACAGAAATATATTTAGAGGGCAGTTGTGTAATCTTGTCTCTTTAATACTTCTGGCATGGTTACCCAGTAGCCCCTCCCCACCATGTGCTATTTCAAGTGTTTGAGAGTTGAAAATATGCTGAATTTTCTATATGTGTATGTATGTTTATATACATAAATATTTAGGTTAGGAAAAGAAAGAGCATGGTATACTTTGCACTTCCAGGAAAATGAAATACTTTGATTTATATATTTAAGCTTATGTTTTTATTTGAATATACAGATGATTGCTTCTCAGGTTAATAATATTAAAGTTTGGAAGACCTATTTGAAAACACTGAAGGACATAATATACAATGTAAATAGAACAATTTTGCTGTCATGTTTCTTACAAGGCAAATATAACTGTATAAATTTACTAAGATTAATGAATTGTCTGAACATCAACTATCTGTTCACTAGTACTCTGTCAAGAAGCATATTTTGAAGTTTTAGTTTCGTGGTTATGATGCCACAAAATTTTGACACATACGCAACATATGTAAATATTAAGACTGAGTTACTCCATGAATGAATACTAAGTTCCTGGAGTTATTTAAAATCTTTGTAGTTTCGTAAATTTTAAACATAAAATTTAGTTTAGAAAAAACAGGTTTGAGTGATTAAGCCATAAACCATTAAATATATTTTTTCTTTAAACTGTGATTTGAATATGTGATAAATATATTTAAATATTTTTTAACTTACTCATTATAGAACATTTGAAAAATGTTGAAAATTAATTAGCAACATTTACAAATAACCACACTAAATGTTTTGGTGATTTTTGTGACTTCACTTGTCCATGGTTTATCAATCTATAAGTTTATTGATCTATTTATGAATTAGTTTTTCATTGGTGCTATAATTTCATTCCTGCCCTTTTAATTTAGTATTATGAATATTTCTCCATTTCATTTTTCTTCTAATGTATGTTTTTTAATGGTTACATAATAGTGTGTATCATGAAAATATCCTAAATTATCAAATTTTTTAAAACACATTTTTAAATGGCAGCAAATTATTGTTATTTCTAACAAGAATGTACCGTGACTTATTAAACCTTCCTTTTTTGTTGACAATTTGGTTTGTTGCTCATTTCTTTACTATAGATAATGCTACAGTGAACATTCTTGTACACTGTACAATATTTCAGAATATTTCTTTGAAATTACAATTTCAAAGGGTTTTTAAGGTAATTTGCAAAATTGCTAAAAACTCAGTTTTCTTGAAAAGAGTTTTCCATACCACCATCAATTAGATGGGTGAAAAATAGTAGCTTACTAACTTTTTTTTGATAACTGATAAAGTTTAATTTGTTAATATTTTATATATACGTTTTCTTATTTTCTGTGAATTAGCAGTTTGAGGGTTTTTTGAGTGTTTTTCTGTGGTGGGTGTTAATGTTTTTCTTATTTGTTAGTAAGAGCAATTTATGGATATTAGCCTTTAGCTTTTCATATTTGTTGCAGTATTTTTTTTATTACCTTTTAAATTGTTTATGATTTTATATGTTCATAAGTTTTCAATTTTTATGTAGTGAAATGTACCACCTTGTTCATTTGTGATTTCTTCCAGTGTTTCTCTGCCTAGAAAATATTACCTATTGAGATGAACTAAGTGTTCATTTATTTCGTTTATTTTTTTCTAGAACTTTACTTTTTCTGGAAATTTTAATGAACTTTAATATGGATATATTTTTCTTTTTTTTTTTTTTTAAGCCAGTCAAATTCAGCAGTAGGGGGTTGTAATATGGATATATTTTGACATATTGTATGTAAAGATGGGCTGCTAGTTTCCATATTTTCCAAATACCTGGTTTTCTCAGAATTTTATGTTAATCCATTTTCTATTGCTTTGGTTGTTTCTTTTATCACAACTTATATGTTAGGTGTGAGCAAACAATTATGGCCCATTTACTAGGGATATTTAACCTGGGGTCCATTAGCCTCTAAGGGTTCTATAAGTAAGCTTAAAGAGTTCTGTGGATCTTTTAATATACATAATTATATGTGAGTCTGCGTATGTGCATTTTTCTGGGGAAAACTGTATAGCTTTCATCAAATTCTCAAAAGAATATATAATATAAAATCTAAAACCAGGTAAATAACCCCTGTATCTGGGCCTTATTCTTACAGCATTACTGTATTACTTTTTTTGTTGTAGGGCTATACACTATAT